>CM042691.1:413158853-414371170 GCA_023614405.1 Avena insularis
TGTCCCTCAAGGTTCCGCACGCCAGGCGGCCATCACGAACCACTTCTACCATGAGCTCACGCCGGAGCAGCGGATGGATCCCTTGTGGGATCCCGACAACTATGACACCTGGAATGCCTTCTTTGCTAACCGGCAGGAAAGGGATCTCGCCAGGTACGAGGGTGACGGCCCTCCCCTGGTGAACCACAATGAAGCCGGCCACCGCCTGTGGTGGGTGAACCAGACTATCATCAGCGGGGGAGACCATCCTCTCCTGTGGTACCCGCAACCGCCATAGAGCCATAAGAAGGGTGGCGGTGGTGAAGGCCGTAGGTGTAGTGGCATTGTCATCCGATAGCCCCCTCCCCCATGCGTCTTGAATCCGAGGCCGGAGTGGGAGGTTCCCCACAATATGCCATGGATGGGCTAAGGATCCAACAGTGTGCGCCTAGCAACGACGACGATGGCAAAGATGAAGACGACCTCGAAGTTGTGTACTATAGGGCAAGATATGAGCATGACTAAAGGGGGCCTTTAGTCCCAATTTCGTAGTATCAATTTTTAATATTAATAAATGGCTTGAGTGTTAGTCCCAGTTTGTGGCTGGACTGGGACTAAATGGGGCCTTTAGTCCCGATTCCGTAGTCTTGGTTTTTAATATTAATAAATATCTTGAGTGTTAGTCACGGTGTGTGGCTGGACCGGGACTAAAGGGGAGCCTTTAGTCCTGATTCGTACTATAACTTTCCTGAACTATGAAGATGGTGTTCATATTCATACTGACCACAAAGATCTAATCTCCAAACACGCGGGGTCACATATTAGGGAGTGCCTCTATGACCAGTTTGTTGGAGATGTCGGAGGACTAGGCTCCGGAGCATCTCCCTTAAACTGGCCGTAGTGGTGTCCCTGCTCTCGCACACCATCTTTCAACTTGTAACTTCTCTAACTAGATCAATACGCCTGGGAGCTAACTAATTTCACATATTAGGGAGTGCCTCTATGGCCAGTTTGTTGGAGATGCCGGAGGACTGGGCTCCAGCGGCATCTCCCTCAAGATGGACGTAGTGGTGTCCCTGCTCTCGCAAACCATCTTGGATATGTCTGAGGACTCACAAGGATGCATATTTATAGTACAAGCAGCACGGTATAGTGTCGACACTCACGACATAATGTCGACACTCACTCCCATCATTAGTGTTGACCCATGTTTTGTCCCGGTTGGTGTCTCCAACCGGGACTAAAGGTTCATCTTTAGTCCCGGTTGGCGACACCATCCGGGACAAGGTACAAGACGCACGACATAATGTCGACACTCACCCCTATCATTAGTGATGTCTAGCCCAGACTGCCGCAATCCCTTCATTCGCGGTTGGTTTCTCCAACCGGGACTAAAGATGAACCCGTTCCCTCTATTTATAGGCCTTTCCCTCTATTTATAGGTTGCTCGCCCCAGCCTGCCTGCCCTTTCCATCTATTTATAGGCCGACCGTCATGGCCACCCACACATACACACATTCCTTTCCGCCTACTTGAGGATGCCCATCCCACATCCTCGTAGTCGACTCAGCGGCAATGATGGAGTATTGGGCTCCGCTAGGCATGTCCGAGATTGGGCTCCGCCGGGCTGGCACTGGATGGTGCTACCTTCTAGGACGCGTAGCTTGGTGAGGAATCCGGGTGTCATCGTCGACCCAGAGCTTCTTTGGTGGAGGTCGCCTGGTCTAGGAAGGGTCCAGAGGGAGCCGGCCACTAAGGAGGTGGTACAATGTCAGGGAGGAGGACGAGCACGTCCGTCGCCATATGACTGCGTTGGACACCAGGGTCGACGATACCTGGCAGATTCTTCAGGGGTCTCAGCCGAGCTATGCTCGTGTGATGGTTCCGTCTCTTTGGGTTTTCACCTCCCGCGGCTGAGGCACCGAGAGTCGTTGTCCAGTGTGATCGGGCAAGATGAATTAGTTTTCATGGGCATAAAAAATTCGAAACGGGCATAAAAAAATCAAAAAAGGTATGAACAATGTAAATGATTCGCGTGGTGTCATATTATGTGACATAGTTGCAAGGAAAAATACCAAACTTGGTATATTGATTTTGTCTCGAAAAAACCTTCACAAAATGACCTATCATGTTCGAGGTTTTATGGCTTTCAGTCCAAGTGACCGAGGTTATGTGCAGAATTATAGCATAGTTTGTGATACTATGCCCATATTGTGCATGCATGTGGATCTTGGGATGGCGAAAAATGTTGCAGGAGAAAGTTTTCCTTTTCGTCGCACAAAAAAAGTTATTTTCCATTTTCCGAGCGCAAAAAAAGGGTCATTTTGTGAAGCATCCACCAAAATGCAGTTACAGAATACTACCATCCCATTTTTCCAAAATACTAGACCATCTTACATGAACGATCTCCCAACCGGGAGAACTCAAACCTTTATGTCCTTTTCGGGTGAAAAATACAAATGTCTGCCGAGTCGGTAGGAAGTGGGTCCGGTTTGAACTACATGTACATGATCTAACACCCGTGATTTTTTGAAAAAATCATTTTTAGACTCACAATATTTTGTTTATGCAAATATCCAATGCAAGTTCTAACGAGACTCGTCCCCTATCTGATTGCACGCTGTTTCGACCTTAGTTCGAAACGGAAAAAATTTGAAACGGGCATAAAAAATCAAAAAAGGTCCGAACAATGCAAATCCTTCGCGTGGTGTCATATTATTTGACATAGTTGCAAGGAAAAATACCAAACTTGGTATATTAATTATGTATCGAAAAAACCTTCACAAAATGACCTATCATGTTCGAGGTTTCATGGCTTTCGCTCCAATTGACTGATTTTATGTGCAGAATCGCGGCATAGTTTGTGATACCGTGCCCATATTGTGCATGCATGTGGATCTTGGGATGGCGAACAATGTTGCAGGAGAAAGTTTTCCTTTTTGTCACACAGAAAAGCCATTTTCCATTTTTCGAGCGCAAAAAAACGGGTCGTTTTGTGAAGCAGCCACCAAAATGCGGTTACAGAATGCTACCATCCCATTTTTTTTAAAATACTAGACCACCTTACATGAACGATCTCCCAACCGGGAGATCTCAAACCTTTCTGTCCTTTCTAGGTGAAAAATACAAATGCCTGCCGAATCGATAGGAAGTGAGTCCGGTTTGAACTACAGGTACATGATCTAACACCCGTGATATTTTGAAAAAATCATTTTTAGACTCACAAAATGTTGTTATTCAGAGATCTAATGCAAGTTCTAACGAGACTCGTCCCCTATCTGATTGCACGTTGTTTTGACCTTAGTTCGAAACGGGACAAATTCGAAACGGGCGTAAAAAACAAAAAAAAAGGTCCAAACAATGTAAATCCTTCACGGGTGTCATATTATTTGACATAGTTGAAAGGAAAAAAACCGAACTTGGTATATTGATTATGCCTCGAAAAAACCTTCACACAATGACCTATCATGTTCGAGGTTTCATGGCTTTCACTCCAATTGACCGATGTTATGTGCAGAATCATGGCATAGTTTATGATACTGTGTCCATATTGTGCATGCATGTGGATCTTGGGATGGCGAACAATGTTGCAGGAAAAAGTTTTCCTTTTCGTCACGCAGAAAAGCCATTTTCCATTTTCTGAGCGCAAAAAAGGGGTCGTTTTGTGAAGCAGCCACCAAAATGCAGTTACAGAATGCTACTGTCCCATTTTTTAAAAATACTAGACCATCTTACATGAACTATCTCCCAACCGGGAGATCTCAAACCTTTCTGACCTTTCCGGGTGAAAAAGACAAATGTCTGTCGAATCGGTAGGAAGTGGGTCCAATTTGAACTACGGGTACATGATCTAACGCCCGTGATTTTTTGAAAAAAAATCATTTTTAGACTCGTAATATGTTGTTTCTTCACAGATCCAATGCAACTTCTAACGAGGCTCGTCCCCTATCTGATTGCATAAAATGTTTAGTACATAAAATGGGCACATGGAGCATCTTCATTCATAAATGTTACATTATTACACATCATTTCTTCGTGTGTGTGTCCCTTTCTGATTGCGCCGTAATCATGGAGCATCTTCATTCATTAACATGATGCTTGGGTCATCCTTCACTGCGAAGGGCAGAATTTCATGAAACTTATCACAATCTTCTGACATGTGTGTCTTGTCCTCCACTCCCAGGATGTTTCTTTTCCCTGAAAGAACTATGTGGCGCTTGGACTCATCATCTGATGTATTTTTTTTCTTATTTTTTATTTTTCTAGGTTTGGTAGATATGTCCTTTACATAGAAAACCTAAGCCACATCATTGGCTAGGATGAATGGTTCTTCTAAGTACCCAAGATTGTTGAGATCCACTGATGTCATTTCGTACGTCTTGTCTACCTCAACCCCTCCTCCTGTTAGCTTTACCCATTTGCACCGAAACAAGGGGACCTTAAAAGTAGGTCCATAGTCAAGTTCTCATATCTCCTCTATGTAACCATAATATGTGATCTTTGACCCATTGTTGTTTGTTGCATCAAAGCGGACACCACTGTTTTGGTTGGTGCTCTTTTTATCTTGGGCGGTCGTGTAAAATGTATACCCATTTATCTCGTACCCTTGGAAAGTCGATATAGTGAAGATGGTGACCTGGACAACAAGTATAGCGGATCTCCAAGAGTGTTGTTTTTTATGAGATGTTGCAACCAATCGCTGAAAGTCTTCATGTGTTCATCTCTAATCCAAGAGTCATGCTTTCCAGGGTTGTTGGAGCGTAAAATTTTCTTGTGTTCCTCGATATACGGGGTTGCCAAGATGGAATTCTGTAAAACTGTATAATGTGCTTCAGTGTAAGAATGTCCGTCCGTACATATTATTGATTTCCTTCCTAGAGTATCATTTCCACTCAGTCTCCCCTCATGCCACGATTGAGGAAGACCAATCGGACTAAGGTTAGGAACAAAGTCAACACAAAACTCAATTACCTCCTCTATTCCATAGCCCTTGGAGATGCTTCCTTCTGGCCTAGCACGGTTACGAACATATTTTTTTAAGATTCCCATGAACCTCTCAAAGGGAAACATATTATGTAGAAATGTAGGACCAAGAATGGAAATCTCTTCGACTAGGTGAACCAGTAGGTGCGCCATAATATTGAAAAAGGATGGTGGGAACACCAACTCGAAACTAACAAGACATTGAACCATATCATTCTATAACCGTGGTAGATCTTCAGGATTGATTATCTTCTGAGAGATTGCATTGAGGAATGCACATAGCTTCACAATGGGTACTCGAACATTATCCGGTAGAAGCCCCCGCAATGTAAACGGAAGCATTTGTGTTATAATCACGTGGCAGTCATGAGACTTTAGGTTTTGGAACTTTTTTCTGCTATATTTATTATTTCCTTTATATTCGACGAGAAGCCAGACGGGGCCTTAATACTTCTCAGGCATTCAAAAAATATTTCCTTCTCTTGTTTGGTAAGAGCATAGCTGGCATGACCTTGAAACCATTCTGGATGTAGGCCATATGGGTCTTTCATACGTTGATGGTCCTTCTGTGCTTCCGGTGTATCTTCTGTCTTCCCATACACACCCAAGAAGCCTAGCAGGTTTACGCAAATATTCTTCGTCACATGCATCGCATCGATTGCAGAGTGGACCTCTAAGAATTTATAATATGCTAGCTCCCAAAATATAGATTTTTTCTTCCACATGGGTGCGTATCCATCAGCGTCCTTCGGAACAGATTTTTCGCCAGGACCCTTTCTAAAGGTTACCATTTGATCCAAATCTTTGACCATATCAAATATATCAGCACCAGTATGTTCCTTAGGCTTCGTCTGGTGACATGTCTGACCGTTGAAATGCTTGCCTTTCTTTCTTAAGGGATGATTGGCCAAAAGAAATCGACGATGCCCATTGTACATATTTTTCTTACAATGTTTCAAATATATACTTTCAATCTCATCTAAGAAGTATGTGCATGCATTGTATTCCTTGTTTGACTGTCATAAAAGGTTACTAAGAGCAGACCAATCATTGATTGTTACGAAAAGCAATGCATGGAGGTCAAATTTTTCCTGCTTGTGCTCATCCCACATGCGTATGCTAGGTTCATGCCATAACTATAAACGTTCTTCAACTAATGGCCTTAGGTACATATCAATGTCGTTGTCGGGTTGCTTCGGACCTTGGATCAACACTGGCATCATAATGAACTTGGGCTTTATGCACAACCAAGGAGGAAGGTTATAGATGCATAGAGTCATGGGCCAGGTGCTGTGACTTGAGCTCTGCTCCCCAAAAGGATTCATGCCATCTGTACTTAGACCAAATCTTAAACTCCTTGCGTCATCTGCAAAGTCCGGGTACTTTCTGTCGATTTTTCTCCATTGCGACCCATCAATGGGGTGTCTCAACATCTCGTCTGACTTACGTTCCTCTTTATGCCATCACAACAACTTGACGTGCTCTTTGTTTCTGAATAAACGTTTTAACCGTGGTATTATAGGAGCATACCACATCACCTTGGAAGGAACCCTCTTCCGGAGAGGCTCGCCCTCAACGTCACCAGAGTCATCTCGTCACATCTTATATCGAAGTGCAATGCATACCGGACATGCATCCAAATTCTCGTACTCCTCACCGTGGTAGAGGATGCAGTCATTAGGGCATGCATGTATCTTCTGAGCCTCTAAAATTGATGGAATTAGATAGATTGATTTCCATGAAAAATTTGTTTTTCTTAGTTATATTCTAGGTAACTATTTTTTTGAAACGGGGCAAAAGCTTTGGCTTTATATTGATATAGAAGAAGCAAACATGGAGGCCTAAGCTTAATTTAGAGGACTGTAATTTGAGTGTTTAATTAATATAAATTCTCATTCGCAAAAAGAAGGGAGTACAATCTCTTGCTTTGAAAATAATTCGTGTTCACACCGTACATGAAGCAAGAATAAGGACTAGTAGTGTGTTTGTAGTCGTCGCTAGATGGTCCAATGATCTATTTGTAACTTTTATTACTTTTAAAAAAAAATTAGTGATGGTTATTAATAGATTTATGGAATTTTGAAAAGGAACATATGTTTTTATGTACGGACCGTACATGAAACAAGAATAATTCTTTATGGACCATACATGAAGCAAGAATAAGGACTCGTACCAAAAATAGTTTAAGAGTTGGAATCGATCGAGCGAGCGGAGTCGGTGCCGGACACGAAAGCGATCGGTGGAGTCATCATACATACGCGCAGAGGACGAGCTCCTCATCGCTCTAGACCGCCCAACCGGTGGTGTTAATTAGACGGTCTCTGTCCAAGAGTTGTCGCCGGCTGCGTCCGCCTTACTGTTATATATAGAGCGAGCCACGGGCGGCCGCCGCGCCGGCCATAAAATCCAAAACGATCCTCGGCCGTGGCGGAGCAGATCGGAAAGCATGGGCTTGATATTTAACCAGGAGGAGGAGGAAGGTGCGCCCCCGAAGGGAGGTGGCCTGAAAAGGAAGGCGGAGGAGGACGGCTCGTTCCGGCGAGCAACCATCGACGTGGTGGAGGTCGGTACCGACGAGGCGACGACGGAGGAGGATGAGGCAGAGGCGGAGCACTCGGACGACGATCTAGAGTTTGACTCGGACGACGATCTAGAGTTCGACTCGGACGAAGACCTGGAGGTTAGCTTCGCCAGGATCAAAGCGCGGTTCGAGGCAAGCGTCCGGAAGATGGAAGCGCGCTACCCATCCTTGACGTACAAGGATTACTCCCTCGAGGAGGAGGAGGAGGAGGAGGAGGAGGAGGAGGACGGCGAGCCTGCTAGCGCCGTTGCTGATCCCGCGGTGGCGGCGGAGTGTGCTGAAGACGGTGGCGATTTCAGTTCAGCCGGGACGAGGTGAAGAAACTAGCCGGTCCTCGGTCGGTCCACCAACGTGGCTGCTGAAGAGTGAAGATGATGGCGGCAATTTTGTTACGAGGAGAGCTAATGTTATCTTATCTTAAACAAACAACCCAAAAGGAGATGTTTCTGATGTGTGCGTGTTTCTTTTAGCTAGCTATAGGATACATACGTGGTTTATATTGGGTTTTTTTTTCTGGTCATGCAGATGGTACTGATATGTGTATAAGAAATTGTTAGAGTATACCACCCGTTTGTGTTAGAGTAGATTACATATTGCTATATTTGCTAGTTAAGGATTTTATCTCTACTACATTCTTAGTTCTCAAATTTTCACTACTATATATAAACAGCCTAAGGGTTCATAATGTAATAGCGCAATACACAATATCAATCTAGCAATACAATCAACTATTTTTGCCTTCAAAAATTAATAATTGTATAATATTATTTTATCTTATATATATAGCGGACTTTGGTCTGCTGCGACCGGAAGACGGGTTTGTCATGCGCGGTCCTCGGAGGCCCCCCTGGCCAGCGGCCGGGTTATTCACAGGCTACATTCCGTAGATATAGTCGCGGGCTTGCCAGATCCGTGTGCGGCTGGTTGCCGTAGATGCGGGGATGTAGCTGAGAGAGGGGGACAGAATCTAACTCACATCTGAGAGCATCTCCACCTAGGGTCGTAAGGCCCCCCGAAGGGCTATGGGGGTGCAAGCGCCAAAATTGACTCCCAGCCGCGCCCCCTCCCCACCCCCACCCCCCCACCCCCACCCCCCCCACCCCCCACCCCCCACCCACACACACACACACACACACACACACACACCAATTTGGTTTTGGCATCGGTGTAGCCCAACTAGTTATCTTGCGCATAGGATGGATGCGCTTTGGCGGGAAGGCTGGCAGGGAGAACAGGCGCAAATGATTCGGTCGTCATGGGCAACCTTTGTAAGAGGTTGCGGACCGACATATCCATCTTCCTCCTCGCATGCCGCGCCGTGATAACAGGCTGAGCTCCACCGCGGTCTTTGCAGTCGGAAATATTGACGCGTCCCGTCGATGGGGCATGCAGCGGGGTTTAATGCATCACCTCCACCGCTCACCTCCCCTCCCTAATACCTCTATTAAAACGGCCTCATCGGCGTTGTTCCTTCACACAACCATCCTCTCCGACCAAAATAACAACAAATCTCCGCCCCCAATCTTCCCTCCAAACCCTGGCCGAATCCCTGCCGTCGATGGAGTGTTTTCTAGGAGATGGAGCCGCTGTGGACGACTTTGGGCGGCGATGGAAGTTCGTCCAGGAGGCGTAGGAGCTTTGGGATGCCCAGTACCCAGTCCTGCCGGACTTTTGGTTGCTGAGGGGATGGGTGCTCAGCACTGGCAGTCTTCCAGTGCCTCCGGTGCCAGTCGGACGGGCCCAATCCACGGCCATCTATGAGCACTTTTGGTATGTCCTCATGGCGGAGGAGACGGACGACCCCAAGTGGGACAACCACCACGGGTGGAAGATCTTCTTTGAACAGCAGCGCGAGGACGTCATTGTCGCCTATGATGGAAACGGTATGCCACTAGAGAACAACCATAGTGACGGCCGGTGGCAGTGATGGAGCACGCTCGCCTGGGTGCTCTACTACATCGTAGCCGGGAACTACCTTCGACTGACAATGCCACCGTCTCAACCGTTCTAGCCCCGCTACGGGCTCCAGGATTGGGATCCGCGCCACCAAGCGTCGAGTTCTTCCTTCCACTCCTCATCGTGGAGGTCTTCATCATCCCTGGCGAGGTACTTATCATACTCGACCTCCTACCCTCGCTACGGCGCCTAGCTAGCGCCCGTGAAGGACGAGCCAGAGGACAACCCTCCTCCCCGTAGGCGCTCGACGTCATGCATGACTATCGTGCACCACACCAGCCCTCTCCTCCCCGCGGTCGCCTCCGCCTCGTCAGGCCCAAGCGGTATGTGAAATAGTAGACGCCACCACCAAAGTACAAGGCGGTCGCCCTCCAGCTCAAGAACTACGAGGGAGGAGTACCCAGGCCAGCGCATGGCGGAGCGCGCCTTGTTCGAAGCCGTTCCACCAGAGGCGTGGTATGTGGCGGAGTACCGGCGTGAGAAGTCCAAGCGTACACGCCGCCTCGGCCTGTTCATCGACCTGGAGGGCAACGAGGAGGCTAGTCCCTCGGACTGGCGCAGGCGCGGCGACCCGAACCATGTCGCCGCCGAAGCAGGAGCCCAGCGATGACGACGACGACGAGGACCTCATGGACTACGCGGGGGCGATGTACCATCTCCTTGGCCTAGGCAGGTGTGGACGCTAGTAGTTTTTTATTTCTTGTTTGCTTAAATTTTGTAAAATCATGTTTGAACTGCCTATGAAATCGCCACTAATTTTGTATTTTAACGAATTTTCTAGTTATTTGGAATGTTTGAATTTTTTGTATGGAGGACAAGGCTGAGAGGGAGAGAGAGAGAGAGAGCAAAGTAGGTAGCAGATACACAAAATAGTGTAGCAGATATGCAAAATAGTGTAGGGTGTAGGGCGGACAATGTCCAGCGGGGTTTTGCTTCCATGTCCCTCCAGCGGGGTTTTGCTTCGGTGTCCCTCCCTCCCACCCCCACACCACCACCCCCACCCCACCACCACCACCACACACACACACACCTCTCCCAAACTTATGAAACTGAAAACACAAGGATGGCCAGGATTGGCCGTCGGTTCGTAATTATGAAGGGGTATCGACTAATCTTGGTTGTCCTTGTATTTTCAATTTCATAAGTTTGGGTAGAGGCAATGTTCACCAAAAAACGAGATAGACATGGAGAAAGATAATGAAATGTGAAGTTCTTGTAGTGTTACGCCAATGAGGTAGTCAAATAAACCAACATATTAGCAGTTCTCGTAGCCGCTGTCAAATTTTCTTGGAGTTCGATAATTTTCTTAAGATGGAGTAAATCACATGATACAGAATATGCAAATCCACCTGGAAGTTGCTTGAGGGGCACAAATGACACCAGCATGTAAATGAGCATGCCGATGATGCAGCAGGGCACAAACTATGTCGGTAAAAATAAACCAAAAACAGAGTAGTTCAAACAACAATTCGGAATCTTGTGTGATTACGAGCTTCTTGCGGGCGTTCTGATGAAGGAGCTCCAACTGCAGTAAGATGACGAGCCTACACAACTAAGATGCTCTGCATTAGAAGTTTTAAAAGAACGGTTAAGCTAAGTAGTGCATAAAGTTGAGGTGTTGGATAATGATGCATATATATGTACATTGGCCATGGATTTATATCTATCTTTGAAATCAATATTATACCCTTCAGTACGTGTCCTTTATTTGTGGAGTACATCTATTCTTCCAGAGATGCAATGTTGTTAGCTAACAGTACACAAGTAGTTACCTTATCAAGACTTCACATCACAAAAATTCGATCCTTCTGGGCTACATTACTTCCTCCGGTCTGTGGCTGTAAACATTTATAGGAAAACACACAATTATTAATTGCAACATTTAGTCATATCTGTATCCTAGGTTTACAACGAGGATGTCATGTAAAAGAAAAATTCCATTCTGATATATCTTAATATAACAGATCATGCATGAGCTCAAGAAAGTATCGGTGTAAGGATCTACCTCTTCTGTTCGAGAAACATACTATATGGTCCACTAAGCAAGGTTGATAAAAACAAGTATTAGCGGCCTCATACAAGCTTCAGGTTCACTGTTTAAAAGTAGGCTGTAAAATTTATGCCACGGTTTATCTAAGAAACGTGAAGCTAAAATTCTAGATTTGATGACAAAATTCTAGGAAAGAAAACACAGTATCGACAAAATAAAAAGGCTAGGCATATTTCATCTTTTGATCCTCTTATACATGATGTTTTTTAGTTATGTAGGGTCAAACGGTAATTATGCACTGGTAGTTTGTAAAACTGAGATATTACAACATAATGAGAGGTCCATGCTGAAAAAAGGAACAAGCTATTTTCCAATAGCACAACAAATTTTCTAACGAGACAATAAGGGGAAGAATAATTTAAGGAAGCATGAGCAACACAAGGTTTAACAAAAGTAACCATACTATGGAATGGTCTGCCGTCTGCCGTAGTCTGATACTTGAGTATATGTTGGCAGAGCAAACAACAAACGATAATATTTGAAACTGTTCATTAGAAGGATTCCAAAGCCTAACCTGGAGAAAGTGTGGTCGATGTGAATTGAAGGCAAAGTAAAAAAAATCGTGTGGTTTCTTTTACATAAAGAGGAATTGGACGGCTGACAGAGTTCTTGGTAGAGGCTGGCCTCACGACGACTCCTGTTGTTTGTGTGACCAAACTTTGGAAAGCTGCTCATCTGGCGTTACACTATCCTTGGGCTAAATTTCAGAACAACCACCCAAGGATTATTCAGATTGCTAGTTCTTCTTCCTCCATTAAATCTTGGTGGAGCAAAATAACTCGCCGAGCAAAGGATGAAACTGCGAGAAGGGAGGCAAGACTTTCTGTCTATATTGTGTGGCACATATGGAAAGAAAGAGGGCGCCGCATTTTTCAGAATCTGAACCTGACGGTGTAAGGTCGTCTGGTTGCAGTCATTCGAGATGACGTGCATATGGTGGATCTAGCTTTCTCACATGTACTCCCTTCGTTTTAAAAATGAGATGTTTTAGTTTTGTGAAGAGAATGTATCTAAACTTGTTTTAGTTTGTAGATTCACTCCAAACATGAGTAAATCTATATACTAAAAGAAGTCAGATACATTTGCTTTACAAAGCTAAAACATCTTATATTTTGAAATGGAGGGAGTAACTGTCTAGCTATGTTCCACAGTTTTCTACTAGTGTTGTGTGTTCCTGTGTGTTTGCCCAGCTTGCTTGAGCAAGGGGTGAGTGTGGAGATTGCAAATCCCTTGTAATCTGCTTTATTTTTTATTCCCTCTACTTTAATTAAAATAAGCAGAGGTCCTGTTGTTCAGGGTCAAAAAAGTAGTCAAAACTATCAAAATAATTTCATAAATAGTTTTCCTTAGGGATATGTGTCATGTTAGCATATTTAAACGGAGTTTTCTGTAATGTTTTGGCGAGAGAAAAATAAACCTCCATCACTCCATAATATACCTAACTCTCCAATTTCTCTCAGCAATCCACATGTCCCTTCCCAACTAGCCCCTGCTGACTTATAGACGCCCACACCCAAGGGTGGTTTTAAATCATCTTACATCAAGCATCCACTAATGTTTGCTATAGTAGTATCGTTGAGCACCGGGAGGCTGGTCTTAGTGGTAGTATCATAAGTTGTATCATGCATACCACTTTGGTAAAATGGTGATGTGACAGAACAATTAATGAAGAAAGAGGTGCTAGTGATATCATAATATGATACGGTATCATAGCACATCTAACAAGAAAATTTAATGTTTAATACATCTTGTACATCAAATTGCATTGAGATTCTACAAATAATTAAATATCATTAGACTATGATATTATTACATAATACAATACACTAGAGACATGGTATCATATATTAGTATCATATGCATGATACTAGTAATATGTTACTCCCACTATGATCAGCCTAAATGGAGGAAATTAATAAATAACTGAAACAAATCTCACGATAAGCATTCTTTAATGTCGCTTAACTAATAGTATTTTTTAAATGGCACAAGGGATCAATTATGTACCTCACACCTTTCCATAGCTATACAACCCAGCGAGACCATTTCGAAAAGAAAAAAATACAACCCAGCGAGATGAACGGTGCACATTGCTAATCATCAAAAGGTCAGGAGGCAAACCTTGCATGAGCATCCTTGAGCGTGGGGAAAATGGGAGGCCAAATCATGGTAAACGGATATATGCAACGAAAACATGGATCCTCCTCCGGTATCTCATACACTTTGCGCAGCGTTCTGCACTTGACATCCAAGTAGAGTGCCCATCGGCTCATCTCTAGGAAGAGATACTCACCGGTATAGTCCCCCACATGATTTATCCGGAGAAGAGCAGTAGGGTCGACATCCTCGGACAAATAAGCACTACACATTTCACGCAAACAAATCTTGTCCACCAACAACCAGTTACCACCAGCCTCAGCATGGAGCCATATGTGAATCTGAAACTCTTTGGCATGGATGAGGTACAGAGCAGAAGCATCTTCTTCAGCCCGTGATAACATGGTGGTGCCTCTTACGCCGAAATCCACCCCTTGTGGGAGCTGAATTGTGGAGAAGCTTGAGGCCGCCAAATCCAAGACAATGATTTCACCGAGTGTGCTCGCCATGTAGATTTTGGTGTCGATGAGCACAGAGCTTGGTGTAGACTGTGCATAGACGAAGCATTCTGCCACCAAGGTAAAACCCTTGTGCCAGGCCTCATCCCCATTTTGCAACGTATATACATGAACCGTAGATTTCGTTTCATCATCACGGGTAGACGACAACACCTCCACATAAAAGTAGGACAATGCTTTTTGTTGGCCGCCTTCTTCTTCTTCTTCTTCTTTGAGGAAGAGCTGTGTGCAAGTGCAGAGAATGTCATCCTCGAGGACTGGAGGGAGGCGTAACGTCGGGATGTCGGCGGCCCTAGTACCCCTCTGAGGGCTTTGCACTACGGATATGATTTCTTTTCGGATTTCTGTGTGGTTGTGGTCTATGTGCATGACGATGCGGAAGCGTCTGGTGAGTACGCGGCCGTTCCAGCAGCCCACCATGTCGCCGTGAGGATGGCGGCATATCTCCGACAAGCTCGCACGGCGGAGGATGGCGGCGAGGTCCCGGGGCGGGGGTTGAGGCAGCATCGGGATGAAGAGCGCATCACTCCAGTAGAGCCCCTTTCCGAGGTAGAATCCGAGGAGTCTAGGCGGGTGAAGCTTGCGGAACCGGCGCAGGAAGACGCGGTCTGAGGCGAGCCTAAGCCAGCGTCTGCAGACGGCGGCGGCACGGACAAGACTGGTGGGGGAGCCGACGCGGACGATGATCTCTGCGAGAAGGTCGTCGTCGTCGAGCACCTCCCACACACACGCTGGTTGTGTCTCGCCCTGCAGCATGTTGGCCGGCGGCGCGCGCGCGGGTGCGTCGATTTGTTCCCTATAGCTAGGTTACCGTCGGTTTCTCTTTTTTTTTTGAGGGTTAAAGGCAGCAATAAGGGAGATGGAGGCTAACAAATTTGGGTCCATCATAGCATCTCTAATGGATGCCCCAAAACAGTCATGTGCCCAATAAACTACTCTGTAGAGCAGCAGAGGCCAAAAAAAGCCCCCCAACGGCTGCCGCCCCTCTACCTTAACTTTTTTTTGGGCCTAACAAAAAATACCTCCCTGCTGTAAATTTAGGGAAGACGTGGGCTGCCACGAAACACGCACTCGCCCAACTGCCACGGTGAAACATCCCGCCCGCCTTCCGTCGCGGACCTCCCTTCGTCGGCTACCGGATACCATGGACGGCCAATTCCCCTTCCCCCACCCCTTCCAATGAATCGGCTTTCTCTGCTTTGGCTACGCAGGATCGACGGCGGTGGTGCGTGGCCGCGTGGGTTGGTAAATTTCTTGGGCGGCATGGCGGACGGGGATTAGGGGAAATGGCAGGAGCAGTGACCGATAGGTGGGGAATAGGGAAGAAATGGAGGGAAGGGGAAAAGGGGAGGAAACTCGGCCATCGGCCACTAACAGCTCTGGCCCACCCACTTTTTCGCTCCGTACGGCGTTCCCAGGCGACACCCAACGTGTTGGGATCGCCGGATGAAAGTTGGCCCAAATCCGGTGAAAAGGGGTGTTGGGAACGCGAGTGGACAAAAAATCGTTGTTCGGAGGAATGCTAGTGGAGGTGCTCTAATGGAATCTACCCATTTGCAAAAAATGTGGATGTCCGCCGTCAATGAGCGTGTGGGCGAAATGTGTACCATGTGGATCTACCCTTGGTCATATTGTTAACATGAGAGAGAAGGGAGAGAGATAGACGAGTCACCTTGAGGTTACCAGTGAAGGCCCACGGCAAGGAGGAGGCGTGGGGTTTGGTGCAAGGCACGAATTAGATTTGGCTACAACTAGGGGAGAGCACGGGATCCCGACCGCCACATCATCGGCGGCGGTGGGGGCGCGGCAAGGCGTTCTGTTTGGTTGTGGAGTCAATGGGACTTGGGACTTGGGAGAGGGGAGGTGGGTTTATTTTTAGGGCTTAATGGGCTATTGGGCCATGCGTACTATTGGCCCAGTAGCATCAAGCGACCAGATTTGTTTGGCCACAATGGCTAGACAATTCTTTACTGTATTTCTTTATTTATCCTCAGTCTCTTTCGCTCAAAAAGAATAACTTCTGTCTCTTCTATGACAACGGGTATTTGGATTGACATCAGCTCCTCAAGGAGAACAGATTTGCTTTACAGCTTTGAAAATGAAATATCATTATCTCAAAAAAAAATGACGACATGGAACACTTTATACAGTGACATCCACATACATAAGATCTCCCGGTAAAACATGATATCTCTGACATTGAATGCCCAAGCCAACCAACACGACTGCACGACCAGAAGATCGGTGTTCGCCAACCATATCTCCAGCCAAAATTGTCATCCCAACAATTGCACCTTCATAGGAGAAACTGATGACAACTGATGTCATATAAATGAGAACTGCCAACACTAGTTCAATAACAGAGTTATCGTAAAGATGCGCATATAACCTTTTATCTTTCTTTATTGATTTTCCAAACACGTTTATGTACGAGGGTTAGCAGTAACAAAACCATACTATCCATACAGATAGTTAAAGCTTCAGATGACAGTAAACTTGTTAGTAACTCACACTGTTCACTCCCTGGGTGGCAATCTCAAATCTGATCTCTGTCACCAAAACGTTCATAAATAGCAATAGCAGCAAGCAAACCAAGTACAGCTTCACTTTACTGAAGCCAACATAAAGACCTGTGACATGAAAGCCCAGCTTCTCTTTACAGCCCAGCCAGCAGCAGGAGCATCATGAAACTACTAACTGAAACCGGGGACTCCAGACCTTGATGACCTGCGGCAAGAGTAACAGTAAGTTTTAGCGAACCTAGTTTTAGAGGTACAGCTATCAATTTCACCGATGAGGAAAAAAGCTGTGCACGTGTGCATGTAAACCGTTTCGTCAGTTGTCTATCTTCAAAACTGTGGATTCAGTCTTAGCACCCTGTCTTGTGTGATGACAGAGATCTTTTGGAGATAGCTCTACTGCTCTAGTACAACTAATAGTTACAAACTTACAGCAATGTTCTACAGCACCAGATTGTTAGAGAATCAATCTTATCTAGTGTCTCCCATAAGCAAATTTCATTCATTTGTTTCTCCATTTGTGACTTGATCCCACATACCCATGTACTAGATGATTTTCCTTTTGCGATCCTTCAGGAAAATTTCTCGTGCCTGTGATGGATCAGGTTTGGTCCCTACTCAGCCAATCCAGGTGTGTACTTGCAGTTTGTTTCAAATGAAGGGGGTTTGGAAGCTATGCTATTTTCAACAAGGTACGGTCATTGAATAATTGCAAGGAGTTCCTTTCCATCAATTAGCTGAAAATCCATGGAGGACTGTGTCCTTTTTTCTCAATCTCTCCTCTGTTTAATACATTCAGGCAGAATGATATATGAGCCAGGACAGTCTGTAGCTTTTCATAGCACATGTCTGAGTATCTTACTGATCTGTAGCTCTGATGCACAATTTTCAGACGAGCGCTGACACTTAGATTAGTTTATGGATTAGAAGATTCGGAGGAGATAGTACCTACGGGTGTGCGAATTCGGATATACATCTAGTTACTCTAGATTGTGCAACCAGTAATTGATTTCAGAGTATGGACCAATTAGCATAAGTACTGAAGAGTGGCACTATATTCGCCTCGGTATTTTTCTTTACTTGCAGAAGTCAGACAAGAATGAAGAATGCAGAGGTGCCTAAGTTTCCTGTCTGGAAATACTACCTATGAGGCCATTCAGCGTCCCATGCCAGTTTTGGTTTTTAGCTAATCTAACTTCTAACTAATATGCATTGTCCAGGCCTGCAATCATTGTTTTTAAAATAAATCTATATATTACTTACATCGTAGAGGGCCTATGAAGGTACATGCAGCTTGATGAATGATTATTGGGTGCCTTGACTTGTTTGATGATGTCGACGAAAAATTTGGACAAATATATTATAAGTATGCACATGCTGGTTCCTGTTCTGTGTTATTCCTATACTAGTTGAGCTACATGGCATCTAAATTTTCGCTCCCTTGTGTTACATGATTGTCTGGTTGAGTTAAATATGAGATGATTCATAATTTAATTTTCCCATTGTGAATCTCTACTGAATCATGTGTGCTTGAAGACATGCAACTCTACTGTTGGTACATGTAAAACTGAACAGATTGGTTTTGGGAAGAGATAGCCATCGCAACATTGCGTATATATATATATATATATATATATATATATATATATCAAGAGTTTGTACAGGTTACAATACACCGTATACACATAGGCATAGAAGCTACTCAGTATAAATACATACAAACACGTACGCTTAACACCCTCCCTCAATCTTAACGGTATCTATCAAGTTAAGATTGCGCCGACAAGCTTCAAGCAATGGTAAAGGAAGCGGCTTGGTGAAGATGTCTGCAAGTTGATCCTTTGACGAGATGAACTTGATCTGTAGTAGCTTCTATGCAACTCTCTCTCTCACACACACAAAATGATAGTCAACTTCAATGTGCTTCGTACGAGCATGAAACACAGGATTAGATGACAGAAATGTGGCACCAATATTATCACACCAAAGAACTGGTGAACGATCATATGATATTCCTAGCTCCTGAAGCAAAGACTGAAGCCAAATCAGTTCAGCAGTTGCATTGGCAAGTTCCTTATACTCCGACTCGGTGCTCGAGCGAGATACCGTAGCCTGCTTACGAGCACTCCAGGCGATCAGATTAGAACCATAGAATATGGCATATCCCCCCGTGGATCGCCGATCTTCAGAGTTTACAGCCCAGTCAGCATCAGAAAATGCTGAGAGTAGGCCTGACGAATCCGCTCGCAGATGAAGACCATGCGAGATAGTAAGATGAACATAGCGTAAAATGCGCTTAACAGCAGCCCAATGAGTGCTCCGTGGATCATGTAGGTACTGACATACCTTATTGACAGCAAATGAAATATCTGGTCGAGTCAGGAGAAGATACTGAAGACCTCCCACAATACTGCGATAAGTAGTAGCATCCTCGGCAGATAGAAGATCACCATCAGCACAGGAAAGCCGATCAGTAGCAGCCATGGGAGTAAACATAGGATTACACTTGAGCATACCAGCTCTACGCAACAGATCCAAAGCATACTTCTTCTGTGTAAGAACAAGACCTTGGGAGATAGTCGACACTTCCAAACCAAGGAAGAAATGCAGAGGCCACAAGTCCTTCACAGCAAACTCAGCACGCAAACCCTGAACCAGGCGATTAGCAGCAGTCATTGAAGAACTCACCAAGATGATGTCATCGACGTAAACAAGAAGATACATAGTAACTTCAGGTCGTCGAAGTAAGAAAAGCGAAGTATCAGCTGTGGACGGAGCAAAACCAAGCGCACTGAGAGCAGCTCCAAGGCGTGCATGCCACGCTCGCGGAGCCTGCTTGAGACCATACAGTGCCTTAACAAGACTGACATGAGTGTTGTGGTTGTTCCGGATCAACAAACCCTGGTGGCTGGCGCATATAGACTTCCTCCTCAAGAATGCCATGAAGGAACGCGTTTTGAACATCAAGGTGACGGAGAAACCAACCTTTATTGACTGCCAACGAAAGTAGTAGCCGAATTGTGGTTGGCTTGACAACCGGACTAAAAGTGTCTTCATAGTCGAGACCATACCGTTGCTTGAATCCCTTGGCAACCAGACGCGCTTTATATCGCTCAATAGACCCATCTGAACGCCTCTTTATCTTGAAGACCCACTTAGAGTCAATTATATTGAGACCAGGACGAGGAGGAACAAGGTTCCATGTGGCATTCTGAAGAAGGGCACCGAACTCCTATTCCATGGCACTGCGCCAATGAGGAATACGCAGCGCCTCTTGATATGTAGTTGGATCAACAGAAGAATCAGAAAGACCATGCCTGGTACAAGCAGCAAGCCAGGCAGCAGTTCCATCAGTGCGAATTTTGGGCTGATAAATGCCAGTGCGACTTCGCGTAACAGGACGTGTGGAAGCAGATGTACTGGTGCCAGCAGATGCTGTCGAGGAAGACATAGGAGGCGAGACCAAAGCAGGCGAGTCCGGCGCAGCAACAGTCGACGTAGACGGTCTAGACGAGTGGGCCGTTGGTCGATCCGGTGAGGTTGGGGCCGCAGACACAGGACCATGCATGTGACCTTGATCGTCACGCGCAGGGAAGGCCTCCAGATCAACACGCGGCTGCATGGCACGATCAGCAGACACATGCATGTCATCAGGCACATACACGACACGCTCAGGTGGCACATGCAGTACTTGTACTTGATCATCAGGAGCTGTTTCAGCTGGTTCAGTAAGGACTTCAAGACGAGCTCCGCGGCCGACACCTGCGCCATGGTTAGACAGCAACAATGGTGCATATGCAGTATCTCCAAATTGGTCAATAGAAGCATGTGAAGATGCAAGAGGCATGTGTGAAGGAGGGGATGATGAATGCGAGAAAGGAAAACAGACTCGTCAAAAACAACATCCCGAGAAATATACACACGATTAGAGCTAATATGGAGACACTTATAGCCTTTGTGAAGTGAACTATAGCCTAGAAAAACACACTGTTTGGAGCGAAACTCAAGCTTACGAGCGTTATACGGGCGGAGATGCGGCCAACAGGCACAACCAAAAACCTTGAAGAAGGTATAGTCCGGTGTTTTACCAAGCAATTTTTCTATGGGGGATTTCATATCAAGAACACGTGTAGGAAGCCTGTTAATAAGGAAACAAGCTGTGACAAAGGCATCGCTCCAGAAACGGAACGGGACTGACGCATGACAAGGAGGGTCAATCCAGTTTCAACTATATGACGGTGTTTGCATTCTGCGGTACCGTTTTGTTGATGAGTGTGGGGACATGCTACACGATGATCAATTCCAAGCTTACTAAAGAATGTGTTGAGGTTACGGTATTCACCACCCCAATCTGACTGGACATGAAGAATTTTGTGGCCAAGCAGACGTTCAACATGCGTTTGAAAAGCAAGGAAAACATCAAACACATCAGACTTCCGTTTAATGAGATAGTGCCAGGTAAAACGACTAAACGCATCAATAAAACTCACATAATAGTTGTGTCCACTAACTGAAGTTTGGGCAGGGCCCCAGACATCGGAATAAATAAGCTCAAGAGGAGTTTTGATTACATGAGTAGATAATGAAAAAGGCAACTGATGACTTTTGCCTCTGTGATGTGCATCACAAACATGGATGCTTTTATTACTAGACTCTATTGGAAGTTCATATTTCTGAAGAACATGCTGAACGACTGGGGATGCTGGATGACCAAGGCGACAGTGCCACTTGGCAGACGACACACGAACACTAGTGAGGGCTTGTTTGGTGGATGGCGCATCAACTGAATAAAGTGAACGGTTTCGCAGCATAGTAAATCAAAATTTTCTACGGAAGCGAACAGAGGGAAAGCCAAGATCTAATCTAGGAGATGCAAACAACGAGAGAGATTGGATTAGATCTTCATACCCTTGAAGATTCAAGACAGTGAACGTTCGTCGGAACGTGGGTGATGTAGTCGTACTCGCTTCTCCTCCTCGCGATCCGATCCGATCTAGCACCACAAGTGGCGGTGCCTCCGTGAGATGCACACGTGCAGCACCTCGACGTCTCCTCCTTCCTCGGACCAGCAAGTAGGGTGGAGAGATAGATTGGATCTACAACACGACGGCGTGGTGTATATGGTGGAGAATTTCTGCAGCAGGGCTTCGCCTACAAACAGTCGGGAGGGAGAGAGGAAGGCAGCAGGGCTACTAGGGCTTGGAGGGAGGTGTAGGGGGGAGGGGGCGCACCAGCCCTCTATATATAGAGGGGGGGCGGCCAGCCCTTGCCCCTCCTCCAAGCCTTGGGCCGGCGGCCAAGGGATAAGGAGTGGGGGGTGAGGACTCTCCCCTCTTCTAGAAACCCTATCTCTAGTTTAAACGATTTAAACTCTCTAGGATCGGCTGGGCCCTATGGGGCCTTGTGCCCTTGGCCCAATGTGGCCAGGACACTCCCTCATAGGCCCATGCCCCCTCCCGGAAGGTGGGACCACGTTGGCCCCCTTCCGGAAGGTTCTAGAAGCTTCCGGTACAATACCGATTAACCCGGAACAATTCCGAACTCCAAAAACTGCACTGCCTTATATGAATCTTATTCTCCGGACCATTCCAGAACCTCTCGTGATATCCCGGATCCCATCCGAGACTCCGAACAAAAACTCATAAACCAATTATCCAATCTATCCTAGCGTCGAGACACGTTAAGTGTGTGACCCTGCGGGTTCGAGAATATGCAGACATGATCTTCTATCAATAATCAACAGGGTGCAGGCACCCATATTGACTCCCACACATTCTTCGATGATCATATCGGATGAACCACGATGCCAGGATTCAATCAATCCCATATATATATTCCCTTCGTCTCGCGATATTTTACTTGCCCGAGATTCGATCGTCGATCGCCATACCTAGTTCAATCTCGTTCACGTTAAGTACTTTACTCGTTTAATCCGATATCACTTTGTGATCAACTCCTTAACCACATGCTTGCAAGCGGTGTCGATATCGACACGAGTGGGCCCAAGTATATCTCTCCGACTTGGGAGGGACAAATCCCATCTCGATACATACAACCCAATGATACTTTCCGATCACCGAGAGACACCTTTATGATCACCCTCTCATAGGACGACGTTTGATGACCTCAAAGCTTTCTTCCGATACCGTGGAGTTGTATTATCTCATGGTCTAAGGAATACAATATTTGACATAGGAAAAGCTTCGCAAAGATGAACACAAGGACACGATCTAATTGCTTCGCTTAGTTTGGGTCTGTCCACCATATCATTCTCCCAATGATATGATCTCATTATCAATTGACAACTCATGTCTATGGTTAGGAAACCTTAACCATCATTGATCAATGAGCTAGTCCATAGAGGCGTACTAGGGACACGGTGTTGTTCACAAACCACACAAGTATTAATGTTTCCGCTTAATACAATTCTAGCATGGAATATAAACTTTATCATGAACAAGAATTATAATAATAACATCTTTATTATTGCCTCTAGGGCATAATTCCAACAGTCTCCCACTTGCACTAGAGTCAATAATCTAGTTTACATTTGGCAACAATCTCACACCCATGGCACTGAGGTGCTGATCATGTTTTACACGTGGAAGAGGTTTAGTCAATGGATCTGCGACATTCAGATCTGTATGTACTTTGCTGATCTTCGGATCTCCATCTGCTATATAATCTCGGATTATATGAAACTTGCGGTTGATATGCTTGGTCTTTGGATGATATCTTGGTTCCTTAGCGAGTGCTATGGCGCGATGTTGTCACACAATATCTCGTGGGTCCAATGCACTTGGAACCACGCCAAGCTCGTGATGAAGTTTCGATCCAAACTCCTTCACTTGACGCTCGCAGCAGCCATGTATTCCGCTTCTCAGTAGATCCCGCGATCACGCTTTGCTTGCAGCTTCTCCACTCACAGCTCCTCCATTCAAAATATACACGTATCCTGTCCGAGATTTAGAATCATCCTTGTCGATTCGAAACTAGCATCGACGTAACCTTTACGACGAAATGTTCATCACCCCATAGACTAAGAACATTTCTTTAGTCCTATTTAGGTACCTTAGGATGTTCTTCACGGCTGTCCGATGTTCCACTCTGGATCACTTTGATATCCGCCGTCAAACTAAGAGCATTGGACACATCCGGTCTAGTACACAAGATGGCATACATGATGGAACCTATGGCCGAGGCATAAGGCACTTTGCTCATAGCTTCCCTATCATTTACCAGAATGGACACCGAGCCTTGCTCAATATCTTACTCGACAACATAGGCCTTTGAACCTTTCAATGCCTTATCCATTCTGAACCTTTTCGAACTTTGTCTAGGTATGTACTCTCGCTTAAAGCTATCGGCGTCTTTGTCTATCTCTATAGATTTTGATGCCCAATATATAAGCAGCTTCACCTAGGTCTTTCATTGAAAACACTTGTTCAAATAACTCTTCACATTGTTAAGCATGTTAATGTCATTTCCAATAATCAATATGTCATCCACATATAGTACCGGAAATGTCACCGAAGCTCCCACTCACTTTCTTGTAGATGCAAGCTTAAGAGCAATTTGGAACAAATCCAAAGCTCTTGATCACTTGATCAAAACGAAGGTTCCAACTCCGAGATGCTTGCTTCTGTCCATAAATGGAACGCTGAAGTTTGCATACTTTATCAGCATCCTTAGGATCGACAAAACCTTCGGGTTGCATCATATACAACTCTTCATCAATGTTGCCATTGAGGAAAGCAGTCTTGACATCCATCTGCCATATTTCATAATCATGAAATGCAGCAATTGCTAATAAAATCTGAATGGACTTAAACATCGCTACGGGAGAGAAAGTCTCATCGTAGTCAACACCTTGAACTTGTCGAAAACCTTTCGCAACAAGCCGTGCTTTATAGACGGTAACATTACCATCCGCGTCCGTTTTCTTCTTGAAGATCCATTTGCACTCAACGGCCTTTCGGTCGCTAGGAGGGTCCACCAAAGTCCATACTTGGTTTTCGCTCATGGATCCCAATTCGGATTTCATGGCTTCTAGCCATTTCTCAGAGTCTGGGCTCATCATCGCTTCCTCATAGTTCGTAGGTTCACTGTCTTCTACTAACAAGACAGTCAAGACAGAGTTGCCGTACCACTCAGGAGGCACGCGACCTTGTCGACCGCGACGTTCAAGAGCAAAGATCGTCCGAAGCTTCATGATCCTTGTCATTAGCTTCCTCTATTGTTGGTGCAGGCGGCACTGGAACAATTTCAGGTGCCGCGCTACTCTCCAATTCAAGAGAAGGTTCAATAACCTCGTCTAGCTCTACTTTCCTCCCACTCACTTCTTTCGAGAGAAACTCCTTCTCAAGAAAGGAACCGTTCTTCTTGACAAACACTTTGCCTTCGGTTCTGATAGAAGGTATACCCAATAGTTTCCTTAGGGTATCCTATGAAGACGCATTTCTCCGCTTTGGGTTCGAGCTTGTCCGACATCAACTTCTTGACGTAAGCTTCGCATCCCCAAACTTTAAGAAACGACAACTTAGGTTTAGCACCAAACCACAGTTCATACGGTGTCGTCTCAACGGATTTAGATGGAGCCCTATTTAAAGTGAATGCAGCGGTTTCTAATGCATAACCCCAAAATGATAACGGCAAATCAGTAAGAGACATCATCGATCGGACCATATCTAATAGGGTTCGATTCCGCTCGAGACACACCATTGCTTGCTGTCGTGTTCCGGTGGCGTGAGTTGTGAAACGATTCCACTTGCTTTGAGATGCGTGAGAAAATCATAACTCAAATATTCGCCCCCACGATCGGATCGTAGAAACTTAATCTTTCTGTTAAGATGGTTCTCCACTTCATTCTGAAATTCTTTGAACTTTTCAAACGTTTCAGATTTATGTTTCATTAAATAGATATACCCATATCTACTTAAGTCATCGGTAAAAGTGAGAAAATAGCGATATCCACCGTCATCGAAACACTCATCGGTCCGCATACATCGGTATGTATGATTTCCAACAAGTCCGTTGCTCGCTCCATCATACCGGAGAACGGGGTTTTGATCATCTTGCCCATGAGGCATGGTTCGCATGTGTCAAATGATTCAAAATCAAGAGACTCAAAAAGTCCATCAGAATGGAGTTTCTTCATGCGCTTTACACCAATATGACCTAGACGACAAATTACCACAAATAAGTAGTATTATCACTATCTACTTTGCATCTCTTAGCCTCAATGTTATGGATGTGTGTTTCATCCCTTTCGAGATTTAGAAGAAATAAACCATTCACAAGAGGTGCATGACCATAAAAGATGTTACTCATATAAATAGAACAACCATTATTCTCCGATTTAAATGAATAACCGTCTTGCAATAAACACGATCCAGAAATAATGTTCATGCTCAACGCAGGCACATAATAACATTTATTAAGGTTTAAAACTAATCCCGAAGGTAAAACTAAGGAGCGTGCGACGGCCATCACATCAACTCTTGATCCGTTGCCAACACGCATCGTCACCTCATCCCTCGCAGTCTATTCCGTAGCTCTGCTTTGAGTTACAAATATTAGCAACGAACCAGATCAAATACCCGAGCACTACAACGAGGGCTAGTAAGGAAAACATCAATAACATGTATATCAAATATACCTTTGATGGTGCCAGCCTTCTTGTCCGCTAAGTACTTGGACGATTCTTCCGAGGACCCTTGTCCTTGCAATAGAAGCACTTTCGGTCCGTCTTGGGACCAGACTTGAGCTTCTTCTCAGCAGGGGCAACGCGCTTGCCGCCGCCTTTCTTGAAGGGCTTCTTTGCACCTTTACCTTTCTTAAAGGAGAGCTTGTTGACCATCAACACATGATTATCCTTCTTGATGTCCACCTCCGCATCCTTCAGCTTTGCGAAGAGCTCGGTTATCGTATCAGTGGAACCAATCTGATTATGAGTCACTACAAAACTTTTGTAGCTGGGAGGAGTGATTGCAGAACCTGTCAATCTTGAGCTCCTCCGAATCTTGCAGTCCAGTTGCTCAAAGGCGTTGAGTGTAGCCCGACATCTTAATGGCGTGCTCACTAACGGAACTCCTTCCTCCATCTTGCCGTTAAAGAACTTCTCGAGATCTCATATCTCTCGAGCGGGCTGAGTCTCAAACATGGTTTTCAACTCTAGAGAATCTCAAAGGGCACGGGATAGAATTAAAAACGATTTTGAAGTTCAGCGTCCATAGCAAACAACATGGTGATCTAAATCACACCATAATCATCTTTTCTTGATGATAGACAGCTTTCTCATCAGCCGTGATTTGCGATAGGGCGTCACCTAACGCTTTCTCAAGGACATAGTCCTTTTGACCGCCAGAGAGAATGATTCTCAGATTGCGGAACCAGTTGGTGAAGTTAGACCCATTGTTCTTAAGCTTTTCTTTCTCAGCAAAAACGTTGAAGTTGAAGTTGTACTTAGCCATGTGATCTACAATATTTGCAAGTACAAATTAGACTATGTTCATGATAACTAGTTCAACTTTTAATCAAATTACTAGATGAACTCCCACTAAATTCAACATCCCTCAAGTTGTTTAGTGAACACGATCCAAATTCACCACACCTAATCCGATCTTCACGAGAAGAGATGTGGTTTCAATGGTGGACAACGAAGTGTCGATCATATCATTCATATGACTCATGCTTAACCTTTCGGTTCATGTGTTCCGAGGTCATGTCTGTACATGCTAGGCTCGTCAAGTTAGACCCAAGTATTTCCGCGTGTGCAAAACTGGCTTGCACCCGTTGTATGTGAGCGTAGAGTCTATAGCACCCGATCATCACGTGATGCTTGGACACGACGAACTTTCGCAACGGTGCATACATGGGGACAACACAGTTTTATCTTGATCTTTAAGTGAGGAATCATCTTATAATGCTACCGTCGCGATCTAAGCATAATAAGATACATAAAAGGATAAACATCACATGCATATAACTTTATGTGACATGGTATAGCCAATCTTCGCGCAATGATCTCCATCTTGTGCGTTCCGGCATGATCTCCATCACTTCACCATGATTGCCTCCACCACGAATAGCAACTACAACTATGGCTAACTACTTAGCGATAAAGTAAAGCTATTACATGGCGTATAAGAAGTTGACTCGCAGGTCATACACAATTATAAAGACAACCATATGGCTCCTGCCGGTGTACTCATCGACATGCAAGTCGTGAAACATTACAAAACATGATCATCGCATACATTATACACATCACATCTTGGGCCATACCATATCACAGAAAACACTCCCTGCAAAAACAAGTTAGACGCCTCTACTTTGTTGTTGCATGTTTACGTGGCTTATGGGAGTAGATGCTAGAACGATTCTTACCTACGGAAAGCCACAACGGTGATATTATGGTTGCCAAACTCGGTGTTAAACCCATGACAACTATAGTGAGAGAAAGCAGGCATCCACCACCGCATGTGTGGAACAAGCCACACGTCAAGTGCGAAGCGGTCTCATGACGATGTCGCTGTAAGGTTGGCCTGGACCGCTTCAATCTCACTATCCGTCATAAGAAGAACACAAACAAGAGGCTTGCAACAGAAAACATCAACGCCGCAACAACCATGTTGCGTTCTACTCGTGAAACACATCTACGCATAGATCTAGCTCTCGATACCCGAACGGTTTCGCAGCATAGTAAATCAAAATTTTCTACGGAGCGAGCAGAGGAAAGCCAAGATCTAATCTAGGAGATGCAAACAACAAGAGAGATTGGATTAGATCTTCATACCCTTGAAGATTCACACAAGAACGTTATCGGAACGTGGGTGATGTAGTCGTACTCGCTTCTCCTCCTCGCGATCCGATCCGATCTAGCACCACAAGTGGCGGTGCCTCCGTGAGATGCACGTGCAGCACCTCGGCGTCTCCTCCTTCCTCGGACCAGCAAGTAGGGTGGAGAGATAGATTGGATCTACAACACGGCGTGGTGTATATGGTGGAGAATTTCTGCACAGGCTTCGCCTACAAAAGCGATCGGGAGGGAGAGGAAGGCAGCAGGGCTACTAGGGCTTGGAGGGAGGTGTAGGGGGGAGGGGGCGCACTAGCCCTCTATATATAGAGGGGCGGCGTCCAGCCCTTGCCCCTCCTCCAAGCCTTGGGCCGGTGGCCAAGGGATAAGGAGTGGGGGGTGAGGACTCTCCCCTCTTCTAGAAACCCTATCTCTAGTTTAAACGATTTAAACTCTCTAGGATCGGCTGGGCCCTATGGGGCCTTGTGCCCTTATTGCAATGCGCCAGGACACTCCCTCATAGGCCCATGCCCCTCCCGGAAGGTGGGACCACGTTGGCCCCCTTCCGGAAGGTTCTAGAAGCTTTACAATACCGATTAACGGAACAATTCCGAACTCCAAAAACTGCACTGCCTTATATGAATCTTATTCTCCGGACCATTCCGGAACCTCTCGTGATATCCCGGATCCCATCCGAGACTCCGAACAAAAACTCATAAACCAATTATCCAATCTATCCTAGCGTCGAGACACGTTAAGTGTGTGACCTGCGGGTTCGAGAATATGCGAGACATGATCTTCTATCAATAATCAGCAGTGGTGCAGGCACCCATATTGACTCCCACACATTCTTCGATGATCATATCAGATGAACCACGATGCCAGGATTCAATCAATCCCATATATATATTCCCTTCGTCTCGCGATATTTTACTTGCCCGAGATTCGATCGTCGGTACCGTCATACCTAGTTCAATCTCGTTCACAGCAAGTACTTTACTCGTTTCGTAATCCGATATCACTTTGTGATCAACTCCTTAACCACATGCTTGCAAGCGGTGTCGATATCGATTACCGAGTAGGCCCGAAGTATACCTCTCCGACTTGGGAGGGACAAATCCCATCTCGATACATACAACCCAACAGATACTTTCCGATCACCTGAGAGACACCTTTATGATCACCCTCTCATAGGACGACGTTTGATGACCTCAAAGCTTTCTTCCGATACCAGGGAGTTGTATTATCTCATGGTCTAAGGAATACAATATTTGATATAGGAAAAGCTTCGCAAAGATGAACACAAGGACACGATCTAATTGCTTCGCTTAGTTTGGGTCTGTCCACCATATCATTCTCCCAATGATATGATCTCATTATCAATTGACAACTCATGTCTATGGTTAGGAAACCTTAACCATCATTGATCAATGAGCTAGTCCATAGAGGCGTACTAGGGACACGGTGTTGTTCACAAACCACACAAGTATTAATGTTTCCGCTTAATACAATTCTAGCATGGAATATAAACTTTATCATGAACAAGAATTATAATAATAACATCTTTATTATTGCCTCTAGGGCATAATTCCAACATAAAGTTCACCTCGACTCCGACCACTAAGAAGAATTTCCTTCGAGTCGCGATCCTTCACAAAAACATCATAAGGATGGAGTTCAACAAAAACATTATTATCCCTAGTAAGCTTTTTGACAGATAAAAGATTACGAGTGACACTAGGAACATGGAGAACGTTTTTAAGATGAAGTGATCGTGATGTGTTAGTGGGGATGAAAGATTGACCAATATGGGAAATACGCATACCTGCACCGTTGGCGGTGTGAACCTGATCATGTCCTTGGTATGACTCCGTCATGGCCAGCCTGTCGAGGTTGCTGGTGAGATGTGTGGTGGCGCCAGTGAAGGGTTTCGCGGCATAGTAAATCAAAATTTTCTACGGATGCGAACAGAGGGAAGCCAAGATCTAATCTAGGAGATGCAAACAACGAGAGAGATTGGATTAGATCTTCATACCCTTGAAGATTCGACAAATGAAACGCGTTAAAACGTGGGTGATGTAGTCGTACTCGTTTCTCCTCCTCGCGATCCGATCCGATCTAGCACCACAAGTGGCGATGCCTCCGTGAGATGCACACGTGCGGCACCTCGACGTCTCCTCCTTCCTTGGTCCAGCAATTATGGTGGAGAGATGGGTTGGATCTACAACGCGATGGCACGGTGCAATTGGTGGAGAATTTCTGCAGCAGGTTCGCCTACAAGCAGTCGGGAGGGAGAGAGGAGGGCAGTAGGGCGGCTAGGGTTGGAGGGGAAGGTGTGGGGGGTGGTGCGCCCCCAGCCCTCTATATATAGAGGGTGGGCAGCCCTAACCCTCCCAAGCCAAGGCATGGCCCCAAGGAGGAAGAGTGGGGGCAAACCCCTTCTAGAAGCTCTATCTAGAGTTTAAACTCTCTTGGCCGGCTGGGCCCTATGGGGACTTGTGCCCCTGGCCCAATGCGGCCAGGGCACTCCCTCATAGGCCCATGCCCCCTCCCGGAAGGTGGGGCCACGTTGGTCCCCTTCCGGAAGGTTCTAGAAGCTTCCGGTACAATACCGATTAACTCGGAACAATTCCGAACTCCAAAAACTGCACTGCCTTATATGAATCTTATTCTCCGGACCATTCCGGAACCTCTCGTGATGTCCCGGATCCCATACGAGACTCCGAACAAAAACTCATAAACCAATTATCCAACCTATCCTAGCGTCGAGACACGTTAAGTGTGTGACCCTGCGGGTTCGAGAATATGCGCATGATCTTCTATCAATAATCAACAGCGGGTGCTGAAACCCATATTGACTCCCACACATTCATCGATGATCATATCGGATGAACCACGATGCCAGGATTCAATCAATCCCATATATATATTCCCTTCGTCTCGCGATATTTTACTTGCCCGAGATTCGATCGTCGGTACCGTCATACCTAGTTCAATCTCGTTCACAGTAAGTACTTTACTCGTTCCGTAATCCGATATCACTTTGTGATTAAATCCTTAACCACATGCTTGCAAGCGGTATTGATATCGATTATCGAGTGGGCCCGAAGTATATCTCTCCGACTTGGGAGGGACAAATCCCATCTCGATACATACAACCCAACAGATACTTTCCGATCACCTGAGAGACACCTTTATGATCACCCTCTCATAGGATGACGTTTGATGACCTCAAAGCTTTCTTCCGATACCAGGGAGTTGTATTATCTCATGGTCTAGGGAATACAATATTTGACATAAGAAAAGCTTCGCAAAGACGAACACGATGACACGATCTAATTGCTTCGCTTAGTTTGGGTCTGTCCATCATATCATTCTCCCAATGATATGATCTCATTATCAATTGACAACTCATGTCTATGGTTAGGAAACCTTAACCATCATTGATCAATGAGCTAGTCCATAGAGGCGTACTAGGGACACGGTGTTGTTCACAAACCACACAAGTATTAAAGTTTCCGCTTAATACAATTCTAGCATGGAATATAAACTTTATCATGAACAAGAATTATAATAATAACATCTTTATTATTGCCTCTAGGGCATAATTCCAACATCCAGAATCCAGGCACCATGCGCCCGAGTCCACAGTATGAGCCTGAGGACGTGCTTGAGTAGCCATAGCGATCTGTTGCTCAAATTGCGAGCCATCATTGCCCGCACCAAGGTAATCTTGCTGGAACCGTTTGAAGCACTTGGAAGCAACATGGCCAACTGTGTTACAGAGTTGACACAGAGGACGATTGCCATCATTGCGGCGACGACCACCGCCATTGCCGTGTTGCTGTCCATCCCCATTGCCGCCACCGAAGTTGTTGTAGGAAGGGGGCTGGTTCGGCACAGGTGGGCGAGGAGCCCAGTTTTGCTGCTGTGGCGGGCGCGAGGGGTTGCCGCCACCACCAGAGCCCCCGCCTTGCTGCGGCGGGCGAGAACCACGACCACCTCCTGGGCCTCCACGGAACACGGCGTTGGCCGAGTGATCAGCATAAGACCGGGCAGAACGACGAGCCTCGAGGCGCTGCTCAGTGCTGAGGAGGCGCACATACAGATCCCTCGCCGAGATCGGCGTGTCACGTTCATTGATGGCCACAACAAATGAGTCATACTCTTCATCGAGGCCGTTGACGACGTAGGACGTGAATTCCTCATCACGTAGAGGCAGCCCAATGGAGGTGAGAGTGTCAGACAGAGTCTTGACCTGGTGGAAGAACGCCGATGCGGTGAGATCAAGCTTTTTCATCTGAGAGAGTTGATCACGGATCTGAGTCGAGCGGGCGATGGACTACGACCCGAAGGTACTGCTGAAAGCAGTCCATGCTTCTTGCGCGGTAGCAGCGAAGAGGATGAGACCGGCCGTCGATGGAGTGGTCGAAGAAACGATGGCGGATAGGATCGCCTGATCTTGCTGGACCCAGGCGCGATGCTCCGTGTTGAGAACCGTCACCATGCGCCCTCCCTCCGCTGGAACCGAGATGCCTTCGGGCGGGCAGGGGTACGAACCGTCGACGAAGCCCATGAGGGAGTGGCTGCGGAGCATGGGAAGGATCTGCGCCCTCCAATACAGGTAGTTTTCCTGCGTGAGCTTGACGGTGAGAAGATGACCGAACTGGTACGGCGTGGGAACCGCCGGCAAGGACACCGCCGAGGAGGCAGGGGCGTGCGAGAGGAGGCTGCCCACGGGAGTAGTGGCAAGGGCGCCTAGGGTTCCCAAGAAGGAGGCCGACGTGGTCGAGGAGGCAGCGGTGGTCGCCGTGGCGAGAGCAGCGCTGGTCGCATCGGTCACTGAGGCGGAAGACATGATGGCTAGCGGCGGCTGCGATCCGATGAAGCGGTGGCGGCTTGGAGTAGCGGCAGCAGTGATCGGAGGAGGCGGCGGCGGCTAGGGTTAGGTAAGGACCGAACTTTCCTCTGATACCATGTAAAACTGAATAGATTGGTTTTGGGAAGAGATAGCCATCGCAACATTGCGTGGCCTCATATATATATCAAGAGTTTGTACAGGTTACAAGACACCATATACACATAGGCATAGAAGCTACTCAGTATAAATACATACAAACACGTACGCTTAACATTACAGTTGCCCAAAGTAAGGTCAAATTTACTGCTTGTCCTCTAAATAAATCTGCCAAGCATTAACTCAAATTTACAGAGCCAGTGGCACTCTGAACAGTACAGTAAGCCACGCTTGCTGCAGCGTACATAATATACTACTGGATGGACAGATATTTTTCCTTGGACTTGATTATATATTCAAGTTCAAAAATCAGGGGCATGAATTGTTAAACATCACATATTTAACATACATAATGCATGATTTAGCATGCTGCAAAGCACATAATACACTTCTGAGTGGACACCTATTTTCCTGGGATTTGATGACATATTCAAGTTCTAAGATCAGGGCACCAACTGTTCAACATTCACAGTTTTACATATTACATGATTTAACATAACAGAAACACTATTGAATATGCACCTTACTCATGCCGTCAGTAGCAGCAGATCATCCGCAGTTCGCATAGTGCACCCATATGTTCCTGCCATCAAGCACCTCGAAATTAAGCAATTATTCTCGTGTAGAAAATGTGTTAGCACTGGCAAAAGGATAAAAACTGCGTCAGGTGCTGCGTATTATCCTGCAGGAACTTTAAAAGATCTATATCTAAAGATGTACGAAGCACAGCTCACCTCACCACCTATCTTCTCCAATGCTGCAAGGAGCTTCAGTTTCCGAAGAGTACTTGATGAAACCGTATCCTTTGGATCTCCCCGTCACAGGGTGGCATATGACTTTCACTGTCACAGACAACCATCATTTTTACAGGCCAATCTCTAATCAACCAAAAATAAGAGAAGATCCATAACTGATAGATAGATCAGTACCTTCGGTAACATCACTGTGTTGGGAGAATGCATCCTTGAGAGCGATCTCATTGGTCGTGTAGGATAGACCTGCAGCTCAAGTCAGCGGAACAAACATCGGGCATCAAAAACACCCTGAACCATATCAATGTTCAGACAGTATTGTGCGTGAAACCAGAATGACTCACACAGATTGTTCATAACATCTTACATTCAGTTAAAACTGGAGGCAATATTTGCAGGAATTTAACAAGAATAATGCGCTGCGATTGCAATCAGCAAGCAGGATGATTCCGCATCCCGGATAAGATTTTATACAATTAAATAAAATGTCATCTCAGCGAAATGATATAGTGGCATCCACAGCACAATATTTCCCAATGAGATTTGATCTTTCAAACGGTAGTGCTCCAGCCAACTCTTGCGACTGCACAACCAGCGTATCGGCATGCTTGCCAACCAAATCTCCAACATCATCATCTTCTTCATTAGCATCTATGATTGGCAGCTTGTACCTGCATAGGACAACCAAATGACCATTGGTATCATAGAAATGTGTACTGAAAACACGCAGTCCATAACAGTTGTGTAAATATGCACATAACCTTTCAAGTTCAATTTACATGAGAAGGCTCACAGTAACAGATACTAGTAAGCATGTTAGTGACTCATACTGTTCATTCCCTCTATGGATAGCAACCTCAAATCAAACTCTACCACTGAAACGTTCATAAACAACAATAGCAGCAAGCTAACCAGGCCGTGCGATCGAGGCCAGTATAACTGTTGGGTAAAATTTTGGCATAAAGGTGGGTACATAGTACTGTTTATATTGCTTAGTTTTTAGACTAAGTGGAAACATATATTATATGTACAATTCCGTTATCCCTCTTCTTAGAATGAATGGTTTAAGCTCAGCTTTGCATTGCTGAAAGCCATCAGCAGCACCATGAAACAACTAAACTGGGGACTCCAATAGTCCAGCTTACCAAGACTTGCCTGCAATTTAACAATAATTATTGGACAAATTACAATATAAGCATATACATTCAGGTTCCTGTCCTGTGTTACTCCTATACTAATTGAGCTACAGGCCTACAGCTCCTTGGCGGCAGTAGGCAAAAAAAAAAGGGTCCCTTGCTTTACATGATTAGCTGGGTTCATTAAATATGAGATGATTCATAGTATATTGTTTCCATTGTGAATCTCTACTGAATCATGTGTGCTTGAATAAATACAACTCTCCTGCTGCTAAAGTTGCCCAAATTAAACTCAGTTTACTGCACTCTACAATATGCCAAAAATGCTGCAGCATACATGATACACTTCTGGATGGACAAATATTCCAGAGACTTGATGGCATATTCAACTTCTAAGAGCAGCACATGAACTGTTAAACATCACAGATTTAACATACACGATACAATATTTGACATCACAGCTCATAAGAAACGATATTGAATAAGCACCTTACTCACGCCGGCAGCAGCACCTGATCATCTGCAGTTCACGTGGTGCACCCATATGTTCCTACCATCAAGCACCTGAAAATCAAACAATCATTACCATGTAGGAGAGCTGTGCTAGCCAAAGGATAACACACACCAGGCACTTCATATTACCCTGCAGGAACTTGACAACAGATGTATGGAACATATTATTACCTCATCGCTCATCTTCTTCAACGCTGCAGCTGCTTCGTTTTCTGAAGAGAACTTGACGAAACCATATCCTTTGGATTTCCCCATCACGGGCTGGCATGTCACTTTCACTGTCACACACATCCATCAGTTTTACAGGTCAATCTCTAATCAGACAAAATCACAGATCGACCAACAAGAATATCCAGAAGAGATAGATCAGTACCTTCAATGGCATTGCCGTGCTGAGAGAATGCATCCTTGAGATCAATCTCATTGGTGTCGTAAAATAGACCTGGAACTCAGCTTTCAGTGGCACAAATAGCAGGGCATCAGGAAATACTGAACTACATCAATGTTCACAATCAAGCATGAAACCAGAATGATTCACACAGATTCTTCAAGCCAGATGGTTCACAAGCTAGCATGAAAATCATCTTCCTAAGTAGGTTCCCAAATAACCATATGCAACAGGAAGCCCATAAGGATGGTTCACAATCTAGTACAAAGAGAGAAGAGATTCAGGTACAAACATCAAATGATTTGACCAAAAACTGACCGAGATGTGTAAGAGAACTACCTCCGATGAACAATTTGGAGCTTCAACTCAGCAGCCTTCCGATTGGAATCACACCATCGGGCGCCACTTTGCTCCACAGATTTAACATCGCATGCAAACCCCAAAAATAATCCCCAAATCCACCAACCTCAGATCAGAACGAACCTACAAAGATTCCAATTCACACCTCACTGAACCTAAAGCCATCCAGATCCGCAAAAGGGGTTAAAAGCAACCAAGGAAATAGCACAGCCGCATCAAGATCCAGCAGAACATCAACAACAATATTGGGAATTCAGGGCAGAGAGATTAAGTTTTCAGCTTCCATTAGCAAGAACTCGAGACCAAGCACAAGCAGATGTTGCCTTCTGACCCAGAATTACATACACTACTCTGTAACCCAAAACACATTTCCCCTCTCCCAAACAAATTTCACTCAGCAACTATGCATCAGCACTCGTAGACCTACGCTACCCTACTCCTCGGTGGCCTTCTTTTTGGGGCTCTTGGCGGCGGCCTTCTTCTTCTTGGGCGACTTGGTGGCCTCCTTCTCGGCCTTCTCGAGGGCCTTCTTGGGGAGCAGCACGGACTGGATGTTGGGGAGGACGCCGCCGTGGGCGATGGTGACTCCGGCGAGCAGCTTGCCGAGCTCGACGTCGTTGCGGATGGCGAGCAGAAGGTGGCGCGGCACGATACGGGACTTCTTGTTGTCCTTGGCGGCGTTGCCGGCGAGCTCCAGGACCTTGCAGAACCAAAACCAAACACATGGCGATCAGTCGACCGAGACGGAGAAGCGTAGCAGGAACCGATTCGAAACGACGAAAGAGGGGTGGTAGGTTGGGGGATGGTTGCATACCTCGGCGGCGAGGTACTCGAGGACTGCGGCGAGGTAGACGGGGGCGCCGGAGCCGACGCGCTGCGCGTAGCGGCCCTTCTTGAGGAAGCGCCCGATGCGGCCGACGGGGAACTGGAGCCCGGCCTTAACGGAGCGGGTCACCGCCTTCTTCCTGTCGCCGCCCTTCCGTCCGGCCATCTTGCTTCCTTCTCCGGCGAACTGGTACTACTTCTGCGGTGGCGACGGGAAGAGATGGAGCGCGCGCTGTTCGTGCCGACGGTGAGATGCTTTGAGTTGGTGGGTTGAATGGGCCGGGATGGGCGGGGACTTTATACGAACCAGGGAGGTGGGGGCGAGGGGGCTCGATCCGCGTGATGTGGTCTGGCTGCCGTCCGATCTGGGAAGAGCGGCCGGTGTGGATCGGTTTGAGGGGGCACGATCCGTGGGAGCGGTTGGTTGACGAATCAGAGAGCAGGGAATTTCGCTGTGGCTTTTTTTTTTGAACAGTTATATATTAGGCATGCAAGCCGCCTCATTAAAACCTTCCAGTCCCCTTAGGTACCCTGGTAAGAAAAAAGAGTCACGTAAACTTGCGGTAAGCAAACAAGAGTTACATCGTTTATGATACTAAAAAGTAAAAAAGCTAGGGGGTTCATCGTCCCAGAAACAATCTGAATGATTTAAGAAACTATGCCTAGCTAGCTCATGTGCAACTCCGTTCGCTTCCCTTTGGCACTTCTCAAAAATAATTTCTCTATAACCTGTAGAAAGAAGTCTGCAGTCATCAAAGATTGCTGTTGAAGACGTTGCAGAGAACCCTCCAGCTTCAATAGTTTCAATAACCAAAGCATTGTCGGATTGAATAATAAATTTATTTCCACCTAGGTGTTGAGCTAGGCTCAACCCCTCCCTCAGGGCATAAGCTTCAGCCATCATCGCATCAGTAACAAAATGGAGCTCTTTGCAACTCGCCGCAATAAATTTACCTGTGTAATCTCTTGCAATAACTCCCATTGCTCCCTTACCTTGGTCCTCATTATATGCAGCGTCAACATTAATTTTTAGAACTCCTTCCGGTGGACACTTTCATGTCTCCGTTTTCCTTTCTTCTGGCTTCTTTTTAGCTCTCCAATAATTTGTAGCAAGCACACCAATAGACATAGCACTTCTATGTGGACGCTGAATATCTTCACCATGTGTAAATTGTCTCCTTTCCCACCAGATGTACCAAGCTCCCGTTAGGATGAGTTCAGAATATCCAATTTTTCCTAACGCAAGGCACTCACCAAGATTCATGATCATGTGCTCTAAGATAACTGAACCCGACCGATCCACTTGAAGACTTTCCGAGATGGTGTTCCACACACCAAGATTCGTCCAAACTTGCTTAGCTCTAGGGCAACTAAATAGCGTATGTAAGATATCTTCACACCCTACATTGCACATGGGACATAAACTGCTATTCCCAATGTGCCGATTTGCTAAAACCCCTCGACAAGGAAGAAGGCCATGTAAGACACGCCATCCAAAAATCTTTATCTTAGCTGGAATGTTCAACTGCCAGAGTTTCCTCCACACCTTGTTTCCATCTGAGCCTCCCAAGCTCATCACATCGGGATGGCGGCGGCCAAATTGATAATCCCACTCTAGATGATATGCAGATCGAACTGAAAAAAAACCAGATTTTGTATAGTGCCAAGCCACAAAATCTTGCATACCTGTTGGGGAGATTGGAATTTCAAGGATTCTGCTCACGTCAACTGGCCAAAAGTTCTCTCTAATAATTTCCTCATCCCACACGCCTGTGATTGGATCAATCAAGTCGCTCACTCTAGTCAATATTATGTTTCCTCTTGGTGTATACAATTTCCTCGTCGGACTTGTAGGTATCCACGGTTCTTCCCATATGTTGATCTGAGTCCCATCACCAACTCTCCAAATACACCCACGTTTAAAAGTTTACATACCATGTAGGACACTCTGCCAAGTAAAGGAACTACCACTTTTTAATTTGGCATTTAGAAGGTTTCCATCTGGATAATATCTAGCCCTTAGAACTCTTGCGCACAGGGAGTCCGGTTGCTCCATCAGTCTCCAACATTGTTTAGCCAACATTGCTGAATTAAAAGTATGAAGATCACGAAAACCCATGCCTCCTCTCTCTTTAAGAACACACAGTTTCCACCAAGCTAACCAATGCATTCTTCTGTGGTCTTCATCATCACCCCACCAAAGCTGCGAAATAGCATCAGTAATTCCTTTACAATTTTTTGTCGGAATCTTGAATACTGTCATCGCAAATACTGGAATGGCTTGAGCAACCGCCTTAATAAGTGCTTCTTTCCCCCCCATAGAGAGCATTTTCTCCTTCCATCCACTAATAAGAGCCAAAATCCTTTCAACCAGGTGTTTGAAGCAGTCACTTCTTTGTGCACCTACCATTGCAGGTAAACCAAGGTACTTATCATTCAGAGATTCGGTCCAAATATCCAGAGCTTGGCACACCTCCACCCTTTCCTCCACACGTGTATTGGGGCTAAAATAGATACTGCATTTTGCCGCACTCACCAGCTGGCCAGAGCTATCACAATATAAGTTAAGAATTTGCTTTACAACTCTTGCATTGTCTTTAGTAGCCTCCATTAAGATCAGCGAGTCATCTGCAAACAAGAGGTGCGATACCATAGGTGCATCACGACACACTCTGACTCCTACCAAAGTCTCCTCCACTTCTGCATGATTAAGTAGTGCGGAAAGTCCTTCTGCACAAAGCAAAAAAAGATATGGCGAGAGAGGATCGCCCTGCCGAATACCTCTTGATGGCGTAAAGAACTCAGTCTCATTTGAATTAAACCGAATTTTGTATCTTACCGATGTAATACAAGCCATCATCAATCTCACCCATTGGTGGTGAAAACCAAGCTTCAGCATCATTTTCTCCAAGAAACACCACTCCACACGATCGTATGCTTTGTGCATGTCAAGTTTAACTGCACAGAGCCCCTTCTTGCCTTGTTTCTTTTTAATTGTATGTATACTCTCATAGGCAATAAGAATATTATCAGTTATTAAACGACCAGGGACAAAAGCACTTTGGTTCTGACAAATTACCTCTGGAAGAATCAACTTGAGTCTATTAGCCAACATCTTAGAGATTACCTTGTAAACCACATTACAAAGGCTGATGGGACGATATTGAGTAATCCTCTCTGCGCTTTCAACTTTAGGAATTAAGACAACCACCGTATCATTCCAGCCTTGTGGGATAACTCCAGAATTGACAGCCTCTAAAACCTCTTTTGTTAGTTCATCACCCAAAATATGCCAAAATCTTTTATAAAAGATGGCATGTAGTCCATCAGGGCCCGGAGCTTTCAAATCCCCGATTTGGAACAGAGCCTTTTTAACCTCCTCTCCTCTAAATGGGCGAACCAAGTCCCGATTCATCTCCTCGGTTACCTTTGTAGGGACTTTGTTTAGGACGTCATCATTTGGATCGTCCACCTCCGAGGTGAAAAGGCCTTCGAAGTAGAATTTTATCAGATGACTCAAACCATTGGGATCTTCCCACTTTGTTCCAGCGTCATCAATTAAATACTTGATCGTATTTCGTTTTTTCCTTGCACTTGCAAAATTATGAAAGAAACTGGTGTTACTATCACCATGGCGCAACCAGTTTGTTCTCCCCCGTTGCACCCAATGCAACTCTTCTTGTTCTAATAAGAGCTCAATTTTCAGCAAAAGTTCCTTTTGCTCGGCGATAGAGTCATCAGATAGAGGGCCACGTCTCAGCCGTTCTAATTCTTTTTTAAGGGCATCAATTCGTCTTCGAGGCCCCTTCAGCTCCCTCTTATCCCATGCGTGCAGCTCCGCGTGAATCTTTCCCGATTTCTCCATAAAATTAGGATATAATCCCCTCGATGAAGCTCTATTCCATGCATTCTGAACAATAAGCTCAACTGTCTCCTCTTGCAACCAGCGTGCTTCAAAACGCTTAGGTAGAGGTTTTGTTGCATGAATGCCAGCAAGATATCCGGTAACCCACTGTTACCGGCCTATGATCACTCTTTGTTTGTTCTCCATTTATCACCTTAGCTTGTGTGAACAGATTGTTCCAATCCGCATTAGCTACAACCCTGTCCAACCTTTCCCTCAACTTCCCCCTTTGCCAAGTAAATTTATCACCGGTATACCCAAGATCTTCTAAACCACATGAAGTTAAACAATCTTGGAAAGCTGACATGTACCGTTGTGCACGGGGTGCACCTCCTTCTTTCTCCCATCAGAACAAAATTTCGTTGAAGTCTCCAAGTATCAACCAGGGCATATTCATTTGTGCGTGCAATTCTCTAATATACTCCCAGGACTTATGTTTGTCCTCCCACTTGGGTTCACCGTAGAACCCTGTCAACGCCAAGAGATATCTCCATCAACAATCACATCTATGAATTTTTTTCCACCCTCTTCTCAACAATTTTTATTTCTTTTTTCCAAAAGAGAATAAGACCACCACTTCTTCCATTGCTCTCATGAATCAGCATGCGATCAAACCTTAGTTTCCTCATTAGTTTTTCTGCCTTAACCTTTCCCAGATGTGTTTCAGACAGAAACAACACATCAGGTTTTATTTGCCTCTGGATCTCCAGAAGCGCTAGAACTGCCGGGGATGTCTTCATCCCCTGGCAGTTCCATCCTGACGTTATCATTGCTCCCGGCGGTCCTCCCCAGAGGAGGCCGCCGATATCATATCTGTCTCCATATCCTTTGCACTTTCCCCAACTGTTCTCCTTCTTTTTGGATCCTGAATCTTTTGTGGGGAAGACATAATCTTATCAACCATAGAACTTGTAGAATTCTCAAGCAAAAGAACCTTGTCCGCCACTGATACAGGAGGGATTTCACGACCCTTACTAGCATTTGCATCCCGAGCTCCAGCTCGTTTCCTCGGGACCCGAGGTTGGTTCCCATCAAAGTCATTTGTAGCGAGATCCATATGATCATCCTCATACTCATTCGGATGTCCAGGGGAAAAACCCCTACCGCGGCCTCCACCTCTTCCAAAGCCTCCTCGGTTCCCAGCACCTCTCCCTGCTCCCATGGCTGGAGGTTCAAACACTACTTTTAGCCAATCTCCCCATTGACACGCATCAGCCTCATGTATCCCGTCGCCGCACTCAGTCACTTCATGACCTATCACCCCACAGAAGTTGTAGAACTCTGGGAGTTTCTCATATTGTACAGGATACTTCTTTCGTTCCTTCAAAGTTATTGGGACAAATCGCACCAATGGTTTGTTCAAATCCAGGAAGACCCTAGCTCGCAGATATTTTGCAGGATTAATAAAACCTTCATTTACAATGACATTAATGGGGGGCTCACACACCTTCTTAGCTACCCTCTCTGCTAGCTCTTTTTTCTTCATCAAGCCCTCTGGAACTCCTTGTATTCGTGCCCATACAGGAATCTTATCCAGTTTGTAATCATCAACATTAGAGAATCCATCATACTCAGCCATCACAATAGTAGCTCCGCGAAACAGCCATGGACCCCCCTCCATAACCCTATTCCAATCTCCAAGACATTGGAATTGTACCAAGAACAAGTTTGATCCTTTTGCCTTGAACGTGACATCCTTCGCCGAGGCCCATGCATTCCTCATCTGCTTAAAGAGAGCTGCATGACTAAAGGGTTTTGAGGTATGAACCCTAAATATCGCCAGCCATCTCACATCCCCAACTAGTTCATCAATTTCCCCTGAAAAATCCAGATCAGATTCTTCCTCTCCGTGAAGATCTAATCCTTCAAATCGATCTTCTAGCTCTTTCTCAAAATCTACTGTGCCAGATCCACTCGCCTTGTTCCCCTTCTCTGCCATGTTCTGTTGCGTCGCCGAAACCTGCTCAGAGAGATTTTCCGCCGATAGCGACGGCTCCACCGGAGGTTCCGCCATGCAACCTATTACTCCCAAGGAACGTGCCTAAGAAACCTGGAAGATCGCACCGCCTTCGCTGGGATTCCAACCAGTCGTCGATCGTGATCAGATTGTGGTAGGGTTTGGTGACTCTTGCGGCAGCGCAAGAGGAGGTCGGGAACCCTAGAAACCTAGGGGAAAAAACTGGAATTTCGCTGTGGCTTTGTGCTTCTTCCGTTCGTTCCTTCTCTTTTCGTTTCGCGGTTTTCCGGTGTGTGAGACGAAAATGGAAAATGGGAGCCATGGAAATAGGAATAGGTCAGTTGGTAAGTTTGGCCAAATCAAGTACTCCTTCAGTTCAAAAATAGATGTCATAGATTTTAAAATTTTGAATGAATCTATATATTAAATAGTGTCTAGATTTATCTAAATTTTGATCAAATTTGAGACATCTATTTTTAGGATGGAGGGAGTATATTTTTTCTCTCCTAATACAAGTTCTCTCATAAGAGCTGCAATTTGTGAAGCTTTATATATTACAACTGAAGCTATACCAGACAAATATTTGGGTCTTCCTACATTGGTAGGAGCGGATAGAAGTGATTGTTTTGAACACTTTATTGAGAGGATAATTCAACGTATTAATGGTTGGAAGGAAAAATGCCTTTCAATTGGTGGTAAAGAGATTCTACTAAAAGCTGTTATCCAAGCAATTCCAATTTATGCAATGTTTGTGTTTCAGCTGCCAAAGGGAATTTGTAAGAAGATGATGGATGCAATCTCTAGCTTTTGGTGGGGAGATGACAAAAATAGCAATAAGATGCATTGGTACGTATGCTAGGAAATATGTTATCCAAAGAGGGAAGGTGGTATGGGGTTTAGATATTTCCACTCCTTCAATCTTGCTATGTTGGCCAAACAAGTTTTAAGGTTGGTTACTGATCAGGATTCTCTTCATGCCCGAGTATTGATGTAGCACTGAGTTGATGTTGGAGTGCTTCGTTAGGAACCCCAAGAGCAAAGTGTGAAGCAGCACAGCAGCAAGTTTTTCCTCGGTAAGAAACCAAGGTTATCAAACCAGTAGAAGAAAGGAAACGTCACATAGGTATTGCAAGCAACGCGAAGACCTACACAACATAAACTCAAGACTTTGCTCCAAGGAATTAGTGAGGTTGTCAAGCTCACCGGTTTGCTGTAACAAAGGATTAAACGTATGGTGTGGAAGGCAATGGTTTGCAGCAAGTAAACAAGTAACAGTGGAAGATGTATCAATGGTAAAGATTGGATCGGGGTCCATAGTTCACTAGAGCTGCTCTTCTTAGATAAACAACATGGCATAAAGGGTAAACAAATTACAGTAGGGCAATTGACAGGAACTACGCAAGGCATAACAATACAATTACTAGTCAGAAAGATCCTATGAGATTCGATTGGGCATTACAACAATATACATAGACCGCCATCCAACTACATCTATGACTAGAAGTCCACCTTCAGGTTATCATCTGAACCCCCTCCAATATTAAGTTGCAAGCAACAGACAATTGTTTTAAGCAAAGGTGCCGAGAAGAACTTCAGATCCCCCCCCCCCGATCTAGGGACGATGGTGGCGGTGGCTACAGACGGTTTCGTGGATATTTGATTGGGTACTCAGAATTTCTGCATCGAGGGCTTCTTATAGGCGAAGGGGAAGACCGAGGCGGCGTCCAGGGCGGCAAACCCTAGACATGCGCGGGGCTGGGCCCACCCGCTCCTGGGGTGGGTATGGCCCCCCTGGCTGACCCCTCCGGCTCTCCTATGGACTTCTTGTTCCCCATGAAAAGTAATTGACTTTGACGTTTGTCCCGTCCAATTCCAAGAATATTTCTTTACTAACTTTTCTGAAACCAAAAACAGCAGAAAACAGGCATCTGGCACTGTTGCAACTTGTTAGTAGGTTAGTACTAGAAAACATGTAAAAAGCACCTCAAAGTGTGGACAAGTAAAGCAAAGTATATACTAAACAAGCATGGAGCATCAAAAATTATAGATACGTTTCCAACGTATCAACATCCCCAAGCTTAACTCCTGCTCTTCCTCGAGTAGGTAAGTGATAAAAAGAATAATTTTTTAGGTGACATGCACCCTCACAATAAAGATCCAACCATTTGCAAGCATTGAAAGCTAGGACCAAAGAACTCTAAACATGTGCATCAAAGATGGAGTTCTAACAATAGGACATAGTGACTATGCATGCAACATGACAAGCTACAAACAAAGATCATGAATAACATGCATTGAAAAACGTTTGTTTGTTTCACATACAGAAAACATAGCATAGTGGCAATTAGCTTGTCCCTCATAGAGTAGCAATATAGATGCATAGGACACCTGCAAAGTTCACAAGGGTGACTAAAAACAAGTAGCACAAGAACAAGTAATAACACAATATGCATCAATTAATAAGCTTTAGAACACTGCATACAGAATGACAACTATGCTCTCTTAATGGTGTCTAAAGATAGAAGGTGGAGACTCAATAGTGGTGGAAGAAAGGCCTTTTTTTAAAGGAAGCAGGGATTACAAGTTTCAAAAAGAGCTTCCAAAAATTATGGTACTTGTTAGCTTTCAGCCCTCATTGCCCCTATCGTAAGCATCTTGAAGTGGTAAAGGTTAAAGTGGCAAAGCTGGAGTATATGCTTGACGAAGTATAAGTTGGCAATCTCAAGTCCCTTGAATACGAGGGTCATACCTCATGCATACTCAACTTTGGGTCCAGGTAAGTTCTTGTCACTGTAAGTATTTGCATATCATTGAGAACCGTCAACGGGGTACCCCTTGCACATGGTACAGGAGCTTTCCCATAACCAAAATGACAAGGCAAGCAGACAATAAGCATCTCAGCAATATTCTTATGTGCGGTGACCCAGCATACCACTGCATGTGTAGTACACTATAGTCGTTGACATGACATCCACGGAACACCGTTCCGTAAATATCACATCCCTCAGAGTGGTACAACAGAAACATTGCGAGTCCATATTACAGAGATACACACATTCTTATTATTACAATACCGGAAGTTCAAGACTTCCAAAAGATCCAACTTACAAACCAAAATATAAGATGTTCAGCGGAAATTTAAAGGTAACAACTCTGACTAGGAGTGGGGCTCAACAACTTATTTTATAGAGTTCATGTTGTTCGGCTCCGTTGGTTACTACTAACTAGACTCTTAAGTGGACTCGTTTTCATCAACACCGTAACGGATTTCGTAGTCCACGCCTTCAACTCCTCCGGATAGGTCAGGTTCCTCGTAGAACACGTCTTCTTGGCATTCAGCTGCATACATTGGCACGTCTTCGGAATCCTCAGAGTCTAAGCAAGGGATCAAAGGAAAGAATGAGTAACAACGTTACCCAACAAGTTCATTATATGCAAGGTGGGAAGTTTGATGCTCTATCTACCACCTCGGATTATAAATCCTTGGCACTATGCAGTTTTTGTAAATCTTTCTTCAAAGATTGATTTTATTCTGAAAAATTATGATAATCAGCCTTCACAGGTTGACTAGAACTTTCATGGAGTTCCTTTCCTGCTGCGTCCGTAGATCCTTCCCGGAACAGGGAGTAACAAGTTACAGTTCTTACACTCTGCAGAGGTGCGTTTACTTTACCATGAGAGATCAACTCCTTGTTGCACAATCGGGCGTACTTTCCCGTCCACAATTCCATGATGTGGGGCCTAGTAGTTGGTCCAAGCCAATCACTGCCCCCTTCGCGACCCCGCATGCCTCCTTGGTGTACACCATGCCCACATAATGAATTACGACAATGGTTTGTACAAACCGTTAGATGCCAGAACTATCGGGGGACGTTGAGGGTTCCCACCCATATGCTGCATATCCTCTACGAATTACCAATTAATATGCACGCTACGAGGATAACAGCCACGACCTGCACATCCGGCTTCATGCGAGAGGAAGAAGATACAACTGACATCTCTGTCCCATTCCAAATCTCATGGCTAACGTGTAATATACGACGCTAGAATCAATGATGTCAGGGGTTATTAAATTCCTACTTGATCTTCATTGTTGCATTAGAACTCTAAGTTCTATTGCTCCATTATATCATCACTTAGGATGATATCTATGATTTCTTTATTTGTGAAAATAATATTTTCTTTCTTTTATATATAGCATATATGATAACACACAATTTGCAAATACTTTGGTAAAGACTCTTCAAAGGACATGAGCAAGTGATGAACTTGCCTTGTGATGACAAGGTAGTGAAGTCTGATGCTTGCACTCGACCTTGAGCTTCTAGTTCTACAAAAACATCATTATTGCCCGGTAAGGACAATATTTAAAGAAGCAAAATGATTATGCAAGTAATGTAATGCATTATTTGAATTTATATGCATTTATCCCCAAAAGTTTCTTTTTGAGTAATAAAGGATTTATAAATATTTCTTTTTAATATTTATAACATGTATTGATTTATTTTATTTTATTTCCCTTTATTTGATTTTTATTGATATATTAATTGTACCTTTATTTTATTACTAAATATTTATTTAGTATTTTTTAAAATACTATAATATTAATAAATAATGAAAGTGATTTTTATTTATTTTTATCACCTTTCAATAATTTTGTAAAATTCCATAAGGAATATTTAAATTACAAAATTCTTATAAAAATTTGAATATCTAAAATTTGATATCTTATTTTATTTGGACATAATGGATTATTGTGAATCCAAAAATATTTTGTTTATAATTTTTGGACTATTATTTTATTTTCTATGATTTTATTAAGTCTAGGGGTATTTTGGTCTTTTCTTTTTATTAAAACAGGCCTGAAATTGTTTCTGGGCTGGTTATTTTTATTGGGCCCTGTTGGCCCACTAGTGCTAGACAAAAGAGCCATCCCGAAGGGTCTGGCCCAGCTCGGCCCATTCCTCTCTCTCTCTCTCTCTCTCTCGTGAGTTTGTCTTCTCCTCCTCTGGCCCCGGCCCTGTGGCCGACGATGCCTCTTCCGGCGATTCCCACTTGTGGTAATCGCCGGCAGCTTCGTTCTATCCAATTGGATTCAAGCCTAGGGCTCTCTTGCGATAGATCGATGCCGTCCCAAACCCTAGGGTTTGGGGATTGGCATGGATTCCAGTGCAGCAGTGGTCGACGTGCGTTGAGGTGATGCTCTGCACCTCCAGGCGTGATCTGGGTCGTTGTCGTGGCGTCGTGCGGGTTGCAGCGCCCCCTCTGGGGTGCTCCCTGTGCTGCCATGGCCGTCGGCCCCTCTACTTCCTCTTCTATCCTTCGGCGAGGACCTATGGTGAGTTTGATTCCCCTCTCCTGGTGCTCTCTGTGCTTGCTGATTTGATGCTAGATGTTAGTAGTGTCCTCTCTGGTTATTGTCTGATTCCGATTAGGATGATTATCCCTTTTAGGGTTCCTGTGATGTGCTTGTTCATGTACTAGAGGAATTGATTCATGCTTAGATGATCTGTACCCATACTGAATACTTATTGGCCTAAGGCTTGTTGGTTGATCTGATGTATGGTGTTTCTGGTGGCTTACTTGATGGTTTGATGCTTGGATTGCATCTGATTCAGATGATGTGGTTGTATGGGAATCATGCTTGGTAAAGCTAATGATCTTATAGCTTTCCTCTGTTTATTGGATTCATGGTCATGATTATGATAAGATACAGCTAATGCCCTATTGTTGTTAGCTTGGAAATTAATATGTGGATTGAGATCCTCATGATATCAAATAGTGAAGTGTATTATAGGAATATTCTAGTTATGATTCCTATTTTTAACAGGAAAATGATTAGTTAGTTGATTTTCTGAATCTAGGATGATTTTCTGCTTTTCCTGATTCATATTGAATTGTTCTTGTGACACCATCATGTATGGCACACAGGTTTAATTCTAAACCATGGATTTGGTTAGTTTATGCTTGAGACAATCTTGGCTTTTAAAACTCGAGATGCTCATAGCTGAATTCCCTATGACCAATGATGTTGGTCTGAGGCTTAGGGATTCAAATCTTATCTAGTTGGTTCATCTAGATAGTCTTGGTAGTGGTACCATCTATTCTTTATTGAATCAAAGCTTGGAAAAATTGGTAGTGAGCTTGATCAACCTATAGATCCCAAAGACTTGTTTCTAAGGTGCTACTCTTCCTTTAGAGATGTGCCTAGAAATAGATCATAGGTATATATATGATTGAATTGTAGAATATGGTTTAACAACCAGAGCAAGGATGTTGCTCTGAGCTCTGGTTGGATTTTGGTGCTTTGCTGTTTGCCTTTAGATTTTTTAGAAATCCCTATGATGGATTCACCCCACTTGGGTGTCTTCTGAGGGTTTGTTTTGTAAAACAACACATGCCTTTCTCTAAATAAGATGATTAGATCATGTGAAGGTTTTATGAAACTCATCATGAAAGCTGAGATTTGTGGAGTATGTTGGTGATGATCTTGATCTATTGTTGCTGGACTCTTATGCTTGATCTGGAGCTAGCCTGCTCCTCCTAGCTCCTGGCTTGGCCTTGCTGTCCACCTTGTTCATCCCCCTCCTTATGTCACCATTCTAGTGATGTTTGGGTTAATCTGGTGGTTTGGTTTGGATGCTGTTCTTGGTTCACTTGTTGTTCTCCCAGGCTGTGCTGTGGTGTGGTGGGGTGATGCACTGGGGTGCTTCCCCACGACTGTGCTCTGGTTTTGTTTGATCTGGCTGTGCTTGTGCAGTCGACAGCACACCCTTGCATGCTTGTGTGTGTGCAGTCTGTGTGCCTACTATGCACATATGGATAGGTTCTGAAATTTTGATCTTACTGTTACCAATCTACTTTTACCTTGGCTGGTGAACTGATCCTTTTTAGCTGTCCTTTGCATTCTGGCTGTGAATTTATGAAAGATGAAATCTTTCATATTGGTGAAACTTGCCCTTTTTTAATATTTCTCAATGATGAGATTGTCAAGTGCACCTCACTAACATATCTGAGAGAAATACTAACACTAATCTTGTTTTATTTCTGTTTAATCTTGGTTTTGCAGGTTTAAAGATAAAGATGAAGATTTAGTTTAGGTTTTAGATATAGGATAGTTTGGTAGATGTAATTTTCTTAATCCTTTGTATTTTTTTATAATTCATGTAAGCTTTATTTTATTCAATTGTAATAAAGATTATGTTATTATTAATAAAGAAGATTCTTATTCTTTATTCTATTGTAACTTGTTTATGTCACTATAATGTGAAAATGAATTTCATAATTTCAATTGTTTTGAGATTTAAGTGATACTACCAATATCTTGATTAATTTGAGATTCAAATCTTAAATCTAAATCATTTAAATTATTATTCAACACTTAAGTTTTAAAAATTCAAACCCCTTTCAAATCACACATAACTCTTTTAAGATCACATCAAAGTTTATAACAATCCTACTTTAAGTCTAAACCTAATCTTAAAGTAAGAAAGAAACATTGATCACTTAAGATTTTATTTGGCGAAAAAATTTCCCACTTTTTCACAAATAGATGCATGCAACAATACATAATCCTAGATCTACCCTTCGTTAGGTTCCTAAATGCTGGGATGTTACATTATGTACCATGAGAATATGGTGTTTTTTTCTCTCTTTCCTCTTTTCTCAATGTGTCTCTTTTTTTATAAGAAGAATGCTTCATAGATGTCACTATGGTGATGCTGCAAGTTCCCACAATGATTAGGCATGGCTTAGGCTAGCGGCCCAGGCATTTCTCTAACACGGGATATAAAATCCATGGACTTACAAGTTCCCTTTTTATTTCACACCGGTGACATCCATAGACAAAAGGACATGATATCAACTAAGTACAGAGTACAAGTGCAATGTTGAAAACGTTCCCCGTGACAGCATGGTTCTGCTAATTCCAACTTATAAGTGCAAGCATATACAACAAAGTTGTCACAATGGTTCAAATTTATTAGGGGCAAAGAATAAAGTGTGCCATCAAGTTCGTGAGGGCTTTAATCACTAAGTTTTCACATAACAAAATAGTTTTTAATTGGAAGATAGTTGAAAACAAGAATATACTTGGAATGGTGTAACACACCATGCATAGGAGTTTATAGTGGACACTTTGGAATAACTTGGTTTCTTGGGAGTTGGAGGCATGAGTAGAACTTACTCATACAAGTGGAGGCTAGCAAAAGACTAGGAGCAACCAACTAAGAGAGCAATAATGGTCATAATCATGCAGTGCAACAAAGCATACTAATCAAATCATAGAGTGGTACTACAAGTCAATGAATAAATGATCATAAAGGCTAATGGTGACTTGTGAGAGTCATAACATGGTGTAAGCATGTGCCAAGTCAACCCAAGCAAAGCATCAAAGGAGAATACCACAATACTAAGCTTTTGCATGCTAAAACAACGCATAATTTCTTCAAGGCACACTAAGCAATCCCAATTGTTTGAAACAAGACATGCTACAACAATAATCACTAAGCATAATGCTAAAAAAACACCTAGCATATCATGCTAAAGTCTAAGTCACAGTCAATGCAAGCTCCTCTTGCACTTCAAGCAAGAACTTACTACTCCTTTCCAACACCAAGCAAACTTATTTGCAAAACAACACAACGATAACGGGGGTCCAAAGTACTTTATTCAAGAAAACTAAAACAACCTAAGCAAAGCAAACGAAAACTAAGATGCTTCAAGAACAACACAACTATGCATGAAACAATAAAAACAAAGTGTCAAGATAGACCTAAGCTTTTTATTGATGAAGAAGGGGATGCCTTGGGCATCCCCAAACTTTGATGCTTGTACCTATTGGATATTTATTAGGTTTACACCATGGTGGAATCCCCAAGCTTGAGCTTTTTTCCATTCTTCATCTCATTGCATCATTCTTTCTCTACACCTAAAATTTTTTCTTCATACAAAACTTCACACAATCTTCATTAGCAACATTAGTGTATTCAAAAGATATTAGACCACTGACAAAGCTTTGGAATAGCAAGGCTTTTCACTAAAAACACAAGCTACTGTAGTAACTCTTTCAAAAATCTCAATTCACCTAAAGAGAACAAAAAAGGAATCGATAAGAAGCAAATGCAAATAATGGCAGAAATCTGTCAAAACAGACCAGTAGGTAGAAACCAATTTTTTCGAACATTTTCTGTTGCTTTAATCAAAAAGTGTTGAACTAACGAAAGTTATCTAACATACTGTGGAATTTATTCGTAAATTTTGAGCTCAATCCGAGTTATAGAGCCTCCTCGTGAATTTTTTTTGTGGAAGACAAAAATCTGTTTCGGGACAGCAACTCCCCAAATTTTACTTCCCTCTCATTAGAGGTCATTCTTGGCACAAAAAGCAAACAAAAAGAATAAGAAGAGGTCATTACTAAATTAATAACTTCTAAGACTCAAGTAAATTCTTGGGTTATCTCCCAACAAGTAATTTTTTTAATGCCTTTAAGTTAGGCACAAGAAGCAAGAAGAATCAAGTATTTTCAAATGAAGAAGCATTAACATCAAATCTTGTTTTTAAAGGAGGAGCAAAAAGCAACTTCTCTCTACTCATAGGGAAGTGTTCAGTACCTTTCTTGAATGGAAATTTATATTTAATGGTGCCTTCTTTCATATCAATGATGGCACCAACTGTTCTAAGAAAAAGTCTTCCCAAAGTAACAGGACAAGAAGCATTGTATTCAACATCCAAAACATAGAAATCCACAGGGACATAAGCATTGTTAACCATGATGAGAACATCATTAATACTCCCCATGAGTTTCTTCTCTGCATTATCATTGAGTGAGACATCTAAATAACAATCTTCCAATGGTGGCAAATCAAGCATTTCATAAATCTTCCTAGGCATAATAGAGATACTAGAACCAAGATCACATGAAGCTTTGAGATCAAAGTCATTCACTTGCATATTAATAATGGGTTCCCAACTATCTTCTACTTTTCTAGGAATAGAATCTTTGTGTTTTAGCTTATCTTCCTTAATCTTAACAAGAGCATCTGTAATGTGTTTGGTAAAGGCAACATGCATATCACTAGCATCAGAACTTCTAGCAAGCTTTTGCAAGAACATAATCACTTCAGAAATATTGCAACCATCAATATCCAAGTCAAACTTAGCATCACTAATGGTAGGCTTAATAGGCTTAGGCATAGTAGGAGTAAGAATAGGGACTACTTGTGGTTTAGTGGTGATGGTGCACACATTATTGTTTCTATCAATTTCAGCTTCCCTTTCCCACCTAGCATGAAGTTGAGCTAACAGCCTAACATTTTCATCAACAGTAACTTGTATGACATGAGCAGCAGCAAAGGTGTTTTCCATGGCTTTTCAGGTTTAACAGCCATTTTATTAGCCAAGGAAGTTTGAGCTTCAGACAAAGAGGATATATTTTTTCAACAGTTAAAAGCTTTTCCTCTATAGTCTTATTGAAAGTGGTTTGTTTAAATAAAGTCCTTGATCATGGCTTCAAGTTCAGAGGGGGCACTTCTAGCATTATTGTAAGAGCTTCCATAGGAGTTGCCATTATTAGGAGGATAAGGCCTATAATTGTTGTTGCTACCGAAATTATTCCTATAGGCATTGTTGTTAAAATTGTTGTTTCTAATGAAGTTCACTTCAACTTGCTCTTCTTGAGCAACCAAAGAGGCTAAGGGAACACTATTAGGATCTAGAGGAGCTTTCCCATTAACAAGCATAGCCATAATAACATCAATCTTTTCACTCAAAGAGGAAGTTTCCTCAACAGAATTTACCTTCTTACCATGTGGAGATCTCTCAACATGCCATTCAGAGTAGTTAACCATCATATTATCAAGGAGCCTTGTTGAAGCACCCAAAGTGAGGCCCATAAAAGTACCTCCAACAGCTGAATCCAACAGGTTTCTTGAGGAGAAGTTCAAACCTGCATAAAAAGTCTGGATAATTATCCAAGCAGTCAGTCCATGAGTAGGGCAATTTTTAACCAAAGACTTCATTCTTTCCCAAGCCGGAGCAACATGTTCACTATCAAATTGTTTAAATTTCATAATGTCACTTCTCATAGATATAATCTTAGCAGGAGGATAGTACTTTCTAATAAAAGCATCTTTGCACTTAGTAATCAATACTATTTTTAGGAAAAGAAAGCAACCATTCTTTAGCTTTTCCCCTCAAGGAGAAAGGAAAAAGCTTGAGCTTAATAATATCTCCATCTACATCCTTATACTTTTGCATCTCATAAAGTTCAACAAAGCTATTGAGATAGGCAACAGGATCATCAGAACCAGCACCAGAAAATTGCTCTCTCATCACAAGATTTAACAAAGCAGGCTTAATTTCATAAAAGGTAGCATCAGGAGCAGGTGGAGCAATAGGAGTCCTAAGGAAATCATTGTTGTTGGTGCTAGTGAAGTCACATAACTTGGTGTTCTTAGCAGAGTTCATTTTGACAAAGGTGGGCAAACCAAAAACAACAGCAGCAGCTAGAGCAGGAACTATTTTTTTGTGTTTTTGAATAAAGAAAGCAAACCAAACTAGACTAATTTTTTGGTTTTTTTTTTGGAAAGAGGCAAACAAAACCAAACAAAAAAACAAAGCAAATTAAAAACAAAGTAAAGAGAAAGGAAGTGAAGGACTCCCTAGTGAAGATGTCCTTAGCCTCCCCGGCAACGGCGCCAGAAAAGCTTGATGCAGCACTGAGTTGATGTAGGAGTGCTTCGTTGGGAACCCCAAGAGCAAGGTGTGAAGCAGCACAACAACAAGTTTTTCCTCAGTAAGAAACCAAGGTAATTGAACCAGTAGGAGGAAGGAAACGTCACACAGGTGTTGCAAGCAACACGGAGACCTGCACAACACAAACTCAAGACTTTGCCCCAACGAATCAGTGAGGTTGTCAAGCTCACCGGTTTGTTATAATAAAGGATTAAACAAGCATGAAGCATCAAAAATTATAGATACGTTTCCAACGTATCAAATATTGAAGGCTAAATATTATCCTAATGGAGATATTCTGACAGCCGGTCCTAAGGGGGCTTGTCTTTTACTTGGCAAAGCATTGTGGTTACGATTCCAACTTTTAAAAGGGGGTATATCTGGAGAGTTGGAACTGGGGAGCACATTGATATTTTGTCGGATCCATGGATCCCATCCAGACCAGACCAAAGAATTCTTACCCCTAAAGGTGATGTGGTTTACACCAAGGTATCGGAGCTTATTGATCGACATACTGACACTTGGGACTTGGATCTTCTTTCCACTATATTTTTGGATGTTGACATTGGCCGCATACTAGAGATATCTCTCCATCAAGGGTTTGATGATTTTATTGCCTGGCATCCCAACAAGAACGACCGCTTCTTAGTTCAGTCGGCTTACTATCTCCAATCGAAACATACCTTTGGGGCGCGGGCAAATCAACTCTCCTTGCCTAGATCATCAGCTCTGAATCCCGTATGGAAGCAAGTTTGGCAACTAAAGCTCCTAGGTAAAATTAAAATTTTCTTACGACGCGCTCTTCATGGTATTTTGCCTCTGAAATAAATTATGGTTAATCGACATATTGGAATGAGTGGACAATGCCCTATCTGCATGCAAGCCCCGAAAGATATTATGCACCTATTCTTTCACTATGAGATGGCCGGCAAGGAATCTGTGGAGGGTTTTGGGCATCGAGAGTACTATTTCCGATGCAGTACGTACGGATCCCTCTGGCTATGTAGTGTTGGAGCATATTTTTCGCGATACTGATATGAAATGTCGAGAACGGAAACCATTTGCCTTAAAGAAATCATTGGTGTAGCATGCTGGTACCTGTGGTGGATCTATCATAGACGGACACACGATGAGACTGTCCCTCCACTTATTAAATGTAAGATGTCCATTTTATCAATAATGGCAAATGCAGCAAAGGCGGGACTTAAAGCTACCCCGAGGCATGGAAAATGGGAGAAACCGGATACTCGACGGACTAAGGTAAATGTTGGTGGCTCCTTCCACCGTGATCCGCATGCAGGGTCGGTGGGAGCAGTGGTTCGTGATCAAGATGGAAATTTCATAGCTGCATCCTCTGTCTTTCTTCCCAACATTGCTTCAGCATCGGCTGCCGAAGCTATGGCCATGAGGGAAGGCTTGGCTCTTGCTCATCGACTAGGTTGCAACAATGTGATCATGGAATCGGATTCTCTCGAAACTGTTCAAGCTTGGAATGGAGATGAAGGATGGAGGGGAGCATCCTCGGCCATATTTGCCGATTGTGTAGATCTTCGAACCTTCATCGACAATGTTGAGTTCAAGCACTGCCCTAGGGAAGCTAACAAAGCTGCTCATGAGATTGCTAGGTTTTGTTTTTCCTCTAAATCTTCTTGTAATTGGGTCGATGAACCCCCTAGCTTTCTCTTAGCAAAACTTGTAAACGATGTAACCATATTGTGATCATAGCAGCAAGTTTCAGACGTACTCTTTTCCTTACCATGGTACCTAAGAGGACTGAAAGGTTTTTAATGAGGCAGTTTGCTTGCTTAATATAATCATCGTTTACTTCAAAAAAAGAATTGATATTTGCTTTATTGATCACAACATACACGTACTTCTTTTTTTAATTGGTACTAGTAGTAATATTGTACGTGTGATGCACGTATTAACTAATGAACTAAAACAACTTAGTCCTTTTTCATTTTTTACAAATATTGATGTCTACTGTAAAAATAATGTGTAAGCAAAATTATCATTATTTCAAAATGTTTTCCCATAGAAGGGGTGATCATCAATTATTCATATTGTGTACTACCTTGTTAAAAAGACATTTTTTTATGGATCATAATTTCCATGTGTTATAGTTGACATATTTACAAGAACATACTTGAAAAGCTTGTGAGATTCATGCTTATAGTAATTGTGTACATACAATATCTTTATTGAATAGATTCACAAAAGAAAATCTTTATCGAATAATGAGATTCACACTGATAAAAAATAGTTTGCAGATGTTGAAGTACATATTAAATAGTTAAATATGAAAATGAATTCTAATATCGATGCATATAAATATTTATCCATTGAGATACTTTATCCAAACTAATTTTTAAAAGTATTATCACATGCATTTAAAAGAAAAATACCGTTTTATGAATGAATTGAACTGTGGAATGGTGGGCAATGAAATTATGGTTGGTATACATGATGGCCAATCATATGGTTGAGATTTCATTGTACGAGAAAAGGTATCCTAGAAATTAAATAACAATGGTAGGGTATCCTAGAAATTAAATAACAATGGTAGTTAGTCATTCTTAGACGTCGTATAAACCTTGTCGACCATAGATCTTGGTATGAGATAAGCAAGCCAGAAGCATCTTTTATATTCTATATATATATCTTCAGACGGCTAGGTCGAGTTGTATTCCCAGTGATAAATGATAGCGGGTTGGAGCCTGTAACGTTCTCATCATGTGTTGTAGAGTGACGACTTCAATTTCTCAAAAGGGATAACAATTAATATCGGTTGTTGACCGGGTTTATTGCAAATTGTAGATTATCGGAATGAAGTTGTGCTCAGTATGACTTGGCTATACCTGGTAATTGGCCTCGTACATAAGAAAGTGTGACGGGGGTAATAAGACCAAAGATGTTTGTGAAAAAAAGCAACACATCTATCCAGAGTGTATAAAACGTGACACGTTACTCCCTGTTCCTAGAAAGAACTATGATCGCGTCGTGGAAAGGAACTCCGTGAAGTTCTAAAACCCCGTGAAGGCTAACGGGCAAAGTTTTACTAATCTAAAACTTACCTTTTGAAGAAAACATTTTTTTAAACAAGCATTAGCCTAGGATCTCCTATCCATGGCGGTAGAGATAGAGCACAAAACAATCACCCATAATAAACTCGCTAAGTACACTTGTACTTAATCTATGTTTTTAAAACGTTGCTCGCACAATGAGAATTGCTACGATGAGTTGACCGAGAAACTTGAAGACGAAGGCAAAATCTACTATGAAGAGCCAGAGGCATTGAAGAAGTAGACTACGGTATAATCTACGGAACCAAAGAGACATTAAAGTGGAAGTAGAAGTGTAGATAGGATAGAATAGAATAGATGAGACGAACAACATTAAATTACTTTAAATAAGTTATTGATATCAAATGGTACTAATTAAGTTTAGTGGTACCATTGATTTTCAGGATAGCTAGTTTGAATTTGAATTCGTCCAAGAATCCATATTAGACCAAGGAGGATATCGAAATCATTTATACATTTCTGGTTGATAATAATAAACATGTAAAAGTTGCGGACCCACAATGTTTCTGTTGTACCACTCTAAGAGATTGCGAATTGGTACTTCGTAAGTATCATGTCAACAAATTGCGCACTAGAACCTGAAGTGGAGTGAAAGGTCACCGCACCTTTATGGGCTATACTATTACTCAAGCAATTCAACCGAAACCTCATGTGAAAACCGTGCACCAAAATCATCGCAATGCAGTACTGTGGCTAGACCACCAGCAAAACAAATTGTAAGGACATCTCCATCAGCACAACCCAACCCGTTCGAACGTGTCCGTGCGGATGTACGGGACGTGCGCGGCCTCTCCAGCGACACGGCCCATCTGGACTGGCGCGCCCGGCTTGACCCATCGGCCCACCAAATTTGTGTTGCCGATGCGTCGGGCACGAAAGCAGGCGGACCGAGGGTGTGTCCTCCCACGCATGTCACTAGCCCACCCCTCAACGATCGCTTAGCACGGCAGCGATTCAAACGCGCAGCGGCAGCCTTCGCCATCAATACCGGCGTTGACCGACGGGACGCCACCTGAGTTCCCACGTCAGCATTGATGGCGAAGGCATGAGAACCTGCGCGTTTGCATGGGCAGGGGATACTTAAGCCGGCCCCTGCGCCCGTCGGTGTCGAACTTCTCACCTCTCACTATCGCCGAATACACCCTCCCAGCACTGCAGTTAATGATGAAGACATCGAGCTGGATGAAGAAGGCCAAGAATGACCACAAGGCGAGCGGATCCGGCTCGAGCCGCCGAAGTAGGCATGGGGATCCTGCCCCTGACGGCCTGCCGGCCTTCCTTCACGGCGGCGTGCCACCGCTGCGGACCTAGGACTTTGCCCGCCACCCCGACATGCGCCAGGTGGAGGAGCCCCACCACTACTTTTGACTGGTGAAGTGCGAGCGACAATGGAGGGAGGGAGAAGGCATCACCCACCATGATGTCTCCCTCCCCACGGGATGGCACCTCAACCGGGAGCGGGTCTCGATGATGCATGTGCCTGAGGAGGGAAAATGGATGGAGGAGCAGATCCGCCACCACATCCGCAAGCTCCGCAGTCCCTCCGGTGGGAGAGTGTCTACTAGAGCCAGGACTTCTGAAAAGAATTCTTGGCCTAAGAGCACCTGGAAAGGAGCGCGAGCACCTAACATCGGCGAGTTCCAGCCGTGGGAGGTCTACGAGGTCCCTGCCTTCAGCCCTGACAATGACGGCACCATCAACCACTCCGATGACGAGCTCGGCATCGACAACGATGATGACACATTGTCAAGGAGGAGGAGGAGGTGAACGTTGTCGCAGCCATTGCCACGCACCTGCCCCCGGAGTACCAGGAGCTTCTCGCGCGGGGCTACAACAAGGACGCTTTCACCGAGCAGGGCATTATGGCTAGCGCGTAGGATGAGAATGCTTTGTGAGGTGGCTTCCAAGAGATCGTCCAGCCCACCGGCCCGGTGGCGCATGCAAATGCGGAGCTGCCTCCACTGTCGTTGCTACCGAGTGGGCGCCAGCGATCGCGCCAAAGGAGGGGATGGAGCCGGCGCACCTACACCTCCACATGGAGCCGCTGGCAGCGTGGCCTGGGCAGGTGACCGACCTGCCCACGCCCACGCATGCTCCCTCCCTGCCACCGGCCAACCTCTGGACACTGCTTTTATCGACCTCGGCCCCTAGATGGACGTGACGGCGCCAACGTCGAAGATCAGTAGCTAGGGCTAGTTTAAATTTTATCTTTTATAGTTTGAATGTAAATTACATATAAATATATATGAACTTTGCCAGTTTTAGCACGTTATTGTCTCTGTTTGAATTTTAAAAGAAAATCGTCATCGTCATGTTGGCCAACCGCGGATATATGGGTCGCGCCGCTGGGGGCGGTTGGCCGGACAAGCCGGACCATGACCCTAATCCTCTCGTGGCCCGACCCAAACGGACATAAATAGACGTTTTGGATCACCTGTTTGGGTCGGCCCGGTGGAGATGCCCTAAGGAGGGCCTGAAAAAATGTTTAGGAAAATGAGGCTGCTTCATTTTTACATGATCTTCTTCTCAACCAAACAACTAAGACCGACTTCTTTTTAGATTGTGATTCTAGAGAAGTTAGCTTTTGACATATTGTGAGGAGAAGCTATGGTGGAGAGAAGCTCATAGAATCTGGGTCCTTCCATTCTTCTAGTTTCTAGACATTTGGCTTGTTTGATGAGTTAAGTTGTGAAATGTGTTGGAATTTGAGGCATATTTGATGTTGGGATTTTGGCCCATAACAAATACAAATTCTGAAATTCTCTTTGGCCCATTATCATGGCAGCTCATGTGTGTGCTAGTGGTGCCAAAATTTAGTCCCACATTGCTAGTGGAAGGGGAGTTGGACCACCTTATATAGTAGAGTGTTGCACCACTCACTAAGGTGTGAGAAGAAGAGAAGCCCTCGCGCACTCCTCCTCCGACGCCGCCCGCCTCGCCTCGCCATGCCACGCCACGCTTCGTCATGACGCGCGCGCGCCGCGGGTTGCGGGAATCTCGCCGAGCCGAGCTTTATTTTGCTCTTTGGGAAAATTAATTGTGAGTCATTAATGCGTCATTACGGACGCGTTAATTAACCGGCTGTTTCCATATCGTGGGTTGGCACTGACTCGGTCGTGGACTGTTGCCCCACGTTTTACCTGACCCGCACTATATAAGTAGGCACACGCAAACCGTAGCAGTTACCAGCAATTAGATTGCATCTGCCTACCTGCGCATCGGCGTTCTATCTCTCTGTGCTACCCTCTGCTACTCCATCCCGCCGACTGCGTGCACGGTCGTCCGGGAGAGCAGACCTCCGGAACCCCGTCTCTCTGATCCTGCACCGGGAGAGAGGCGATAAGGTTTTTGGGGAGCGTTTAGACGCGACTGCTCAAGCTCTTCCTCGACTTCATCGCCATGTCTGACGACGCTGCTGGTGGTGGCTCCACTTCTGTTGTGCCGTTGGTCATACCATCGACGAACTCATACGTGTTCTTTGCCCTCTTGCTATTTCCTATGATGATCACTAGTATTGCAGTATTCGTAGATGTGTTAGGTTTTCACTTGCCTGTATGGTGCATGTCTACTATGCGTATGCTAGTTAGTCTTGGAAATTGTTTTGTCATGATTTATATTTGGATTAAATTAATGCGAAAACTGCTAATTATTTCAACAATCCAAAAAACTTATTTTAGGATGGTTGAAACCCGTCTGTCGTTGAACAGGCTCATGAGATTCAGTGCATTGCAAAAGAACTTGAGCTCCTGAAGTGTGCGTTGCCCGGCAAATTTGTTGCGGGATGCATCATTGCAAAGCTTCCTCAATCCTGGAGGAGTGTTGCCACTAACCTCAAACACCAGAGGCAAGAGATGTCTGTTGAGAATCTCATTGGGTTTCTAGGCCTTGAGGAAAAGGCAAAGGCAAAAGACGCACACCCAAAGGGAGCCGAGGCACCCTAGTCAAGCGCCAATGTGGTGCAGAAGAACTTCCACAACAAGTTCAAGGGGAAGACCAAGGCCGTTCGTACTACCAACTTCAAAAATAATAAGAAGGACAAGTCACAGGATCCCTGCTTTGTGTGCGGCGAGGTTGGACATTGGGCTCCAAACTGCAAGCAGCGCAAAGGAAGGAAGAATCCAAATGGACAGAACTCTAAGTCTATCAACGTGACTATGAGCAAAAATGATAAGGGTGCATCCGGGTATGGTAATTTACCTACTGTTTTGTCAATTTGTCAATCTATAGATTGGTGGATCGACACCGGTGCTAATATTCATGTGTGTGTGCTGATATCTCTTAGTTTTCCTCTTATCAGATCATAAGAGATCTCTCCGTATTGATGGGAAACGGATCGCATGCTTCTGTTCATGGTGTTGGCACGGTGGATCTGAAGTTTACTTCGGGAAAGATCATGCAGCTGAAGAACGTGCAGCATATGCCCTCAATAAATAAGAATCTCGTTAGTGGTTCCCTTCTTTGCAAAGATGGTTTTAAGTTGGTATTTGAGTCCAATAAAGTAGTCATCTCTAAGTATGGACAATTTATTGGTAAAGGTTATGAGTGCGGCGGTTTGTTCCGTCTTTCCCTATCAGATTTTTGTAATAAGGTTGTGAACCATATTTGTGCCCCTGGCAATGATACTGATATTTGGCATTCACGACTTTGTCACATTAATTTTGGTTGTATGACGCGGCTAGCTAAGATGAATTTAATTCTGAGTTTCACTTTAGCCAAAGGCTCTAAATGTCAAGAGTGTGTTCAAGCTAAGCAACCATGCAAGCCTCACAAGCCTGTGCAGGAAGCAAGAAACTTGGCACCACTAGAGCTTATACATTCAGATCTATGTGAGATGAATGGTGTGTTGACCAAAGGTGGAAAGAAATACTTCATGATGTTGATTGATGATTCTACTAGATTTTTCTATGTATATCTTTTGAAAACTAAAGATGAGGCTCTACACCACTTTAAAGACTATAAGGCAGAAGTTGAAAATCAACTTGAGAGAAAGATTAAGAGAGTCCGGTCAGATCGTGGTGGAGAGTATTTTGTAGGGTTTCGTAGCATGGAAAACAAAAAATTTCTATCGCATACAAACAAACAAGCCAAAATCTATCTACTAGATTGTAGCAACGAGTCGATGGAATAACTCACCCTCGAAGATTCCAAAGTGTTTAACGAGAGTGGATTCTCGTGGGTGATGTAGTCGTACTCTTCCCGATCTCAAGATCGCGTAGACGATCCTTCCGGCGCTGCGTTCCGACAGCGCTCCTTGATCGGTCTGCGTTCGACGAAGACCTTCCTCTCCCTTGTTCCAGCAGGCAGTGGAGGTTGTAGCACTCTCCTCGCGATTCCGGTAGCACGACGGCGTGGTACCGGAAGTAGAGGGGAGATCTCGCAGGGCTTCGCCTTAAGCCGGAGCGAGTATGGTGGAGTAAGAGAGAGCTCCTCGGCGATCTAGGGTTTAGACTCACCAAGGAGGAGGTGCTAGGGCCGGCGGCTAGGGCTTGGGGCTGCCCAAGTCGGCGGCTAGGGGAGAAACCCTAGGCGGCGGCTAGGTTAGGGTTTAGAGGGGCAACTTGTGTGCTAGGAGGGGCAGCCCTGCCCCTCCCTTTATAAGTGGGAGGTGCCGGCCAAGGGGAGGGGAGTCCTTCCCCAACTCGGATCCCAAGTGGGCTGGCGGTGGAGGGGAGGAACTCCTCCCCAACTCGGTTTCCCACTTCCCCTCCACTTCACAAAATAGCCGTTTGACTTTTCAAATTGGCGTTTGACTTTTCAAACTAGGATTTGATTAAACCCTTTATTTTGTTCAGCGATGACACCTAGTACATGATGCAATCATACCAACTTGATATAACACATTCATGTACCCTTCCCCTCCGGAGTGCCGGACATTCCAGAACCTTCTAGAACATTCCCGATGAAAACACCGGAACCATTCTCCGACCCTGAAACATGACTTTCCTTATATGAATCTTATTCTCCGGACCATTCCGGATCTCCTTGTGATATCCTGGATCCCATACGATACTCCGAACAACATTCGGTCTTTTACTCATCATTCCATAACTACTCAACAACATCGAATCCTTAAGTGTGTCTCCCTACGGTTCGTGAATTATGCGGACATGATCGAGACACTTCTCCGATCAATAACCAATAGAGGAATATGGAAATTCATATGGCTCCCACATATTTCTACGATTACTTTGCGATCGAATGAACCACTTACATACGATACCAATTTCCCTTTGTCTCACGATAGTTTACTTATCCGAGGTTTTGATCGTCGGTATCTCTACATACCTAGTTCAATCTCGTTACCGATAAGTACTCTTTTCTCGTTCCCGTGGTATGTGATCCCTTGTGAGCCAGTCACATGCTTGCAAGCTAAATGGATGACATTCCACGTCATATGGATGGACAAATCCCACTCTTGATCCATGTGTCTCAACCCATACTTTCCGAACACTCAATGCCATCTTTATAGCCACCCAGTTACGGTGTGGTGTTTGATGTCATCAAAGCATCCTTCCGGTGATGGTGATAAGCATGATCTCATGGCCGAAGGAATTAGGTTACTATGTATCAGAAATCTTATAGCAAATGAACTATATTAAATGACTTGATCTTTATGCTACGCTTAACTATAGGAGTATGTCCATCACATCATTCTCCTAATGATATGACCCTGTTGTTAATAACATCTCTATGTTCATGATTAGGAAACCATGATCATATATTAACCAACAAGCTAGTTTAACAAGAGGCTTTACTAGGGACTCTTTTATGTTTACAAATCACACAAGTATTAATGTTTCCTGTTAATACAATTATAGCATGGTATGTAAACATTTATCATAAGTATGAAGATATGATAATAACCACTTTATTATTGCCTCTTGGGCATATCTCCAGCAGTCTCCCACTTGCACTAGAGTCAATAATCTAGTTTCAAACCTTTGTGTATTCAACACCTATGGCTTTCTGGTGTCGTATGTACACGATTGCTAGTGGTCAACTGATCTCCGGATCTGACACTTCCAGATCCATGTGTAATTGCATGTCTTTGCGTCTCTGCGCATCACTCATTCTCTAGTGAGATGGCTTTGTACAAATTTGGTCCTTTGGTGTGACCTTTAGTTCTTTGGGGTTAAAACATGTTGATAATATTATTGTACAATATTTCTTCATAGTATTATCCCTGCTGTGAACTACACTTAGTTTGATAACAAACTACTTGACACAAATGCCCTCTTTTGCTGCTATAATAGCAGTTATATACTTAGCCCTTTTGTTATAGTATCTGTCACAATGTCTTAACTTTGGAACTCATCCAAATCCATTATGGAACTTACTTTCCATCACATTGTGCCACCCTTAGTTTAGATTGAGATAAACTTAATTTGTACTTCGTGACAAAACTAGTATCAATGTAGTACTTTTACAATGAACTAACCATCTATTTGTCACTTCTACAAAACAATATATTCTTAGTTCTTCCAAAAGATCATAAGAATATCCTTACTATCGTCCAATGATCATCTTATGAATCATTCTGGTATATGCTCACATCATTTAGAGCATAGGACATATCTGGATTTGTACATATCACAGCATGATTGATATAAATACTCTTTGTGATTTCATACATCAAGTATCAATCTATACTTGAATCTTTGTTTCACTTATCAAGTGTCAATACACTAGAATATATCATCAATATTGAAGTCATTCAATCCTTTCTGTGCGACAAGAACCTTTCTTGTAGTTTCTATATTGAACTCATTCAATATATCATCTATGTACTTTCGGCACAACCATATTAGCGTCTATTGATGCCAAATATTTGGGTTTTGCCTAAGTCTTTCATCAGGATGAAATTCTTAATATGTGTTAATAAAATATACATCATTTCCAATAAACAATATGTCTTCCACATAATGTATTAGAAACATGTCTTAGCGTTCCCACTTAATTTCTTGCAAATGCAAGCATCTTCATTGTCTCTGATGAAATTAAACTATTTTAACAGTTTCATCATAGTGAAGATTCCAACTCCGCGATGCTTACTTCAACCATTGAAGTTTGCATATGATTTTAGCATTCTTTGAATTAACAAAACCCTTTGGACTGTGTCATGCACACGTCCTAGGTAACCATTCTATTAGAAGAACTTGTTTTGTTTATTCAACACATAACAAAATTATATGTCGTGGTTGCTATATTAATCCGTCTAGACTAAATATCGCTTAATGAAAGATCAGATCTTGTCATAGTCAACTCTTTGAACATTGTCATGAACTCTTTCCCGACATGTCGATAATTTCATAGATGTGAAACATCCATGTCTATTTTTTTATAGATCCAAATACGACTGTAAGGTCTTGTACCTTTCCAGAGGGTCTTTCAAGTTCAAAGCTTGATCTCTCGTATATGGAACTATCACGGATTTTATGGCTTCAAGTCATTTGACGGAGTCAGGGCCCATCATCGCTTCTTTGCATGTAGTCGGATCATTATTGTCAAATAATGATTTAACTCTCAAATCTTGGTATTTGATTGTTTACCTGACCTACTTGTTTTAATAGGAACTTAGATCTCCGTAACCACAAACTTTGAGGCACATGAGCCATGAGCATTGTTGCTGCCTCCGGAACACTTTTCAAGGCCTCGCGCACATATAGCTAAGGTTCTTTTAACCTTATCAAAGTTCTATTGTCCTCCCACTTAACTTTTCACGAAAAATTCTTCTTAAAGAAACTTGACGTTCTAAGCGACAAACATTTTTGTCTCCGATGTTATGGAGGAACAGTTATTCGAAATAACATACAAAGATAGGTTCATCCGACTTTGGTTGCAAACATCTTCCTTATGCATAGCATACCAATGTTTAAGAAAGGACAACTTGGGTTTTATCCCAAACCATAACTTTATATGGTGTCAATTCAACGGATTATGATGGAGCTCTTTTCAGTGGAAAAATGGTAGTCTCTAAAGCTTTTAATCTTTAAAATATAATGACAGTTTTATGAATTACACCTTTGATCTTACCATGTCAAACAAGGTTTAATTACATATCTCGACGCCCATACTCTTATGGTGTTTCGAAATGCAAATCCACGGAACGATTCCTTAAATCTTAGGTATTATGCTAAACTCGTAACTCAAATATCTTCCTTTATGATCTTATCATAAACTATTTATATTCTTGTTACAATGATTTTGCACTTCATCTTGAAAATCTTTGAACTTTTCAATTGTTTCATACTTCATCCTTATTAAGTAAATATTCATATATTCACTCAAATTTTGAGAGGAAGCATATGAAGTTGAAAACCATCGCTCTTGACTACACATAATGGACTTCATACAACAATATGTACAAGTTCCAATAAGCTAGTCATTCGTTCCCTTTTGGCCTATGAACGAAGTTTTAATTATCTCTAGGAAAGTTTCACAAGCGTCATTTGATCAAAAATCAAAAAGACTCCAAAATTCCATCCACATGGAGTTTCTTCATGTTTTCTTTCCAATATAATTTAAATGGCGATGTCACTTCATAAGTGATCTTTCAATCAATTTGTCTTTCAACATTTTTAGCACTAGTTTTATGGATGTGATTTCTCCAACGAGATTTGTGAATCATCCATCTTTTATGGATTACGGCAATTATTTGAACAACCCTTTTGTTCTCATAATACCTGATAAAACAAATCTTGAAGGCAAGCTTTTAACGAGCAACACAATAAACCTTTATTTGTTCTCGATGAACATCATCACATATTCTTTTGCTAGTTACTTAGGCCATTGTAGTTCATGAATTCTGTTGTTTCGTATGATGATTCATACCAACAAATTCAGTATCAAATACTTAAGAACCACATTGTTTAACAAGCAAAGAATATAGCCATAACACGTATATCCTTTATATACCTAAACTGAACAATTCTAGTCTTTTCTTTTCTGCCATATATTTATGAGATTCTCTTTCAGTATTTCTTTTTCTGTTTGAAAGAATCTATCAACATCAATAGTGGATCCATACACATGACACATAGTCCAAAGCGTGTATAGTTAAATACCAATGTATTTGGACTTGCACTTCGAAGTAGATTACCATCATCAAATGTTTGGTGTTCTTTCAAATTCCTTTCTTTAGTAATCTCTTGGTGTAGTAAACATTTTACCTACATCAAATATTCACCCTTATCATGGAATCATCCATGATCAAGCTACTTTTAACTTATAACGGTGAATCACGAGTATAATGTTGCTCTCCAAAAACTTTTGGAGGTTTAGGACAACTAGTGTCTCCAACCTTTTGCAAATTCTCATCAAATATGAGAACATGACTTTTTGCCATATTATACTCTATCATGTTGCAACCAAAACTTTGTTTCAGATATCACAATATCTTCCACACATCATGGTTTCTGAAACAACTCTTTCAGATCCTAGATAACCTTGATATTAAGACAATTCTTTGAATATCAAGAATCATGGAGACAAACATGATACTCATACACTAACTCTTGGAATTGTCACTCTTGATTTAATACCCATTATTAAACTTCATGGAGTAACCGGAACTTACTGAAAGTTTGCAATAGGACTTTTAAACTTTAGATTAACACTTCAAAACAATACGATACCAATTCGTAAAGTAACTAACCAGAATTCTATAGTTCTATCATCTCAATTATAACTAAGTGCAAGGTGGTAAACGGATGCCAATGACTACAACAACTATGCAAATTCACTTTGATTTAATTTATGATAAATAATGTTCAACTTTTAATCATATTGTCGTTGAACTCCCACTCAAAACAATATCCCTCACATTGTTTTAGTGATCACACGATCCAAATTCACCACATCAAAACCGATCATCACAAGAGTTGATGTAGCTTTAATGGCGAACAATCAACATGTTCATCATATCTACTATATGACTCATGCTTTACCTTTCGGTGATCCGTGTTCCGAGACCATGTCTGTGCATGCTAGGCTCGTCAAGATCAAACCTTAGCTTCCGCATGAGCAAATCTGGCTTGCTCACGTTGTATACACTCGCAGAATCTAACACACCCGATCATCACGTGGTGCTTCGAAACAACGAGCTTTAGCAACGGTGCTTACTAAGGATGAACACTTTAAAACTTGAAATTGTGTGCTTGAGGGCTCATCTTATAATGCTACCGTCGTGAACTAAGCAATACAAGATGCATAAAAGGATTAACATCACATGCAATTCATAATATGTGATATGATATGGCCTTTCTTCTTTGTGCTTCCGATCTCCATCTTCAAGCACGAACATGATCTCCATCATCACCGACATTGCATCAAGGTCAATGACGCCGCTCTATGGTTGTCGTCCACCAGCTTCAACTATTACAACTACCTTGAATAGACACGCGGGTCTTAATAGAATTTAAAGACAACCATATGGCTCCTGCCGGTTGCCAACTTACAATAAGGAACATTGCATACATCAAATATAATTACAATCATGGCCATATCACATCACAGCACACCCCTGCAAAACAAAGTTAGACGCCTCTAATTTTCTTTGCATGTTTTACTTGGTTTAGGGCTTTCAATAAGTGTCGTTCTAACTTACGAACAAGAACCACAACATTTATACTAGTATTGTCAATCACCCGTTGTAAATTGAATCTTAACTATGTTGGGAGAAACAGGCACCCGCAAAGCCACTTATGCAATACAAGTTGCATGTCAAGCGTGGAGCAAGTCTCATGAACGATGTCATGTAAGGTTAGCCCGGGCCGCTTCATCCCACCATCCCGCAAGATGCAAAGTACACAAGAAGCAATCGACAACAAAAGCATCAACGCCCACAATAACCATTGTGTTCTACTCATGCAACAGATCTACATATAGACACGGCTCTGATACCACTGTAGGGTTTCGTAGCATGGAAAACAAAAAATTTCTATCGCATACAAACAAACAATCCAAGATCTATCTACTAGATTGTAACAACGAGTCAATGGAATAACTCACCCTCGAAGATTCCAAAGTGTTTAACGAGAGCGGATTCTCGTGGGTGATGTAGTCGTGCTCTTCCCGATCTCAAGATCGCGTAGACAATCCTTCCGGCGCTGCGTTCCGGCAGCGCTCCCGCAGTCGGTCACACGTTCGGTACTCGATGAAGACCTTCCTCTCCCTTGTTCCAGCAGGCAGTGGAGGTTGTAGCACTCTCCTCGCGATTCCGGCAGCATGACGGCGTGGTACCGGAAGTAGAGGGGAGATCTCGCAGGGCTTCGCCTTAAGCCGGAGCGAGTATGGTGGAGTAAGAGAGAGCTCCTCGGCGATCTAGGGTTTAGACTCACCAAGGAGGAGGTGCTAGGGCCGGCGGCTAGGGCTTGGGGCTGCCCAAGTCGGTGGCTAGAGGAGAAACCCTAGGCGGCGGCTAGGTTAGGGTTTAGAGGGGCAACTTGTGTGCTAGGAGGGGCAGCCCTGCCCCTCCCTTTATAGGTGGGAGGCGCCAGCCAAGGGGAGGGGAGTCCCTCCCCAACTCGGATCCCAAGTGGGCTGGCGGTTGAGGGGAGGAACTCCTCCCCAACTCGGTTTCCCACTTCCCCTCCACTTCACAAAATAGCCGTTTGACTTTTCAAATTGGCGTTTGACTTTTCAAACTAGGATTTGATTAAACCCTTTATTTTGTTCAGCGATGACACCTAGTACATGATGCAATCATACCAACTTGATATAACACATTCATGTACCCTTTCCCTCCGGAGTGCCGGACATTCCGGAACCTTCTAGAACATTCCCGATGAAAACACCGGAACCATTCTCCGACCCTGAAACAGGACTTTCCTTATATGAATCTTATTCTCCGGACCATTCCGGATCTCCTCGTGATATCCCAGATCCCATACGATACTCCGAACAACATTCGGTCTCTTACTCATCATTCCATAACTACTCAACAACATCGAATCCTTAAGTGTGTCTCCCTACGGTTCGTGAATTATGCGGACATGATCGAGACACTTCTCCGATCAATAACCAATAGAGGAATCTGGAAATTCATATGGCTCCCACATATTTCTACGATTACTTTGCGATCGAATGAACCACTTACATACGATACCAATTTCCCTTTGTCTCACGATAGTTTACTTATCCGAGGTTTTGATCGTCGGTATCTCTACATACCTAGTTCAACCTCGTTACCGATAAGTACTCTTTTCTCGTTCCCATGGTATGTGATCCATTGTGAGACAGTCACATGCTTGCAAGATAATTGGATGACATTCCACCGTGAGGGCCCAGAGTATATCTATCCGTCATATGGATGGACAAATCCCACTCTTGATCCATGTGTCTCAACCCATACTTTCTGAACACTCAATGCCATCTTTATAGCCATCCAGTTACGGTGTGGTGTTTGATGTCATCAAAGCATCCTTCTGGTGATGGTGATAAGCATGATCTCATAGTCGAAGGAATTAGGTTACTATGTATCAGAAAGCTTATAGCAAATGAACTATATTAAATGACTTGATATTTATGATACGCTTAACTATAGGAGTATGTCCATCATATCATTCTCCTAATGATATGACCCTATGGTTAATAACATCTCTATGTTCATGATCAGGAAACCATGATCATATATTAACCAACAAGCTAGTTTAACAAGAGGCTTTACTAGGGACTCTTTTATGTTTACAAATCACGCAAGTATTAATGTTTCTTGTTAATACAATTATAGCATGGTATGTAAACATTTATCATAAGTATGAAGATATGATAATAACCACTTTATTATTGCCTCTTGGGCATATCTCCAACATATTTCTCTAATGAGTTTGATTTATTTTGTGCGGAACATGACATTATTCATGAGAGGACGCCTCCCCATTCTCCCCAATCTAACGGGGTTGCCGAAAGGAAAAAACGTACTCTAACAGACTTGGCTAACGCCATGTTAGGTACTTGGGGTTTATCCAAGGCATGGTAGGGGGAGGCGATATTGACATCATGTCATGTCCTGAATAAAGTTCCCATAAAAGACAATGAAACTGCTCCCTATGAATTATGGGAGAAGAGAAAACTAACACTCTCGTACTTACGTACTTGGGGCTGTTTGGCAAAGGTGAATTTGCCAATTCCCAAAAAGCGTAAACCTAGACCAAAGACCGTAGACTGTGTCTTTCTTGGCTATGCTCATCATAGCGTTGGATACAAATTTCTAGTGGTGAAATCTGAGGTACCTAACATGAAGGTCGGTACAATTATGGAGTCTAAGGATGCTACATTCTTTGAGGATATTTTTCCGATGAAAGATATGCCTAGTACATCTAGACAGGAATCTGTTGAAACTCCTGAACCTGCTATTCCCATGGAATATTATGAACGAGCACATGATGAAATTCCTGAGGAGGTAGACAATGAAGTTCCTATAAGGAACAAGAGACATAGGATTACAAAGTCCTTTGGTGATGATTTCATTGTCTATCTCGTGGATGATACTCCCACCTCTATTTCAGAGGCTTATGCATCCCCTGATGCAGACTACTGGAAAGAGGTTGTTCGTAGCGAGATGGATTCCATCATGACAAACGAAACTTGGGAGATCATTGATCGTCCTTATGGGTGCAAACCTGTAGGATGTAAGTGGGTGTTCAAAAAGAAGCTTAGGCCTGATGGTACGATTGAAAAGTACAAGGCTCGGCTTGTTGCCAAGGGTTATACCCAAAAAGAAGGCGAAGACTTCTTTGATACTTATTCGCCTGTGGCTAGATTGACCACTATTCGAGTTCTACTCTCATTGGTTGCCTCACATGGTCTTATCGTTCATCAAATAGACGTCAAGACAACTTTCCTTAATGGAGAGTTGGATGAGGAAATTTATATGGATCAGCCAGATGGTTTTGTAGTAGATGGTCAAGAAGGCAAGGTGTGCAAGCTATTGAAGTCTTTGTATGGACTGAAACAAGCACCTAAGTAATGGCATGAGAAGTTTGATCAAACTTTAACATCTGCTGGCTTTGTTGTAAATGAAGCCGACAAATGTGTATACTATCGCCATGGTGGGGGCGAAGGAGTTATACTTTGTTTATATGTGAAGGGATACGGGTAGGCTACACTAGCGCAAATCAAAAAAAAAATCTACCGCGTATACCAGGATAACTGTTGTCATAGATCACGGGATTACCACTAGACGCGCAGTTGCGGAATCGATGAAGCGCGTCGAGGCAAAGCGTGCGCTCCACGCCTCCTCCTTGTCCTCGCCCCACGAGAAGCTTCCTTGCACGGGCTCGTCCAAGCGCTGGTATGCGCCTCCGAGGTATCCACACGTACAGGAGCCTCGCCGACCTTCGTGGTTGTGGTGCTTTTGTTGCCACGGGTTCATCAACTTGTTCTGCTACAATAACATCACTCGTAGAAGCATCCCCAACTGGCTCATCTTGAACTTCTTCAAGTCACACCGACCTTCCACTTGTTCCCTTTGTGAGAAACTATTTCTCTAGGAAAACACCGCTACGAGCGACAAACACTTTTCCCTCCTCTCGGTTATAGAAGTAATACCCTAAGGTTTCCCTCGGATATCCCACGAAAATGCACTTATCTGATTTAGGTGTTAGCTTGTCCAACTGAAGTCGCTTGACAAATGCATCACAACCCCAAATCTTTAGAAAAGACAAACTGGGATTCTTTCCAGTCCACATCTCATATGGTGTCTTAATTACGGATTTAGATGGTACCCTATTAAGTGTGAGAGCTGCCGTTTCTAGAGCGTAACCCCAAAATGATAATGGTAAATCCGACTGGCTCATCATAGATCGAACCATGTCCAACAAAGTTCGATTACGCTGTTCGGAGACCCCGTTTCTTTGAGGCGTTCCGGGCGGCGTAAGTTGTGGAACAATTCCGCAACTCTTAAGATGATCGCTAAATTCGTGACTCAAATATTCACCTCCATGATCAGATCGCAAGGCCTTTATTTTCTTACCACGTTGATTCTCTACTTCACTCTGAAACTCTTTGAACTTTTCAAAAGTTTCAGACTTATGCCTCATCAAGTAGACATAACCATATCTACTGAAATCATCAGTGAAAGTAATGAAGTAGTGATATCCTCCTCGGGTGCGTGCTCATTGGTCCACACACATCAGTATGTATGAGTTCCAACAAGTCTGTCGCTCTCTCAGGTAAACCCGAAAAAGGTGACTTGGTCATCTTTCCAAGTAAACAAGCCTGACATGTCTCGTATGATTAAAAATCAAACGAAGTTAGAAGACCATCACCATGGAGCTTCTTCATGCGCTTTTCACTTATATGCCCCAAACGACAATGCCATAAATAGGTAGGACTCAAATCATTAGGCCGAAGTATTTTAGCACTAACATTGTAAACAGATGCATCGTCAAGATTTAAAATAAATAACCCATTCACAATGGGAGCATTAGCCATAAACATATCATTCTTAGAGATTACACAACCATTGTTTTCACTCGCGAATGAATAACCATCCCTCATCAAACATGAAGGTGATAAAATGTTTCGACCCATACTTGGAATGTAATAACAATTATTCAACTCCATAATAAATCCTGAAGGAAGGTGAAGTTGCATGACGCCGACGAACAATGCAGCAACCCTTGCTTTATTTCCGACGCGAAAATCCACTTCGCCTTTCTGCACTTCTCTAGTCCTTATTAGCCCCTGTATCGAATTGCAAATATGAGCAACCGATCCGGTATCAAATACCCAAGAGTTAACATAGGAATCAGCGAGAAGAATGTCCACAACATTTACAACAAGAGTACCTGAGTTGGAAGTTCTCTTACTTCCACTCTTCTTCAAAGAAGCCTGGTACTTGCTGCAGTTTCTCTTCCAGTGGCCATGTTCATGACAAAAGAAGCACTCAGTGTCTTCTACAAGTCCTGCCTTTTGCTTGGGTGCAGACTTAGGGATCGTATCCTTAGCCTTGCCCTTCTTCTTCCAAGAAGTACCCTTTTTCTTGAAGCTAGGCTTGTTCTGCACAGACATCACATGGCTATGCCCTGCACACTTCTTCATGTCACTTTCTGCTGTTTTAAGCATCCCACATAATTCATTAAGGCCCTTCTCCACCCCATGCATATGGTAGTTCGAAATGAACTGCCCATAGCTGGATGGAAGAGACGCCAAAATGAAGTCAGTGGCCAACTCTTGGCCTAGTGGAAAACCAAGCTTTTCCAAAGTCCGATCAGTAACCAACCATTTTGATCACATGGGGCCTACTGTTGCTCCCTCTGCTAGCTTGCATTCGACAAAGGACTTGGCAACATTGTACCTCTCCTCCTTGCCGATCTTGGAACATGTCCTTAAGCGCACGATCATATCGTAGGCATCCCGATCCTCAAACTTCTTTTGGAGTTCAGTTCCATGCATGCAAGCATATATAGGCCTAACCTCAAGAGAATCATCACATGCTCTCTTGTAGGCGTTCTTTAGGGCAGCAGATGCATTATCAGCAGGTTCATCGGGATTGGGGTATCCAACCGTTTCTTTTTTATCGGACACGAGAACAATTCTCAAAGTTACGCACCGGTCAATAGTTTGTTCCATTTAGTTTATCTTTGTCAAGAATCGAACGCAAAGAGAAATGTGATGTAGTGTTCGGTGCCATTGATCTACAATAGAAAACATGCAAAATACTAAGCCATGTAACCATGAAAGAGTAAAACATATTAAACAATTTAATAGCATATACTCCCACTTAAATCAATATCCCTCTATTGATACTAAGTGATTCAAGATCCACAATTAACAAGTCGACTAGTGAGCTTTAGCATCACTGCTAGAAGACAAGGTAAATCGGTAAGCAACACTTGCTAATCACATCACATATGACTCTTGTTGTTGGGTGACATCTCTATGTCAAAACTAGGCGCCCAACCTTTATGCCCCAAGGTCCTTAACTGTTAAGATGACCTTGTCAAGTTCACCAACCCTTATGCGTGTAGGTATCCGATACAAACCCATCCAGCCAAGGAAAACCGCGGCACCCTAATTTCATAGGCCCACCAACGATTGTATAGGGCATAGGATGGTGCAAGGTTTGGTTGGGAGGGCATGGTTTAACTTAAACTTTGTGAGGGATCGTTCTACTTCTATCATCTAAGCATGCATAGTAGTAAAACGCATAAGAATAACATTCACATATATGTGACACAGTATGGCCCATTTTCTCATGGTGATCTCCATCGCCATAGAACCTGTCCACCATGATGATCTCCATCTTCATGTTCCATGTGAGCCATCCTCCAAGTGATGAGTCCACCAAGAACTAATACAAGCTATTACTCCTAACAGCTAGTAATCAAAATTACATAGTATTAGGATCATCACAAGTTGGCACGCAGACCATTACAATAAATGACAACACATATGGCTCCAGCCGTGTTGCCCTAGTCACGACACGCAGGTCATGCTAATTTCCATACATGCATCACATACATATATGGGCCATACTGATCACATACATCCTGCAAAAATAAGTTATGCATAGAATCGCATTCTACCGGATCATGTGACATTGCAGCACCTAGTTACCTTAACGAGATACAAAAGGGTCTACGATTAAGGGGGTCTAGGGGGTCTCCCCCTACGGGGTTCGAAGGGGCAGCGCCCCTCGCGGTATCTTCACAATTTTCTTTAAGGATTTTGATCGGCAAATCAAATTTACCATAAACCGACTCCTGTCTCGATTCAATCAAACTCCTTTGATCACGGTACATCGATTTTAGATCTAGGTTCCGATTCGATAAATCATATTGATCTTCGCGTGATTCAACAGGATTTATGTGTCACTGTCTACCCCGATGGCGGAAGCCGACCGGTAGGGGTAAGTCGTTCGACAACCTCAGATCACGATCACGGAAAGCAAGATCATAGATCAATCCTAAACCACCGCCATATAAACGATCACATCATTCATATCAATCTGCATATCACCATATGCAACCATCCCGAACCTATAACTGAACAGCATCGGCTCTGATACCACTGAAGGGATACGGGTAGGCTACACTAGCGCAAATCAAAAAAAAATCTACCGCGTATACCAGGATAACTGTTGTCATAGATCACGGGATTACCACTAGACGCGCAGTTGCGGAACCGATGAAGCGCGTCGAGGCAGTGCAGACGTTCCACGTCTCCTCATTGTCCTCGTCCTACGAGAAGCTTCCCTTGCACGGCTTGTCCAAGCGCTATAGATGCAGCGCCTCCGAGGTATCCACACGTACAGGGTGGAAGCGTCAGACGCCAGACTGCTAGGTCCGCGCGCGCGACACAGGCGTGAGGAGTGGCGGCTGGGAATGATCTGAGGTCTAAAGTCTAACCCTGGTCAGCTCGCCCCACCCTCTCTTAAATAGGCGTCCCTAGTGGGCATCTACATTAGCAGCTCATTAGTACCCTAAGCCTGGTCTAATTCGGATCCAATCCTCAGTAGGCTTCCAGCCCCTTAAGTGTGTGACCCTATAGGTTCATATGCGTATAGACATGACACGAATACACTTATTCTGTCAATAGTTGGTAGCGGCCTCTAGCAAGATGTGCCAACTCCTAAACGCATACAAAGATCATATTGAACGAACCATCACAAGGTTTAGTACATGTCTTTCCCTTTGCCTCACGATATTTGGTCTAGCTCCAAGCTGACCTCCCTTTCTCGATACCGTGATTCGGAATCCCTTTACTAGGTTAAATCTTAACCATATGTAGCACGGCCATGCATTTCTAGATTCGATCACTCGAGGGGCCCAGAGATATCTCTCTCAAGTAGAGAGGGGCAAATCCCATCTTGATTGACCATGCCTTGCAGCATGCTTCAGGACAAACCCGAAAGCTACCTTTATAACTACCCGATTCGGTGCAGCGTTTGATAGCCCCAAAGTAGGTCGATCCACATCTCAAGTACATGCGACAATCTCAGGTCTAAGGACAAAACGTACACGATGTGTAGAGAGAGAGCTGCAACTAATTGCTAGTCTCGGGTTGGGTCGGTCCAACCCCATGTTCATAACATGTGTCCACGTCATTGGTTTGACATCTCCATGTCTATGACTTGCGAAACATAGTCATCAACCAATAGATGTGCTAGTCTAATATTCACGTGTGTCCTCACATGAACTCTGACTAGGGACAACTCTTAAATAACCATACAAGTATAGAGTTTCACAAACAATTCACGTAATTGCCAATCAATACAAGTTGCCTGATATGGATATTCAAGGAACATTACAATAACTCATGGATACATATGAAATATCATCATCTCTATGATTGCCTCTAGGGCATATTTCCTTCAGTATGTTGATGACATACTGATTTTTGGGACAAATATGATTGTCATCGAACAGGTCAAGAGTTTCTTGTCTCAAAGTTTTGACATGAAAGACCTTGGAGAAGCTGATGTTATTCTAAACATTAAGCTGCTGAAAGATGAGAATGGCGGAATTACACTTCTGCAATCTCACTATGTGGAGAAGGTGTTGAGTCGTTCGGCTACTCAGATTGTACTCCTTCACCGACACCATATGATCCTAGTAAGATGCTTCGAAAGAACAAAAGGACAACTAGAGATCAACTGAGATACTCTTAGATAATTGGCTCGTTAATGTATTTAGCTAGCGCAACAAGGCCTGACATCGCGTTTGCTATGAGCAAACTTAGCTGGTTTGTTTCCAATCCAGGAGATGATCATTGGCATGCTCTTGAGAGAGTAATGCGCTATCTAAAGGGTACATCGAGTTATGGGGTATTCACTATACCGGAGACCCTGCGGTACTTGAAGGGTATAGTGACTCAAATTGGATTTCTGATGCTGATGAGTTGAAAGCCACAAGTGGATATGTATTCACTCATGGTGGTGGCGCTGTTTCATGGAAGTCTTGCAAGCAGACCATCTTAACAAGGTCAACAATGGAAGCAGAACTCACAACACTAGATACAGCTACTGTCGAAGCAGATTGGCTTCGTGAACTCTTGATTGACTTGCCGGTTGTTGATAAACCTGTGCTGACTATTCTTATGAACCGCAACAATCAAACTGTGATCATCAAAGTGAGTAATTCAAAGGATAATATGAAGTCATCAAGACATATAAAGAGAAGATTGGCATCTGTTAGGAAAATGAGGAACTCCGGAGTAATAGCATTGGATTATATCCAAATAGCTAAGAATCTAGTAGATCCTTTCACAAAAGGTCTATCAAGAAATGTGATAGATATTGCATCAAAGGAGATGGGTTTGAGACCCACAGGAGTTACCATGGTAGTAACCCAACCTATGTGATCGGAGATCCCGTGAATTAGGACCTAGGGAAACAAGCCAATGGCTAACTGGAGGAGAGTAACTTTTATTAACCCACTCTGCTGAAGATGCATTACTCTCACGATTTGTATGGCAGGTTGACTTATTCTTAATGTGTTCATAGGCTTGTATAAGCCAAGATGCTATCCTCTGAAAGCGATCTTGAAAGAACGCACCTATGTGAGCCCGACTGCTGGTCACAGTCTATGAGATAGGGTAATCTCTAGGAAGCTCATGAAAAAGGCCAGGAGTGTGACTTATATGCTCCACCCGAGGGGTAGCCTTCGGTAGCCTAGTATCAATATGACATTAGGTGAAACTCATTTACACAAAATTGGCAATTCAAGGCTTAGTTCATTGACAGTTGTTGATGAGCGTAGTCTAATGCTCTAGGTGGAAGTTCAACTTAACAGTCTCCACTGAAAAACGCTGGTATATCAAAACAGTGATTTGGAATAGAATGATGTGATGTGCCAATGAGACTTTGTGGGGGATTGTTGGAATTTGAGGCATATTTGATGTTAATAAATACAAATTCTGAAATTCTTTTTGGCCCATTATCATGGTAGCTCATGTGTGTGCTAGTGGTGCCAAAGTTTAGTCCCACATTGCTAGTGGAAGGGGAGTTGGACCATCTTATATAGTAGAGTGTTGCACCACTCACTAAGGTGTGAGAAGAAGAGAAGCCCTCGCGCACTCCTCCTCGACGCGCCACGCCACGCCATCGCCACGCCTCGCCTATCACGACGTGCAGGCCATTGGTTGCGGGAATCTCGTCGAGCCGGGCTTTATTTTGCTCTTTGGGAAAATTAATTGTGTATTAATTATGAGTCATTAATGCGTCATTACAGACGCGTTAATTAACAGTCGTGGGCTGGCACTGACTTGGTCGTGGACTGTTGCCCCACTATATAAACATGCAGACGCAAACCGTAGCAGTTAACAGCAATTAGATTGCATCTGCCTACCTGCATATCGCCGTTCCATCTCTCTGTGCTGCCCTTTGCTACTCCACCCCGCCGGCTGCGTGCACGGTCGTCCGGGAGAGCAGGCCTCTGGAACCCCGTCTCTCTGATCCTGCACCGGGAGAGAGGCGATAAGGTTTTTGGGGAGCGTCTAGACGCGACTGCTCAAGCTCTTCCTCGACTTCATCGTCATGTCTGACGACGCTGCCGCTGGTGGTGGCTCCACTTCTGTTGTGCCGTTGGTCATACCATCGACGAACTCGTATATGTTCTTTGCCCTCCTGCTATTTCCTATGATGATCACTAGTATTGCAGTATGCATAGATGTGTTAGGTTTTCACTTGCCTGTATGTTGCATGTCTACTATGCGTATGCTAGTTAGTCTTGAAAATTATTTTGTCATGATTTATACTTGGATTAAATTAATGCGAAAACTACTAATTATTTCAACAAAATGTCTGTAACATCCCTAAATTAAATATATATGCTAGTTTTTAGTACATAATGAGCTAGAAAGAGTAAAGAAGATTATAAAATAGTCAAATGAGATGATACCATTAGTTGTATAATTCATTACATGCCCAAAATAAAGGAGGGGTCTTTTAGTGATATCTTAATTACAATTAATGATAACTTCTCAGACAACTAAACTTTCAGCAATTCTCTGCCGCGGCGTACCCATGACGGTATCAAAAGAATATGACGTGTTTCCCCCAACATAAGATGCACTATCCTCATGGATATATGAGTCGCTCAATCGTGTCAAAATGGTCATCATAGAGCTTACTATAACGGAAAAGGTTATGCAAACACATGCATGCAGTGATGATCTTCGATTGTGTCTCTTCTTTAGGATAAAATGGTATAGAAAGCAAAATACGCCACATCATCTTCAGAACACCAAATGCTCTTTCAATGGCATTTCGTAGAGATGAATGGAGATGGTTGAATTTCTCCTGCATGTTCTGTGGAAGCGCACCTTGAAATTCTGGAACATGGTAGCGTTTCTCTTTGAATGGGGCTAGATAACCACTTCTATTGGGATATCCAGAGTCGACAAGGTAGTATTTTCCTGCGAGTAGCAAAAACATCAGAACATAATTGTAACATTTATGGGCATATAATTTGTGTGCATGCTACATATGCAAAAACGATTACCTTTATCTCAAGATCCCACCAATCGTCATCAACATTAATGGTATGAGTGATAGGATCTTTTCCTAGATGCATGTTGGAGCAATCTCTTTCAAATAGTGTAATCTTTTTTCAGTATGTCCCACCTATTTTTCAATTGACTCCTAACGTAGTTTCTTTTTATGTGCTTATTGAAGTTCGTTATCAAATTGTCGTAACCAACATTATTCAAAACATGAACCGAGCGATTATTTTTATTGACTTCTTCAATGCACACGTCAAGAAAAGGACGGTGAGCAACCGCATCCCAATTTGCTTTCATATGTTTCTGCTTCTCTTTCTAGATGCATACAGTTGAACAACAATTAGCAATCAGTACTAGCTAGCAAAGTAGCAATACAATTTATTTCTGCCTGAAAGTCATGGTTGAAGTTCAAAGAAAAATCATGGTTGCTATCAACCATTGAACAACAATCAGCAACTAGATCCATTTGATTCAACAAATTTGGTACACTATGGTTCAAGTAAACTAAGCTTGCTGCTGAAATTGCCAGAACGACATATGTATACTGATGGATCTTTTATAATATTTATGTTAACTCGGTAAATTAAGTATGACATGTGTAGCATTGGCAAGTCCATTTTCCACGAGTTCATGAATAAGAATAACCGCTTCATAGATGCACAATCCTATGAAGTGGAATGCGACATCATTACCAACTGAACATCATCACTTCAAAGCAACCAAAACAGCAACATCAAACCGAGATTCAGAAAATTCAGCTGTGCCTGACCTTCCGCATCCCCAGAAAACGATACCCAGTATCTCAAATAGACTTTGTTCCAGTTGTGGAAATATAATAATGTGCTAATCAGAGTTAGTGAAGACTGAAGAGACATATCAAACAGACATAAAAAGGTATGGAAAGCTGGCTTTATCCAAATGATCAATGAGAGAAGGGACATGGAAATGAGAGAAGCATCGATAGTCACCAAGATTCAGTAGTACTAGTTGAGCTACAGCTCATCTAAATTCTATAGCCTTGAAGGCAGTAGGGCCGATACAGAAGCCATTTTATTATTGCTCCCTTGTGTTATATGATTGGCTGGTTCAGTTAAATAGTGAATCTCTACAGATTCATGCGTGCTTGAAGAAATGCAACTCTCCTGTTGGGAAAATTGCCCAAATAAAACTCAATTTACTGCTGCCTAATATTTGTTTTCGGAAGTAAGCTCTAATTAACAGAGCCAGTGGCACTCTGAAGAGATACAATATTCCACACATGCTGCAATATACAAGTTCTAAGATTAGCACATGAACTGTTCAACATCACAGTTTTAGCATACTGCATACATAATACATGGTTCAACACCAAGATCACAAGAAACAATATCGAATAAGCATCTTAATTACTCGGGTTAGCAGCAGCAGATCATCCGCGGTTCGCGTAGTGTACCCGTCAAGCACCTGAAAATTAAACAATTATTCTGATGTATGAAATCTGTGTTAGCAAGAGCTTTTGGATAAAAACTATGTTGGGTGCTGCGTATTATCCTGCAGGAACTTCACATGTGCTATCTCTAAAGATGTACGAAGCACAGCTCACCTCATTGCTCATCTTCTCCAATGCTGCAGCAGCTTCAGTTTTTTAAGAGAACTTGATGAAACCATATCCTTTGATCTCCCCGTCAGAGGGTGGCACATATCACTCTCATTGTCACACACAACCATCATTTTTACAGGTCAATCTTTAATCAACCAAAATCACATCGACCACCCAGAAGATCCAGAACTGATTGATAGATCAGTACCTTCAGTAACATCGCCGTACCGGGAGAATGCATCCATGGGAGTGGTTCCGTTCAATGGTATCGTAGGACAAACCTGCAGCTCAAGTCGGTGGAACAAATAACAGGGCATCAAAAAAATCCTGAACCATATCAATGTTCAGACAGTATTGTGTATGAAACCAGAATGACTCACACAGATTGTTCCTAACATTTCACATTCAGTTAAAACTGGAGGAAATATTTGCACGAATTTAACAAGAATATAATGCACTGTGATTGCAATCAGCAAGCATGATGATTCTGCTCAGCATTCTGGATAACAATGTATACAACTTAAAATAAAATGTCATCTTGGCGAAATGATGCAGTGACGTCCATGGCAATAATGTCTTCCAATAAGATTTGATCTCCCAAGCGGTAAATGCTCCAGCCAACCCTGCCGACTGCACAACCAGCATATCGGCACACTTGCCAACCAAATCTCTAGCATCATCATCTTCTTCATCAGCATATATGATTGCCAGCTTGTACCTGCATAGGAGAGCAAAATGACCATTGATATCATAGTTTAATCTGAACTGGAACCATAGGTTCATAACAGCTGTATAAATATGCACATACATGAGAAGGATCACAGTAACAGATGTAGTGAGCATATTAGTGACTAGTACTGTTCATTCCCTCTATAGGTGCCAACCTCAAATAGTCAAATCAAGCTCTACCACTGAAACGTTCATCACAACAATAGCAGCCAGTGTACCAAAAGTCATGCGATCGAGGCAAGTATAACTGTTGGGCGAAAATTAAGGTGCATACTGAAGGAAGGAAGGAACCCCCAACTATATAATTGTTGATTCCTCAATAAGAATGATTGCTTCAACCACCCATCTGCAAAATTTGGCATAAAAGGTGGGTATGTGGTACTGTTTATATTGCTTACTTTTCAGAATATATCATGCCTGCTAAGTGCAAATATCTATTATGTACTCTTCCTCTATCCCTCTTCTTAGAATGAATGGTTTACAACCCAGTTTCCCTTTGCTGAAAGCCACCAGGAGCATCATGAAACTACTAATTGGGGACTCCAAAAGTCCAGTTTCCGATGACGGAATGCAGTTTAACAATAACTATTTGACAAATTACAATATATAAGCATATACATTCAGGTTCCTGTTCTGTGTTACTCCTACACTAGTCGAGCTACAGGCCTACATCTCCTTCAAGGCAGTAGGGCAAATAAAGAAGGCTCCCTTGCATTACATGATTGGCTGGTTTAGTAAAATATGAGATGATTCATAGTAAAATTTCCCCTTGTGAATCTGAATCATGTGTGCTTGAATAAATACAACTCTCCTGCTGGTAAAGTTGCCCAAATCAAGCTAAAATTTACTGTTGGCCGCTAAATTAAATTTGGCAAAAAAGGCTCTAATTTAAATCAGTGGCACTCTAAATTGTAAGACAAGGTTGCTGCAGCATACATAATATACTAGTGGATGCACAGCTATTTTCCTTGGGACCAGATAAGGGTACCAACGGTTGAACATGCATAATAAATGATTTAACATCACAGAAACAACATCAAATAGGCACCTTACTCGTGTCAACAGCAGCAACAGATCAACCGCGGTTTGCATACTGGACCCTTATGTTCCTACCATCAAGCAGCTGAAAATCAAAAAGTTGCCATCATGTAGGAAAAGCTGTGTTAGCAAAAGAAAAAAGAAACGCACTGAGCGCTGCACAATATCCTGCAGCAAATTGACTTGTGCTATATCTATCTACAGATGTATGAAGCGCAGTCTACCTCATCGCTCATCTTCTCCAATGCTGCAGCTGCTTCAGTTTCCGAAGAGAACTTGACGAAACCATACCCTTTGGATTTCCCTGTCACTGGATGGCATATTACTTTCACTGTCACAAGCACAAGCACCAATCAGAAGTCAATTCTGATCAACAAAAATCACAGATCAACCACCAAGAGTATCCTGAACAGAAGGATTACTACCTTCAACAACATCACCATGCTGAGAGAATGCATCCCTAAGAGCAATCTCATTTGTGTCATAGGACAGACCTGAAACTCAACAATCAGTGCACACAAAAACATCCTGAGCCATAAAAATATTTATAATGTAGCATGAAAGCAGAATGATGGACGCAGATTCCTCCTGAACATTTACATGTACTAGTTAAAATCAAAGGGAAATTTTGCACGAACTTCATCAGAGAAATGCACTGCGCTTCAAGCAGCAAGCAGGATGATTCACAGTACACATCTTCCTAAGTATGTCCACAAATTGACTATAACAGGGAGCGCAGCAGATCTCGACCAGAGAAGAGATTCGTGTCCAAACAATGAACAATTGGACAGCAAACTGAAGAGACGTTTAAAAGATCTACAGACGAAATCGTACCTCCGACGAACAATTTAGAGCATGCGGAGAAAGCGGCGCTCTGATTCAGCAACTTCCCGATTGGAACTGCGGCATGGGGCGCGGCTCTGCTTCCCCAACTAAACATCGCCTGCGAGCACTAGAAATAATCCCCAAATCACCTGAGCCACATCGCACAACCCATACAACTGCCCATGAAAACTAGCAGTTCACACCGGGATAAGGCTAGATATTTCAAGATTGCCCTCGACAGAGAGAAACAGATTCAGAAATCACTCAAGTAACCGAAGGGCATTCAAGGAGCGATTAACAAAGCACATAGATGGCTAACTTTCCAGCTTCATTCAACAAGAACCCGACACCAAACAATACAACTGAGACTGAACTACTTCCTATGCAGCAGCGGAGGCTAGCCTACTACTCGGCGGCGGTCTTCTTCTTGGGGGCCTTGACGGCGGCCTTCTTCTTGGGCGACTTGGACGCCTCCTTCTCGGCCTTGTCGGCGGTCTTCTTGGGGAGGAGCACGGACTGGATGTTGGGGAGGACGCCACCGTGGGCGATGGTGACCCCCGAGAGCAGCTTCCCGAGCTCCACGTCGTTGCGGATGGCGAGAAGCAGGTGGCGCGGCACGATGCGGGACTTCTTGTTGTCCTTGGCGGCGTTGCCGGCGAGCTCTAGGACCTGAGGACGGAGGAAGAAAACAGGACAGAGTTCAGAAACAGACCCGTGTCGACAGCAAACAAGAAAGCGGAGTCCAAGCGGGAATTCGAAGAAACGAACAACAGATCGAGAGAGAGATTGTTGCGTACCTCGGCGGCGAGGTACTCGAGGACGGCGGCGAGGTAGACTGGGGCGCCGGAGCCGACGCGCTGCGCGTAGCGGCCCTTCTTGAGGAAGCGCCCGATGCGGCCGACGGGGAACTGGAGCCCGGCCTTGACGGAGCGGGTCACCGCCTTCTTCCTGTCGCCGCCCTTCCTTCCGGCCATCTTGCTTCCTTCTCCGGCGAACTGAACTGCAGCGGCGGTGGCGGCGGGATTGAGATGGAGCGCGCGCTGCTGCTGCTGTTGCCGGCTTGAATTGGTGGGTGGAATGGGACTGGAGGGCGTGAGTTTTATAGCGCGGCAAGGGAGCTCGATCCGCGTGGCTGCCGTTGGATCTGCGGTGGAGATTGCTTCGGGGTGGGACGCGATCCGTGGGAGCGGTCGATGAGCCAATCAGAGCGCAGCGATTTCGCGCCATACGTTTCGTTTCCTTTTCTTCTCGCGGTGGAAAAAAGGGAAACGAAATTCCAAAACTGGGGACCGCGGGAGAGAGGATCCTCGTGACTGGATTATTTGCTTATTAATCACATGCTATTTTCCTTTGGAAACTTATGATCCATTTTTATCCTTTTATTAAGCATCACTATGAGTGGATTAACATGATGCTTCGTTTCTTTCCTGCATAAACACTTCAATGGGATCAAATTCTTGCACGCTTGAACATGAAAGGGATTGGAATACATAGATCATACGACGATAAGATGCGTGTTTTAGTCATACGGAGCTATGTGGCATACCCTCGCCACTCGCTAGATTGGATATGAGAATTGAGAGGGAAAGTCGGGGTTGTAGGAAGGAGGTTCATAGAAGATGTAGTCGAACGCTTGCCGATCATGATGTAGATGATGTACTCGTTGCTTGGATATCCTCGAAGACCGAATAGCGTTAACGAGGTTGTACTCGTAGATGATGTAGTCGAACGCTTGCCGATCTTAAGATCGAGAAGAAGTCCATCCGGTCCAGCAGGTCCAGCATCATCCAGTCCAGCACCACAAAGCAGTGGTGCATCCGTGATTGCACACACGTCCGGGTATCCCGACAACCTCCACGCCCTCTGCGGTGACCCTGCATACCACTGCATGATGTAGTATACTATAGTCGTTGATATAACACCAATGAAACACCATTCACTAGTATTACATCCCTCAGAATGGCACAACAGAAACACAGCGGGTCCAATACATGGCTAAAGGTTACAACTCACTCTTTACACAAGATCCAGAGAACACTCTAGGTTAAAGAGAGAGAAAGAACTTCTTACGGAGAAGAATCAAAGATAAACAACGCAGGAACTATTATACTATTAAAACTACTATTTTAACTAAGGGATTGGCATTGCTGCTATTGCAATACACTATAGAATTAGGTTTTTTGGCTAGAGATTATATTCCTATCTAATCAGTAACTTCGTCTTCACTTGAGTTGATGTATATGTTGACTTCCTTGACTTAATTGAAGAGCTTTAGCTTTGGATGATGAGTCCTGGAGCATAACTTGATGTAGATGTTGTCTATCCTGGATTCAGAATCTAGCAAGGGTTAAGAAGATACTTTGAGTACGAGCGTACTCAGCAAATTCACTAGAAAAGGAGTGTTTGATGCACTATAACTATAGCCACAGACCGTTGGTCGTAGGCAATACAAGTTTTCATAAACATTTATTCAAAGGTTGTTTTTATTCTGAAAAGCTATGTCCGTCAGCCTTCACGGGTTTACCAGAACTTTCATGGAGTTCCTTTCCCTCAGCGTTCGCAGCTCTTTCCCGGAACATGGAGTAACAAGTTATAGTTCTTACGCTCTATAGAGGTGCGTTACTTTTCCCATGTGAGATCAACTCCTTGTTGCACAACCGGGCAGCTTACCCCTCCACAATTCCATGTTGTGGGGCCCGGTAGATGATCCAAGCCAATCATTGCCCTCTCCGCGACCTCATATGTCTGAATGATCCTTCGAGCTAGCTCACCTTCGTTAAGCCCCCTTCCGGGCAGGCTAAAATCCTGATGAGTTTCCGAAGACTCTATGACCTGGTGTTGCCCTGGCAAGTGCCATATTAAATGGTACATCCACTAAACACCATCCATAGATAATCTAGACACCAAAAGTGTGGGGCGTAAGGGTGCTCACCCATATGTTGGATCCACACAAGGAATCACAACGTCACGTTAAGGTCGTCTTGCCTCCATACAAGAGGAAAAAGATACAGTTGACTTCTCCGTCCCATTCCAAATCTCATGGTTAACGCGTAATATACGGCGCAAGAATCACTGGCAACATTGGTTGTTAAGTCCTAGATATTATGTTCCTTTACCACCGAAACTTTTATAGTAAGTTAACTTATAATCATATTATTATGAAAATAGTGTTTTCGAACCTTTTTCAAATGCAGGTGATGTCCACATTGGATTTATAAAATACTTTACAGAAAATAACCAAAGGACATGAGCAAGTGTGAACTTCCCTTTTGTGATTGCAAGATTATGCACTCACGGTCTTCAAGGTAATATAAGATCCAAAATCTGAAATCAGCATCATTGGTACGGTAAGGACTAATGTTTGAAGAAGCAATATGCTCTTATGCATAAGTAATGTGATGCATTTTATAAATGCGAATCTCGGGGTAACATTGTTCTAGGGTTTGGATACTAGAAATGATGTATTTGAAATGTGATGCATTACTTTGTTTTGTGACAGTCAAAGTGCCATATACCTTACAAAAGATCAGATGTTTCATGAGAGAACTAAGCACATTGATGTCAAGTACCATTTTGTTAGAGATATTGTTGCTCAAGATAAACTAAAGGTATGCAAGATCAACATTCATGATAATCCTGCTGATATGATTATTAAACATGTTCTTTTTGCCCAAGTGGCTATTGGCGCCGAAAGTATTTGCTTTTTTTGTCCAAGAAGTTGATTGATGTTGATGCTACAAGAAGAAATTTATCTCAAGATGTAGTTTGTTGAAGTATGATCCAAATTCAATTAAGGAGGCTAACTTTAGACTCCCTTCGCTTACCGTGCCTAACAGGGACACCTGGGAAGGTGCGCGCGGGGGGAGGGGAGTTCCCCGCGGTATGGATCGTTGAAGACCTAGGTTTCCACCACTATATAAACCTCTTGTAAGCCGCCGACTATGATAAGTCGCATCTGAGAAAATCTCCGGCGTTTGTAAACACTCCCCGATATAGTGAAGCTTCGCTGGCTGGCGTCCGTGGTTTTTCCCTCTCTTTGTTGAAGAGTTTTTTCACGTTAAATCTTTATCCTCTTGCTGTGATTTTCTTTTCGTTCTTTATTATTTGCTTGTTGCTATTATAACAGTCTGGACCAAGCTTCGAAGTGGATTTGGCTGCGACGAGAGAAGAGCACGGGCACCCGACCGCCACATTGTCACCGTCGGCGACGGCAAGGAGTTCTGTGTGGTGGTGGAGTAGTGGGGTCGATGGAGATAGAAAGTTTCACACTAAATGGGCTATTGGGCAATGGCCCATGGAAACTATCCATGGCTATGAATGTAACCCACGACAGTAAGTTTTTTTTATAGAAGCTAGCAGTTCCTTGTGAATTTTCAGCAGTGTATGCATACCAGGATATTGCTGTCCTGCAAGGATCAGGGCGAGAGCAGAAGAGACACACACACACGATTGACACAGTAGGTTTTGGTGTTGCGTACCTCTTGCAACGTTTTCTGTTTCTCTTTCTCTATTTATTCTCTGCTTACAACTGAATTCCTTAAAATTAGGATCAGCAATCAGATCTAACTGGGTAGTGCCATCTCACTACCGCTCAGATCCATCTCCCCTACAAGTTAGCTGCATGAACAGGTCGTGTCTATCCCCACGATATCCAATGCAACTACTAGACCAAGTCCTTAGTAAATAAAACGGTTGACGAGGTTTGATCTCGTTAATGCCCATTGTTATGGACTTGGGTTTTGGAGAAGATGGGGATGCTGGAGATCGTGGCACGGTTAACAGACAAGCAACCAGGGGACACGAGATTTACCCAGGTTCAGGCCCCCGGAGAAAAACCCTACTCACTGCTTATGCGCTCTTTGATTACGGCGGAACCGAAGTTCTGAGTGCGATTCGATCTGGCGTGGAAGTGTGTATGTTGTGGTTAGAGAGAGAGATCTAGGTCGTACCCTCCTGGCCTTTATATAGATTTAGGCAGGTCCCGGATACAGACCTAGTCGGTTACAAGTTGTATTCAAACTCTAGTCTTGTTCTCCAAGGATCCGAAGGTGTCATGGGCCTTGGCCACCCGAAAATCTTCATGGGCCAGCGTATGTCTGCTGTGGGCCTTCCTTGGGCTGGACTAGGTATGCTGAAGTTACGTACCCGTAGGGTATAACCATGTCAGTAGCCCCCGAGTGATCAGTTGAATCGTAGATTCGGCTGAGGACTCTTCAATCTTTCGGGTGCAGCTCTGTCTTTCAAGAGAAATGTGTAGGGATTGTTGATGCGTGTGCCTGACTCTCCCGACGGATCAGGGTCAGTTAACTATCTTAGGACAAAACAACACGATCTTCTTCAGGTTCGAGTCTCTCAACTCGAACCCGGAACATATGCTGGCGTAATTCGACTCAGGCCGCGGAGGACTTACAGGAGTGGAATTCCAGTGAATTTAATTGTTGTACCCAACGCGTCCGTCAGGATTTTTCATCGCAGTTCATACTAGCAGGCCTTCATACTAGCAGAGTGCGTTGCGTGCCATCAGATGATATCTGTAGGACTTATCTTTGCATCGTAGACGCAGCATCCGAATGTTTATCACCGCAGAGGTGTTTCGGGTGGCCAAGGAGGTCGCTGCTCACTTAGCGTTAATTAGGGCAGAGTTGCCGAAAAAAGTTTTTCATGTTGATCCGAAGGATCGCAGTCGAAGAGTTCATAGGGTGCGCGACCAGCGCTCCCTATGGGAGTAGCCCCCAAGTGTCTGTTCGAGTCGTAGACTCAAACGGAGACTTTTAGTTCAGGCATTGTTTCAATCATTAAGTCCGCAGGACTCGAAAATTTTCGGATGCTTGAATCCATCCTCCCTATGGGAGTAGCCCCCGAGTCCGTAGTGGAGTCATAGACTCGACGTAGGACTCGAAGATCTTTGTGTGTGAACGACCATTGCTCCAGTTTGGAGTAGCCCCCGAGTGTCTGGCGGAGTCGTAGACTCGGGCAGAAACTCGAGTCTTGTATCTTGCTACTGTAGCAGGAATCTCATGGGCACACCGCTGACCCGGAAGTACATCGGGTGCGCGACCAGCGCTCCTGATAGGAGTAGCCCCCAAGTATTTAGTCGAATCGTAGATTCGAGTGAGTACTTTTAGCTGTGGAGCCGAAGTTGTTGCTAGTATAGCTTTTGATGACGTCAGTGCTGACGATCGATGACCTCAAGCGTCTGCTACGCCAGAGATGACTTGACTGAACGTAGTGTGGGTCCCACGTCCTGACTTTGAATTGACTGGTCACGCGCGGCGTGGAGATGATTACGGCGTCTCCTCGATTTCTGCGCGTAGTGGACGTCGTGGTAACGACGGTTCGTTTTGGTGCTGACACGTGTACGGCCAGATCTGCCGTTGGCGTTAGGTCTTCTCGATGGACGGCCAGCGTGCGTCGTCTTCGCTGTTATAATCCGTGGTGAAATCGTGATTTGTTTTTCACCGCACCAGTTCATCTGTGCACTGCTTCCTTGTCCTTGAGCGATTCTTGCTGCGCATTGAGAGTTTTCTCCACATTTCCTTCGTCTTTCTTTGTTGGCAACGCCGGCGCTGCCGTAGCATGATGGGGAAACCAAAGAAGTCTTCATCCGCGGTTGGGACCAGCGCTGCCGGAGGCAAGAAGGGCACCGCCACTACTCACGTCACCGACGGTGGCTGGCGGCAATCAGAAACGCGGGAGAGCGATCTCCGCAAACTGCGCGAGCGGAGCCTGATTCCGCAAGACGCGACAGCCGTGAGGCTCCCTGGTAATGAGGTAATCCCCCGTCCCCCATCTGGGTTCCGGGTTATGTTTGTTGCCTTCGTGATTCGCGGATTTTCTTTTCCGGTCCATGACTTCCTTCGTGGACTGCTCTTTTTCTATGGGGTTCAACTCCATCATCTGTCCCCCAACTCCCTTCTCCACATTGCGTGTTTTATCACGCTTTGCGAGTGTTGGCTTGGCATTGAGCCGCACTTTGGCCTCTTCCGGAAGCTGTATTCCGTGAAGAGGCAGTCTGGTTCGGATGGTGTGTATCCCATTGGGGGTTTCATCATCTCCCTCAGTCCCAATGTTCAATTCTTTTCCTTTTCCATGTCCGAATCTGTTCAGTACTGGCGGAGGAAATGGTTTTACATCCGTGACTCCGTATTGCCTGGGCAAGATTTTGGTCTCGTTCCCTTTGATCCCTCCCAAAAGATTGAGAAGAAAAGGTCTTGGGAAAACCAAATCTTGGACGGCGAGGTGGAGGAGATAGAGGCCCTTTATCGTCGGGTGGAGGAGCTCCAATTGATTCCTGAGAAGGAGGTGAACGGTGTCGATGTCATCCGGACGTTTCTTGAGCGTCGGGTGCAGCCTCTCCAAGCGAGGGCGCATCCGATGTTTCTTTACTCTGGGCGCCGTGATCCGACGAGGGTTTCGAGTGAGAAGATCTCCGAGGTGGACCTTGACAAGGATCTTCGCGCGCTGTTGAAGTTCAAGGCCGACGAAAAAATCCCGGGGAAGTCGTTGACTCCTCCCTTTTCTTCGACGTTGGTCGTGCCGAAGGTGTAGATTTATGCACGCAGTGCTTCCCCTTTGTTGTTGGGTGTGTATTTGTTTCCTTTGTTTGCTAACAAAGTTTCTTCTCATTTTGTAGAGCTTCAAAGTGCCAGGCATGGCACCACCATTGTCCGAAAGGTATCCGAATGCCCCGGATAATGAAGTGGTGGATTCCGTGTCCGAGCTTCCGTTGGCGCGATCTCCGGCGGAGGATGTCGACGAGTCGAGTGAGGACCATACGTGCGAGCGATCACGGAGCTCGAGCGAGTCTTCGGATGCTTCAACTCCTCCGACTCCCAGAAATCCTTTGGGCCTTGAGCGTCATGATGATGTTCAGGGGGTTCTTCTTCTCCTATTCCTGCCATTCCTGTACAGGCTGTTGCTCCGCACCCGCCGGCAAAGCGGAAGAAGGAAGAAAAGAAGGAGGAGAAGAAGGAAGAGAAAAAGGAGGAGAAGAGGGCCCGAAGGGCTTCTCCTATCTTTGACTTGAGCGCGTTGGGCTCGTAAGTGTTCTTGTTGGACTGTTGTCCTTTTCTTTTTATGATGTTTGCACCTGTGTTGATTGGCTTCGTATGCAGGCAATCTTCCGACGGCTCTAGTGATGGAGCGCGCGAAATGATGGGGGAGTCGAACATTGCGTCGCCTCCTCCTCAGATGGTGGCGACTTCGGGTGGCGCCGCTCCGGACCCCCCTGTGCAGGAGAGGTTGATGGTTGCGCCTCAGAATTTCACAGGCGAGCCGGCGGGTTCGCCTTTGGAGCACGTAAGTTTTCTGCTTCATGTCACGGGGGGAGCCCCCGGGCATCTTCGTGTACTGATGTTGTGTTTCCTTCTTTGTTTTGGGCATAGCCCCCAAATCCTGTGTTTACTGCTATTGCCTTTTCCTGCAGCCTTTTGTCCAAGAGGCCAAGCGGCTGGTGGAGGAGCGCCTGACGCTGGAGGCGAAACTGTGGCAGCTGCAAGGTATTTGTCTGCCTTGTAGTACTCATCTTGCTTTATCCTGGTTCTGTTCTTTGACACTTGCTTGTTGTAAATGCAGAGGAACATAACGATTCTCTCCGTGAGGTCGATGCTCTGAAGAAGAGCCTTGGCCAACTAGAGCAGAAGGCCGAAACTGCTGCTCAGGCGAAAGAGCGTCTTGAGCTGGAGCTGACGAAGGCAGCCGAAGCGAAAAAGCGTCTGCAGCAGGAGGCCGCAGATCGCGAGGAGCAGCTGGCCACCGTTGCGGCTGCTCGTGAAAAGGGGGTGGCGGAGAAGCTCATGGCTGCTGCCAAGGCTATTTCAGGTGAGCGTCGGCTTTTGCACTTGCTCCTTTTTTCTGCGGATCGTCTTCTATGATGCCTTTCTTTATGTTGTCTTCTTTTTGTCTCAGATGCCGCAGGCATCGAGTTCGACCGCGGTGCTCTGGAGCACGGGAGTGCTCTAGATGATGCCACTGTAGCGGTCGAAGACCGCTGCAGCACCGTCGTCAACTCCCTCGCCAAGGCGAAAGAGGTCCTTGGTCGCTTCTACCAGGAGCTCTTCCCAAAGGGCGCATCCGTTGAAGACGTGGGTGCCCTGGCAGAGGCTCTGTCGGTTAGCGCTGCGGCGTAAGCGCAAGCAGAAGGGCATCGGCGCGTCCGTTGGACTGGCGATGGCCATGGCGGCTGGGGCGGAGCTAGACCTGCCCCAGATTACTTCTCGGATGCCGACGACTGCAGATGGATCTGAGGTAGCCTTCGCCGCCTACTCCGCTCGCTGCAGACGATATGGGCCCAAGCTCATTGACTTGTTGTCTGAGTACGCGCTGCGGCAGCAGGGCGAGGCCAAAGCTAGGCAGTCTGGTTCTGAGGCGACTCAGTGCCCTCCGCCGTAGGCGTAGGAGATGTAGGGTAGTATGTAGTTTACTGTTGCTGTAAATATCTTTTGTAGCACTATCTTTGTGCCACGCAGTGGCCTTATTTAATGAATTCCTCCGAGTTGAGCCCTATCCTTGGCTGAATGTCTGTGTGCTTTCTTTTTTCTTCTGCTTTAGGTTCCTTCGGGTGCTGACCCAGTTGACACTTCAGCCAAAAGGCCCGTGCGAGCATCATTGGATGATTCCTCGCAGCTCGCTTTTGTTCGAGATCGCGTGCGCAGCTTGGAGAGAGACTTGCTTGGTTCGTGATCGCGGCCGACGTTTGAAGTCCAGCGGCGTGGTGCAGCAGCCGAGAGGAGTATTTGATGGCGGAGCTTGGTGGCTGTCCGAGCAGCTGCAATGTAAGTTGATCCTTCTTTGCTGTAGCTCGGTTCTTGAGTGAGCCCTTGGCCTTACTCTTGTTTTGTGCGGTGGTCGCAGGTGCCAATCTTGCTCCGAGGGAAGAAAAGGAGTGTATTGCTGTTCGAGTCAACTTCTTGACTCAACAGGACATGGAGGCCGGCGGCTTCTTCTGGATGGATCGTGATCGCGCCATAGTTCTGGCGACGGTGTAGGATCGTGTCTACCAGGTTTCGCGGGTGCTCCGCCAGGTGCAGACATTGCTTTCCTCGGTGCTGCACATCATGTTTCCGTTGGATGCTATGCCAACGACCCTTGCAGGTCTTCTGACGAAGTTTCGGAGTGCCAGCAATGTCAAGGAGCTGGTGCAGCAGCAGCTCGTCGCAGGGGTGAAAGCTGCCTTGTCCCTTGTGAGGGTGCACCGCCCTGATGTAGATTTGGGCTGTCATTGTGGCGGGCCACCTCCTCGACCAGATGGTGGCGAGTGGAATATGCGTCCGCATTACGCGGCTGTAAGGCAGTATGCCGAACATATTGTAGATTTGTTTGAGCAGCGTGCTCAGGTTATCCTTCAGAGTAGGTAGGACCTGAAAATAAACAGATAGATGTAAAATTTGTACATTGCGGCTAGGCGTGTATGTGCCCCTTGTTGTAAAGGTTTGCTTGTTTGCGAGCACGCAGTGCTTTGATGTAGTCCGTGCCCTTTTCGCTTGCCTGACGTGGTCAGCTACTCAGGTGTACACGTTTTTGTCCTCAGTCGATGAAATCGTGAGGTGGGGGAACCCCCAAGTGTTTTGATGTAGTACGTGTCCTTTTCGTTTGCCTGACGTAGTCAGCTACTCAGGTGTACACGTTTTGTCCTCAGCCGATGAAATCGTGAGGTGGGGGGAGCCCCCGAGTGCGTATGTAGTATGTAATAAAGTTGCAGAGAAATAGTCAACCGAAGGTTGGGGCGAGACACTTAGCTTTATTTGTATCGTGATGGAGGAGGTACATGGTTCGGCTGAGTAGCCTTGGTCGTAAGCCTTATTGAAAGTAAAAGGGGTACATTTCCCATTGTTATGGGTAGAATCGTCGCAGGTGCGAGACGTTCCATGGGTTGGAGTATGCGACTCCAGACTCCACGTGCTTGAGGCGATAGGCGCCACCTGGGATGACTTCGGTGATGGCATAGGGTCCTTCCCATGGTGACTCGGGTTTATTCGGTCGCTTTTGCTTGAGTCGCAAGACGAGGTCTCCTTCGACGAAGGACCTTGGGCGCAGCCGGCGGCTGTGATAGTTGCGGAGACTTTGCTGGTACACCGCGGATCTAGCTGCTGCTATATCCCGTGCTTCGTCGAGTGTGTCGACGGCATCTTCGAGTGCAGCCGTGGATTCGTCACTCGTGGAGCTTATTTATGGCTGGTAACACGGCCTCAGCTCCGTGTACCATGAAGAATGGTGTGTAGCCGGTGGAGCTGTTTGGCGTAGTCCCTAAGCTCCACAGGACAGACGGTAGCTCTTTTGTCCAGTTTCTAGCTTTGTGCTCGAGTGAGCTCATGAGGCGCTTCTTGATGCCGGCGCCGATTAGGCCGTTGGCCTTTTCCACTTGCCCGTTTGTTTGTGGGTGTGCTACTGAGGCATACGTGATGTTGATCCCAAGGCCTTCGCAGAAGTCCTGGAATTCTTCGGAGATGAAGTTCGATCCGTTGTCGGTGATGATGCTGTGTGGTACGCCAAACCTGTAGACAATGGATTCAAAGAATTTGACGGCGGTTTTGCCCTTCTGGTTGGTGACTGGCATAGCTTCGATCCACTTAGTGAATTTGTCGACTACGACCAGGAGGAAGACGTGTCCTCCCTTCGAGGATTTTGGCAGTTTGCCGATCATGTCGAGGCCCCATTGGGCGAAAGGCCAGGCTATAGGTATGGGTCGCAGTTTGGACCCAGGTGCGTGCGGTTTGTCGGCGAACCGTTGGCACCCGTTGCATCTTCGGACGATGTCTTTGGCGTCGCTCATGGCCGTTGGCCAGTAGAATCCTGCTCGCAGAGCTTTGGCGACGAGGGAGCGGCTACCTGCGTGGTGGCCGCAGATGCCCTCGTGGATATCTTGGAGTATGGCTTTGCCGTCGTTGAGGGTGACGCACCGTTGTAGGACGCCCGTAATGCTGCATTTGTACAGCTCGCCGTTAATGATGGTGAAGGCTTTTGACCGACGAGATACGCGCCGGGCATCTGTCGGGCTGTCTGCATCAGGTTGACCGTGGCGACTTCGGTATCCAACTTTTCGGGTCCTTCATGACCTTCGGGTAGCGTAGTCCCCGAGTGTTCTGCTTCTTCGGGTGATCCTTTGGGGAATTTCCGCTTGATAGATGGCACGCAGATCTGTTCGAGGAACACACCTGGTGGTACCTTTGCGCAAGTGGAGCCGATGTTGGCAAGCCTATCGGCCTCCTCGTTGCTCTCTCTTCCAACGTGCCGAAGTTCGCAGCCGTCGAATTCTCCTTCGAGTGAATTGTAAAGCGCGCGGTACGCGATCATGTTTTCGGCGTGTGCGTCGCACTCATTCATTGTCTGCTGTACGACAAGGTTGGAGTCACCGTAGATGACCAGGCGCGTTGCGCCGCATATCTTTGCCATCCTCATGCCATGGATGAGGGCTTCGTATTCGGCCTCGTTGTTGGAGGCTCTGAATTTCATCCGAAGGACGTATTTCATCTTGTCACCCTGCGGGGAAGTCAGTATGACTCCTGCCCCTGCTCCGGCTTCACGTTTGGAGCCGTCAAAATGCATTGTCCAGGACTGCGACATGTCTGGGGTGTCAGGCAGCTGCAGCTCCATCCGATTGCACCGAAGTCGGAAGGACTTGAGATTTGATTGCGTGTCGCTTTTCATAGATGATGTCCAGGGTGATAGCTCAATGCCCCACGAGCCACGCAGCGTCCTGTGCCTCGGGTTATTCAGATGCCGTTTAGGGTGCCTCGTTAACGACCATCACCGATGCTCCCGGAAGTAGTGGCACGATCGTCGAGCCGTCATGAACACGCCGTGGGCCGACCACGGTAGTCGGGTACTGTTTTGTTGGAGTGAGAACCTCGCGAGGTAGTAAATTAGGCGTTGTACCCGTGGGTCTTGCCTTCTTGGTCGTTCGACCACGAGTATCGCTTGACCACCGGTGTGTGGCTGCTATGTACAGAACGAGGCTCGCGCTCTTTTGGCGTGACCAAAACGGGCGAGGTGGAGAGGAGCCGCTGAGGCTTTCGAATCGTCGTTGGCTTCGTGTCTACTCGAACTTGTTCGCCTTATGCGCAGTACCGGTAAAATGGTAGGGCCTTCTCGCCCATGCGGCCGATGAACTCTTGAGTGCCGCTACTCGCGAGCGCTGAAACGCCTTGAGGTTTTTCGGCTTCTCCATTGTCATGATGGCTTTGATTTTCTTCGGGTTCGCTTTGATCCCTCGTTGAGAGATGAAGTACCCGAGCAGCTGACCCGAGGGGACACCGAAGGCGCACTTTTCCGGATTGAGCTTGATCTTGTAGCGATCAAGGTTGTCGAACGTCTCGCGGAGATCATCGATAAGTGTTCTTGCCTCTTTTGTTTTTATGACTATGTCGTCGACATAGACTTGGACGTTGCGGCCGATCTGGTCCTTGAGGCAGGCCTGCATGCATCGCTGGTACGTGGCACCCGCGTTCTTTAGCCCGAAGAGCATTGTGTTGTAGCAGTATACTCCGAACGGTGTGATGAACGCCGTTTTCTCTTGATCTTCGACCTTGAGTCGAATCTGGTTATAGCCTGAGTAGGCGTCGAGGAAGGAGAGTTTCTCACAACCTGCATTCGAATCGATGATCTGGTCGATCCGAGGAAGAGGGAAGTGGTCCTTGGGGCAGTGTTTATTTAGTGACGTGAAGTCCACACACATCCGCAGGATGTCTGTGTCCTTCTTAGGGACCATCACCGTGTTTGCCAGCCACTCGCTTTCCTTGATTTCCCGGATGAAGTCTGCTGCGAGTAATCTGTTGATCTCCTTGCCGATAGCTTCGGCTCGTGGATCCGACAGTCTTCGGATGGACTGCTTGACTGGTTTGGTGTCTGGGAAGACATTGAGTGCGTGCTCGGCGAATTCCACGAACTCTGGCATGTCCAGGACACCGCGAAGATTTCCCAAGACTCACGGAGGAATTGACGGCGCCTTCCTATCTTGGTCTTTGAGGTCGTTGGCGATCAGCGCCATCTTGGAGGCATCCGTTGGATGGACCTGCACCTTCTTGGTGTGGATGGTGGAGTCGAAAGACATGTCAGGTGCGTTCTGCTTTGTGACTGGGGGTAGCCCATTGTCCGTCACCTCGCGGAGCCTTACAAGCTCGTCTTGCATGCCGAAAGACTGGGAGATTTTGTTGAAATCCACGCATTGGTCCGATCGGGTGAAGCTCCCGTGGAGTGTGATGACGCCCCTTGGTCCTGGCATCTTGAGTAGTAGGTATGCGTAGTGTGGGACGGCCAGGAACCTTGCGAATGCTACACGTCCCAGGATGGCGTGGTATTGTGACGACCAGTCCACCACTTCGAATTCTAGGCGCTCCTGCCGAAAGTTGTCCGGCGTCCCGAAGATGACGTCGAGTCCTATTTTGCCCAGGGGGAAAATGCCCTTCCCTGGGACAATGCCGTGGAACGTTGTGTCTGATTGTTCCAGGCTGCATTGCGGGATCCGCATAGCTGCTAGAGTGCTTGCGAACATTAGGTTGATGCCGCTGCCGCCGTCCATGAAGATGCGACTCATCTCGAAGCCTCCGATCTGCGCCTCCAGCACCAGGGCAGCGTGACCTGGGCGAGGGATCTGGCAAGGGTGATCCGCGCGAGTGAATGTGATGCAGGACTCCAATCCGCTGAGGTACTCAGGGATTGCAGGCGGAGTTGCCACGGCCATGTTGATTTGTCGGGTGATTTTCTTCTGCACCCTATTTGTGGGGCGTCCCTTCTGTATCATATTGAGTGCTCCTTTTGGCGGGGGGTATGCGACCCCGGCGTTGTTGTGCGCTGGTGCGACTGGTTGACTTGGGCCTCCGATAGGCGGCGGTGGAGGAGCTCCGTGTGCTATTTCACCTAGCACAGGTGCGTTTCCAAACGCAGGGATTGGAGCTTGTTGCCTCATCTGCATCATGCCTTCGCTGAGTTTCTGGAACTCGCGGCAGTCCTTGAGCATGTGGCTAGCTTTCTTTTTGCCATCTTGTTTGTCGATGTAGAAGTGTATGGTGCATGGACCCGAAAGTTGTCGAATGCTGAGGGTCCGTTGTCGCGGTCGCGGCGTTGCCATGACTACGTTGGTCGTCCGTTGTCGCGGAAGTTTCCGCTGCGGTATCCTCCGCTGTTGCGACTGTTGTCGTTACGGCGGTCGGCGTAGCCGGCTGCGACCATGTCGGGTCCATCGCGGTCCTCGTAGACGCGCGGTCTCCTCTTCTTTGCGGCGTTCGCGTCTTCGGCCGTAGTCGTCCTCTTCGTCTGATTGCGCCCGTTGGATGCAATCTTCGCCGTCTGCCCAACTGTTGGCGATTTCCATGAGCTGGTCGAGTGTCTTGGGCTTTACGCGTCCAAGTTTCTCCTTGAAGTATGGGCGTTTGACGCCGTCCCTGAAGGCGTCGATGGCCCGCTCTTCGGAGATGTGTGCTGCGGAGTTCTTGGTCGTAGACCAGCGTAGTATGTACGAGCGAATAGATTCACCCGTTCTCTGAGTGCAGGCTCGCAACTCTTCGATTGAGGCGGGCCTCTTGCTGGTGCCTTTGAAGTTTCGGATGAAGCTGTAAGCGAGCTCCTCCCAGCTTCGGATGGATCCTGATGATAAGCTGCTAAGCCAGACCCGCGCCGCGCCTGTCAGCTACAGCTGAAGGCATTGCATGGCTGTTTCTTTGTTGCCTCCGTGAAGCTTGACGGATGATAGATGGTCGCTGAGCCAGGATTTTGGATCTTGCGTGCCGTTGAACTTCGGAGTATCCGAAGGAAGCTTGAAGTTGCGTGGCATCTGTGTTCGCCGAACGGATCTGCTGAAGCATCGAGCCCCGCAGAGTTCTCCTTCGTCTTCATCCATCTCAAATTCAGACGAGCATGCGCGTTTGGCGCGTGCTTTGTCGATCTTGCGCTGTGTAAGATTGTCTCTTACGTCGTAGTCGCGTTTATGGCGGTGCGAGCTCTTCTTCCTTTGAGGAAGGTCGTGTTCTTCTTCATCTTCGGATGAGGGAGTGGGGCTCCGGTCGCGCCTGGCCGGAGCTTTCTTCTTCGGCTCCGTAGGAGCGTCTTCGTGGAGCGCAGCTCCGATTAGTCCTAGTCCGGTGAGTGCGGACCTATGCATGGCCCTCTTCGGGTCCCCCTCCGGAGGTGGGTGAGCCGCGAGATACGCAGTGGCTACCATGATCGCAGCTTGTGGCGTCTTCGGGGTGATGTTGTCGTCGGCGTCCATATCCATGAACGATGTGTGGAGAGTTCGGGTCACGTCACGCCGCTCCTTCGGGTCCATGTTCTCCACCCAAGAGAGGTGCTTGTTTCCCTGGTTTCCGTTCGTGCTAGAGCCGGGTCCCATGGCGGAGAGCGCTCGTCAAGCGGACTCGAGAGGCTGCTTTCTTGCGTTTGTCGGCGTCTCTGCATCTTGACTTGCTTCTTGTGCTCCTCGATGAGGAGGTAGTGGTATGCCATTAGCGGATCACGTGGGGAGTCCAGAGGTAGGACTATTTCGCTCAAGACGCAACGCGTGCTTGACCCATCCTTCTTTGCTAAGTTGGATGAGGTGGCCCCTGTTTTCCCGTTTTACGCCGTTTACATCCTGCGGGTTGGGGTTGGGCGGCGGTTAGGCGTTTCCTCGTCGGTTTGGATGATTGCGGCGCCACGAATAGCGCTGCAGATTGGTTATTGCCGCAGCTTTCGGATCCGGAACCGTAGGTCCCTTCATCCGAAGGTGGATCGCACAGATCGGAGTTGCAGCTGCTGCTGCTGTAGAACTCATCTGTTGATGGTGACGTGCGTAGCACGGAGTGTGGAGCCCATGAGGCGGGCCTGATCGATGGCACGGGCACCCGCTCAGGGAGGCGGAGGATGCCAGTTTGTCCCACCTGGAAGCAGAAGCTCCCGAACAAGATTTCGAGTCCGTCGCCTACGGGCTCGAAATCCTTCATGGTATCCGGCGAGTGGGCGGTGAAGTTGAAAGCGCCGAAGAGGGGGTGATTCTCCGTCGCCATGAGTTGTAGATCGATCGGTCGGAACCATCACGCACAATCAGCAGCCCCAGCTTCCCACAGACGGCGCCAATTGGCGAGGTTTGATCTCAATGCCCATTATTATGGACTTGGGTTTTGGAGAAGATGGGGATGCTGGAGATCGTGGCGGTTAATGAACAAGCAACCGGGGACACGAGATTTACCTGTGTTCAGGCCCCGGAGGAAAACCCTACTCCTGCTTGCGCTCTTTGATTCTGGCGGAACCGAAGTTACAGGGTCTAGATTCGATCTGGCGTGGAAGTGTGTATGTTGTGGTTAGAGAGAGAGATCTAGGTCGTACCCTCCTGGCCTTTATATAGATTTAGGCAGGTCCCGGATACAGACCTAGTCGGTTACAAGTTATATTCAAACTCTAGTCTTGTTCTCCAAGGATCCGAAGGCGTCATGGGCCTTGGCCACCCGAAAATCTTCATGGGCCAGCGTATGTCTGCTGTGGGCCTTCCTTGGGCTGGACTAGGTATGCTGAAGTTACGTACCCGTAGGGTATAACCATGTCAACGGTAACTAGCTACTGTGAGTGAACACGTACAGGCACACATTCACTGAACAAATTATTCAGACTAGCTAAACTAAAGTAGTAAGCTGCTTTGATTTAACCAACAATCTCCTCCTAAGAAATGCAGCTTACTTACTTGACGACGACCTGGATCTTCTCGCAGATCCTCTGAAACCTGACTCTGTCAGGAGCTTTGGTGAAGATATCAGCGAGCTGGTCGTCAGTGCCCACAAATTCGACAGTCACTGTGCCATCTTCGATGCAGCCTCTGATGAAATGGTACCGCACCTCGATGTGCTTGCTCCTGTCATGGAAAACTGGGTTCTTGCACAGTTGGATTGCAGACATGTTGTCCACAAGCAGGTTGGCGACAAGAGGAGCTGATCCCAGCAGGTCACCAAGCAATCTTCCAAGCCAGACACCTTGGCATGCTGCTATTGCTACTTCCATGTACTCTGATTGACAGGATGACAAAGCCACCACCCTATGCTTCTGGCTTTGCCAAGATACTGGGCACTCTCCAAAGAAGAAAAGAGTCCCAGATGTGCTCTTCCTATCATCAGGATCTCCGGCCATGTCAGCGTCACTGTAGACCGCCAGCTTGGGATCGCCAGTGGTGGAGGTGTAGTGGCAGCCGACGTCAAGCGTGCCTGAGATGAAACGCAGCAGATGCTTCACTGCGCTCATGTGTTCAGTAGTGGGTGCCTCCATGTACCTGCTCACCATGCCGACAGTGAAACTGATATCTGGACGTGTGTGGACGAGGTAGCGGAGGCTGCCTACTATGCTCCGGTACAAGGTGATGTTGACAGGAGGATTTGAGCTGTCCTTCATCAACTTCAACCTGGGATCCATGGGCACACTTGTGTGATTGCATTCTGCCATGCCTGCCTTCTCTAGAAGCTTCTTTGCAAATGCTGTCTGTTTCAGAGTGATAAGGCCTGGCTCCTGGCTCACTTCAATGCCGAGATACAGAGTGAGGAGGCCCAGATCACTCATCTTGAATCTCTGGCACATCTCCAGCTTGAACTTCTTGATCTCAGTGGCGCACGCTCCAGTGACAACCAAGTCATCGACGTACACACCAAGGAGTAGACGAGCTTGGCCCTCGCCGCGGGTGTACACTGCATGCTCAGATGCGCTCTGAGTGAAGCCGAGCGTCACCAGCACGGCTTTGAGCTTGGTGTTCCACGCTCGAGGATCTTGACGCAGCCCGTATAACGCCCTGTGCAGGCGCATCACCTTGCTGGAGTTGTTGCTGTCGACGAAACCTGGAGGTTGGCTGACGTAGACCTCCTCCCCCAGCTCGCCGTTGAGGAACGTCGTCTTCACGTCCATGTGGTGCACCTTCCACTGGAACTGAGCAGCGACAGCAAGCAGAAGGCGGACGGAGTCCAGCCGTGCGACAGGGGCAAAGACTTCATCGAAGTCGATCCCCGGCCGCTGCAGGTAGCCCTTCGTGACAAGCCTGGCCTTGTGCTTGAGGATGTTGTCGTCGGCGTCGTGCTTGAGCTTGTACACCCACTTTAACCCGATGGGTTTGTGGCCGGGAGGGAGCTCCGTCATCGTCCAGGTGTTGTTCTCCTCGATGGAGGCCAGCTCGTCGAGCATCGCCTTCCGCCATGCCTCGTCTCCTTCTGCTTCAGCGAGCGTTGAGGGCTCGCTGGTGGGCGTGAGGAGGAGGCGCTCAGCTCTGCCTGGATTCTCCGCTTCGGGATCGATCAGATCCAGTACTGGGCGGTAGCGGAGGAGGGGATCGAGCGGGTCAACGCCTGCGTCGAGGCCCTCTCCATCCTCTTCTCCATCTGCTGGCGGTGAGACGAACCGAACGGGCCGGCTCGGTGATGAAGACGTGGGCCGGCCCATCTCAGGTGGCCCAACGCTGGCCTCTGAAGCAGAAGTAGCAGCTGGGCCCGATGGGGAAGACGCTGCCGCAGCTGTTTCTCTGAATTCTTCAGATGTAGCTGCAGCTGGCGGCGTCAGAGTCCAGCTCTCGACGGTCAGCGATGCCGAGCTGCCGCCGAGCTCCTCCCAGTTCCAGCATGCTCCCTCATCAAATATCACGTTGCGGGAGACGTGAAGCTTCTTTTTCACTAGGTCATACAGCCGGTAGGCCTTGCCCCCCGGCTCGTACCCCAGCATCATCATAGGGCGGGATCTGTCCTCCAACTTCTTCAGGCCAGGTTTCGTCTCCTTGGCGTAGGCTTTGTAGCCGAAGACACGGAGGAAGTGGACGGCAGGCTTGCTGCCGAACCAGCCCTCGTGCGGCGTCTTCCCTTCCAAACTCCTTGTCAGGGATCTATTCAGGATGAAGACAGCGGTGGACGCTGCCTCACCCCAAAACTCCGCCGACATGTTCATTGCTTTCAGCATGCACCTGGTGGCGCCGACGATGGTCTGATTCCGCCTCTCCACCACACCATTTTGCTGCGGCGAGTAGGGGGCGGTGAGGTGGCGTTTGATGCCGTTGTCCGCGCACCACTCGGCGAAGTCTGTCACGGTGAACTCCCCGCCGCGGTCAGTGCGAAGAACTCGCAGTGGGCGGCCAGATTCCTTCTTCGCCTCAGCCTGGAAGCGGCGAATCGCCGGTGCTGCCTCATCCTTCGTCTTCAGCAGCGTCAGCCACATGTACCTGCTGTGGTCGTCAACCAACAGCAGGAAATACTTCTTGCCGCCGTGCGTCGCCGGCGTGATGGGGCCGCACAAATCTCCGTGAACAAGCTCCAGAGGCTTGGAGGCACGGTACTTGGCGACTGCAGGGAAGGGAGCACGACGGTGCTTGCCGGCGAGGCCTCGCAGAGCTGCTCGACATGACTGACAGCAGGGAGGCCATGCACCAGCCCTTTGCTCGACAGTTTCTTTAGACTGTCGAAACTCTGATGAGCGAATCGCGAGTGCCAGCGCCAGGCTTCATCCTTGACTTGCGCTAACAGGCAAACATGCTGAACAATCCTGAGATTTGCAATGTAAAGGCGATTCCTGGAGCGGGGTACCTTTGCGATCCGAGCTCTGTCCTGGTCCCTGACGGTCATGTAGCCGTCCTCAACATGGGTAGGATACCCAAGCTCGTCCAGCTGCCCGATGCTGATGATGCTGGACTTGAGCTTGGGAATCCAATAGACATCCACGAGCTGGCGGTGGCGCTCGCTATTGATGGCGAACAGGACGGTGCCGCGGCCACGGATGTCGACGACAGAGCCGTCGCCGAACCGCACCTTGCCTGACACCGATTTGTCCAGCTCGGCGAAGAAAGTGGCCTCGCCGGTCATGTGGTTCGACGCCCCGGTGTCCAGGTACCAGGCAGCGTCGACATCATCAGGCGCCTTCTTGAGCTCGACGCAGGCGCGCTCTTCATTTAGGTACACCTGCTCACTCGTCAGCAGAGTTTCAGGAGCAGGTGATGCAGCGGCTGATGGCGAGGAGTCCTGGAGCTCGACGATGGTGGCCATCATCAGCCCGGAACCGCCGCCGTCCTCCTCCTTCTGCGTGAGGTTGGCCGCCGCCGCAGCCTCATCGCGTTGCTTCTTCCTGCATTCCCGTGCCCAATGGCCCTTCTTCTTGCAGTAACGGCAACGGTCACGGTCGACCTCGCCGTCAGCTGCGTTCGCCGCCGCAGGTTTGGGCTTGGACTGCCCTCTGTTGCGGTCACGGCTGCTGCTGCCAGAGCCGCTGTTGCGGCCCTGCCTGTGCTTCTCCTCCCACTGCCTCTCAGTGAGAAGAAGCTGCCCTTCGGAGTCCACCTTTTCACCGTCAAGGCGCTCCTCGACGGCACGCAGATGGCCAACCACCTCCTCGACGGTGAGTGTCGCCGGATCCATCATCGTCTCCATGGAGAAGGCGATTTGGACGAAGCGGCCAGGCACCACCGAGAGGAATTTCCTGACGATCTTCTCGTCATCGCAGCTGTCACCGAGGGAGCGCAGAGTGGCGCTGAGAGTAGTGATTCTCAGGCCGAACTCGTCGATGCGCTCGCCGTCCCTGAAAGTGATCGTCTCGAACTCCGTTCGGAGACGACGCACGCGGTCGTTCCCCTGGTGCTGCACCTTGATCGCCTCCCACGCCGCCTTGGCGCTGCCCTTCCCGATCAGCATCGGATGCATCTCCGCGCGGTGTGGAACGGAGCAGCGCTGCAAGCGCCTGCTTGTCCTCGCGCCGGGGAACACCGTCGTCCTCGATCGCGTCCCACAGAGACGCGGCCTGCATGTTCACTTCCATCACCATAGCCCAATTGGTGTACTCACCCCGCTTCAGCATCTGGAAGACGAGGCTCGCGCCGCTGCTCCCGCCGGTCTCCCGCACCACCTCGCGCTGGACCACGATCTCGCCGCCGCCACGCCGTACTCTGCTGCGCCCGCGACTCGGCGAGCGCCGTCGCTGCACGGCGGCTGGTGGCACGGACTGGTGTGCTGCTGCTGGTGGTGGAGTGGTACCGGTGCGCTGAGCCGCTGGCGGCGTCAAGCCAGTGTGCCGCTCGTTCGACATTGCTCACGCCAATGGCTCTGATACCAGATTGCTGTCCTGCAAGGATCAGGGCGAGAGCAGAAGAGACACACACACACGATTGACACAATAGGTTTTGGTGTTGCGTACCTCTTGCAACGTTTTCTGTTTCTCTTTCTCTATTTATTCTCTGCTTACAACTGAATTCCTAAAAATTAGGATCAGCAATCAGAGCTGACTGGGTAGTGCCATCCCACTACCGCTCAGATCCATCTCCCCTACAAGTTAGCTGCATGAACAGGTCCATCCCCATGATATCCAATGCAACTACTAGACCAAGTCCTTAGTAAATAAAACGGTAACTAGCTACTGTCAGTGAACACGTACAGGCACACATTCACTGAACAAATTATTCAGACTAGCTAAACTAAAGTAGTAAGCTGCTTTGATTTAACCAACAGATAACAGCCGAAGAATTAACATGTTGGTGCTGGACATCAGTCTCCACTATGACAACACATTGTTCATCGTATGAAGTTGGACAGATCGACACAGCTTCTTCGACAAAATTACATGAAACGGTACAACGTTCCAGATAAAATTTTACCGGACAAATGCGGATGCACAACATAAGGTCTCCCAGTAACACTTGATCTCTCTAACGGTAATGCTCACCGACCAAATCTCCAGCCAAAGGAACCATCTCCATAGTTGCACCTTCATCAGCGTTGGCGGCTAGCTTATACCTGCATACAAGAACCATAGGAGCAGTTATATCATAGAAATGCAAAGTAAGAACACCCTGTTAATAACAGACTTGTCGTAAACTATTCTTTGTTTGCATGAGAGGGGGCTAGCAGAAACAAGACCAAAAGTTTAGTACAGAGCGTACACATGGGCTCACAGTGATCATTCCTAGGAGGCAACTACAAATATGAGCTCTGTCACTACTTCATGACCAAGACCAAGTGATGAGATGGAGGCAAGCATGCCCGATGAGGAAACAAAAAGTACATAATTGCTAATTCCAACAAAAATGGTTGTTTAAACAAACCCTCTGCAAAAACTAGGCATACAGAAGTGGGCATGTGGTACTGCTAAGTAGAAACATCTGCCTTACAGGAGGAAATTACAAAACACCACTACAATTGGGGTCACCATAACAGAAAACAACCACAATTCAGATTTGTGACAGAAAACCACCAGAAATGGGACAAAAAACCACCACTATAACAGAAATTGTGCTCCGATTCTGGTGGTTTTTTGTCAGAAATCTAAATTGTGGTGGTTTTCTGTTACAGTAACCCCAATTGTGGTGGTTTTTTGTAATTTCCTCGCCTTACAGCCCAGCTTCTCTTTACTGAAAGCCAGCAGGAGCATCATGAAGCTACCCACTTCGGTTTACCATGACCGCCTTCGACGGGAGTAACATTAACTATTGGCAAACCTAGCTTGAAAGGTACAGCTATGAATTTCAGTTATGAGGAAATAGGCTGTGCACGTGTGCAGGTGAACCGCAGCGTCAGTTGTCTATCCTCACAACTACGGACCCATTCATAGCACACTGTTTTGTGTGATGACAGTGATCCTTTGGATTATTGTGTATTTCCTTTCCATATAGCTTTACTACTCTAGTACAATTAGCACTTACAGAATTACAGTGTAGTTAAACAGCACCAGAGCCTGTTAGAGAATGAAGCTTCTCCTAGTGTCGGCCATAAGAAAAATTCATTTCAGGGATTTCCCCATGTATCAATTGGTTCCATGTAGCCGTGTATGAAACGGTTCCCTTTGTGCAACAACGTTACATGGGAACTTCAGAGGAAAGTCGGTATGCCCATCAGGTTTGGTTCCTACTAAGCCAGTCAGGTGTCTTCTTGCTGTTAATTCAGAATTGTTTTGAACAGAGGAAAGCCGGTATGCCCTGATTATACAACGTACATGCATGGACTGGGGTTGCAAAGAGCTCCTCCCCGTCACTCATCTGAAATCGGTCGAGTACTGTATCCTGCTGTCAATGTGTTCTGCCTACTGAAGTTTCTTAAGGTCAGGGCATACTGAAGATTTTTTTAAGATCAAGGATTTGTTCCCAGCACTAACATTGACCTAGAACCCCAAACAATCTGTGCTAATAATTCATGTTGTAGTGGAAGAAAATTAGGTGAGGAGTCATGTGTTCCTCTGTTTTTTTCAGTTGTCAACAATCAAGATGCTACAGGCATTGCCAAGCTAAAAAACTGGAAACTATGCTATTGGTGAAGCAGTAAGTATAAGACTGGACTTAAAGTATGTACTGTGACAATGCAATTGCAAAAAATACAAAGTACATGCTTAGCGCTTCATTTAACAATCGGACTCTGAAGACAAGAAATGATATCGAAGAAAGCCCATGGTCGTCTCAATAGCTGTTACCAGTTAACATGTGTATCAGAAGTGGCACTATCTTAGATTGAGTGATTTTCTTTAATTGGGGATATCGGACAATGAGAATGACGAATAAGAAGATCGCTGACTTCCTTCCTAGAAGTACTACTTATAGGGCCCTACCTTGTCCCGTTCAAGTTTTGACAACTGTTCTAACTTCTATGTAATATGCCTTATGCAGACATGCAATCATTGTTTTGCTGGAGGTTTATGCTACTTGCATTGTAGAGGGCTATGAAGGTATACTGCAGCTTAATGAGATGATATGGTGCTTCATCATTTGCTTGATGATGTCAATGAAAAATGTGGAGAAATTATATTATAAGTGTACACATTCAGATTCCTGCTCTGTGTTACTCCTGTACTATTGAGCTACAGCTCATCTGAATTCTAAAGCCTTGAAGGCAGGCTACATACAGAAGGCACCTTTTCCCCTGCTCCCTCCTGTTATCTCATTGGCTGGTTGAGTTAAATATGAGGTGATACATAATATATTTTTTCCATTGTGAATCTCTACAGGTTCATGCGTGCTTGAAGAAATGCAATTCTCCTCCTAAAATTAAGCCCAAAATTACTACTGGACACTGAATAAATTTTCCAAAAAAAGAGCCAGTGGCACTCTGAATAGTTAACCACGCATGCTGCAGCATACATAATACACTACTAGATGGACAGATATTTTCCAGAGACTTGATGACATATTCAAGTTCTAAGATCAGGACATGAACTGTCAGGCATCACAGGTTTAACATACTTAATACATGATTTAGCATCACAGGTCACAAGAAACGAGAGCGAATAAGCACCTTACTTGATATCGACAAGAATGAAGAAAAAAGGTGGCTGGCTTCCTGCCTAGAAGTACTACTTATGAGGTCAATCAACGTTGTGTACTAGCAGTTTTAATCTTCGAGTATTCTAACCCGTAAGTAATATGCATTGTGCATGCCTGCAATCATTGTTTTACTGGAATTATTATGGTACTTGCACTGTAGAGGGCCTTTGAAGGTACAATGCTGCCTGATGAGATGATATGGCGTTTTCTCACTTGCTTGGTGATGTCAACAAAAAATGTGGACAAATTACATTATAGGCATATACATTCAAGTTCTGTTCTGCATTACTCCTAGAGTAGTTGAGCTACAGGCCAACAGCTCCTTTGAAGGCAGTAGGCAAAATAATGAAGGCTCTCTTCGTTATGTGATTGGCTGGTTGAGTTAAATATTAGATGATTCGTATTAAAACTCCTATTTTGAAAAAGAAATACCCATCACAAAATTCCCCTTGAGAATCTTTACTGAATCATGTGTGCTTGAAGAAATGCAACTCTCCCGTTGGTAAAATTGCGAAACTTAAACTCTATTTACTGCTGCCCGGCAAAAAAAATTCCGAAAGTAAGCTCTAATTCAGAGGCAGGGCACTCTGAACAGATACAACATGCCAGGCATGCCGCAGCATACAAAATTACTGGATGGACAGAGACTTGATGACATTCAAATTCTAAGATCAGCACATGAATTGTTAAACATCATAGATTTAACATATATACATAATACATGATTTAACATCACAGATCACCTTACTGATATCTACAGCAGTAGCAGAAGCAGATCATCCGCGGTGTGCATAGTGCACCCGTATGTTCCTACTATCAAGCACCTGAAAATTAAACAATTGTCATCATGTAGGAAAGCCATGTTAGCAAAAGGATAAAAACCACGCTGAGCGCTAACTGCATACTATCCTGCAGGAACTTGATATGTTCTATATCTACAGGACTACAGATGTATGAAGCATGGTTTACCTTGTCGCTCATCTTCTCCAATGCTGCGGCTGCTTCGGTTTCCAAAGAGAACCTGACAAAGCCGTATCCTTTGGATCTCCCCGTCACTGGGTGGCATATCACTTTCACTGTCACACACATCCATCAGTTTTACAGGTCAATCTCTAATTAACGAAAATCACAGATCGACAACTAAGAATATCAAGAACAGATAGGTTCGCCACCTCTGAGAGAATGCATCCTTGAGCACAATCTCATTGGTGTCGTACGGCAGACCTGCAACTCAACATTCATTAGAACAAATAGCAATCTCATTGGTGTAGTACGACGGACCTGCAACTCAACATTCAGTGGAACAAACAGAAGGGCATCAACACATCCTGAACCGTATCAATGTTCAGAATCCAGCATGAACCAGAATGATTCTACCAGATTTTTCAATCCAGATGGTTGACAACCTAGCATGAAAATAATCTTCCTAAGTAGGTCCGCAAATAACCGAGTGTAACAGGAAGCCGATCCCACCGCAAACAGAAAAGAGAAGGTACAAGCAATGAAACAAAATGAGACCAAAACATCCTGAACAGCAGGAGCATACAGGCCTGCAACTCAAGTCAGTGGAACAAATACCAGGACATCAACTCTGAACCATATCAATGTTCACAATCTAGCATTGAAGCAAGAATGGTTCACACAGGTTCTTCCTAACATTTACATTCGGTTAAAATTGACGCGACATTTGCAAGAATTTCACTAGAATATTGCAATCAGAGGCAAGATAGTTCAGGCTAGCATGAAAGAGAAGGAGGTTGGTTAACTTACCATCTGTAACCGAACCACCACCAGATCTCAAACAAAGAAGAGATTCGGCTACAAAGATCATGCAAATTGACCACGGACGTCCAAAAGATCTGCGAAATTATACCTCCGACGAACAACTTGGAGCATGAGGAGAAAGCAGCGCTCCGGTTCAGCAGCTTCCCAATTGGAATCGCGGCCTGGTCCCAGATTAAATATCGCCGACGAACCCTAGAAATAATCTGGGAAAAAATCATACCACGCGGGAAAAAATAACAATCCCACCGACATGAAGCTAGATATTGCAACACAGGTGTCAGCAGAAAAAGAAATGAAGAAAAATTTGGAAAATCGCACCAAAAGAAAGCGAGATCCAGTCAGGTACTCCAAAAGAAAGATTGACAAGGTGAAGGAACGATTCAATTTTCAGCTTCCATTAGCAAGAACTTGGAATCAACCACAACCAGGTGTTGTCTCGTGAACCGGGATTACATACACGACTAATCTAACCAAAACAGATTCTCCCCACTCCTCTTCCAAGCACATACGACACTTTTCACTCCATGACTATGCATCAGCACTACCCTACTCGGCGGCGGCCTTCTTCTTGGGGGTCTTGACGGCGGCCTTCTTCTTGGGCGACTTGGTGGGCTCCTTCTCGGCCTTCTCGAGGGCCTTCTTGGGGAGCAGCACGGACTGGATGTTGGGGAGGACACCGCCGTGGGCGATGGTGACTCCGGCGAGCAGCTTCCCGAGCTCGACGTCGTTGCGTATGGCGAGCAGCAGGTGGCGCGGCACGATGCGGGACTTCTTGTTGTCCTTGGCCGCGTTACCGGCGAGCTCCAGGACCTGAGGAGGGTAAAGAGAACAGAGCAGGATTCAGAAAACAGAACAGAGTTCGGAGACCAATATAGCAAGAAAGCAGAGCCGGAGCAGGAATCGAAGAACGGGGAGGGGATTAGGTGGTTGGACGGTACCTCGGCGGCGAGGTACTCGAGGACTGCGGCGAGGTAGACGGGGGCGCCGGAGCCGACGCGCTGGGCGTAGCGGCCCTTCTTGAGGAAGCGCCCGATGCGGCCGACGGGGAACTGGAGCCCGGCCTTGACGGAGCGGGTCACCGCCTTCTTCCTGTCACCTCCCTTCCTTCCGGCCATCTTGCTTCCTCCTCCGGCGAACTGAACTGAACTGCGGCGGTGGTGGCGGCGCGATTGAGATGGAGCGCGCGCCGGTGGTGAGAATGCTTTGAGCTGGTGAGGTGGATGGGATGGGATGGGCGGTGGTTTTATAGGAAGTGCGGAGGTGGGCGCGAGGGAGGGCGATCCGCGTGATGTGGCGTGGCTGCCGTTGGATCTGCGAAGGGCGAGTGGTGCGGATTGCTTCGGGAGGGCGCGATCCGTGGGAGGGGCCGATCAACTAATCATAGCGCAGGGATTTTCGATGCGGCCACCGCGCTTTCTTTTCTCGGTTTTGTGTTTCTTTTCGCGGTTTCTGGGATTGTGTGAAACGAAGAACGGAAAATTCCTGCGCGGGAAGAGGGAAAGGAATTACTATTTGCTTGGTTTGTTAATCACAACGAGCAAGGATTCACATACGTGTCGAAATCCTCAAAATGGTCGCTTAAAGCTAAGAATGTACTCCGTATATGAATAAGAGCCAGTATTTCAAACAACGTGGATTTTGAAATGAATAGTGCTCTTCGTGCTTACACATATACTACGTCTGAATTATATGACACCTAAGTAAAAAAAATGGAAAATAAGCGTCTCACGTGACTTCTTGAATTCGATGTCTCAAGGTGTGTTCAAACTTGTGTGAATTTTGTGTGATTCGTCATCCGTTTACTATATGATCTGACGGGAAACTAATAAATCCATTGCAAACTACCCAGTGCGGCGGCTGGTGACGTTTGCGTCCTTGCAATCCTCCGCGGTGGTGCTCGGTGGCTTGGCCCAGAGACATGGTGGCGGTGTTGTGATGCCGGCGGTGACCGGCAGGGATGTGCTCGGCTGACATGCTTCCTCTGTAGCCTTGGCTGGCCCAAATCTAGGCCCACTTGGGCCTGATTTGGGTTTGGGGCGGGCCTAGCGCAAGGCTGCCTCTCTCTGAAGGTGGTGGGTTGGGTGTGGGGCGTATAGGAGGGCAGCGACGGCTGCGGCTGCACTGCTACAGCATGGCGGCGGGGAATTTACGGGTCCTTTCTAGGCCCGGCCCGACCGAGTGTCTGGTGTGTCCCTGCGGCCGCGTCTGGTCTGGCGTTCCTTCGGCGGAGGCGGCTCTAGGAGGCGACTTGCGTTGGTGATTCTCGGACCGACAGAGGTCCGACAAGCTCGGGTGATCTCGATGGCGACGGAGCTGTTGCTTGACGGCATGGACTTGTCGAGGTGGCGGGTCCCTAGGTTGACGATGGAGTTGGACCTGGTGCTGGGGTTGGCGTGTACGGTGGCACCCTTGCTGCAGTGCAGTGACGAGACTTCATGAGCCAACTCGGGCTCGATCGGGCCTAGAGAGCTTGGTTTGTATTGCTGCTACATCCGGTCGACTACCGCCTTCCGGCGGTGAAGGTTGTTCCCTCCTGCGTGCTGAATCCAGGCCGACCCTAACCGAAGTTTCCTCTCGTTCGTTCTTACTAGCCTTGCTCCATGGCTCATGGTATGAAGACGGTGGCGACCTCAAGACCGTGCTGGCGCGTGCACGTGGGCGACGAGCTTGGTGGAGTATTACAAAGGGTCCAGGAGTGTGCTTGTTGAGAGGTCAGGAGAAATCATTATCTCTTTGACCTCGACGCGGTGACGCCCGCGGGTATCACCGTCTTTCCTGAAGGGCGTCGGGTGTATCTCTCTCACACCTCCTGTGGTGTAACGGGGGAAACTCTATGACCTGTTTTCATAGCAGTGTTGTTATCGTCATTGCCCTTCTTGGAGGTGTTGCTTGGTACGCGGCGCTTTGAAATGCTAGACGTGTGGTGGTACTTCTCCGGTGGGCGCAACGGTGACGAGTTACCTTCATTCTTGTCGCACCGCCGATGTCGGATTTTTTTTCTTCTTTTTGTTTTCGTTTGGACCTGGCTTGTGTTGTTCAGCCCCAGCAGTGTTCGGCACGTTATATCGGATGATTGCTATATTAATATAGCGGGACATAAAGCCTATTTCAAGAGAGAACTAACTCCATGAGGTTACATGTCACTATTGCTAGCAAAATCACGCCAATTATGTTCAAAAGAAGATAAACTGATGTCGATTCATGTTCGAAACATCCTTATATAAGTGCAATGGTGCGTGTTTGCCCGTTTTCATGCTCTTGCAACATACATCTTCTGCTCGAAAACTAAGATAAGCACCATATAAAGATAGCCGCATAATTCCATCTAAATTGAAAATATGCACTTCATCTTTCATATTTTTTTTAGAGAGAAGAAATAGTGAAAAAAACATTACATCATTGTTGTTATTTGAATGAACAGGCCATTTTGTTGATGTAGTTTACGATCCCTCTATTGGGTAGACATGTGAATTGCTGAGAAATGTGCATAGCGTGCAGTTGCAGCCATTAGCTAGACAGTTGGACATCCAAGTGCAAGTGCCGCCTTTTTCACATGGAATCCCATTGTACTCATTCTGGCATGCGTCCTCGCAATTGCTAACCTGACACGCCGTACCTAGCGGGGGGAGAAGTCGTGATGTACAGTAGTACTTGCTTCCATCTGGAATATATCACCACAAAAGCCCACCAAAACGCCATTATTATTTCAACAATTTGCTAGATAAAATTCGTTAAGAAAGGCGCTGCATGAATGGATCGTACCTGACCGTAGCACAACAAAGGTAAGGATCAGGAGTAGCGTAAGGGTCGCCTTCATCTTAGCTTAGCTATGGTGTTGATAAGAGATGTTGTCGAGCTTGTAGGATTGAAAGGATAACATGTGAAATGGTAGAGCCTTTATAGTGTATTGATACTAATTACGTGTATGATAAATAAGGAATGCCATTACAAGACATTTAGTGACAAATTAATCACATCCCAATGGTAGCGAGAGTAGATAAAGAATGCCATTAAAATGTTCTGTTAAAGACATTTAGTGTTAAATTAATGACATTAAATGCATTAATATGTGATCAACATATGGTAATTGTTGTGTTAAAAGCCAAATTCTGATCAACCTCATGTAGTCGGCAGTCCTAGTGACTTGAATAAAGTAGTTTGCTTGAATAAAATAGTTTGGACCTCCGTTCTCGCTGTGTTGTTTCAAATAAATTGATTGGTATTGGAAAGGAGTAGAAAATTCTTGCTTTAAAGTGTAAGAGGAGCTTGCAGTGACTGTGACTTAGACTTTAGCATGACATGCTAGGTGTTGTTTTCACCTTATGCTTAGTGATTATTGTTGTAGCATGTCTTATTTCAAACAATTGGGATTGCTTAGTGTGCCTTAAAAGAATCATGCGTTGTTTTAGCATACAAAAGCATAGTATTGTGGTATTTTTCTTTGATGTTTTGTTTGGATTGACTTGGCACATGCTTACACCATGTTATGACTATAACAAGTCACCATAGCCTCTATGATCATTTAGTCCTTGACTTGTAGTACCACTCTATGCTTTGATTAGTAATGTTTTATCGCTCTGCATGATTATGGCCATTATTGCTCTCTTAGTTGGTTGATGGCGCCCGGTGTTTGACGTGGGAGCGCTTCGTTGGAAACCCCAAGAGCAAGGTGTGAAGCAGCACAGCAGCAAGTCTTCCCTCAGTAGAAACCGGGGTTATCGAACCAGAAGGATGAAGGAAACGTCATACATGTGTTGGAAGCAACGTGGAGACCTGCACAACACAAACACAAGACTTTCTCCCAACAAATCAGTGAGGTTGTCAAGCTCACCGGTTTGCTGTAACAAAGGATTAAACATATGGTGTGGAAGGTAATGGTTTGCAGCAAGTAAACAAGTAACAGTGGAAGATGTATTGATGGTAAAGACTGGACCGGGGTCCATAGTTCACTAGAGGTGCTCTTCTTAGATAAACAACATGGCACGAAATAAAGAGGGAGCTTGTAAGTCCATGGATGTTGCCGGTGTGAAATAAAGAGGGAGCTTGTAAGTCCATGGAGTTATATATTTTGTGTTAGAGAAACGTCTGGGCCGCTAGCCTAAGCCATGCCTAATCATGGTGGAAACTTACAGTATCACCATAATGAGCAATCTGTGAAGCATCCTCAATAAAAAAGCTATGCACATAGTAAATAAAATGATTGCTGAGATGCTCATTGTCTGCTTGTCTTGTCATTTTGGTTATGGGATAGCTCTTATACCATGTGCAGGGGGTACCTCGTTGGCGGTTCTCTATGATACACATGTACTTACTATGAAAAGAACTTACAGGTGACTGAAGTTGAGTAGCATGAGGTGTGGCCCTCGTATTCAAAGGACATGAGATTGACAACTTATACTTTGTCAAGCATATATGTCAACACCCATATTTTTAATCCCAGATGCCTATTATGCCATACATCGCAATCCCAGGATTACCATTTTTGCGAGACATAACAGATTTGGATATCACAGTACATCATCCATTACAAACCATACATAAGGTCTTACACGAATAAGGATCTCATGATCCAGTTCTTAATACAACTCAAGCAGCGGAATAACGTAATAATAAAGATAGCATAGGCGAAGCTCCATCTTCGGGGTCACGAGCCGATCTTGTGATGGGAGATGATCCTAGTTGTCGTAACCTTCATGTGGTCCATCATCCTGATACTCCTCTTCATAGTCTGGCCACGAGAATAGCCAGAGACAAAGCCATGAGTACTCTTTAACTACTCGCAAACTAATACTAACAAGTGAAGGGGGTTTTTGTAGTAGGACACTAAGCTCTAGGGTTTGTTTTGCAAAAAGCCAAATTTACCTCTACTAAGTTCAGAAGCAAAGAAAACTAGTTGAAGTTTTATAACACCTAAATGGGAGCTTGAATTTTCATATCACAATCCTGTTGTGGTCAAGTCAAAGTCATAATTGATTGCACAAGTCGTTTTGAAAACATCTGACGGGGGAACAGTATGGCCACTCCAACTGTCCATAACCGCGGACGCGACTATTCGAATAGTTTGACACTCTGCAGAGATTGTACACTTTCAACACAACATTCGATGCATCCGTCAGGAACAAATCCTGAATTCACCATACTCAATATGCGGATAATCAATCCGAACCTTTCCATTACACTCCCTAGTATAGGCACCTCTCCTGTGAGTTTGGCCTCCCAACCATGACCAACTGTCATCTTGGGTACTGCACAGGTGGACAATCTTCACAAGGTAGCCTCAGCTTAGACCTTGGCCGCGAGGGGACCCATACTAAGGTATGTAAATTTCCAGTCAAGCCCTACCCAATTTTCGGGTATTGTGGTTGTACGGTAAAATTGGAATGGTATCGCATCCAGACAACCATCAGTTTTATAAAGGGCTAAGGCTCATGCCTCAACATTTTCATCATCAAAATCATATGGTGTTCGAGAACACATGTCAAAACATTTCAGTAGAATGACTCATCATTCTAAGGTTTTCATAACCGGTTTCACCAAGTATTCCCATCTAAAGTTGATCAAGTTTTATGCTTAGCACTAGCATCTACAAGTGGTGGTAAGTACTAAGGAGGGGTGGTAAACAAGTGGGAATTTGCTAAGTTCAAACTCCTGCCTTAGGATGACATCAAAATTATCTAACTTAGGCCAGATTTAATGCTCTTTATGCAACCTTCCATTATCTTTCTAGTATCTACAATTCACTATGTAAACTCTAAGAGAAAGCTTTGATAAAGAAATAAAGTATAAAGCTTACAAGTAAAACTAGGATGGTTTATCAAGTGGTATAAGCTTGCTAGGTTAATAGCTTGCATAGGTCAACTTGTTTAGTACTTGAGCAGAGCAGTGGTTGAAGTTCTCATCGGCTACTTCCTCGTAGTATCCTCCTTCCTCCTCGTATTATTGGTCGGTACTAGCGTCTATAAATAAATACGAGGTACACAATCACCAAACAATACTTAACTATTTTCAATCATCACACAAAGGTGTACTATATATGATCTAACATCATCACCTATCATTACAAGATTAAAGCATTGGTCTTATTTATTTTAATGTGAGAAAAGTAATTTCTACTCATTGAAAAACTACTTAAGATTTAATATTCTCCAACTCAAACATGGGATCATGTTGACACATGTCATCACCACATATTTCAGTACATGGGAATGTGATTTAAGGTGGTGTCACAATTTAATAAGGTTTAACCTTTTTATTTTAAATAAATAAAGTGACTAGAAATGCCTATTTGGCATTCTTTTGTTATTTGAACATTATTTATGTAAGTAAACCCATATGTTTTTATATATTCTGAAATGTATGATCAAATGTGATTTTTGAGAGTTGGAATCAACTCAAAAGCTCTTATGGTTGAATTTTGAAAAATGTTTGAATGCAGAAAATCTTATGACTTGTTATTTTTACCAAGGTTGATCTACAGATCCAAATGATTTGAATCCAACGGGCTTGGATTAAGCATTTCAGTACCTTTCTAACAAAATTGGTTTCATGCAATTTGGTTTATTGGATCGAGCTGGGTTGCTTTTTGAATCTATGTACAGAACTGTGTTTGAATTAAAATAGAAAAATCTTCAAACGGTTGGGTCACGCGGGAGAGGTTAATGGACCGGCCTAGTGTCACTCTGCAGCGCGGGGCTCAGCTGACAAAGGAGTCTACCAGTCAGCGGCTCATAACGCGCGAAGCGGTATGGGGCTACGTGGGTCGTTCGATTAGAAGGGAGATCGACGGCTGGGGATCGTCATTGACGACGAACTTGTCACCGGCGAGCTTGAACCCTAGATGCTCAGTGGGGGTGCATAGGGGGCATACCAGGGCTCCAGCAACAACGACGAGGCGGGCAAACGAACGAGTGGTCGACGGCGAGCTCAGGGATGGCCGAGGCAGCTCCGGGGGTGGTCGCAATCAGCGCCCCCCTTCTCCTCCAGAGGCGGCCTGCTCTGGTGCAATTCCGCGAACTGCTGCTCCTCGTGCTCCGGCTAGAGGGTGGAACGATCAGTGAGGTGAGGGGAGTGGAATGGTGTGCTTCAAACGGCTGGGGGTGGCTTCCTTTTATAGGATCGACAGCGAGACCGAGAGGGATGGGCAGGCGACGGTGGCGACATGGCTACGGGATGCTAGCGGCATGGCTGAGGATGGCGATCGACGCGCGGTCTCCTGGAGATGCTCTAGCACTTAAATGCGGGCTTAGGGGCGGTGGTAATCGGTCGGGCGAGGCTGGCGCTCTGAGCGGCAGAGGCAGCGTCTTCGACGGTGAGCGGTGGTTGTGAGGCATTGGGCGGCGAACGGGGATGTCTGGCGTGTTCCTTGGATCATGGCGAAGCGGTGGGCATGCTGCGTCGTCAAGTGCGGTCATGGTTTCTGGCATGTCGCAGTGGCACTGGGCGCGGGTTGTGCTTGGTGGTCCACGGCTTGCCTTGGCTCGGGGAGGGGACAGTGGGTGGTGGTGAAGTGCTGGATAGCTCCCAGACATGGCGAGAGAGTGGGAGGTGGTCTGCTGCGGCGGCGACCAAGTTGGCCGGCGAGGTGGCTCGGCTTGCTCACCATTGATGACAATGGCCAGCTCACAGTGAGGCTAGGGGTTTCCAATTAAGCTAGATGATCTACTAAATGGTTGTTGTGAGCTAGAGAGGGAACAAGTTAGGCCGAAACACTATTAAAAACAGTGAATTTGATTTGGTTTAAATTTGCCTACCAAGTGTTTGATGAAATGGCCGCAAGAAACTTCTTTTTGAATTTTGAAAAGATTTTTGGTGGGTGTGCTAGGAATGTGCTGGAGACTCTGTGGGTCTTGGGTTTTGAAAATTGAGCTTGTTTGAGTGGTTTTTGAAATAGTGGGATCTTCCCATATGAGATAGATTCAATTTTAAACTGTCATTTAAACTTAGCATTTGAATGTTTTTGGAAGATCACAAAGTGGGACTTGGTACCTCATTATGAGTACTAACAAGGGGTGCAAAGATCCACAAATGTTTCTGTTAAGTTTTGAGTGCTTGGAATAGCCAAAGTAGGCATGAGAGTTAATTTGGCCAAAGTGACCATTCACTTCATTTGTTCATTTTGAGTTGTTTGTCTTTGGGAAAAGTTTGAGAATGATTTAAATGATGTTTATTTCACCTAAGAATCATTTTACAAGCAATGAAACACAGAACCATGGCAATTCAAAAGAATCCTAATTTTAAACACACATACATATGAATGCTCTCATATTTTTAGATAGGAAAGTTTTTGTTAACCCTAAATTTGATGATTAGTAATTGATGATTCATGTTTAATATTTTGGGGGTGTTACAAACCTTCCCCCCTTAAACAAAATCTCGTCCCGAGATTTGAAAAAGGACGGAAAAGATTACCTAGGATTTGAAGAGATCTGGGAACTCCGTCCTGATGTGATCTTCGCGCTCCCAGGTAGCTTCCTCTTCCGTGTGGTTGCTCCACTGGATCTTGAGAAACTTGATGCTTCGGGTTCTGGTAGTTCTGAAAGCTTCTTCCAAAATACGGATGGGTACTTCAGGATAGGTCAGGTCATCATTGATCTCTATGGTCCGGTGATCAATGTTCTTGAACACTTCAGTCTTCTCTGGAACTTCGAGGCACTTGCGAAGTAATGAGATATGGAACACATTGTGCACGGCTGACATCTCTTCTGGCAGTTCCAATTGATACGACACTTCTCCTCGATGGTTCAGAATCTTGAAGGGTCCGATATATCTAGGAGCTAACTTTCCCTTTAGTTGGAAACACTGCATTCCCTTTAATGGCGACACTTTCAGATACACGAACTCTCCGATGTTGAAGGAGAGGTCTCGACGTCTCTTGTCGGGGTAACTCTTCTGTCTTGACTGGGCGGTCTTGAGGTGCTCACGAATCTTGTGAACTTTCTCTTCTGCTTCTCGTAGGATGCCGGGTCCAAAAATCTGACTCTCTCCTACTACCGACCAGTTCAAAGGGGTGCGACACTTCCTTCCATACATGAATTCAAATGGGGCCATTTGCAAACTAGCTTGATAACTGTTGTTGTATGAAAATTCTGCGAACAGCAGACAGTCTTCCCATTTAGATCCATACTCTAACACACATGCTCTCAACATGTCTTCGAGTATTTGATTTACTCGCTCCTTTTGTCCATCGGTCTGAGGGTGATAAGCTGTGCTGAAATCTAGTCGGGTTCCTAAACCTTCTTGGACTTTCTTCCAGAATCTCGAGGTAAACTGAGTTCCTTGATCAAATACGATATTCTTGGGGACTCCATGCAAACTGACGATTCTAGCGATGTATAACTCCGCTAGCTTCGAACTCTGATATGTGGTCTTGACTGGTAAGAAATGGGCTACTTTGGACAATCTGTCAACTATGACCTAGATAGAGTCATTTCCCCTCCTAGAAGTAGGCAATCCGGTGATAAAGTACATTCCAACGGAATCCCATTTCCATTCCGGAATCTGTAGAGGTTGCAACAATCCTGCGGGTCTTTGATGTCCCGCCTTGACTCTCTTACATATATCACACTTGGCGATATAGCTTTCGATTTCTCTCTTCATCTTATGCCACCATAATTGTTCCTTCAAATCCTGATACATCTTTGTTCCTCTGGGGTGGATAGAATAAAGAGTATCATGGGACTCCTTCAAAATAACTTCTTTCAACTCTGAATCTGCTGGTACACAAAGACGTCCTTTGTACCATAGAACTCCTTCTTCGTCTTCGGTAAATCCGGGTACTTTGCCTGTACCGATACGACGCTTGATTCCGTCGATCCTAGCATTCCCTTTCTGCGCCTCTTTGATCTGGCTGATCAAAGTGGGTTGAAGTTCTATGCTAGCCAAAAATCCTTCACTCACTAATTCCATTCGGAAATCTTCCATCTCTTTGTGCAGGCTTGGTTGCTCCTTCAAAATCATGGAGTTCAAGCGGCACGGCAATCTGCTAAGGGCATCTGCTACCACATTGGCTTTACTGTGGTGATAGTGAATGTCCAGGTCGTAATCCTTGATTAGCTCAATCCATCTTCTCTGTCTCATATTCAGCTCCTTCTGAGTGAATATATACTTCAGGATCTTGTGATCCGAATAAATCTCACAACGGTTTCCCATGAGATAATGCCTCCATGTCGGGATAGATAGGATATAACTTTGCCTTCCTGCATTAGCACACATCCGAGACCGATCTTGGATGCGTCACAATACACGTCAAAGGGCTTCGTGATACCCGGCATGATTAAGATTGGGGCTGAAATCAATCTTCTCTTGAGTTCTTGAAAATTCGCTTCACATTTGTCCGTCCATTCAAACTTCTTGTCCTTCTTTAGCAATTGGGTCATGGGTCTGGGGATACTCGTGAATCCTTCTACGAACTTGCGGTAGTATCCCACCAATCCGAGAAATGCACGAACTTGGGTTTGAGTGGTTGGGGCTTGCCAATCTTCGACATCTTTCACCTTGGCAGGGTCAACGGCAATTCCTTCGGCTGATACAATGTGGCCGAGGAATCCTACCTCCTGTAACCATAATTCACATTTGCTAAACTTGGCATATAACTGATGCTCTCTAAGGGTTCCAAGAATGGTCCTTAGGTGTAGCTCATGTTCTTCTTCTGATTTGGAATAAATCAGAATGTCATCAATGAAAACAACAACAAACTTATCCAGGAAGTCCATAAAAATCTTATTCATGAGGTTCATGAAATAAGCGGGGGCATTGGTTAATCCAAAAGACATGACAGTATACTCGTATAATCCATATCTGGTGGTAAATGCAGTCTTGGGAATATCCTCTGCGCGAATCTTGAGTTGATGATAGCCAGTTCTAAGATCAATCTTAGAAAACACCTTGGCACCGGTCAACTGGTCAAACAGATCTTCTATCTTGGGCAATGGGTACTTGTTCTTAATAGTGACATCATTCAACTTCCGATAATCCGTACACAAACGGTTACCTCCATCTTTCTTGTCCACGAACAAGACAAGTGATCTCCATGGTGACGCACTTGGTTGAATCAATCCAATCTCCAACATGGCATCCAGTTGCTTCTTTAGTTCTGCTAGTTCAGACGGGTTCATACTATATGGTCTCTGGGCTATGGGTCATGTTCCAGGGATTAGTTCAATGATAAACTCGATATCCCAATCTGGGGGCATACCGGGCAAAACATCTGGAAATACATCGGGGTATTCACAGACTATCCGGACTTGGTCAATGGTAGGTTGGGCTATACTCTTGTTGCACTTGAATTGACGAGGTAAAGTTTCAGATACATGCTCGACGGATATTCCGTCTGTACTGGTCATGGTTATGGCTTTCTTGGTACAGTCAATTAATCCTTTATGTTTGGACATCCAATCCATTCCTAGTACTACTTCCAAACCTTTAGTTCCGAGTACTATCAGATTAGCATAAAAATCTATGCCATGGATTCAGATAGGGACGACTTTGCAAATTTGCCTAGCTTTGGTGGTCGAACCAGGGATTTGAACAACCATAACATGCTTCAGTTTGGTTGGTTGAATCTTACTAGTGCATGCAAATTCTTTAGTGACAAATGAGTGCAATGCACCAGAATCAAACAACACTCTAGCAAGTATTGAATTAACAGAAAACATACCCAGCACGACATCTGGCGCTTCCTGGGCTTCTTCAGCATGCATGAGAAAAAGACGGTCGTTGCGGTTGAGCGAGTTCCCTAGGGCAAACCTTCTTCCAGGCTGAACACGACGCTGTTGCTGAGCTGGGGCATTTGCATTGGGGGCTGTTGCATTCTTCTTTGGGCACTCATTGGAGTAGTGACCCTTATTTCCATAGTCATAACAAGTCACTTGCGACTTGTCCTTTGCTGCAACAAGCACATCATTGCTTCCAGTCCTCGGGGCAGTGTTGGTGTTGGTGGCGGCATTGTTGTTGTTGAACTTGGGTGGTGCACGGTTGAAATTGCCAGAGTTGTCGGGGTTGTTGTGATTTCCTCCGGGCCTTGGGTTTCCACGGTTGGGATAGGTCGGACGGTTCATCGGGGGTCTGTTGGTTCTCGGGGCAAATCCTGGAGATGGTTTGGGGCGATACTTTGGGGTATGATGGGTTCCTGGCTGATGCATCATGCGGCGCTTGCGGTTCTCATTGGCTTGGTTGATCTTTCCTTCCATCTGAATGGCAGAGTCGACGAGGGCTTCAATATCAGCAAAGGGGATATTGACCAACACCGTCTGCATCTCATCATGCAAACCATTCAAGAATCTTTCTTTCTTCTTGGCTTTAGTGTCGATCTCATCCGGGGCATACCTAGCTAATGACAAGAATTTGTCACGGTATTCCACTACGGTCGTCCTTCCTTGCTTCAGTTCTCTGAATTCATCTCTCATCCTTTTGATCAAACCCGGTGGCACATGGGTTTTGCTGAATTTGACCTTGAATTCATCCCAGGTCATCATCTGTCCTCCGGTCATTGCACGAACGCTGTTCCACCATGCTCTTGCATCTTCGGCTAGATAGTGGGTGGCGAACAGAACCTTCTTGTTAGCTTCCACTCCGGTGACTTCCAGGTTGTTTTCCATGGTTTGCAGCCAATCATCTACATCTAGGGGTTCCTCTGACTTAGTGAAAATAGGTGGGTTGGTGTTCTGGAAATTCTTGAGATTATATCCATGGTTGTCCTGATTTCCTTGGCCTTGATTGTTGTTGGCCATCTGAGCTATGTGCTGAAGCGTGGCTAAGTTGGCTTGACGTTCGGCTCTTTCAGCTTCGCGGTCAGAAACCAACATTTGCAAGATCTGTAACATCGGGTCCGGAGATGAACCACTTCCTCCGCGAGGCATCTGAAGATTGAGATAGATCACGAGAAAAGAGGGAAATTTCTAAGGTTCAGGGACTTGGAAAAGTTTTTAAAGTTTGACTTGGATTTTCTAGCAACTTGCTTTTCATTCATTCATAGGACACGATACAACACAGACCACAACAAAGGAAAACAAATGGTTTTAAGAACCATTCTGGAAACTACGATACAGTGGGACCGAATACAGCTCACTAACGCTAGTGCTCAGGTGCTACTACTCCTCGGAGTCGGTGTAATCATCATCATCATCCTCATCATCATCGTCGTCATCGATGAAGGCGAAATCCTACTCATCTGTGAAGAAGTCCATGGCCTGATCTTCCAGAAAGTCATCATCATCGCTGAGATAGGAGTAGGGGTCTCCATGAAGATCTTCTTCGGCATTCTCCCTTTCCTCCAACTGCATGTCTCTCTCGTGGGTGGTCTCCTCCAAATCCGTGATACAGTGGTGAAGACGGGCAATGATGCGCTCCTTCTTGTCGAGCTGACGGCGACGAGACTTGCGATCCTTCACTAGCATGGCGATGGTCTGATCCTTCGTCTTGACGATGGCGGACTTGTGGTTGGAGTAGTCACGGGCATTGTCCAGTTCCTGCTAACGATCATACATCATGAAGCTGAGGTGGTCCAACTGAGTCTTCAGCTCGGGGTGATGTGGGGCTTCCAGTGGATGTCCGATAGCATCACGCCTTGGATAAAACTCAAAGCGGGTACCCTTGATCTGATTGATACTCTGCCCACAGAGACGGGCAAGAGCTTCCTGCATGGCCCTGGCAAGTCGATCGATCCAGTTGTTCTCTCTTAAGGTGAACTGAATTCCCTCTGCAATGGGAGGTTCAATTTTTTCTCTAAGACTTGCAACAACTAGCCACTACAGATCTTCTCCTCCCTGATCATTGAGCTGAGCTCCGAAGAACTCGGTGTGCGGATGCTCCAGAGGTTCTGAAAGTTGGTCCAGGTCACGATCAAAGATAAGTTCTCCTCCATTCCCCAACTGATACAACTTATTGTACTTCACGTCTATCTATAAGAATATAGGATGAGTAAGTTAGTAGAGTGATCAAGTGTGTAAAATTTTATGTATTCTGCAAGAGTTTTCGAGGAACATGAATTTTCATGAGAGAATCAAAGTGATAAGAATGCGAATAAGTTTTTGTAAATACTCACTTCCTTGGGTTTTGAAACTAAGTTTTTGATTCAACGTCCAGTCTAACTAGGGTCTCCTATGGTCAGGATGGCTCTAATACCAACTTGTCAACACCCAGATTTTTAATCCCAGATGCCTGTTATGCCATACATCGCAATCCCAGGATTAACATTTTTGCGAGACATAACAGATTTGGATATCACAGTACATCATCCATTACAAACCATACATAAGGTCTTACACGAATAAGGATCTCATGATCCAGTTCTTAATACAACTCAAGCAGTGGAATAACATAATAATAAAGATAGCGTAGGCGAAGCTCCATCTTCGGAGTCGCAGGCAATGCTGACGATGGGAGATGATCCTAGTTGTCGTAACCTTCCTATGGTCCATCATCCTGATACTCCTCTTCATAGTCTGGCCATGAGAATAGCCAGGGACAAAGCCATGAGTACTCTTTAAGTACTCGCAAACTAATACTAACAAGTGAAGGGGGGTTTTGTAGTAGGACACTAAGCTCTAGGGTTGTTTTGCAAAAAGCTAGATTTACCTCTACTAAGTTCAGAAGCAAAGAAAACTAGTTGTAGTTTTATAACACCTAAATGGGAGCTTGAATTTTCATATCACAACCCTGTTGTGGTCAAGTCAAATTCATAATTGATTGCACAAGTCATTTTGAAAACATTTGACGGGGGAACAGTATGGCCACTCCAACTGTCAATAACTGCGGACGCGGCTATTCGAATAGTTTGACACTCTGCAGAGATTGTATACTTTCACCACAACATTCGATACATCCGTCAGGAACAAATCCTGAATTCACCATACTTAGTATGCGGATAATCAATCCTAACCTTTCCATTACACGCCCTAGTATAGGCACCTCTCTTGTGAGTTTGGCCTCCCAACCATGACCAACTGTCATCTTGGGTACTGCACAGGTGGACAATCTTCACAAGGTAGCCTCAGCTCAGACCTTGGCCACGAGGGGACCCATACTAAGGTATATAAATTTCCAGTCAATCCCTACCCAATTTTTGGGTATTGTGGTTGTACGGTAAAATTGGAATGGTATCGCATCCAGACAACCATCAGTTTTATAAAGGGCTAAGGCTCATGCCTCAACATTTTCATCATCAAAATCATATGGTGTTCGAGAACACATGTCAAAACGTTTCAGTAGAATGACTCATCATTCTAAGGTTTTCATAACCGGTTTCACCAAGTATTCCCATCTAAAGTTGATCATGTTTTATGCTTAGCACTAGCATCTACAAGTGGTGGTAAGTACTAAGGAGGGGTGGTAGACAAGTGGGGATTTTCTAAGTTCAATCTCTTGCCTTAGGATGACATCAAGATTATCTAACTTAGGCCAGATTTAATGCTCTTTATGCAACCTTCCATTATCTTTCTAGTATCTACAATTCACTATGTAAACTCTAAGAGAAAACTTTGATAAAGAAATAAAGTATAAAGCTTGCAAGTAAAACTAGGATGGTTTATCAAGTGGTATAAGCTTGCTAGGTTAATAGCTTGCATAGGTCAACTTGTGTAGTAAGGCTTGCCTTGAGCAGAGCAGTGGTTGAAGTTCTCCTCGGCTTCTTCCTCGTAGTATCCTCCTTCCTCCTCGTATCCTTGGTCGGTACTAGCGGCTATAAATAAATACGAGGTACACAATCACCAAACAATACTTAACTATTTTCAATCATCACACAAAGGTGTACTATAGATGATCTAACATCATCACCTATCATTATAAGATTAAAGCATTGGTCTTATTTATTTTAATGTGAGAAAAGTAATTTCTACTCATTGAAAAACTACTTAAGATTTAATATTCTCCAACTCAAACATGGGATCATGTTGACACATGTCATCACCACATATTTCAGTACATGGGAATGTGATTTAAAGTAGTGTCACAATTTAATAAGGTTTAACCTTTTTATTTTAAATAAATAAAGTGACTAGAAATGCCTATGTGACATTCTTTTGTTATTTGAACATTATTTCTGTAAGTAAACCATATGTTTTTATATATTCTGAAAGGTATGATCAAATGTGATTTTTGAGAGTTGGAATCAACTCAAAAGCTCTTATGGTTGAATTTTGAAAAATGTTTGAATGCAGAAAAGCTTCTTACTTATTATTTTTACCAAGGTTGATCTACAGATCCAAATGATTTGAATCCAACGGGCTTGGATTAAGCATTTCAGTACCTTTCTAACAAAATTGGTTTCATGCAATTTGGTTCATTGGATCGAGCTGGGTTGCTTTCTGAATCTATGTACAAAACCGTGTTTGAATTAAAATAGAAATATCTAAATTCAAACGGTTGGGTCGCGCGGGAGAGGTTAATGGGTCGGCCCAGTGTCACTCCGCAGCGTGGGGCTCAGCTGACTGGGGGGGTCTACCATTTAGCGGCTCATAACGCACGAAGCGGTACGGGGCTACGTGGGTCGTTGGATTAGAAGGGAGATCGACGGTTGGGGATCATCGTCGACGACGAACCTGTCACCGGCGAGCTCGAACCCTAGCGGCTCAGTGGGGGTGCATAGGGGGCATACCAGGGCTCCAGCAATGACGGAGAGGCGGGCAAACAAACGAGTGGTCGACGACGAGCTCAGGGACGGTCGAGGCAGCTCCAGGGGTGGTCGCAATCAGCGACCCCCTTCTCCTCCAGAGGAGGCCTGCTCCGGTGCAATTCCGGCGAGCTGCTTCTCCTCTTGCTCCGGCTAGAGGGTGGAACGATCAGTGAGGTGAGGGAAGTGGAATGGTGTGCTTCAAACGGCCGGGGGTGGCTTCCTTCTATAGGCTTGACGGCGAGACCGAGAGGGATGGGCAGGCGACGATGGCGACATGGCTACGGGCTGCTAGCGGCATGGCTGAGGATGGCGATCGATGCGCGGTCTCCTGGAGATGCTCTAGCACTTAAATGCGGGCTTAGGGGCGGTGGTAATCGGTCGGGCGAGGCTGGCGCTCTGAGCGGCAGAGGCGGCGTCTTCGACGGCGAGCGGTGGCTGTGAGGCATTGGGCGGCGAACGGGGATGTCTGGCCTGTTCCTTGGATCATGGCGAAGCGGTGGGCACGGTGCGGCGCGTCATGCTGCTTTCGGCATGTCGTAGTGGCACTGGGCACGGGGCGTGCTAGGTGGTCCACGGCTTGCCTTGGCTCGGGGAGGGGATAGTGGGTGGCGGTGAAGTGCTAGCTAGCTCCCAGACATGGCGAGAGAGGGGGAGGTGGTCTGCTGCGGCGGCGACCAAGTTGGCCGGCGAGGTGGCTCGGCTTGCTCACCATTGATGACAATGGCCAGCTCACGGTGAGGCTAGGGGTTTCTAATTAAGCTAGCTGATCTACTAAATGGTTGTTGTGAGCTAGAGAGGGAACAAGTTAGGCCAAAACACTATTAAAAACAGTGATTTTGATTTGGTTTAAATTTGCCTGCCAAGTATTTGATGAAATGGTCGCAAGAAACTTCTTTTTGAATTTTGAAAAGATTTTTGGTGGGTGTGCTAGGCATGTGCTGGAGACTCTGGGTGCTTGGGTTTTGAAAATTGAGCTTGTTTGAGTGGTTTTTGAAATAGTGGGATCTTCCCATATGAGATAGATTCAATTTTAAATTGTCATTTAAACTTAGCATTTGAATGTTTTTGGAAGATCACAAAGTGGGCCTTGGTACCTCATTATGAGTACTAACAAGGGGTGCAAAGATCTACAAATTTTTCTGTTAAGTTTTGAGTGCTTGGAATAGCCAAAGTAGGCATGAGAGTTAATTTGGCCAAAGTGACCATTCACTTCATTTGTTCATTTTGAGTTGTTTGTCTTTGGGAAAAGTTTGAGAATGATTTAAATGATGTTTATTTCACCTAAGAATCGTTTTACAAGCAATGAAACACAGAACCATGGCAATTCAAAAGAATCCTAATTTTAAACACACATACATATGAATTCTCTCATATTTTTAGATAGGAAAGTTTTTGTTAACCCTAAATTTGATGATTAGTAATTGATGATTCATGTTTAATATTTTTGGGGTGTTACAATATACTCCATAGTTTGTTCACTTTAACCTTAATCACTTCAAGATGCTTACGATAGGGGCAATGAGGTCTGAAAGCTAACAAGTACCATAATTTTTGGAAGCTCTTTTTGAAACTTGAAATCCCTGCTTCCCTTTATGAAGGGCCTTTCTTCCACTTTTATATTGAGTCTCCACCTTCTACCTTTAGGCACCATTAAGAGAGCATAGTTGTCATTCTTAGTTCTATGTGCAGTGTCCCAAAACTTATTAATTGATGCATATTGTTGATATTGCTTGCTCTTGTGCTATTTGTATCTAGTCACTCTTATGAACTTTGAAGGTGTCCCATGCATCTATTTGCTACTCTATGAGGGACAAGCTGAATGCCACTATGTCATGTTTTCTGTATGTGAAATAAACAAATGTTTTTCAATGCATATTATTCATGATCTTTGTTTGTAGCCTTTCATGTTGCATGCATAGTTACTTTGTCTTATTGTTAGAACTCCATCTTTCATGCACATGTTTAGAGTTCTTTGATCCCATCTTTCAATGCTTGCAAATGGTTTGATCTTAGTTTTGATGGTGCATGTCACCTCAAAAATTATTCTTTTATCACTTACCTACTCGAGGACAAGCAGGAGTTAAGCTTGGGGATGCTTGATACGTCAGAAACGTATCTATAATTGTTGATGTTCCATGCTTGTTTAGTATCTACTTTGCTTTCCTTTGTCTACACTTTGAGGTGTTTTTATACCTTTTCTGGAACTAACCTATTAACAAGTTGCCACAATGTCGGTTGCCTGTTTTCTTCTGTTTTTGGTTCCAGAAAGGCAGAAAATCAATATTCTCGGAATTAGACGGGACAAAAGCCAAAGTAAATATCTTTCCGTGAGGAACACGAAGACAGAAGACGAGACGGAGAAGCGAACCAGGGCGGCCAAACCCCCCTAGGCGCGGCTAAGGGTGGGCCCGTGCCTGGCCAGGGTGTGGCCCCCCTGGTATCCTCCCGGCCTCGCCTCTTCGCCTATAAGAAGCCCCCGATGCAGAAACCCTAGGCACCCGATCAAAACTCCACGAAACCGTCTGTAGCCGCTGCCACCATCGTCCCTAGATCGAGGGGATCTGAAGTTCTTCTCGGCACCCTGCCGGAGGGGAGATCGTCCCGGAGGCCTTCTCCGGTATGATGCGTGAGTAGTTCCACCTTGGACTATGGGTCCATGTAGTAGCTAGATGGTTGTATCTCCTCCTTGTGCTTTCATGTATAGATCTTGTGAGCTCCGTTCATGATCAAGATCTAATCTATTTGTAATCATACATGTTGTGTTTGCGGGGATCCAATGGATATTGAGATTATTACGTCAGTTTGGTTAATGGTTTTGTCTTTATGATTCTACCATGTCTGTGTTGTTTGTGATCTTGCATGCTCTCCGTTGTTAGTAGCTATCTTGGCCAAGTAGTTGCTAGTGACTCCAAGAGGGGGTATTTATGCTCGATAGTGGGTTCATGCCTCTAGTTTCCAAGGGAAGTGACATAAATCTCTTCTGCTGTAGATGTGTTGTTGCCACTAGGGAGAAAACAATGGTCTCTTGTTCATAGAACAAGTGGATTGTTTACCTTACACACTTTGCTTAAAGTAGTTGTCTGTTGCTTGCAACTTAATACTGGAGGGGGTTCAGATGATAATCTGAAGGTGGACTTCTAGTCATAGATGCAGTTGGATGCCGGTCTATGTATATTGTTGTATTTCCCAATCGAATCTCATAGGATCTTTTTGTCTAGTATTGCATTGTTATGCCTTGCTCAGTCCTGTCAATTGCCCTGCTGTAATTTGTTTACCCTGCATGCCATGTTTGTTTATCTAAGGAGAACACCTCTAGTGAACTATGGACCCCGGTACAATCTTTACCATTGATACATCTTCCACTGTTACTGTTTACTTGCTGCAAACCACCATCACCTTCCACACCATATAGTTAATCCTTTGTTACAGCAAACTGGTGAGCTTGACAACCTCACTGTTCATTGGGGCAAAGTCTTGAGTTTGTGTTGTGCAGGTTTCCACGTTGCTTGCAACACCTTTGAGACGTTTCCTTCCTCCTACTGGTTCGATAACCTCGGTTTCTTACTGAGGGAAGACTTGTTGATGTGCTCTTCACACCTTTCTCTTGGGGTTTCCACCGAAGCGTCCCACGTCAACACCGGGCGCCATCAATGACCTAACATCAATACTATCTCGGTGTTGCTCATGCTTGGCTTGTGGAAGTCCTTTGGTAAACGGATCTACAACATTCAGATCAGTATGCACTTTGAAAATCTTGACTTCGCCATTCTCAACATTTTGCCTAATGGCGTGGAATCTCAGCTTGATGTGTTTGACTATGAAATGAGTTCTCGGTCCCGACGCGTTTGCAATGGCACCTGTGTTACCGCAGAAGATGGTCACAGGGGCATCCGCATTAGGAACAACTCCTAGTTCAATGACAAAATTCTGTAGCCAAACAACTTCATTCGCCGTAGAGTTAACTGTGATGTATTTCGACTCCATTGAAGAATGTTCCACCACTGGTTGCTTCACGCTTCTCCAGGTTACCGCGCCACCATTCACCAGAAAAACACATCCTATATGATACTTTGAGTCATCGGTGTCCGTGTTGTAGCTCGCATCCACGTAACCAGTTACATTCAGAGCTTCATCACTACCTCCAAAGACTAGGAACATGTCCTTAGTTCTTTTTAGATACTTCGGGATATTTTTCACAGTTGTCCAATGTTCCACTCCTGGATCACTTTGGAAACGACCTGTCCAACTAAGAGCCAGGACCACATCAGGTCGAGTACATAGCATGGCATACATGATAAAACCTATGGCTGAGGCATAGGGGACTTTAACCATCCTCTCTCTATCATCAGATGTTGCTGGACATTGAGTCCTACTCAATGACACACCTTTCACAAGAGTCACAAAACCCCTTTTGGTGTTTTCCATTTTGAACTTCTTCAAAATATTATATATATAAGTACTGTAACGTAATGCTATTAGGCGTCTTGATCTATATCTATAGATCTTGCTACCCAATATATTGGCTGCTTCACCTAGATCCTTCATGGAAAAATGACTACTCAGATATTCCTTTACGCTCCCTAATAATATCACATCATTCCCAATTAGTAATATGCCATCCACATATACCACTAGGAACGACACCGAGCTCCCACTCGCTTTATTGTAAACACAAGATTCTTGATTATTTGGACAAATCCAAAATTCTTGATCACTTGATCAAATCGCTAGTTCCAACTCCTAGATGCTTGCTTTAATACATAAATGGATCGCTCAAGCTTGCATACTTTTCTAGCATCCTTAGGATAAGCAAACCCCTCTGGTTGCATCATATACAACTCTTCATCAATGTGTACATTGAGGAAGGCGGTCTTGACATCCATCTGACATATCTCATAATCATAATATGCAACAATTGCTAGTAAAATCTGGACATATTTCAACATTGCTACACGAAAGAAGGTCTTGATGTAGTCAATTCCTTCCACTTGTCAAAAACCCTTTGCGACAAGTCTTGCCTTGTGGACAATCACATTGCCATCAACATGTGTCTTCCTTTTAAAGATCCATTTATTCGACACAACCTTTCGACCTTCAGGAAGATCTACCAAGTTCCAAACTTGGTTCTCATACATGGATCCGATCTTGGATTTCATGGCCTCTAGCCATTTCTCGGAGTCAACACTCTCCATTGCTTCCTTGTAGTTTCTAGGTTCTTCTTGTTTATCTAACCAGATAAACATCACAAGATTACCATATCAATCTGGAGTGGTATGTACTCTTGTAGATCTTCGAACTGTAGGAGATTCGATGTTATGATCGGTACCATTTGTTTCTTCTTCCACCATAGAGGGAGGTTCCGGAACATTTTTGTTGCGCTACTCGGTATTTGGAGAGAAGGGTCAACAACCTCATCAAGCTCTATTTTCCTTCCACTAACTCCTTTCATGAGAAACTCTTTTTCTAGAAGGGTGTCGTTCTTAGCGACAAACGTTTTGCCCTCGGCTTTGTTATAGAAGATATATCCAATGGTCTCCTTTGGGTATCCTACAAAAATACACTTTTCCGCTTTAGGTTCGAGTTTGTCAGGCTGCGGTTTCTTAACGTACGCCTCACATCCCCAAACTTTCAAGAATGACAACAATGGCTTCTTGCCATGCCATATCTCATATGGTGTTGTCTCCACGGATTTGGATGATGCTCTGTTTAAAATAAAAGCGGAAGTTTCTAATGCATAACCCTACAACGACACAAACATCAGTTAAAGACATCATGGACCGTACACTATCCAAGAGGGTACGGTTACGCTGTTCCGACACACCATTAAGCTATGGCGTTCCGACTGGCGTAAGCTGTGGTACAATACCACCGTCCTTCAAGTGCATACCAAACTCATAACTCAAGTATTCGTCTCCCTGATCTAAATGGAGGTGCTTTATTTTCTTGTTGAGTTGATTCTCTACCTCTTTCTGAAATTCTTTAAAAATTTTAAAGGTCTCAGACTTATGCTTCATCAAATAGATATACCCATATCTACTCAATCATCAGTGAAGGTAACAAAATAATGATACCCATTGTGTGTCGAGACACTCATTGGTCCACACACATCAGTATGTATGATTCCCAATAGGTTTGTTGCCCGCTCCATAGTACCGGAGAAGGGTGTCCTGGTCATCTTGCCCATTAGACAAGGCTCACATGTATTAAGAGATTCAAAATCTAGTGATTCTAGAAGTCCATCTGAATGGAGTTTCTTCATGCATTTTACGCCAATATGACCAAGACGGCAATGCCATAGGTACACGGCATTATCGTCATTATGCTTGCAATGCTTGGCATCCATGTTATGGATGTGTACTACTATAAAGATCTAGCAAGAATAAATATTTGCATACACGCGCATGAACATAAAAGACATCATTCATATAAATAGAACAACCACTTGTTCTAGATTTAAACGAATAACAATCTTGCAAAGGCAAGATCCACTCACAATATTCACGCTCAAGGCGGGTACAAAGTAGCACTTATTCAAAACTAAAATTAATCCCGAAGGTAGACGTAGAGATAGATCGACGATGGCCTTGACATTGACTTTCGATCTGTTGCTGACGCGCATCGTCACTTCGTCCTTCCCCAGACACCGCTTATTCCGTAGCTCCTGCTGGGAGTTACAAATGTGAGCAACAGAACCGGTATCAAATACCCATGTGTTGCTCATAGTGCTTGTTAGGAACACATCAATAACATGTATATCACATATACCTTTGTCTTTTGCGGCAAACTTGTCGGCTTTCTTGTCTTCGAGGTACTTGGGGCAGTTGCGCTTCCAGTGCCCGTCTCCCTTGCAGTAGTAGCATGTGACGCCGGGCTTGGTCTTAGGAGCCTTAGGACAACTGACAACTGGCTTGCCATCCTTCTTAGGATTCTTGCCCTTCTTATGTGGCGAATTCTTAAAGTTGGTGGTCTTATTGACCATCAACACCATGTGCTCCTTCTTGATTTCTACCTCAACAGTTTTGAGCCCTCCAAAGAAAGTATGGGTAATTAACCAATCATGCAAACGGTGATGGGGGCAATTGTCTAGATAGCTTTTATACCTTAGATAGCCTTCATATAAATTCTTATCAGGACTATTTTTGAAACTTAGAATAATACCTCTCATCCTGTGAGCTTTGCTTTCTGAGTAATATTTTGACAATAATTTGGTTGTCAAATCCGTCAACGTCCTTGGTGCTTCTGCACAAAAGGATCTATACCAGTTGCAAACATTATTAGAGAGAGTCTTTCTAAACAACTAGATTTTAACCTTATCAACATCACAGTCATCAAATATAAAGGAACCAAAAATATCTTCAAAGAATTGTAGGTGTCCATATGAACTCTCTTCATGGGTTCTTGCAAACTTTTTAGAGTTAAGTAACTCAAATAATAAAGGATGGATCTCAATACCATTGGGGTTTATGCTTCTATTGATAGTTATAAAAGCGTCCATGGGTGAACCCATATTCCTTACTGCCTCAAGCTGCATCAAATGCTGAGTGTTGTCCATTGTTATGGTCCTGCAACTCAAATTAAAATTTGTACAACAGAAGTAAATAACTAAAAGTAAAGTGACTTATAGCGCTAAGTTCCCCGGCAACAGTCCCATAAAATAGCTTGATGACTGCAAGTGCACAAATCGTTTGTAGCTAGTTTCGAAATAAAGATATCGATCCCACAGGGAGCAGTAGGCGAAAGACTAAAATGCTTTTAATTAAAACTAAATGAAGTACTTGAGGAATAATTCTAAGGTGAAAGAAAGTAGAGTTGTTTTTGGGTTTTTGGTTGGTTGAAACAGTAAAGTAAAGTGAAGTAAAACTTAATCCAAAAAGTAGTAATCGCGTGCGTAAGAAAGATTAAAACTGCAATAGGGAAAAAGCGTTCTCAAGGAGTGGTGGATACACCACTAGCAGACCAAGTGATCAAGATTATTATAGCGAATATTCTCGTGATATGCATGTATATGGGAGGAGCTCCATATATGAATGATGATGCAACAACCACTGCTCACACCATCCTTCATAACCACAGCTGACAGATAAACGACATCAATCGTATTACCCCGCTATTAAGGGATTTCTCCCACGGTATGGACATGGCTTAATGAGTTCTTCTTGATTCCCCAAGTTAGTACGTAAAGAATGTTAACGATTTTATAGTCATAGTAAGTGCCATCACCCCTCCGTCTACCAACAAGCAATCCCCTTCATCGAGTCCCCATAAGAGGCAAATATTGAGGAGGTGCACAACTCCCAACATCAATATGAAGACAATTAACACATACATATAATGATGTATAACATAATAATCTCTATCTCATCTCAATCATATACTAGGGTTTCTCCATCTCTCCAAGAACTAATGATCTACTCAGACATGGAGGCAATCAACATCATGACAATGGTAATGGAAATGATTATCGATAAATAGTACTTGTATAAATCCACAACTAGTGCAAGAATTACAACAAGATCTAGATGGGATGGATGGAGATGATGGTGGTGATGAAGATGCAGCGGTTGATGAAGATGGAGATTGATGCCTTGGCCTCCTAGATCTTCTTAGGGCGAAGATGGATCCCTAGGGCAAGTTCCCCCCAGATCCCTTTAGGAGGTGAGGTTTTCGCGATTTCTAGATGTTCTCTATGTCGTCTCTCTGAACCAGTTGCACGGGGTGAAACTATTTGAGAAGGCGGAGACGGCGCCAACTATACGGCAGGAACTATACGACGACCCACCGTATAGTTGGTCGTCAACTCTTCTGTCTCTGTTTCTCGCTTCAGGCTTTCTTCTGGTATTATTAATATTTCCCAAATAAGCGATTTGCGTAGTTTTTAGCTCCTTTTCTCTCCAGTACAACTGCTCCAAGAATTGTGTCCATTGAATCCATTGTCTGATCTAATCCTGGTGAAAATAAACACAAAAAGTGCGTGTGAACACCGTAAAATACCAAGATCCTACATCTACAATGCAAAATAACAATGTAAAATATGATGCAAATATGCACTCATCACTGGGCCCCTCTCCCTTTTCTCATATGGCGCCTACCCCATGGGCCCTTCCATCCGAGAATGGCCCAATAAGAAATGGATGCCCATAAATAAATAATAAAATATTTAATATTAATTCAATTAATTAAAATAAAACACATATACTATCATATTTCATACTCCGGAGCTCCTTCCGGACCCCTCTGATCAACATTGGATGTTACCCGGAACCTTTCCGGTTTCTCTCTCCTTATTTCTCCTACGGTGCCGGTTCGATCCCAATGCGTCCCCACCGTTAAGTGTGCCACCCTTCGGCTCGGAGATTCTCCGGACATGACCAAGATCCCTTTTGCGTCAATGATCATCAACGGGACCTGGATGCCCATAATGACCACCCGTGCATTCACAAATCTCATTGCTTGAACCTTAACTGCGTAGTCCTATTCACTTTGCCATACGATACCTAAGTCATTTGAGATTTGATCTCAAGTGTCTCCATACTTGTGTTCGATCTCGTTTCTGATGAGATCATTTACTCATTCTCGTGTCGTTGCATTCCATGACCTAGTCATACGCTTGCAAGCTTCATTAATGCAACGTCACCGAGTTGGCCACGTGTATCTATCCATTACATGGATTGGCAAATCCTGGTCTTGATAAAAATTCCTCAACTCGTTTCTTCGGGAAACCCAACGATACCTTTATGATCACACTTTTACAGGTTGATACTTCATATCATCAAAGTCTCCTTCTAAAACAGTGATTATGCGCTATCTCAAAGTCGGAGGATATAGGCCACGATGTTTCTGCGTTATCATCAATGAAGAACGTTAAGTAACTAGATCTCATTGTGATTAACTTTGGGTGTTTGTCTATCACATTATTCACCAATAATGTGACCTCATTGTCAATCGGCACTATCACCATGATCTCGAAACCATAAGACCATCAATTTCCCAATGAGCTAGTTTGCTAGAGGTAACTAGAGACTTGGTTGTTTGCATACCACACATGTATTAACGTTTCGTAATAATACAATTATAGCATGGTTAGAAACGTATTATGAACATACAAAAGATACATCAAATAAAAACACTTTATTATTTGCCTCTAAGGCATATCTCCTTCACGGGCTGCAAAAAAATTCCATCACGCCTCAATTTTCCCCTGCCACGCCACAAATTTGGTGCCCGGCCGCCAACATGCGTTATCTCCCTCGCTCGCGCGTGAACGCCCAACTACCAATCTAAAACTTCTCCCGCGCCCGCATCACGATTCCCACCTCACCTTCGCACGCACACCGGCGACCTTCCGGCGATGGAACTGTCCTCACGGCAGTACTCGATCCCCGGCACCGCCGGCGCCAGTGCAGGACTTCCGGCAGCGGCAAACCTTAACCCAACCTCTGCCGCCACGAGCTCCAGCGCACGCTAACTCAACTTCATACCGACGTGCCCGACCTCGACTGGCACAACCCCGCCTCTGCCTGCACCGAAAGGAAGGGCCAACACCGGCAAGCGCCCGACCACGACCGTGACGGCCAGCGCCCAAAAGCCGGCCAAGAAGGTGGCCTCGCGCCAACGCCACGCTCACCCTCCTGCAGCGGCGTGTGCACATGCGCCAGCACCAGCTCCCCGGCAGCCGCCACCACCACCACCTCAAATGAGCGCGCGCCAACTCCTCGATGAATTGACAACAAGGTAAAAAACTCATGTTTTCGATGTGGTAGATGCATGTGCCATGGATTCTAGTGTTGGCATATTCATATGTGGTCATTCAATTACATTGTTGTGTTGACGACGAGACATTCATGACACACATTAATGTGGATGTTGGCTAATTTTTCGCCTCCGAGCAAGGAAATGAAGGAAATGGTGAAGAAGAAGAGTATGTGGTGGATGAGCATGGTGAAGGTTTGATTGAGCCGCCGGTTGGTAGGATGGTCAACTACACCACCGAGAAGGATAGGTTTCTATGCCAAGCATGGTTGGCGGTTGCCATGGACCCAGTGGTTGGCACCAAACATGGTTGGCATGGGACTTGGAGGCATGGTAGCACCACCGGGGGATTCATGGTGTCCTTGGTGAATCCATCACCTTCTATCAATTTTGATGGCTATATAATGGCCTCCTTGGTGAATCCATCACCTTCATCACATGCCAACACCACCAACACGACCATCCAAGACTCCCAAGGAGAAGAAGCACAAAATGGAAGTGGCAATGGCAATGGCTATGACGATGTTGACAAATGATGTGTCAACATGTGTGTTCAAGTCAAATTTGTGTTGAACTTGGTTGTGTGAAATTATCATTTGCATTTGAACCATGTCCTAATTTTGTGTTGAACTTGGTTGTGTGAAACAAGCATTTGGTGATTGTTGAGAGCCATTTGTTGTTCTATTTATTTTGGTTTGTTTGATCTTGTTGATATGGTGTGGTCTATGAACGGTTGTTTGTGCCGGCGCCCACGTGCTGCATTTTTGCGCAACTGGTGGGGAGCTATTTTGAGCTCTATTTTTATGCGCCGATTTTAGCGCACCCGCCGGAGGAGAAACACCATGCGCTCGCTGCATAGAATTTTTAGCTTTTCGTGATATCGTGTGCCTATTGGAGTTTCTCTAAGGGCGAAGCCCTGCTGTTCCATCGCCTCCATAGTCGCCGCACACAATCTCTCCATCATCACCACCACTAAAGAGGAAGAGGGACTTGGATGTTGAAGGGCTACACATCAATATCCATCGTCATCATCATCATCATCATCATCGTCTCCAACACCGATCCCCTTTATATACTTGGTTTTGCACCTGTATTCAGTTGTACTTTCACCCATACCATTGCCATGATGTTGCTCCCCTTCATATGTGAGTACTTCCCTTCTTCCTGGGAGAGATGGAGAAACCCTGGTATTATTATGCAATGAAATAAAGATGATCTATAACTTTGGTCTTTGATCTATTGATTTATGATATCGTGTTAGATTTCTTTCTTTAGATGGTATGTGAAGTCGACCACATAGCATTTGCTTTCGGACTAAAGAGAGGGAGCTACCCTTGGGACATGTATGGGAGTATGTCTAGTGCTATTTTGTGACTATAAACATTGGTTTATAACCTACATGATCAAAGAGGATCAAGAGAGATTCATTAAACTTATTACGATATCCATGAAAAAACCCTTAATTATGGTGGTCTGTAGAAGTGATTTGCTCACAGTCATCACGAAGGTTATTTAGAGATGACCTCAATACTTTACTCGTATAAGCGGCCGCTCACGAGACTTATAGTGAACATCTTATTATGGATCCCTCTCCACACATGTCATGATGAAAGAAATATATTATCCTACTCATAAGTAATTGCCCCATGATAGTGGTGTATCCTACACTCCTCGAGACTCATTAACCATATTGTCACCACCACAACCACACACGTATGTTCCTGTTTACTTCAAAAATTTACTTTGTTCTTGTTTACTTTAGCACTTATTCAAACACACTCTTTATACACCATTACTTGGAAGTAATCTACAGTGAATAATAACGAGGGGCATAAAGACCTCTATCAATAGCAATGGGTTCGATACTCTTATTTTAAAACTAGATACAATTGATCTGTGCACTTGTAGTTATCACCTGCTACGCTGGACTGGCGGCAACGACGGTGGTGATTGAACACGATCTCCGCTGCCACCCCTGCCCCTATCGGGTGGCCACCCCTTGGGCGAAGGCCCTCCTATGCCTGCGATGAACCCCATGGGAGCTATGGCCATGGTTGCACGCAGTGTGCTGTACGGGTGCAGTGTGGAGTGTGCTCCCATGACGACGTCATTGCGAACTTATATACCGCGCCTAGGATAGTGAGGAAGAGGGAACGACGACACCTAAGATAGCGAGGAAGTGGGAAGAGGGAACACGATGGCTCGAGCAGAAGTTGTCGAGCGGAGCATGTGGAAATGGGAGGATTAGTGAGGAGAAGTTGACGACAACACCATTATAACGACAAGCACACACACTTGGTCGAGCCACTGACCAGGATGGCCAACCACACGCATCTGGCGGTCTTTATCGTTGGCCCCTGCTTGACGTCACACCCAACCAGGCTGCTTCCGCATACACCATTTATTAGCGGCGTGGGCTTAGGCGGTCATGCCGCGACACAAAAAATTGCCTCCCATAGAGCCACGACCGCACTAACACCTTGTCGTGGGTGTTGCATTTTTCTGCTTGCCGCGAGTTGTAACAACATCACGAGAACGTTATTGTGCGCCCTGGTGTAGCGTGTCTCCTATAAGCCTTTTCCTAGTAGTGCTCACAATATGTAAAAACTTGAATAATTATTTTTAGGGTATATTTAATAATTCTAGGTTCAAGCATCACTCAACACATAAGTATACCAAAACATAAGATATATAATATCTCTAAAAAAAGATTGATGTTTGGAGAAAAGAAAATGAGATTATCTATGTGCACATTGACTTTTGCCATTTTATCCGTTTTCCGTTTTCAACTTACAAGGTTATGGGTTTCTCTTATCTGTTTGTCCAAACATAAACCAACTATGGATTGAAATTTGAATCAACACTGATATAGTAATGAAATATTCCCATACTGATTTGGTTTCTTGAACTATATTTTTTTTTCAGTTCTTGACTCAATGAATGTTCCCACCAGATGCATTCCATACTTTTTATTATTATTCGAGATGATCATTATTTTTCACCACAAGGGACAATACAATATGATGATTGCTGGTATTTTCCCTTCTTTCTTTAATCTTTACATTGTAAATCTTGATGAGATCTATGGTAGTAACAAATCATGTAGGCAACAGACTGCTGCATGTTGGGTTGCACGGATACTCGCAGTCAATCTCTTTCGCTCCTTGGCTCCTTCGAGAGTGCCAAGCTCCAACAACATCTGCAATAGTCTGCTCCACAAAATGGTAATAATACATCAATCCAAGCAGCGACATGGTGCATCAAAGATAACACAGATAATTTGATAACATATTTTAATTTGTTAACTTCCTGCCTTATTTCCAAGGCGTGGTGAGATTGGTGAATTCCAAGAGATGCCGTAGATCGTTTGGCAGTGAGTGAAACATGAATCGATGAACATGCCCCAATCCTCCTTATCTTCGACGACCTTCAAGTCATTGACCATTGCATTCCTGAACCCTATCGGCGAAGAAGAGCAAGTATTCAATGTTTCCAAAAAGACAAGAGACAAAAGTTCTAAAAGAGATAGAAAAAACAGATTCACAAACTAAGCCGACCATCGAGAACTTCAATTTGTGTGGAACTGCAATTCTGGATGTTTTCCTTGCAACTCAACCATGCCTTGTTAGGGGCAGATGAGCCAGGTACCAGAACGTACCGTATCTGCGGCGAAGAGCGGTATGTAAAACAATGAGAATTATAATAAAGAAAAGTGGATATAATAACGAGAAAAGGTATATTATTGAAAGTTACCTGCCATGAATCATATGCAGAGTTGAGAATAAACGTTGGTGTGCGGATGCTCTTAATAAGCTCGGCTGGGAAGAAACACTAGGGGAAACACAACGTCAGCTAATGGAACTAAGATAATCATAATCTGATGATATGTGTAAGAGTTGGTAATGAAATCAAAATATACAATGGAAACTACCTCGGTTGGCTCCTTATTGGCAAGGCAGTCTTTGGGCAACACTTCTCTAACATTCTGCAATATATTTGTCAAGAAAAAGATATGGGTAAATAAGTCAACGGATTTTTGTACAAAATGACATCACTTATATTTTTGTCCTAAACCTCTGTATGGATTGGTGCATATAGCCATTTAATTATTATTATCGAAGTTTGTTCATAAAAAAAGTAATGGCATCAGTTACATGGATGGAAAAAAAAGTGATGCTCTACTCGACTGTTAGCACAAGACTAACCACATGAAAAATCCGAGTTTTACAAAGCTCTTTCTAGTAGTCATGTTTTAGAGAAGTACAAAAAGGATTAAAATTTAGACCAGAAGGCTTGATGATATTATAAAGTGTGAACAAACGTCTTTTGAATTTTCAAGCATGTGGGAGAGCTAACCTGGAGGTGAACAACTCCATCATAGACAGACCAAAAGGATCTTTCTCCAGATATATCCTTTCTGCCAAAGAAAAAAGTACTTTAGTTCAGATGCAATGCCAGTGGGTCATATTTATTTTCAGAAGCCCTTACACGTCAAGAAAAAACCCAGCGTCAGCAAGGCATTTAACTGAAACCTCCCGAGGAAACCGTGCACTAAAATCATCGCAATGCAGTAGCGTGGCTAGACCACCAGCAGAGCAACCTGTAAGGAGGGCCTGAAAAAAATGTTTAGAAAAATGAGCTAGGCTGCTATATTTTCACATGCTCGTGTTCTCAACTAAATAACTAACGGTTGTTGCTGGAATTGCCTATCTATGTATGTTCTAAAAAAATCTGACCTGTGTAGCATTGGCAAGTCCCTTTTCCATGAGCTCATGAATAACAGCTTCATAGATTCTCAATCCTCTGAAGTAAAGCGTGCTACCATCCTACATCATTACCAACAGAAACATCATCACTTCAAAGCAACCTAAACAGCGACGTCGGACCATGATTCAGAGAAAACACCTGCGCCCGACCTTCCGCGTCCCCAGAAAATGACGCCCCATCACAGTATCTCACAAAGACTTTGTTCCAGTTGTAGAAATCTAATTATGATCTAAATTAGTGCAATGGCATATCAAAGGGAACAAAAAGGTCTCAAAGGCTGGCACATGATCCAAATTAACGGTAAGTGGGACTACATGAATATTTGATGGAACAAATAGACAAGGAGTGTTATGTGAGAGCAAAGCATCAGCAATTACCAGGATTCTTCAGCTGATCACTGTCGAGGATCCCAGCGCCTGCAAACCACATCGGTTTCATGAAGTTCGACGAACCGTACATGGACATTCTGCGATTGGAACAATCTTTGAGTGTGCTGCACCAGCCTCCTCCCTGGGTTTATTAAATTGGAAAAGGAGTATGTCAAGTAATTGCCCTGCCGGAGATGGTGTTTTGGCTCCCGGATGCAAAAATATGTTCGTGAATAGTAAATTGGAGCATCAAAATCTGTCTTTTTACTTGGGATGTAAAAAATCTTCTTTTTATCGAAAACTTGTGCGCCGACATCCCGTTGTACGTGTGAATATTTTTTCTGATTTTTTTGGCATTTCAAAGTATGTTTTCAAACAATGGGTTTATTTGAGCCGAATTAGATTTTCGTTGCCCTGCCAGCCTTAAGCCCACTTGCTTAACACCCCTAATCATGTAGGAAAGGCATACTTTGTTACTATATCAAATAAAGAAGTGCTAGACTTGAGTTATGAACATTCTATAGTTTAAGATCATCCCATCTTCGGTTATGAATTATTAGACTTTCTTTGTTGCTTTTTCTGCTTGCTTAGGCATGAAAGAAAAACATAGCTGTAATTGTGTAATAAAATGGGTGAGTGATGGATGGTGGGACCTAGTACATACCTGCAGGTGGATGATCCAGCTGTTGGAGCCGTCGCCGGAGCCTCTCTGCAGGTGGTATCCCGGCGGGGTTCCGTCCAAGCACACTGAAACGGAGTTCATATAGCCGATCAAATAATTACCTCGAGCTGGACGGATGGATTGATGAGCACCGCGTATAAAAACGTACCTGCTCCCTTGTCCGTGGCGCCGGCGAGGAGGGTCAGCTCGACGGGCTCCGGCGGCGCGCGGAGGCGGAACATCGTACGACGCATAGGGCCGGCGGTGGGCAGCATCAGTACCAGAACCGTGGCGGCCGCGACGACGACGGCGAGTGCTGCCCAGCCTGGCCGACGGTGGCGCTGCTGCGGCGGGGTGAGGAGGAGGAGGAGCGGCTTTGTTGTCTCCGGCGCCATTGCCATCTGTGTTTTGGCCGTGTCCTGGAGTGGAGGCAGGCCACATGATTTGTTATTGCAGAAGCGGTGTTGGTGGACACTCCACTCCAACCGTTGCTTTGCCGCCACCACATCTTCCACCTCAAGATTTACAGTTCAAAATTCTTCAACCAACTGTCTGTTGGCGCCGTTTCTTCGTACTTTAGGAGTAGGCTTCAATCCTTTCAGTTTGTGTTGCGTAGTATTGACTACTACCACTACTAGCTTGAAAGGAATATCTAAGTTATCATCGCTACAGGACACGCGCGCTACGTCGAGGGCAAAAAGCCATTAGCGTAGACCAAAATGTTCTTGGCGTAGCCTTCTCGGCAAAGGTCTCCCTCGGCGGAGCATATAGAGGCCGTCGGCGTATCAAAATACCGTCGGCCCTCGGCGTAGCGGCCGTCGGCATAGCGTGTGGACATGTTGTAAAAACATTTAAAAAAAATATATTTTTATTTTTTTTCTCAATTTTTTGATCTTTGAATTGTTTGACTCGTTAATCTCTCACTTTGAACATTTTTAACACTATAATTATATTTAATATTTAATTAAATTGCAGTCTTGGTCAAACTTTCCAACCGGTCACCCATCCTAATACTACTCTAGCTCTAGCACGCTTAACTTTCTCGTTCCTTCATAATCCGTTTCAGCAAAGTAATTTATACATTGTTGTCAATACTACGATATCAATCCTATTAACTCTTATATCATCATGTCACATGTTTGTATTTTTTAAATTACAAACAATTATTTAAGTATACATTAATGAATAAGTAAAAATATTATTGAATTCAAATAAAAATATAATAATTTTACTTTTTTGTATTTTTCTATTTAATATGGAATAATTAATATCTTTAAATCTGCAAATCGAAATTTAACAAATAATATGTCTAAATTGATCAGAAAAATGATAGGAATCTAAATATTATATCCATATCAACTAATCACAAACCCTCCGTTTTTGAATTAGCTATTTGGTGGTTGCTTTAGAAAATTTACTTTTTGAGCTCGGATAATGAAAAATGCCTTTTTGGTGCGATGAAAAAGAAAACTTGCATTGGATCTTTGATAAAATAGCATATTATGAACCTAAAATGATTTTTGTAAAAAAACATGAGTATCAGATCATGTACCTGCAGTTCATATCTAACCCGCTTCCTACCGATTCGGCAGGAATTTGTCTTTTTCACCAGAGGTGGACGGAAAGGTATCGGATCCCCCTGTTGGGACATTGTCCATATAAGGTGGTATAGTATTTTTGTAAAATGTGGTGATAGCATTTTGAATTAGCCATTTGGTGGTTGCTTCACAAAACCGTCTGTTTTTTGTGCTCGGAAAATGGGAAATGGCTTTTTGGTGCGACGAAAAGGAAAACTTCCTCCTGCAACATTGTTCGCCATCCCATGATGCATGTATATACACAATATGAGAATATTATCACAAACTATGCCTTGATTCTAGCCATAACATTGGTCATTTGACCCGAAAGCCAAGAAACCTCGAATGAGATAGGTCATTTCGTGAAGGTTTTTTTAGACATAATCAATATATTAAGTTTGATATTTTTACTTATAACTATGTCACATAATATAACACCACGCGAAGGTTTCGCATTTTTTCGATCATTTTTGAATTTTTTATGCCCGTTTTAAACTATCGTCAAACTTTGTCGAACGGCGGGCATGAAGATTCTTAGCTCGGGACCGAGCCTCGCTAAACTTGCATTGGATCTTTGATAAAATAGCATATTGTGAACCTAAAAATGATTTTTGTAAAAAAACATGAGCATCGGATCATGTACCTGTAGTTCATATCTGACCCACTTCCTACCGATTCGGTAGGAATTTGTCTTTTTCACCAGAGGTGGACGAAAAGGTTTTGGATCCCCCTGTTGGGACATTATCCATATAAGGTGGTATAGTATTTTTGTAAAATATGGTGGTAGCATTTTGAATTAGCCATTTGGTGGTTGCTTCACAAAACCGTCCGTTTTTTGTGCTCGGAAAATGGGAAATGGCTTTTTGGTGCGACGAAAAGGAAAACTTCCTCCTAAAACATTGTTCGCCATCCCATGATGCATGTGTATGCACAATATGGTCACATTATCACAAACTATGCCTTGATTCTAGCCATAACATTGGTCATTTGACCCAAAAGCCAAGAAACCTCGAATGAGATAGGTCATTTTGTGAAGGTTTTTTTGAGACATAATCAATATATCAAGTTTGATATTTTTCCTTATAACTATGTCACATAATATAACACCACACGGAGGTTTCGCATTGTTTCGATCATTTTTGAATTTTTTATGCCCGTTTTAAACTATCGTCAAACTTTGTCGAACGACGGGCATGAAGATTCTTAGCTCGGGGCCGAGCCTCGCTAAAATTGCATTGGATCTTTGATAAAATAGCATATTGTGAACCTAAAAATGAATTTTGTAAAAAAACATGAGCATCGGATCATGTACCTGTAGTTCATATCTGACCCACTTCCTACCGATTCGGCAGGAATTTGTCTTTTTCACCAGAGGTGGACGGAAAGGTTTTGGATCCCCCTGTTGGGACATTGTCCATATAAGGTGGTATAGTATTTTTGTAAAATGTGGTGGTAGCATTTTGAATTATCCATTTGGTGGTTGCTTCACAAAACCGTCCGTTTTTTGTGCTCGGAAAATGGGAAATGGCTTTCTGGTGCGACGAAAAGGAAAACTTCCTCCTAGAACATTGTTTGCCATCCCATGATGCGTGTGTATGCACAATATGGGCACATTATCACAAACTATGCCTTGATTCTAGCCATAACATTGGTCATTTGACCCGAAAGCCAAGAAACCTCGAATGAGATAGGTCATTTTGTGAAGTTTTTTTTGAGACATAATCAATATATCAAGTTTGATATTTTTCCTTATAACTATGTCACATAATATAACACCACGCGAAGGTTTCGCATTGTTTCGATCGTTTTTTAATTTTTTATGCCCGTTTTAAACTATATATAATGTTTTATGTTTTACTTAATTTTTATTTAAAAATGTGTAATATTTGAGTGTAAATAGATAGGTCTTATTTTTCTGCTCATTTTGTATATTATTTGTATTTTTCCGAATTAGAATGATTTAGTTATGATTTTTCAAAATCTAATGAGATAAAATAAAAAATAGCTACGCCGAGGGCAGTTCACGTAGCATATAGATATCTTGAAGGCAATTCTACGCTGACGGCTGCTTGCCAGGGGTGGCCTAGATGATGGCTACACCGACGGCCCCGACGTTTGGCCGTCGGCGTAGCGACCGGCCATCGGCGTAGCTTTCCATTCCTGTAGTGCATATTGGTCATTGTTTTACACTGTTTTGTAGGGGTTCGTAGCATGGTAAAACAAAAAATTTCTACCGCATACAAACAAACAAGCCAAGATCTATCTACTAGATTGTAGCAACGAGTCGATAAAATAACTCACCCTCGAAGATTCTAAAGTGTTTAACGAGAGCAGATTCTCGTGGGTGATGTAGTCGTACTCTTGCCGATCTCAAGATCGCGTAGACGATCCTTCCGTTGCACGTTCACAAGGCTGAGCTTCCGCTCACAAGTTGGTCTCGAAGACCTTCCTCTCCCTTGTTCCAGCAGGAAGCCAGAGCGAGTATGGTGGACTATGAGAGAGAGCCTCGGCGATCTAGGGTTTAGACGCACCAAGGAGGAGCAAGGCCGGCGGCTAGGGTTTGCCTAGGCGGCGGCAGCAGCAGGAGGTGGCGGCGCCGGCGGGTAGGATTAGGGTTTGCGGGGCGTGGTGTTGTGTACTTGGAGGGGCAGCCCTGCCCCTCCTTATATAGGTGGAGGGGGCACGCCAGGGGAGGGGAGTACCTCCCCAACTCGGTCTCCAAGCGGGCCGGCGGTGGAGGGAGGGAACTCCTCCCCAAGTAGGTTTCCTACTCTCCCTCCACCTCACAAAATAGCCGTTTGACTTTTCAAATTGGCATTTGACTTTTCAATCTAGGATTTGATTTAACCCTTTATTTTGTTCAGCGATGACACCTAGTACATGATGCAATCATTCCAACTTGTTATGACACATTCATGTACCCTTCCTCCGAGTGCGGACATTCCGAACCTTCTAGAACATTCCGATGAAAACACCGGAACCATTCTCCAACCCCGAAACATGACTTTCCTTATATGAATCTTATTCTCCGGACCATTCCGGATCTCCTCGTGATATCCCGGATCCCATCCGAGACTCCGAACAACATTCGGTCTCTTACTCATCATTCCATATCTACTCAAACAACGTCGAATCCTTAAGTGTGTCTCCCTACAGTTCGTGAATTATGCGGACATGATCGAGACACTTCTCCGAACAATAACCAATAGAGGAATCTGGAAATTCATATGGCTCCCACATATTTCTACGATTACTTTGCGATCGAATGAACCACTTACATATGATACCAATTTCCCTTTGTCTCAAGATAGTTTACTTATCCGAGGTTATGATCGTCGGTATCTCTGCATACCTAGTTCAACCTCGTTAATGATAAGTACTCTTTTCTCGTTCCCGTGATATGTGATCCCTTGTGAGCCAGTCACATGCTTGCAAGCTAATTGGATGACATTCCACTGAGAGGGCCCAGAGTATATCTATCTGTCATATGGATGGACAAATCCCACTCTTGATCCATGTGTCTCAACCAACACTTTTCGAACACTCAATGCCACCTTTATAGCCACCCAGTTATGGTGTGGTGTTTGATGTCATCAAAGCATCCTTCCGGTGAAGGTGATATGCATGATCTCATGGTCGAAGGAATTAGGTTACTATGTATCAGAAAGCATATAGCAATTGAACTATTAAAATGACTTGATCTTTATGCTACGCTTATTTATAGGAGTATGTCCACCATATCATTCTCCTAACGATATGATCTTGTTGTTAATAACATCTCAATGTTCATGATAGGGAAACCACAATCATTTATTAACCAACAAGCTAGTATTATAAAGAGGCTTTACTAGGGACTCTATTTTAGTTTACAAATCACACAAGTATTAATGTTTCCTTATTAATACTGTTATAGCATGAATGTAAACATTTATCATAAACACAAAGATATAATAATAACTATATTTATTATTGCCTCTAGGGCATATCTCCAATAGTCTCCCACTTGCACTAGAGTCATCTAATCTAGATTACATGGTAATATACCGAACACCCATGGCAGTTTGGTGTTGGTCATGTTTTGCCCTCGGGAGAGGTTTAGTCAACGGATCCGCCACATTCAGATCTGTGTGTACTTTGCAAATCTTTATGTCCCCAACTTGGACATGTTCTCGAATAGCGTGAAAACGTAGCTTGATGTGCTTCAGCTTCTTGTGTGACCTTGGTTCTTGCGCATTGGCTATGGCGCCCATGTTATCACAAGAGATTGACATTGGGTCCAGCGACTAGGAACACACCGAGCTCTATAATGAACTCTTTCATCCATATCGCTTCTTGTAAAGCCTCCGAGCGACCATGTATTCCGATTCAGTTGAAGATCTCACCACAACGCTTTGCTTTGCACTCCTCCGACTAAGCTTCTGCACCATTCAAAGTAAATCGTATCCAGTTGTGATTTAGAATCATCCGGATCGGTGTTCCAACTAGCATCGGTGTAACCATTAACAACGAGCTGTTCATCACCTCCATAAGAAAGAACCATATCCTTAGTTCTTCTCAAGTACTTAAGGATGTTTTTGACCGCTGTCCAATGATCCACTCCTGGATCACTTTGATATCTGCTAGTTAAACTAACAACATATGCAATGTCGGGTCTAGTACATAGCATGGCATACATTAGAGATCCTATGGCTGAGGCATAGGGAGTCTTACTCATCCTTTCTCTATCTTCTGCCGATGTCGGACTTTGAGTTTTACTCAAGGTCGTATTGGGCAACATGGGCAAGAACCCTTTCTTGCTATCTTCCATTCCAAACCTCTTTAGAACTTTGTCCAAATATGTACTCTGTGACAATGATATTTGGCGTTTCGATCTATCTCTATAAATCTTTATGCCTAATATGTAAGCTGCTTCGCCAAGATCCTTCATTGAAAAACTATTATTCAAATATTCTTTGACACTATTAAGAAGGTCTACATCATTCCCAATCAACAATATGTCATCCACATATAGTATTAAGAATGCTACAGAGCTCCCACTCACTTTCTTGTAAATACAAGCTTCTCCATAAGTTTGTATAAAACCAAAACTTTTGATTACCTTATCAAAACGTTGATTCCAACTTCGGGATGCTTGCTTCAATCCATAGATGGACCGTTGAAGTTTGCATACCTTGTTAGAATCTTTAGGATCGACAAAACCTTTGGGTTGCATCATATACAACTCTTCATCAATGTCACCATTGAGGAATGCTGTTTTGACATCCATCTGCCATATCTCATAATCATAATATGCAGCGATTGCTAACATAATCCTCACAGACTTTAGCTTCGCTACTGGTGAGAAAGTCTCATCGTAGTCAACTCCTTGAATTTGTCGAAACCCTTTTGCGACAAGTCGAGCTTTATAAACGATAACATTACCATCAAAGATCTGTTCTTCTTGAAAATCCATTTGTTCTCGACAGCCTTCTGGCTATCCGGTAAGTCCACCAAAGTCCATACTTGGTTTTCGTACATGGATCCAATCTCGGATTTCATGGCTTCTTGCCATTTATTGGAATCTGGGCTCATCATCGCTTCCTCATATGTCTCAGGGTCATCGGTGTTATCCACCAACATGATACTCATAACGGGATCATACCAATCTGGAGTGGTACGAGTTCTCGTTGACCTGCGAGGCTCTATAGCAACTTCGACCGAAGTTTCATGATCATCATCATTAGCTTCCTCTCTAATTGGTGCGTGCACCACAGAACTTCTTCCGGTATTTGCGCTACTTGTAATTTCGAGAGAATGTTCGACAACCTCGTCAAGTTCTACTTTCCTTCTAGTCACTTCTTTCGAGAGAAATTCCTTCTCTAGAAAGGATCCATTCTTAGCAACGAAGATTTTGCCTTCGGATCTATGATAGAAGGTATACCCAATAGTTTCCTTCGGATATCCTATGAAGACGCATTTTTCCGCTTTGGGTTCAAGCTTGTCCGGCTGTAACTTCTTTACATAGGCTTCGCATCCCCAAACTTTAAGGAACGACAATTTAGGTTTCTTCCCAAACCATAATTCATACGGTGTCGTTTCACCGGATTTAGACGATGCCCTATTTAAAGTGAATGCGGCTGTTTCTAATGCATAACCCCAAAATGATAGCGGTAAATCTGTAAGTGACATTATAGAACGAACCATATCTAAGAGAGTTCGATTACGACGTTCAGACACACCATTACGCTGTGGTGTTCCCGGCGGTGTCAATTGTGAAAGTATTCCGCATTTCTTCAAATGCTCGCCAAACTCGTAACTTAGATATTCACCTCCATGATCAGAACGTAGAAATTTAATCTTCTTGTTACGTTGATTCTCTACCTCACTTTGAAATTCCTTAAACTTCTCGAAAGTTTCGGATTTATGTTTCATGAAATAGATATACCCATATCTACTCAAGTCATCCGTGAAGGTAAGAACATAACGATAACCACCGCGCGATGCTACACTCATTGGACCACACACATCGGTATGTATGATTTCCAATAAGTCCGTAGCTCGCTCCATCATACCAGAAAATGGAGTCTTAGTCATTTTACCCATCAGCCATGCTTCACATCTTTCAAGTGATTCGAAATCAAGTGATTCAAGAAGTCCATCGGAATGGAGTTTCTTCATACGCTTCACTCCAATGTAACCAAGACGACAGTGCCACATATAGGTCGAGTTATCGCTCGATTTCAAACGTTCAGCCTCAATGTTATTAATATGTGTATTTCCACTATCGAGATTCAATAAGAATAGACCATCTATCAAAGGTGCATGTGCATAAAACATACTACTCATATAAATCGAACAACCATTATTCTCGGACTTAAACAAGTAACCGTCTCGCAATAAACAGGATCCCGATATAATGTTCATGCTTAACGCAGGCACCAAATAACAATTATTTAAGTATAAAACTAATCCCGATGGTAGATGAAGAGGTAGCGTGCCGACCGCGATCACATCAATCTTTGATCCATTTCTCACGCGCATCGTCACCTCGTTCTTGGCTAGCTTCCGTTTATTCTACAAAGACACATTTGAGTTACAAATATGAGCAACCGAACCGATTATCAAATACCGTGCACTACTACGAGTACTAGTGAGATACACATCAATAACATGTATATCGGATATATCTTTCTTCTTGATGTTGCCGTTCTTCAAATCCGCCAAGTACTTTGGGCAATTACGCTTCTAGTGACCTTCTCCCTTGCAGTAAAAGCACTCGATGTCGAGCTTAGGTCAGCCTTGGTCTTCTCGTCAAGGTAACTTTCTTACCACCCTTCTTGAAGTGTCCCTTTGCTTAGACTTGCCTTTCTTGAATTTGGTGGTCTTATTGACCATCAACACTTGGTGCTCTTTCTTGATCTCCACTTCTGCAGATTTTAACATGGCGAAGAGTTCTGGCAACTGCTTGTTCATGTTTTGCATATTGTAGTTCATCACAAAGTTCTTGTAACTTGGTGGTAGTGATTGGAGGACACGATAAATCCCCAAAGCATTAGGAATCACTATACCCAAGATTTGAAGTGTGTTTGCGTGCCCAGACATCTTAAGCACATGCTCACCGAGTCGCCCTCTTCCATCTTGCAGTTAAAGAACTTTTCAAGCCTCATGGCTCTCAATTGCCGTGAGTCTCAAAGATCAATTTGAGATCACGGACAATATCATGTGGGTCTGAATTCTCAAACCTTTTCTGAAGTCTCGATTCTAAACCATACAAGATAGCACACTGAACTGGAGTACCGAGTCTTCGAGCGAGGTAAACATTCTTTACTTCATCGGTAGCAGAGGCTGCAGGTGGGTCACCAGTGGTGCATCCAACACATAGGTCAAATTCCAAAGGTGAGGACAATCCTCAAATTGCGGAACCAATCCGAAGTTGCTTCCATTGTTTTTCAACTTTTCTTTCTCTAGGAACGCATTAAAATTGATGGTAGGGGCCGCCATTGATCTACAACATATTTGCAATAGTTTAGACTAAGTTTATGACAAATTGAGTTCTAATTAATAGTTAAATTAATCTAAGTGAACTCCCACTCAAAACAATATCCCTCACATTGTTTTAGTGATCACACGAACCAAATCCACCACATCAAAACCGATCATCACGAGAGTTGATGTAGCTTCAATGGCGAACAATCAACATGTTCATCATATCTACTATATGACTCATGCTTTACCTTTCGGTGATCCGTGTTCCGAGACCATGTCTGTACATGCTAGGCTCGTCAAGATCAAACCTTAGCTTCCGCATGAGCAAATCTGGCTTGCTCACGTTGTATACACTTGCGGAATCTAACACACCCGATCATCACGTGGTGCTTCGAAACAACAAGCTTTAGCAACGGTGCTTACTAAGGGTGAACACTTTAAAACTTGAAATTAATGTGCATGAGGGATCATCTTATAATGCTACCGCCGTTAACTAAGCAATACAAGATGCATAAAGGATTAACATCACATGCAATTCATAATATGTGATATGATATGGCCTTTCTTCTTTGTGCTTCCGATCTCCATCTTCAAGCACGAACATGATCTCCATCATCACCGGCATTGCATCAAGGTTAATGATGCCGCTCCATGGTTGTCGTCCACCAGCTTCAACTATTACAACTACTTTGAATAGACACGCGGGTCTTAACAGAAATTAAAGACAACCATATGGCTCCTGCCGGTTGCCAACTTACAATAAGGAACATTGCATACATCAAATATAATCACAATCATGGCCATATCACATCACATCACACCCCTGCAAAACAAAGTTAGACGCCTCTACTTTCTTTGCATGTTTTACGTGGTTCGGGGCTTTCAATAAGTGTCGTTCTAACTTACGAACAAGAACCACAACATTGATACTAGTATTGTCAATCACCCGTTGTAAATTGAATCTTAACTATGTTGGGAGAAACAGGCACCCGCAAAGCCACTTATGCAATACAAGTTGCATGTCAAGCGTGGAGCAAGTCTCATGAACGATGTCATGTAAGGTTAGCCGGGCCTTCATCCCACTATCCGCAAGATGCAAAGTACACAAGAAGCAATCGACAACAAAACATCAACGCCCACAATGACCATTGTGTTCTACTGCGTCTGTGATCTACATATAGACACAGCTCGATACCCTGTGTGGGGTTCGTAGCATGGAAAACAAAAATTTCTACGCATACAAACAAACAAGCCAAGATCTATCTACTAGATTGTAACAACGAGTCGATGAAATAACTCACCCTCAAGATTCCAAAGTGTTTAACGAGAGCGATTCTCGTGGGTGATGTAGTCGTACTCTTGCCGATCTCAAGATCGTAGACGATCCTTCCTGCGTTCGTTCAAGCGCTTCCATGATCGGTCACACGTTCGATTTTCGACGAAGACCTTCCTCTCCTTGTTCCAGGAAAGCGGAGGTTGTAGTACTCTCCTCGCGATTCCGGAAGATGACGGCGTGGTACCAAGTAGAGGAGATCTCGAGGGCTTCGCCTTAAGCGAGCGAGTATGGTGGACTATGAGAGAGCCTCGGCGATCTAGGGTTTAGACGCACCAAGGAGGAGCAAGGTCGGCGGATAGGGTTTGCCTAGGCGGGCTTGCCCTAAGCGGCAAGGAGGTGGCGGCCGGCTAGGATTAGGGTTTGGCGTGGTGTTGTGTACTTGGAGGCAGCCTGCCCTCCTTATATAGGTGGAGGCGCGCCAGGGGGGAGTCCTCCCCAACTCGGTCTCAAGTGGGCGGCGGTGGAGGAGAACTCCTCCCAAGTAGTTTCCTCTCCCTCCACCTCACAAAATAGCCGACTTTTCAAACTAGGATTTGATTTAAACCCTTTATTTTGTTCATGATGACACCTAGTACATGATGCAATCATTCCAACTTGTTATGACACATTCATGTACCCTTCCTCCTCAGTGCGGACATTCGGAACCTTCTAGAACATTCCGATGAAAACACGGAACCATTCTCCAACCCCGAAACAGGACTTTCCTTATATGAATCTTATTCTCCGGACCATTCCGGATCTCCTCGTGATATCCCGGATCCCATCCGAGACTCCGAACAACATTCGGTCTCTTACTCATCATTCCATATCTACTCAAACAACGTCGAATCCTTAAGTGTGTCTCCCTACGGTTCGTGAATTATGCGGACATGATCGAGACACTTCTCCGAACAATAACCAATAGAGGAATCTGGAAATTCATATGGCTCCCACATATTTCTATGATTACTTTGCGATCGAATGAGCCACTTACATACGATACCAATTTCCCTTTGTCTCACGATAGTTTACTTATCCGAGGTTATGATCGTCGGTATCTCTGCATACCTAGTTCAACCTCATCGATAAGTACTCTTTTCTCATTCCCGTGATATGTGATCCCTTGTGAGCCAGTCACATGCTTGCAAGCTAATTGGATGACATTCCACCGAGAGGACCCAGAGTATATCTATCCGTCATATGGATGGACAAATCCCACTCTTGATCCATGTGTCTCAACCAACACTTTCCGAACACTCAATGCCACCTTTATAGTCACCTAGTTACGGTGTGGTGTTTGATGTCATCAAAGCATCCTTCCGGTGAAGGTGATATGCATGATCTCATGGTCGAAGGAATTAGGTTACTATGTATCATAAAGCATATAGCAATTGAACTATTAAAATGATTTGATCTTTATGCTACGCTTATTTATAGGAGTATGTCCACCATATCATTCTCCTAACGATATGATCTTGTTGTTAATAACATCTCAATGTTCATGATAGGGAAACCACAATCATTTATTAACCAACAAGCTAGTATTATAAAGAGGCTTTACTAGGGACTCTATTTTAGTTTACAAATCACACAAGTATTAATGTTTCCTTGTTAATACTATTATAGCATGAATGTAAACATTTATCATAAACACAAAGATATAATAATAACTATATTTATTATTGCCTCTAGGGCATATCTCTAACAGTTTTTTCTTTTCAAAAAAGGAGGGGAAGCTCCCCGGCCTCTGCCAGTCATCTCTGCCCCTTTTCATTTTTCTTAAATTTGTTAATAATAGATCATGGAGGCAATAGACTGCTAAATGTTGTGTTACACAGATAGTCGCAGACGATCTCGTTCAGACCCCGGCTAGGTCCACGGTGTCAATCTTCAACAGCCTCTTCAATGGTCTACTCCACAAAATTGTACTCTCTCCGTCCCAAAATAGATGTCTCAAGTTTTTCAAAATTTGAATGAATCTATATGCTAAATGGTGTCTAGATTCATCCAAATTTTGATAAATCTGAGACATCTATTGTGGGACGGAGGGAGTAATAAGAATATATAAATCCAAGCTAAAATAAAGAAGCTTTACCATTTAAAATGGTTCAGTATGAGAAATGAACATAGACATCTGCTCATACGTTTCAATCATTCCATCTATGTCATGTCATCTAGTGCTGTTGGGTGTTAATATTACGTTTGAGATAGATCCATCTGAACAAGAGTGAGGATCAGAGAGGATGAAGCAGAGGTATCAAAGACATCAGTAATGCATAAAAGGAAGAAATTATGCGACGTAGCATTTATCCAACAAATGCTAATATTTCAGGTTTAGATCAAGGTTCATTTCCATATTTCAGTTCTTTCCAATTGCCTTTTTTACCCAACATGGATGACATCATATTCTTCGGATCGACCCTTCACCATCTTAGGCGCTTTTGCAATTTCTCATTTTGATACCAATTCGCCTTTTTCCGCTATTCGACTTTTAGACTTCCGTCGGCCATGTGTATCCTAATTTATGCAGAGGCCCGGTGTAATTCTTAAAACTTTTAAGCACCTTTTGTCAAAAAGTTTTTTCTTTGATCATTAAATTGATAGTTTCACCATAGCCTAGAAAGCAATATTTTTGGGTCAATGCGTAAAGCACAACAGGTCATTTCAAACCATCAGAAACAAATAGATTGGTTGTTCAGTGTTCATAGTTTCACAGTATTATTACAGAGTGTTCACCATTTGCATACATCAAATTTTGCATATGGTTTCACAGAATTATTCGGGCTTGTTTGATAGCCAGATCCGACGTATAACGTGCTGGTGATTCTCCGGGTCTCAATAACAACTCCCTTTGTTAGGAAACAACCTGTCGTTTGAGAGTTTAGCAAACAGATTTGAAGCACTTTTTTTATAAAGGAAATATATTAGTACCAAGTAGATTAAAAAAGTTGGATGATGGTTGACTCGTTTTAATAAAAGGCTGTGTGCATCAACCGATGCAGAGGCCGGGGTTATATTACTTTTTTGAAAAAAAGTAGATTCAGAGCACATAGCGATGTTTTGCAAACAAAACGATATTATTTAGAAAGCGACTTGATTTACCTCCAATACATGCGTGCGGAATATGATGAATCTTTTCCGAATTTAGATCTCCAATTATTTTGCACGAACTTATCAACACATCATTATTACTTTCATGTAGTGTGAACAGGGCCAGCTCTATATTTTTCGAGGCCCTTGGGCGAAGTCGATAAAAGGGCTCCTAAATACAATATATACATATATGTACGTATAACTAGATATATAGATGATATATGTGCCAATTTTACTTGCAAAATATTTAAAAGCATATAACCACACGTTCATAGTCGAGATGTCTATAAATAATTGTTAAGCACTAAAGCATTGTGATATTTAGATGGAAAAAATAAAAATGATAGGAAAATATAACAAGTATTCCATGCTAGTGAATACCTAAAAAAAAACCAGCCTCCAATTAGTTCATCGACAATTAAGCTTCAGTGCTTTGTAAAAAGCTTCTTCGTGCATTTCTAGATGCAAAATCATCGAGGACACTATCAAGATTAATGTTGTCCAATATATCATTCTCAATACAACACGTAGCCAAGCCATTCAATCTGTCTTGTAACATAGTTGACCTCAAACAGTTCTTCAATAGCTTTATTTTAGAGAAACTTCTTTCAGCCGAGGCCACGGTCACATGTGAAGTCAAAAGGATTCGATAGACAACTGAGACATTTGGATAGCAATCTACGGTTGTAATGAATTGAAGAATCTCATGCGTTGACATCAAATTATCTGGCAAAGTTACTTGCAATACCTTTAACTCAGAGAAAAAATCATTAAGATCGACATCACATAAATTCTCATGAGTAAAAGTTTCTGCAAAAGTAGTGCAAGATTTTCGTAGATTACTTTCATCACTAGGAGCATCTTGTTCTTCCCCTATACTGTCCTCATTAACATTAACATAAACATCAACATCTACATGGCAAACAAAAGATTGTAATTAGTTACTTATTTACAAAAGATCAAAAAATTGACGCTAGTTAGTTATTTACCGTTTTCCGAGGATTGTTCATTGGCCTCAAAGTTTGCATTTGAATTATTCTCATCATCTTATCCGAAATCAGATTCTTGCTTTTGATTATTATTGTTGACATCAACACTATTTTTTATTAGAAAAAACTTATTTAAAGCACCTCTTTGTGAATCAATAAGCTGATTCTCTCTCTTTCTTTTCTTGTTTTTCGTAGCACCCGACAATTGCTTCCCCATCGTAACACGTGTCAAAGATTGTGATGGAATTTATATCAAAGATCGTAACACCAAAACGAGAGATTAATTAGAAGAATTAAATCAGGGATTGATAAGAAGAAATTAGACATAAACAGATAAACTTGCAGTCTGTCGATGATCTAACTTACATAGGGCAGAACAGTTCACTGCAGTCTGTAGAACAGTGCCGCAGCGCAGGCAGCAAGGCGCGCAGCCGCAGGGGCAGCAGGGCGCGCAGCCAGCAGGTAGGCCGCATGCAGTGCGGCAGAGAAACGCACAGCCACGCAGGGGGTGGGGGGCTGGGCTGGGGCGCTGGCGTTGGGCGTGGCCGCGTGAGCTGGGGCGCTGTGCCGCATTGCGCCCTGCGTGTCTGCGGCGTGGTGACGAAACCGCGAGGCGAGAGAGAGGCAGGAGTTCGCGATCGCGGCAGGTAGGGTGATGTTTCGGTTTTGGTTCGGCGTCGATCGATCTCCCTCCTGGCTCTTTTTTCTGGGCCCTTGTAGTTTAGCGCTAAAAAATGGGCCCCCCTCTGGCCAGGGCCCTTGGCCATGGCACAACCCTGCCATGGGTTAGAGCCGGGGCTGAGTGTGAATATTGGCGGATCTAGGATTTTATAAAGGGATATGCCGCACCAAAAATTTAATGTCCATTCTGAAAACACTTATTTACTAATACAACGAATAGTTGTAAAATTTGCATCATAATGTGCTATAGAAAAAATATGTAATTGAGAGATTAACTTGAAAGTTGCATAAATCACCATTATTTTCAGCTTATTTGTGAAACGGCGAAACGTCCGCGTTGCTCTTTATGACTAAACAATTCGGAAAAAATATAAGTATACGACAATTAGCAGGATGTACAACTTGTTTACTAAAATTTGCATGCGATGATAAAATAATAGTTGATGTTTTACCGTCTAGACTTGCGACGATAGAATCAGAGTCGTGCAAACATCGATTATCCTAGCCTCAAAGTCATGGGATCCCGGCTGGCGAAGGGGTGCAAACGGCAAAGGCCAAACTAGCGTCCGGATCCTAGGTACCGGCGTGCCGCATGCGCATGCCGGCATGACCAGCGGCCGGACAGATTGTTTCATCCCGGATCCTACGTCCCGGCCGGCGTGACCACTGCCGGCGATCGGCTCCTGCTCCTGGACAACTAGACCTAGCTATCTCTGCGTGGCGGCGTGGCCTCTGGGAGCTCGCGACCGGCGTCGACTGGACCTAGCTATCTGTGCGCGACGGTGTGGCCGGTGGACGCTCGTGAACCGCCGTCTACTCCCTCCATTTTAAATATAAAATATTATAGATTTTAAAAAATATATATTTAGACTTGTTTTAGTGTCTAGATTCATTCAGATTTGAGATGAATCTAGACACTAAAAAAGATTTAGATATATTTGCTTCACAAAGCTAAAAATCTTATATTTTAAAATCGGAATGATTAGTTTTTAAATGGATCATGGACGAGACGATTGGAATAATTGTGGGATTGAGACTAGCGGTTGGGCTCGATCTGTACTGCCTATCCCTTTTGGCAATTGCTATTTACAGCTTTTAAAGGGCCTCTCGAGGTGGGCCGGCCAGTTTCGCAGGAGGTTTTTCCAGTTTTTCAGCTTTTTTCTGTTTTCTTTTGGTTTTTATGTTTTTCCATTTGTTTTTTGAACTTGTTCCAAATCTGAACTTTTTTCCATGTTTGAATATTTTTTGGATTTGAACAATTTTTGCATGTGAACAATTTTTAAACTTGAACATTTTTCAAACGTGAATAATTTTCAAACTTGAATATTTTTCAAACATGAACAATTTTTAAAATATAAACATTTTTTATTTTAACAAATATTTTAGAATTAACAGAAAAAAACAGGCTAAAGAATGTACGTACCTAAGCGAGTGAGGAACGGTAAAAGAGGCGAGCGAAGGATAAACCAGGCTGGCCCATCCGGGTTCGCCCTCTAGGCAATGCTTCTTTAATGCATGTGTTAGTTGTGAAATAGCAGCTCGCATCCATTTTTTTCTCTCTGAATAAAACGCTCGCTGGTTGACTGATTAGATATGGGCCTAGGACTTAACTAACTTAGCTACACACGGCTGGCCTGTAGGATATGCCGTGGCATACCTGTTAGGGCATGTACACTAGTTTAGACACCGGTCGTCTGTATCATCTCTTCACGTTAGCTACACACAACCCAGGAGGCACCACGTACAGCAGGGAGTCTATTTAGGTTGTCTATAATAATCAAACCGCTTTGGAAAACGTTAATCAACTAAAAAGCTATATTTGTAGTCTGCCGTGTGCCAGGCACTACCTGATCACTCTCGCTCAATGCATATTTCAACACACCGCACAAGGAAGTAAGTACTAGTGGATTCCCTTGGCTTGTATGAAAAAAAAATGCAGCGGTATGAATTCTCGATAAAGATGAGTTTTGCACATATGCCTCTCGATTGAACAAAAGTGAGCTAAATAAAATGAAATGTTACAAATAATACAACTAGTAATCAAATTAAAATAAACTTGTTCCTACGGAATTATTACATATGTGTATCTTAAATGGAGAAATGAAAAATATAAATTTATTCAAAAGAAAAATAACCCAAAATAATTATTCAGTCGCTGAATTTTTGCCAGATATGTGAAGTAATTATTTGAGTTCATTACCCTCAACTACATGTCCCTAGAAACATTCAAACAAGAATAAATCAAGAAAAAGGAGTGGATTGGAACACAGCCAGAGCAAGCAGGAAATCCCCTCCAAACCTCAACAAGAATAAGTGTGATTTCAGATTCACTTAGGACGTGCAGAAATTTATAGCATGGTACTGTCCAAATCGAGGTTCTAAGAAGAACAAATCGTACCAATCCATGGCCGGGGAGAAGAAATCATAGGCAGCGGCCGCGGGATTCCATGGTTGCTTGTCCGCTGCCGGAGCTTGAATCGACGAAACATCCACGCCGGGGCGGGGAACGGCGGCTTCATGCTCGGTGGTAGGCTGGTAGTGACCTGCGGAAGCTCCTGTGCCGCTGCCGCCGGCGGTGACGGCAGCTCTGCAAAAAAGCTACCACGCTACACAGGGCACCAACAAATATGGTTCAGTTTTGGAGAGCGTGGTGGAGAAAGAGGAGGAGAACGAGTCCTCGTGAAGAAGAGGAAGTGGCTCGCTCTCCTTCGTGTGTGAGGGAAATTTTCGCGGGAAAGGGGAATGATTTCTTCCGCGCCAGACGAGATCCCACCGACCCACGATGCAAGCGACGCCCTGTACAACAGGAGAGAGTCCGTCGGTAAGCGCCGATTTTCACTGGAATAGACCGTCTTTAATTTTGCAGACGGGCTATGCTGTTTTACGTTCTATCTCTCTTCCACATCATCTATTTTCCTACGTGTTTTTTGCTACAGACGGCTGACTAGATATCACTGTACATGTCCTTATACCATGTAGGTCCGCCACTGGTGTGAAGAGCTGAAGAGAGTGCGGCAGTGTTGGAAGCGACCCATTTTTTAAGCAGTAGTCTTTACTTAATACAATGACGTGAGGTGCTCCATGCAATCTGGCAAGGTCAAAATGAGTTACTTGACCGTATACGCCAACATGCATAAATTCTAAGGATTAGGCCCTCACGGGGGTGACCGCGCAGGGACATTGCCGTCATCCGATCCGGGAAACCCGAATCTGGTGTTTTTCCCAGAACACATATGGAGAGAAATGCCACCATAACACCTTCAACAAGATAAACGACGCCCATGGCCACCACCCTTCATGCTAGATCCTCACAATATCCCTCGCTAGGCCAGGGCACTCGATCCACCCGGGAGCCGCCGTGAGGACGGTGCCATCGCACGGATCCCGTCCACTAGGATGAACCGTCGAATCGAGGGTCGACCCACTGGCTTTGCCATGCACCGATCCGGCGGCGACCAAGTAAGGGTTGTTGGTGGGTTAATCTAGATCGCTAGGGAAGGGGCGAGGGGAGGTCTTATTGGAAGCCTAAAAAATGAGAACCAGTCAATTTGGACTAACACTGTTTTCTCGAAAGACCGTTGTCTTCTGCAAGACACTCTCAAGGTAAGGTTCGGACTGCCATTGTCTTCTCCATGTTTGTTTTGAAATTAGATACTCCTTCCGTCCCAAAAAAAGATGTTTAAATGCATGTGAATCTAGACAAATTTTAGACATATTTTTCAGACGGAGGAAGTAGTAAATTTGAGTAATCAAGGAGACAGCCCAAAATTGGTCAGGGAAATCTCCAAATACTCCCTCCGTCCGCAAATAAGTGTACTTCTAGCCTTGTTTTTAAAAAGTACCAATATTTATGATACTAAATTGATACCATTAGATTTATTAAATTTAGGTTCATAATATGTTAATTTGATATAATATATGTTACTATATTTTTCTATTAAATTAGTCAAATTTGATTATGTTTAACTTAGTCAAAAGCTGAAGTACATTTATTTACATACGGAAGAAGCAGTCATCAGAGCTTGGTTCGCCACAAGAAAAAAAGACACACATGACTAATTGTCTCCTCGATTTGTATTCTGCAGCGGAGGAGAGACAAAGTGTGCAACTTTTTGTGAGACCAATCACACGTACGTCCTGAGCGTGGGCGCTATCATCCTAATTATCGCCTATTGTTCTTCTGACAAGGAAATAACGTAGCAGCAAACCTGCTTAACTAGCAATTTGACATATGTTTGGTCGTTGCCACACTTTAGGGCTGCTATATTATTTTTTATATGGTCCACCCGTCATAGAATTAAATTTTGCCAACTTTTGCCACACTTTATGACTTTCAATTTTTTAGCCACACTTGTCAAACTTGGGCTTGACAAACTAATCATTTTTTATAAAGGGAATATATTAATACCAAATAGATTCAAAGTATTGGATGATGGTAGACTCATTTTAAACAAAGGCTGTGTACATCAATCGATACAGAGGCCGGGGTTATATCCCCCGCTCTGCCACCGCAATCCTCCCCCCGACCCTGGCTTTGCCATGCACCGATCCAACGGTGACCAGGTTAGGGGTGGTGTTGGCTTAACCTGGATCGCTAGGAGAGGGGTCATTGGAAGCCTAAAAAATGGGAACCCGTCAATTTGGACTGACACTGTCTTCTCAAGATAAGGTTTGGACTGCCATTGTCTTCTCCATGTTAGTTTTGAAATTGAGGAAAAAAAGATACCCCCTCCATCCGGAAAATGATGTTTAGAGCAACTCCAATAGCTTACCCATATATGGGTAAACAAAAGTTGTTTAGGTAAGAGGAGAGATAAGGTATAGTTGAGGATATGTTGGTTCACGTTTTCAGCTTACCCATATGAGCCCACTCAAAACTGCACTAAGAAAAATTCTACATGTAGGACCCGCTTGTCAGTGGGTCTTTCTTTTCTACTCTTTTCACATTTCTTCTTCATTGTCCATGCCTACACATCCTTCCCTGCCACCGCTCTCCTCCTCGTCTACCACTAGAGAAGCACCGCCACCAGAGAAGCCTGACCGACGTCGCCCCACACCGGAGAGATGCGGACTGCCGCCACCGTTCTCCTCCCCATCCGCCAACGCCCTATCTCGCCCCGAGGTAGTGCCGCTTGCACCGGCCCCTCTCCTCCCCATCTTATATGTGGCCCATGGGAGGCAGGGACGCCGGAATCGAGCTTTACGCGGTTAGAATCGAGCTTTACCCGGCCGAAATCGAGCTAGGCCGAGCACATTGGCGTGCTGTCGGCGCCCGTCCTCGACCAAATCGGCACGGGGGTGGCTTCAGGGCTCGTGGGGGTGCTAGAGGGTGGTGTACAGCGACAAAGACACTCCCTACACAGAGTATTTCCCACGACGGCGGTGGGAGGGCCACTGTAATAGGGGACACGATTTTGGGCCAGATGGCACTGCGCTACCCAGGAAAAGGGGCAGGAGGTCAGCGGGGAGGCTCGCCGGAGCTCGCCGGCGAAAGCAGGGGCGCCGGAGCTGGCAGGGACGATGGCGGTCACGCGACGAAACTTCCGAGCGGGCGGTTGGGCAATTCCCGTGTGCGTTTTCGTTGACGTGGCAACATATGGGTAAGAGTTGCCTCTTACCCAAAATCTGTGTCTATCTACCCATATATGGGTAGGAGGTGCCAAAATATGGGTGATCACCCAAATTTTTTATGGAGGGACCACTTATTGGTAAGCTGTTGGAGCTAGTTTTTGCCCATCTTACCCATATTGGTAGTTATTTCACCTCTTATCCATTTATAGGTGAGCCGTTGGAGTTGCTCTTAGATAGATATGAATCTAGACAAATTTTGAGCATCTTTTTTCGGACAAAAATAGTAAGGTTGACTAATCAAGGAGACAGCCCATGATTGGTGAGGGAAATCTCCAAAGAGTCATCAGAGATTGGTTGGCCATAAGAAAAAAAGATACACACATGACTTGCACACACTTAAAGTAGTACGTACGACCAAGTCTCCTCGATTTTTATTCTGCTATACGGAGGAGAGACAAAGTGTGCAACTTTTTGTGAGACCAAAATTAATTATCGCCCATTAATTTTTCTGACAAGGAAATAGGGCAACAGGAAACCTGGTTAATTAGCAGAACCCGTTTACGAGCCCAGCCCAAACGTATGCACGAGAAGAGAAGAGAAAACCTAGCTCCGACGCCAGGCGCGCCAACACCACGTTTGCTCTGGAACGAGAGCGGCCATGGCGACCGCGCTCCTCCGCGGCCTCCCGGATGACATCGTGGTCTGGGAGATCCTCCTGCGTCTGCCCCCCAAATCTGTCCTCCGCTGCCGCGCCGTTAGCCACGCCTGGCGCCGCGCCACCTCCACCGGCCGCTTCCTCGGCGCCCACCATGCGTACCAGCCCAACCTCCCCCTCCTCCGTCAGCGCGACATCACCGCATCCCTAGGTATCATCACCTTCGACCACCGGGTGGCTGCAGGGCTCCGCTCCGTCGCCCGACTTGACTTCCGCCACGCGGCACAACCTCAACTAGTGGCCTCCTGCGACGGCCTCCTCGTCCTTTTAGTCAACGACACGAGCTTGTGCATCTGCAACCCGACCACTCGTCAGTATGCTCCCCTCCCGCTGCACCGTGAGTTCAGGGTTAAGGGGATGTACCTCCACGTTCCTACCGGCGAGTACCGGCTACTGCTCAACCTAGGCCCGGCTATGGTGTCTGATGTCCCAACGGGAGCTCATCAATATGTCTTCACGATAGGCTCTCGCGAGCCTCCGAGGCGCATAGGGCATATGAAGAAGCTGGTACCCGCCGGCATATCCGGGACCAGGAGAACCAGGAGATGTCGAAACTCGTGACTTCCTCTCGAACAAAATGGAGGTCGAGCTTGATATGTTTGGGGAACGATGAGGTAAACTTCGACCAGGAGTTGTTTGAGCCAGTAGCACTCAAAAACCATGTTGGTGGCGGCGGACCAGCATATACGATGCTGTCGGTGGCAGACGCCTCACTTCGATGACGCACTCGCCATCTGCCTCATGCATCCATCGCCTCAAACCTCCCCCCTTCATTTTCTTGGCAGCCCCAGCTCTCCTCCTTCACCTCCTCTTAGATCCTATGGTACGTCTACCTACTAATATTTAGTGCCACTATGCTGCCTTCCCTCCTCGCCCCCACTCACCCACTCGTTTGCATCATTATGCATTGATCCAGATGTTTCGACTTTTGTTGCCGGATGGATCTGATCCCGATCCCACAGTTCTACCTGTTAGCCCCTTTCTTGCTCCTTCTGGTCTCATGTCCCATCTATGCTTCTGACAATGAGGACTCTGAGTGTTTCATGAGGTTGGACTGGGTTTTTGAAAAAACGTTTCGCCCGACCGCTCCTGCGCGTCACCCATGGGCGACGCAAGGGCGCCGCCACCCTTCTAGACCCCCTCCCGCACTCCTCTCCCTCCCCACCGGTGGGAGCCGTCGAGCGAAGCTTGGGCGGTGCTGGAGGCGGCGGGTTTGCCTTTCCCCGGCACCTGGAGGTTCTCGCGGGGAGGATGCGACAGGCAGCGGTGTGTTGTTGTGCTTTGGGCAGAGCCCGGACAGGCAGCGGTGGGGCGGCTCAGCGGCGATGTCATGGCAACGGAGGCTGGCGGCGGCGCGCCCTGCAGTGGACGACGACGCGGCCTAGATCCGTTCGGGCCCGATCTAGGTTGGGCGGGGTGGCCACGAAGCCCACTGGCGGGATGCGGCCATGGAGGGTTGCGACTGGCGATGGGGGTGACGGTGGTCTGCAGGGTCGGTGCTGCAACCCAGGACGGCGCGGAGGCGGAGGTGCGTTGGCCCGATCTAGGCCTGCGCGGGCTAGATCTTGGCCAATTGGGCTGCTGCTTTCTGACCCGGGCCATGCAGGCCTAGGTCAGGAGTATGTCCTGCAGGCCAGGCTCTGCTGGCTAAAAAGGCCCGGCCCTCTGCCTTGTCTGTGTGTCCTGGATCTGAGCCAGGTGGAGGGGAGTGCGGTGCCGTCTCGAGTGGCGCGGCGTGGGTTCTTGCAGCGCCATGCTAGCCGGCGTTACACGTGCGCGCCAGCGTGGCAGGGCTGCTGCGCTGGGCCCAGCCGATCCAGCGTGGCAGGTGTGCAGCGTCGTCCGAGGTGGAGCTGCAGGCGTGTGTGCGGCGCCGTGCGGACGGGCGTTGCAAATAAGGGTTACCGGCTATGAATTTGTTTGAGGGAAGGGTTATTTTTGAATTAGTTAGGGTTATGGGTTATTTTTATTTAAATTGACTCACGCACGCGCCAAGCCGAAGCACCCGCTCGATAGCTGCCACAACCGCGCCTCAGAACCACAACGGAGGGGAGCCCTTCCACCGCAATCCTCCCCCACCCTGGCTTTGCCATGCACTAATCCGGCGGCGACCAGGTGAGCGGTGGTGTTGGCTTAACCTGGATCGCTTGGAAAGAGGCGAGTGGAGGGGTCATTGGAAGCCTAAAAAATAAGAACCAGCCAATTTGGACTGGCACTGTCTTCTCGAAAGACCGTTGTCTTTTGCAAGACACTCTCAAGGTAAGATTTGGACTGCCATTGTCTTCTCCATGTTAGTTTTAAAATTGAGGAAAAAAAATACTCCCTCCATCTGAAAGAAGATGTTTAAATACATGTAAATCTAGACAAATCTTAGACATCTTTTTTGAGACAGAAGAATTAGTAAGTTTGAGTAATCAAGAAGACAGCCCAAGATTGATCGGGGAAATCTCCAAATAGTCATCAGAACTTGGTTCGCCACAAGAAAAAAAAGACACACATGACTAATTGTCTCCTCGATTTGTATTCTGCAGCGGAGGAGAGACAAAGTGTGCAACTTTTTGTGAGACCAATCACACGTACTACGTCCAGATTATCATCCTAATTATCGCCTATTGTTCTTCTGATCGACAAGGAAATAACGTAACAGCAAACCTGCTTAACTAGCCCAGCCCGTTTACGAGCCCAACCCAAACGTATGTATTTATTCACGAAGAGAAAACCTACCTCCGCCGCCAACACCACGTTTGCTCTGGATCGAGGGCGGCCATGGCGACTGCGCTCCTCCGCGACCTCCCGGATGACATCTTTGTCTGGGAGATCCTCCTGCGTCTGCCCCCCAAATCAGTCCTCCGCTGCCGCGCCGTTAGCCACCTCCACCAGCCGCTTCCTTCGCGCCCACCACGCCTACCAGCCCAACCTCCCTCTCCTCCACCAGCGCGACTTCACCGCGCCCCTAGGCATCATCGCCTACGACCACCGGGCGGCAGAGCTCCGTTCCGTCGCCCGACTTGACTTCCGCCACGCGGCACAACCTCAACTAGTGGCCTCCTGCGACGGCCTTCTCCTCCTCTTAGTCAACAACACGAGCTTGTGCATCTGCAACCCGACCACTCGTCAGTATGCTCCCCTCCCGCTGCACCGTGAGTTCAGGGTCAAGGGGATGTACCTCCACGTTCCTACCGGCGAGTACCGGCTACTGCTCAACCTAGACCCGGCTGTGATGCATGACGTCGAGCTCCCCCCAACGGGGGCTCGTCAATATGGCTGCCACGTCTTCACGATAGGCTCTCGCGAGCCACCGAGGCACGTAGCATACATGAAGAAACTGATATTCGCCGACATATCCATCATGGTCCATGGTAGACTGCATTGGTACCTACGCAACAATATGATAACGGTATTCGACACCATAACCGAGTCATTTGTTCAGATGGGCTCTCCGGCTGTTCCTAACAATGCTGTCATGTTTGAGACCGGTGGCATGCTTGGCATGCTAAGCCTTAATTTCGAAGCAAGGGCCGTCGATATTTGGCTGATGCACGACTATGAATGCCAGGTCTGGGCAACTAAGGTTCAGCTGCAGGTTGCGGAGGTCGTGGTGCAACTTGGAATGTTTGACTACCGTTTTGGTGTTGGTTTTGGTGTGCAGACCGTGTCTTGGGATGGTCGTGCCTTCCTGTTGCTCAGTTTTGGTGGCCGGCTATATCAGGTTGACATCAATGGAAAGACGGTTGCTACTCTCCATCGCAGCGGTCTAGGAATTACCAACCTTTGGCTCAAACAAACTCTAGTTTCACATACCTTCTTTCCGGCACTAGAGGGTTATGTTGTAAACGCTTTTCCTTTCATCTGAGTGAGTGAAGTGGCATCGTCTGATCGATGGTATGGGATTGAAACAATGCATGTTGATGATGATATTATATATGAAGTTGTTCTGGTCATCACTTGAAATTACCGTTGCCAATTATATATTTTGCCTCATATCTCTGTTTTTCTTTACTGAAGAAAGAAAGAATTGACTTGGGCACCTGGCTGTTAAACGAAGCGAGGTTCTTCTTCGTATGAAATTGTGCCAAGTTATAATCTTTGTTGACTAGCAAGTTCAAACTGATTTTTACAAGAGCTTGGGGCACTGTTTGCTAAACCAGGCGATTGCATTGGTTGAATGTTCTGGTAGAATTCTTTGTTTGATGTTGCATTGGTTGGGATAATCTCTATCATCGTAATGCTCAGGTCTCTGATTTTGGTTGGGATAATCTCTATCATCGTAATTGACTTGGACACCTGGCTGTTTAACAAGCGAGGTTCTTCTTCGTATTTAAAATTTTATTATCTAATGGCTTTCTTAATACTAATTATTTAGTACAAATACATGGGTTTCCTGTTTCTAAGTTTCGTTCTTGCTGATTATGAAATTGTGCCAAGTTATAATCTTTGTTGACTAGCAAGTTCAAACTGATTTTTACACAAGAGCTTGGGGCACTGTATGCTAAACCAGGCGATTGCGTTCTTAGTCAACTTCTCAGTGAATTTTTCTGTTGCAACTCATTCTTCAGAATCCTCGCATCTGGTTAGGTGTTGAATGTTCTGGTAGAATTCTTTGTTTGATGTTGCATTGGTTGGGATAATCTCTATCATCGTAATGCTCAGGTCTCTGATTTTGGTTGGGATAATCTCTATCATCGTAATTGACTTGGACACCTGGCTGTTTAACAAGCGAGGTTCTTCTTCGTATTTAAAATTTTATTATCTAATGGCTTTCTTAATACTAATTTTTTAGTACAAATACATGGGTTTCCTGTTTCTAAGTTTCGTTCTTGCTGATTATGAAATTGTGCCAAGTTATAATCTTTGTTGACTAGCAAGTTCAAACTGATTTTTACACAAGAGCTTGGGGCACTGTATGCTAAACCAGGCGATTGCGTTCTTAGTCAACTTCTCAGTGAATTTTTCTGTTGCAACTCATTCTTCAGGAATCCTCTGCATCTGGTTAGGTGTTGAATGTTCTGGTAGAATTCTTTGTTTGATGTTGCATTGGTTGGGATAATCTCTATCATCGTAATGCTCAGGTCTCTGATTTTGGTTGGGATAATCTCTATCATCGTAATTGACTTGGACACCTGGCTGTTTAACAAGCGAGGTTCTTCTTCGTATTTAAAATTTTATTATCTAATGGCTTTCTTAATACTAATTATTTAGTACAAATACATGGGTTTCCTGTTTCTAAGTTTCGTTCTTGCTGATTATGAAATTGTGCCAAGTTATAATCTTTGTTGACTAGCAAGTTCAAACTGATTTTTACACAAGAGCTTGGGGCACTGTATGCTAAACCAAAGGCGATTGCTCTAGTCAACTTCTCAGTGAATTTTTCTGTTGCAACTCATTCTTCAGGAATCCTCTGCATCTGGTTAGGTGTTGAATGTTCTGGTAGAATTCTTTGTTTGATGTTGCATTGGTTGGGATAATCTCTATCATCGTAATGCTCAGGTCTCTGATTTTGGTTGGGATAATCTCTATCATCGTAATTGACTTGGACACCTGGCTGTTTAACAAGCGAGGTTCTTCTTCGTATTTAAAATTTTATTATCTAATGGCTTTCTTAATACTAATTTTTTAGTACAAATACATGGGTTTCCTGTTTCTAAGTTTCGTTCTTGCTGATTATGAAATTGTGCCAAGTTATAATCTTTGTTGACTAGCAAGTTCAAACTGATTTTTACACAAGAGCTTGGGGCACTGTATGCTAAACCAGGCGATTGCGTTCTTAGTCAACTTCTCAGTGAATTTTTCTGTTGCAACTCATTCTTCAGGAATCCTCTGCATCTGGTTAGGTGTTGAATGTTCTGGTAGAATTCTTTGTTTGATGTTGCATTGGTTGGGATAATATCTATATCATCGTACGGCTCAGGTCCCTGATTTTGTTCTAATTCACACACTGCAAGGCCATCTGAGTACGACTGGTCAGAATCAAGAATTCCTCAAGCTGCACATCACCAGGACTCGTGTGGAAAATATACATTAGATTCCTGCTTTTGAGTTAAGTTGTAGCCGACGATCAAATGAGGCATAACATATTTGTTAAGTAGAGTGTTGCATCTGGTTTTTAGAAGAGATTGAAACACTAAAATGACTGATTGGATTATAGTCAAAAAAATTGATAAAAAAAGTTCTGTTTAACTTCGTTCGTATTTCATCTGTTAGGTACGGAATATTCTGTGTGATTTCATCTTTCTGCTCCACCATTTGGAAGTTATCTATGATTTCAGTTATTAAGCTGCTAACCATTGTAAGAACTATTGGTTCATGTGATGTTCAGTCTTGACATATCTCGAACTTGTAGCAGCAAGCACAAAAAAGTTTTGTAATGGTCTTGCTGAGGTTACCGACTGTGCTCCCCGTCAGACAAGCCATGAATGTTCACTGTTTTCTTGACAACTTGTCTTGTATGTTGCAAAGTAGCACCGCAGACTGTGCTCCTCGTGAGACAAGCAAAACGCCAGAATGTTTGGTGGTGTTGAAAAGGGTCAGATGAGGCTAGAGATTTGGAAATGGTTAATTTTGGCGTAAGCTTCTGTGACCTTTAATCACGCACTACAGAAAAGAATTGATACGCCGAAGGCCGGCTATCGTCAGCACAGCGCAAAATTGCCGTCGGCACAGGCTGTGCCGACGGTGGCCGCCTCGGCGTACGTCCTCGTCGGCACAGCTCCGTGGCCGTCGGCACAGCTCCATGGCCGTCGGCACAGCCCCTCCCCCTCGGCACAGCGTCTTCCAGTGGGCCCCGCGTGTCAGGCAACGGCCGTCTCCAATAACGGCCCAGCCTGAAGCTACGCCGACGGCAGGAAGGGAGCTACGCCGACGGCCTGGCCGTCGGCATAGCCTAATTTTTTTAATTTTTTTTTATTTGGATTGTTTGACTCATTAATCTCTCGCTTTGATCATTTTTAACACTATTTATAGTTAATAATTGATTAAATTGCAGTCTTAGTCAAAGTTTAACTTCCTAACACTACTCCAGCTCTAGCACGCTTAACTTTCTCATTTCTTCAGAATCTCTTTTCGCAAAGCAATTTACACATTGTTGTCATTACTATGATATCAATCCTATTAACTCTTATATCATCATGTCATATGGTTGTATTTTTTGAAATTACAAGCAATTATATAAGTAAACAACAATGAATAAGTAAAAATATTATTAAATTCAAATAAAAATATAATTATTTTATTTTATTTTATTTTGTATTTTTATTTAATATGTAATAATTAATATCTTTAAATCTATAAATCGGAATTCGGCAAATAATAGGTCTAAATTGATTAGAAAAATGAGAGCAATCCAAATATGATATCAATATCAACTTATCACAAACTATGTCGTGATTCTTATCATAATTTCATTTGCCCGTTTAAAACGGCACGTATAAAAATTCTTAGCTCGGGGCTGAGACTCGCTAAACTTGAAGTGGATCTATGATAAAACAACATATTTTGAACCTACAAATAATTTTTATAAAAAATCACGAACATCCGATCATGTACCTGTAGTTCATATCTGACACACTTCGTGCCGATTCGGCAGGAATTTGTCTTTTTCACCAGGGATAGAATGAAATGTTTGAGATCCCCCTGTTATGACATTATCCATGTAAGGTGGACTAGTATTTTTGAAAAATATGACGGTAGCATTTTGAATTAGCCATTTGGTGGTTGCTTCACAAAACCGTCTGTTTTTTGCACTCGTAAAATGGAAAACGGCTTTTTGGTACGGCGAAAAGGAAAACTTCCTCCTGAAACATTGTTCGCCATCACATGATGCACAGCTATGCACAATATGGACACATTATCACAAACTATGTCTTCATTCTAGCCATAACATTGATCATTTGACCCGAAAGCCAACAAACCTCGAACGAGATAGGTCATTTTGTGAAGGTTTTTTTGAGACATAATCAATATACCAAGTTTGATATTTTTTCTTCTAACTATGTCACATAATATGACACCACGCGAAGGTTTCATATTGTTTGGATTGTTTTTGAATTTATATAATGTCCGTTTTAAACCATCGTTATACTTTGTCGAAGGGCGCATGAAGATTCTTAGCTCGGGGCTGAGACTCGCTAAACTTGAAGTGGATCTATGTTGAAACAACATATTTTGAACCTAAAAATGATTTTTTTAAAAAATACATGAGCATCCGATCATGTACCTGTAGTTCATATCGGACCCACTTCCTGCTGATTCGGCAGGAATTTGTCTTTTTCACCAGGGATAGACGAAAATGTTTGAGATCCCCCTGTTATGACATTATCCATGTAAGGTGGTCTAGTATTTTTGAAAAATGTAATGGTAGCTTTTTGAATTAGCCATTTGGTGATTGCTTCACAAAACCGTCCGTTTTTTGCACTCGGAAAATGGAAAACGGCTTTTTGGTGCGACGAAAAGGAAAACTTCCTCCTGAAACATTGTTCGTCATCACATGATGCACAGCTATGCATAATATGAACACATTATCACAAAATATGCCTTCATTCTAGCCATAACATTGGTCATTTGACCCGAAAGCCAAGAAACCTCGAACGAGATAGGTCATTTTGTGAAGGATTTTTGAGACATAATAAATATACCAAGTTTGATATTTTTCCTTCTAACTATGTCACATAATATGACACCATGCGAAGGTTTCGCATTATTTGGATCGTTTTTGAATTTATAATGCCCGTTTTGAACCATCGTTATACTTTGTCGAAGGGCGGGCATGAAGATTCTTAGCTCGGGGCCGAGCCTCGCTAAACTTGAAGTGGATCTATGATGAAACAACATATTTTGAACCTAAAAATGATTTTTGTAAAAAATCATGAGCATCCAATCATGTACCTGTAGTTCATATCAGACCCACTTCCTACAAATTCGGCAGGAATTTGTCTTTTTCACCAGGGATATACGAAAATATTTGAGATCCCCCTATTATGATATTATCCATGTAAGGTGGTCTAGTATTTTTGAAAAATGTGACGGTAGCATTTTAAATTAGCCATTTGGTGGTTGCTTCACAAAGCCGTCCGTTTTTTGCACTCGTAAAATGGAATACAACTTTTTGGTGCGACGAAAAGGAAAACTTCCTCCTGAAACATTGTTCGTCATCCCATGATGCACAGTTATGCACAATATGGACACATTATCACAAACTATGCCATCATTCTAGCCATAACATTGGTCATTTGACCCGAAAGCCAAGAAATCTCGAACGAGATAGGTCATTTTGTGAAGGTTTTTTTGAGACATAATCAATATACCAAGTTTGATATTTTTCCTTCTAACTATGTCACATAATATGACACCACGCGAAGGTTTCGTATTGTTTGGATCGTTTTTGAATGTATATAATGCCCGTTTTAAACCATCGTTGTACTTTGTCGAAGGGCGAGCATGAAGATTCTTAGCTCGGGGCTGGGACTCGCTAAACTTGAAGTGGATCTATGATGAAACAACATATTTTGAACCTAAAAATGATTTTTGTAAAAAATCATGAGCATTCGATCATGTACCTGTAGTTCATACCTGACACACTTCCTACCGATTTGGCAGAAATTTGTCTTTTTACCAGGGATAGACGAAAATGTTTGAGATCCCCTGTTATGACATTATCCATGTAAGGTGGTCTAGTATTTTTGAAAAATGTGACGATAGCATTTTGAATTAGCCATTTGGTGGTTGCTTCACAAAACCGTCTGTTTTTTGCACTCGGAAAATGGAAAACGGCTTTTTGGTGCGACGAAAAGGAAAACTTCCTCCTGAAACATTGTTCGTCATCCCATGATGCACAATTATGCATAATATGGACACATTATCACAAATTATGCCTTCATTCTAGCCATAACATTGGTCATTTGACCCGAAAGCCAAGAAATCTCGAACGAGATAGGTCATTTTGTGAAGGTTATTTTGAGACATAATCAATATACCAAGTTTGATATTTTTCCTTCTAACTATGTTATATAATATGACACCACGTGAAGGTTTCCTTGGATGATGCACTCGCCCTCTGCTTCATGCATCCATCGCCTCAAACCTTCCCCCCTTCATTTTCTTTGCATCCCCAGCTCTCCTCTTTCGCCTCCTCTTAGGTCCTATCGTACGCTACCTACTAATCTTTAGTGCCACTATGCTTCCTTCACTCCTCGCCCCCACTCACCCACTTGTTTACATCATTATGCATTGATCCAGATGTTTCGAATTTTGTTGCCGGATGGATCTGATCCCGATCCCCAGTTCTACCTGTTAGCCCCTTTCTTGCTCCTCCCGGTCTCATGTCCCATCTATGCTTCCGACAATAAGTACTCTGAGTGTTTCATGAGGTTCAAGAATACAAGGCACAAATGAAGCGATTTGCATCAACCTTAGTGACAGTTATGTTAACTTGTAGTGCAGTGGATTAGAGCATTGTATGTGTAGCATCACCTAAAAACATGGAATAAAAACATTGTATGTGAGGAATCAAAATATGGAATAAAAACATTGGTGTTGGTTTTGGTGTGCAGGCCGTGTCTTGGGATGGTCGTGCCTTCCTGTTGCTCAGTTTTGGTGGCCGGCTATATCAGGTTGACATCAATGGAAAGACGGTTGCTACTCTCCATCGCAGCGGTCTAGGAATTACCAACCTTTGGCTCAAACAAACTCTAGTTTCACATACCTTCTTTCCGGCACTAGAGGGTTATGTTGTAAACGCTTTTCCTTTCATCTGAGTGAGTGAAGTGGCATCGTCTGATCGATGGTATGGGATTGAAACAATGCATGTTGATGATGATATTATATATGAAGTTGTTCTGGTCATCACTTGAAATTACCGTTGCCAATTATATATTTTGCCTCATATCTCTGTTTTTCTTTACTGAAGAAAGAAAGAATTGACTTGGGCACCTGGCTGTTAAACGAAGCGAGGTTCTTCTTCGTATTTAAATATTATTATCTAATGGCTTTCTTAATACTAATTTTTTAGTACAAATACATGGGTTTCCTGTTTCTAAGTTTCGTTCTTGCTGATTATGAAATTGTGCCAAGTTATAGTCTTTGTTGACTAGCAAGTTCAAACTGATTTTTACAAGAGCTTGGGGCACTGTTTGCTAAACCAGGCGATTGCGTTCTAGTCAACTTTCGGTGAATTTTTCTGTTGCAACTCATTCTTCAGGAATCCACTGCATCTGGTTAGGCGTTGAATGTTCTGGTAGAATTATTTGTTTGATGTTGCATTGGTTGTGATAATATCTATATCATCGTACGGCTCAAGTCCCTGATTTTGTTCTAATTCACACACTACAAGGCCATCTGAGTAACACTGGTCAGAATCAAGAATTCCTCAAGCTGCACATCACCGAGACCCGTGTGGAAAATATAAATTAGATTCCTGCTTTTGAGTTAAGTTGTAGCCGACAATCAAATGAGGCATAACATATTTGTTAAGTAGAGTGTTGCATCTGGTTTTTAGAAGAGATTGAAACAATAAAATGACTGATTGGATTATAGTCAACTTTTCGACAAAACAGTGTTCTGATTAACTTCATTCTTATTTCATCATGTTAGGTACGGAAATATTCTACTAGTTCGGTTACATCATTTGGAAGTTCTCTACCATTTCAGTCAAGCTGCTAACCATTGTAACTATTGGTTCATATGATGTTCAATCTTGACATATCTCGAGAACAAAAAATTATAGCGGTGAGCACAGAAAAGGTTTGTAATGGTCTTTCTCAGGTCGCCGACCGTGCTCCCCGACAAGCCATGTTCACTGTTTTCTCAACAACTTGTCTTGTATGTTGAAAGATAGCACCACATACTATGCCCCCCTAAGACAAGCCAAACGCCAGAGTGTTTGGCGGAGTTGAAAAGGGCCAGATGAGGTTAGAGATTTGAAAAGGGTTCATTTTGGTGGTGATCTTCCGTCCTTTTCGCGGTGGCGGATGCCTGGGTTTGTTCTGGTTGTTTTTCGGCAACTATCTCGCGGGCAGCGGTGATGATCCGGACGGGGGCTTTTGTCTTTTTTACCAGAAAAAAGTAGGAGAGGCTCCTACTGCTGCATTGTATTAAAATCAAATAAGATATTTACATTATGGAGGTGTGTAAGAACACCAGGTACAACTGTTTACAAATGATCAAGTCTATCTGTAAACAAAGATATAGTTTGATCTAGGTTTTGGCTAACCCTGAACCTAAGAAGATTAAGGCCTGACTTAACTCTGGCCCTTCAAGACTCTGTGGAATGTCTGACTCCTTTAAAAATAAAACTATTCCTTTCTTTCCAAATGCCCCAGGCAGCAATTGTAAAAATCTCATAGAAAAGCTGATGTTGGAAGTTAAACTTTGCTTGGCCGAGTTTATTAAACCGATCAGTGTTATTATTCCAAACAAAATTAAGTTCTGTCCAACAAGTAGCAGAGCAAGGACAGTGAAAGAATAGATGATCAAGAGTTTCTTCCTCCCCAGAATTGCATAAAGGGCATGAAAAATCGTGTCCAATATTAAAGTATCTTCTTCTGAGCATGTTTCTGGTATTCAATCTGTTAGACAATTAAAACCAGAGAAAAACTTTAAGCTTAGGCCATAGTTTCGATTTCCAAATCCACAAGAAAGGCTCCGGTGTGTTGACCAGACAAAAACAAAATTTGTAGTAGCTTGCTGCTGTGTATTTAGCACCCCATTTATAATTTCAGCTATCACTATCCGCATTAAGTGAGACTGTTGCAGTATTATTCTGTAGTTCCTGATATTCCTCCAAAGCTTCCATTGAAAGTGGAAGATTAAAAACCTCTGCCATATTAGAAGCATTGCAATAAGATGTAATCGAGATATCTGGGTCTGCAGCAAATGAATGTAATCTAGGAAACTTATCCTTAAGTAGAAGATTGTTCCATTCATCCTTCCAGAATAGCGTAGTGTTTTCTTGTCCAACAGTACATGATGCAATTCCCTTACGCTTTGTTTGGATGTTGGAAAATAAGCTTGGAATTGAATTGGGCTGAAGATTCCAAATCCAAGATGGAAAGGAAATGACCTCTATTTCCAATTCTACCGTTTGGATGTGCAAGGAATTTTCTGTTAGAATCAAAGGATAGTACCCAATTCCAAATTATGTTTGGATGTACATAACATGGAATTGAATGTTTTTTTGAGATTTGACAATATAAACTTCCCTACACGTGTATGCACAATAGTATATTATATATTTGAGGTTTATATATTATTTTTCACACATGACAACATAAAAATATAATGAATAAAGTCACCACAATAACAAAATTGTAAATGAAGCATGACACAAAATAGTTATTAAGTACTAATGACAATCACAACACGGATAATAAATTTGTCTCTTACAAATAGCAGAAGTAGATAGTTTATGTCTCTTACACATAATACATCATAACAATAGTGGACAGTTCACAAACAACAAAGTAGATAGTAACTAATAAGAACAAGCACTTATTGTAGCAACCATCAAGGCAAGGTAAGTAGATAGTTCTTCTTAAACTTCTCAGGAAGTGACATGAATGCTTCATATAAGCGCTCATTGACAATCAACTTTGCATAAGCTGTTATCATATCAGATTCCTCCAAACCATCTACTTTCTCGAGCGCGGCAAGGATTTCAGCCGGAGGAGTCACCTTTGGCATAGGAAGTGGCTCGGTTGCTTTCATAGCATCATCGAAAGATGTACTCATCTTTCCTATCATGGACAAGATAGCATCTCCCGTACGTTGCCTCTTTGTAGTCACCTCAGGAGATTCTTCAATAACCTGTGAGTCTAGTTCTTGAACACTCTCAGCTCCTGTCCTAGCACCTGCACCAGTCGCATGGTCTTTAGAATATATAGTGACTATGGACTCCCAATTCTTCACCACTTTGGTCCTATAGCCATGTGCATCCTTGTTAGCCTACACAATGCACACAAATATTAGAGTTGATAATGAAGATGCAAAAGTAATAATAAAATAAAATTTAGTGTTAAGTACCTCCACATATCTATCCCACACTTCGTCACTTTCAACCATCACCATGTTCTTTTCCCAATCCCATCCAAAGCCACTTTGAGCAAGCATCCTTGTAATGATCTCATATTGCTTGTCAAATGTTTTAATTCTTCCAACAATGTTATCCTTCGTGATGTCAATGTTACATTTTTCCTTGACATGCTTAATACAAGCATGGTACACATGTGGCTTCCAACCATTTTAAGCATGGTCACCATTGTTGTGATGCTCAACAAGGACGGATAACAATGCCGTGTCCATCTCACTAGACCATGTTGCCTATCCCTTGCATAGTTGTGTAACACACAACATGCATTAATAAGCCGAATCTGCAAATGTTTAGTTCATAGTCAACATTTATTGTTTCATATTGATTATCTCAACCATATGGACATGTCGTACCTGTTCCTCTATGGGAAAGAAAGAACATGAACGCAAGAAGGCCCATTTTTTCTTCAACAAACCAAAAGTTCTCTCCGCAACATTTCTAGCACGAGCATGGCGCAAATTATACAACTCCCTCTCATTTTGAGGTTGTTGTTGACTTGCAACCCACTCTTTCAAGTGGTATCTAGTGGATCTGAATGGAGATAGAAATCCAGGTCCATTGGTATAGCCAGCATCAACTAGGTAGTACTTTCCTATTGTCAAGTAAATAAGTTAGCTAGCAATTAAATATGAGAAATAAAAATCCAAGAGAAAGAGTCATACCCTGTGGTACAACAAATGCATCTTGGCGATCGTTTCTCATAACATCTTTTAGCACTCTAGAGTCCGATGCCGAGCCCTCCCAACCAGGTAGAACATATAGAAATTTCATATTCCAATCAACCACACCTAACATGTTAGTGGTGATATCTTGTTTTCGATTTCTATACCTCCCTTTATCAACGGCTTTAACGAACACAGGAATATGACACCCATCTAGTGCTCCAAGTGCATTACCAAACCACTTCCATTTGTAATCATCGGGAGGGTTAGTAGAAGGATCGGGAAGCTTGATGAACTCCCCATGTAAAGATAGGATGGCTGATAACACAGTAGAGAGATGCCTACTTATAGTCTCTAAAGACCGTTGGTATGTGCCACCCAACATTCTCAATTTAATTCCATGTCCAACAACTTGTAGGAACATAGCAACATTCTCTTCTACTGTCACATATGTGCTATCTTTGAGACCACACTTCGCACGCAACATAGCACAAAGATCATGAAAGTTCCTTTTAGTTAAGCGCAACTTATCATAGCAAGTTGTCTCGGAACCATCATATGTTTGTTTTAAGATGTACTTTCTATATGCGACCTTCTCCTCGTCATCATTGAAGCATCCTAGGTTTCTCGGTCCCTGCTGCGTACTAACATAAGCTAGAGCAAGACATGACATCTCAAAAAACTTCTTTGTCAATACTATCCTTTTTCTTTTTCTTCTTTTGTTCTCTTCGGTAATGTAAGCAACCAACTCTTGTTGGGACATGATTATTCTACAATGTAAACAATGTTTAAAATCTAATTATGTAGAGCATAGGTATCAAACAATCATCCATATCTCATCTTATTAGAAGAACATGTCACAAATATGTTGCTAACACACATATGGTCATGTCATAAATCGGTAAGAAATACAACAACCAATAGTACAAATCAAGAAGTTTATACCTTCAATTGGACTGAGGTGGTACTAATTCTTGTAGAAATCTGCAGTTCACATATATAGAACAAATTAGGTGTTCATACAAAGAAAAAATTACCGCAAAAATCATTGGAGAAGAAGGGGAGGAAGGAAGGGAGAGGAAGGGCGCCACCTCCAGCAACCTACTACCATGGGAGAGGGAGGGCGCCGCCTCCAGCAGCCTCCCGCCGACGCCATGGCAGGTCCCTGCCATGGGGTTAGGGTTTGGGGGAGGGGGCGCCGCCTCCAGCAGACTCAGCAGGGAGGAGAAAGGAAGGGAGGGAAGGGAGGGACGGGGAGTGGAGAGGGGGAGGGAGGGAGGGAGCTTACCGGGGAGGGTGGCGGCCAGGGGTGGGTGGCGGCCTTGAGACAGAGGTGCGAGGAGGGAGGTCGCTGAGAGGGGCTGGGAGTTTCCAGGCTGTTTCCGAGCGGGCCGGCTCGGAAAGTAGTACCAGGGGTGACGTGACTGCAGAGCTTGGAATTGGTCCCTCTTTCCATATTTTGATTTCCATGCCTTTTCAAACACCTGAATTAGCTCTACTAATTCCAGAATTCCAATTCCAAGCCTTTTTTCCAACATCCAAACACAGTGTTAAAGATGTGTGATAATTTCATAACCGATTTCCACCAAAATGATTCACAATAGTTAGCTGCATGTGGTGCCAAGTTGTGATAATAAGAAGACCAAATCAGCTGCACCCAGGAAATGTCTTTTTTGTTGTAAAATTTATCAAGAAATTTTAGTAGAAGTCCTTGATTCTAAATCTTCATATTCAGAACTCCTAACCCTCCTTTATTTTTAGGTTTGCAAACCATGTTCCAGGCTGCCAAAGATAAACATTTCTCCCCTTCCTTAGTTTTCTTGCTCCAAATACATCTCCTCCTTAACTTATCCACATACTCAATGATTTTAGGATTAATCTCAATTGTACATTATGTGGCAATGGATGTCAGAATGGCATTTGCATAAGCTATTTTCCCAGCATGTGACATTAATAAAGTGGTAGTGGTTACTTTTCTCTCAATCCTGTCGACCAAAGGCATGAGAACTGTAACAGATGGTTTTGTAGTTCCCATAGGCAAGCCCAAATAGGTAAAAGCATTGAGGCAACTGAACAACCAAAAAATTCATCTAGCTGCTGAGCTCTTTGTTCAGAAATATTTATGGGTATTATATTTGATTTGTGGAAGTTTATCTTGAGGCCAGTGAATGTTGCATAATCCAACAAAATGGATTTCTTTCTTGCATCACTAAAAATTGTATCATCTGCATATTGGATAACAGGAAATTTATCACCATTAGGTAATGGTACTTAAGTCTACCTTCCTGAAGTTCTTTGTTAATGATAGCCTCAAGTAATTATGCCCCTGCCATAAACAATAGGGGGATAGTGGATCACCTTGCCTCACACCCCTCTTGCATTTGAAAGATTTGCATAGTACTCCATTTAGTAAAACAGAAGAATGTCCTAAGGATAAAATACTTGCAATCCATCTCAGCCAGATATTATCAAAACCCATGTGTTTTAATATGTCCAGAATTGTGTCATGCTATATCATGTCAAATGCCTTCTCAAAATCTAATTTCAAGACAATAATTTCTCTTTTCGAAGCTTGACACTAATAAATATACTCAAAGGCCCAAGCTAAACAGTCTTGTATTGTCCTTCCTCTAATGAAACCATATTTATTCTTACTGGCCACTTTCAAAATCCACTCGTGCATTCTATCTGCCAGTAACTTAGTTAATAATTTCAGAGAAGTGTTTAGCAATGATATTGGTCTATAATCATTAACTATCATAGGTGAAGGCTTCTTGGGAATCGGAGTAATTAAAGAACTATTTATACTGTCTAAAGTATCATTTCCTGTAGCAAAAGATTGACACAGACTGTAAAAACCAGGGGACAAAATATCCCAGCATGCCTTGATGAAACAGCCATTGAAACCATCAGGCGCTGGAGCTTTGTCAATAGGAAGTTTCTGTACTGCTTTGTTAATTTCATCCTTAGTGAAGGGAACTGAGATGGCTTCTAAACGACTGAATAGGATTGAATAAAGCCTGCAGGTCAAAAAGCATAAGTTCAGAGATTCCCAGCCTATCCTTATATGCTTGAAAAAGAGCTTGTGCCTTTGCATCATGATCCATTAAAAAAGTACCATCTGACAAAGTAATCGAAGAGATGGCATTTCTTCTATGTCTTTCAGTTGCAACTCTCTGAAAAAACTTAGTGTTTTCATCACCATACTTGATCCATCTTTCTGTGCAGCATTTTTTACAATATTGTTGTTTATAAGAATGCAGTCTTGCTATGTGCCTCTTGAGAACAAGTCTAAAGTTCCACTCTGGTCTTGTCAAGTTTCTCAGTTGCTCTAAATCATTCATTTGTTGCAACACTACTTGACAATTTTCAATGAGCATAGATAATTTTGAAATAGACTTACTCCATTGCTTTAGTGCTCTTCTAACATTCTTTAATTTTGAATTAACAACTGAAGCTGGGTTAGAACACCTTACTGGCAGTAGCCATTTAGTAGAAACAGTCTCTTTGAATCCAGGATGCTGTGTCCAAAAGTTTTCAAAATGAAACAATTTGCTTCTATAGGAATGGATGACTGAATTGAGATCAAACATGACACATGATCTGAAACTGGCCTAGATAGTGCTCTAGCAGTTGTGTTTGGAAATGAAGAAGTCCAGTTGTTAGAAGTGAAAAACCAATCTAAGGGTTCTAGCAAAGGTTGCATCTGCATATTACTCCAAGTAAAAGCAGCCCCTTGCAAAGGCAAGTCTACTAAGTGTTGTGCTCTTATGATATCATTAAAAGTGAGCATGTCATTAATATTTCCTCCATGCCTGTTCCTGTCATTTTCTGATCTATAAAAGTTATAATCTCCAATTACTATCCAATTCTCATTATCCTGAATATTCAAGTCATATAACCATTGCACAAAATCATTTCTGGACTCCCCAGCACAAGGTCCATATACATTTACCAAGAACCAAGAACTGTTGGATGAATTTGATGTAAATTTAATAGTTGTTGCCCATGAAATATTCTCAATTACATCCCCAATAAAAACAGATCTATTCCAAATAACAATGAGCACCCCCCCAAGAGTTTCCTTAAGATGGAAAGTGGGCAAATTTATCAAATCTTCTTGGACAAAATTTTCTGATGTAAGAGTGATCAAACTGCTCCCTCTTGGTCTCTTGCAAACATATGATAGCACAGCCTGAAGAATCAATGTTGGTGCGGAGGGCATTATGTTTATCATCAGAGTTTATACCTCTCACATTCCAACAAAGCACATGCCACTGTCTAAGTGTAGAGTTCATGATAGAAAATAAATAACGAATGATGTGCGACAGAAAGTTTCACAACACAGCTAAGCTGAGCCAACAGATCGACAAGATAAACAAATAAAGTTTTATGACAATGTACTAACAAATAAACATTTATTATTATCATCCAGAAGCACTCAATCTTCATCTTCAGGGTTTTCATTCTCCAACTTGTCTTCCTCTAGCTCCTGTGGTGGAATGCCACAAACATCAGTACCAATCCTCTGAAGAACTGATATAGGAGTTAGCGGCGGGATTGGCGAGTTTGGATCTGTTATTTCTGAAACTTCAGAGCTATCTTCACTGCTGATATTCAGCACAACTGAGGGGACAACTCTTTCTTTAACCTTGGACTTCCTCCTTCTGGAATCTGAGGGCATGTCAACCTTGAAGCCATTATAGATGTTGTTTCTAGGACTCCTACGTACAGCAGCAACATGTGTAGGTGCTTTCTCTTTTCCTTTTGTCTTTCTGCCCTTCCTAATCACTTGTGTTATTTCAACGGTTGCCTCCTCATTTTCATTCAACACCTCTCCATACTCATAACCAAGGAGGTTTGATGAATCAGGATTAAGAGAATCATCAAAAAACAGTTTCCTTGCCACTCTGCGGTTCTGAAAACTTTCAGATAAAGTGTCAACCATAAAGAACTTATCAGCAGATGAAAAATTGGTCTTAATCAGACTAGCAGATGGCAGCATTGGACCAAACAGAGATGAAGATCCAAGGAAAATATTTGGCATCTGCCAATTGAGAAGAACAGCTCTAGCAATCATGAAAGAAGGTGGGATCACCTCCTCGACGCCATCAGTAGGATTGACATGTGCTACCCTTAATGCTCTAGCTGCTCCCTGGGCTGAAGATTCAGCTTCCACATCATCCCCAGTAATTATCTGTAGTGTTTCATCTGAGCTGACTGAGTGGTTTGAGACCATGTCATTCCAAGCAGAGAAAGGGCTATCTGTCAAACTATTAATGGGTGGATGCGCCCCATCTGAAAACAGAGCACCTTGCTCTCTGAGGATAGTTTGGTAATTCACTTGTCTAGCAGTTGGCAAAATAACCAGAGGTGCAATCCCACAATCAGAAGCATTATTATTCCTTCCCCTCTGACCAACTTCTCTGTTTCTTCCACCAGCATTGGCATCATTAGCTGCACGTCCAACATTTCCAACATAACCATTTTGCTGCAACCAGCCCTGCAGTCGTTGCTGAAAACGCTGCTCAGCAGAAGTGTGAGGCCCATAAAATGGGTGAGGATCCCCATCAACAGGTGGTTGATCTTCAATGTCTTCAGGTAAAACATGCATATGGGCATTCCACTGATCACTACGCAGCGAGTAAACAAGAGCAAACCACACCCTACGATGCCCTCCCATCTGGCGCATCACAAGGCTCTTAGGAACTAACACATCATTTTTAATCCATACCTTAACCAAGATGCATGCATGATTCTCATCACTATTATTGTACCATATTATAAGCTTACCAAACAAAGATACTACCTTTTCAATATCCAGTATTCAGTTTGGTAATCTAGGGGAAAATTCAGAAACATGACTCACTTCTCCTCTCCTAGAGATGCAATCCTCATATTCAAACCTTGATCATGCTTAACAAAGGTTGCTCCTATCCAATCATCAATGGTGTAAGATCTCCCAACTACAGTATCTCTAATGAAACAAGTAGTAAAGCTGAACATACCAAGACCTATAGGATAATCTTCCATACGGCTAACCTAAAACCCCTAACGATTCAGCCTTCGATGAAGCTCGTTTCTTGCATGGAATCGTTGCTGAATAGGAACCAACACATATGTCTCTGCTATTGCATAGTTGTCATGATTGAGAGGGGCTTCAGCGCTAACAGCTAAAATTCCTCGTACCCTACGCCCTGGTGGCCCATGATCAATGGCGAGTCCATGGGGCACGAAAGCAAGGGGGTTGCAAGGATAGTGGGCCATTGATGGAGCTCGGAGCAGGTCAGAGTTTAGAGGTGCAAAACCGCCGCCGCCAGAAGATGAGAATAGAACTAAAGATGTTTGTTGCTTCTGAACGATAATTTGTTTAGCTTTAGCCTTTGGTCTCCATATTTTTTGCACTCTCTGTTTTTCTTGTTTACAACCTAAAACATAGTGTCCATATCGCCAACAAAACTGACACCATGGGGTAGAGAGACAAGATATCGATCCGTGCCCAATTGTCAGACACATGGGGCAATATTGCGTAGAGGGTTTTGTAATCCAAATCTGTTTAGATTTTCTAGGAGCTGTCACGACATCAATAACATGAGTTCTAATAGATTGGCCTTGCATGGCTTTATCCTTGAGGGAAGTTTTACGGATCGGTTCGTTACAACACTCCTTTTTTGAATGATCCAAAACGTAAACATCCAAGGCACCGAATTTGGTTGTTGCAACGTGAGGTACCATGCAGAAAAGAGATACAACGTGTGCATGCAGTTTTGAAAAGCTGTACCTACCCGATGATATCGGTAGGCAAATATCCCGCTTGGATCAGATCTCCAATATGACTTAGCGAAAAAACCTCATGAGAGAAGAACGTTATGTTGTTTCCTTGACCAAACCTTAACGGCAGAGAATTCAAAAAAGATGACTTTGTACTCGAATTCAATAATTCCAAAGATTGCGAAGATCCAAGAGCAAATTCCAGACTGCCAATCTTAATAAGATCATCCTTTTTCAAAATAACGCTCTCCTGCACCTTATCTGAATGTTGAAGGATACTCAAATCTGCCTTAATAGCCATGCGTTTAACCGAAGAGCCACCTTTTTAAAATTTGAGGAATATTTTTCAGATAATATGGGACTGATCTTTGCCTAGCAGGGATAACATTCTTTCATTGTGTATTGTGATCAAGACTGATCAAAAACTGTGGACGGTATAGGATTCTTTCCAGAATATAATCTAAAGAGACATTTGAAGTCATCACATTGAAAAAAATCCAGAGCACGAATGAAATGACCAACCCGATTCGATGCCACCGAGAAACAAAATTTGTGCTCATCCATGTTGGAATTTGGTGTATATTGGGCTGTTGGCCCATTAGACAAATTCTGAAATTCTCTTTGGCCCACTTCGCATATGGCTGTGTAGTGGTGCTAAAGTTTAGTCCCACATTGCTAGTTGAAGGAGAGTTGGACCACCTTATATAGTAGAGTGTTGCACCACTCACTAAGGTGTGACAAGAAGAGTAGCCCTCGTACACTCCTCCTCCGACGCCGCCCACCTCGCCACGCCTCGCCACGCCCACGATCTTCCTAACCTGCACTATATAAACCTAATCGACACCGATCTTCCTAACCTGCACTATATAAACCTAATCGACACCGAATCAATCCACACACGCGCCTACCTCCAGAACCTTGCGCCGCCGCTTTCGTCTTCCCCATCCCGGCTTGTGGCGTGCACCGCAGATCGGGACAGTAGGCCTCCGGGACCCCGCCTCTCGTGAACCTGTACGGGTGAGGGGCGATCAGGTTTTTGGGAAGCGCTCAAGCGCGACTACTGGCAACCACGACATCGTCCGACGGTGAGTTCCCGAACGATGACTTCTTTCCGAACGTGAGCGACCTCTTCGACAACCTCAACATGGGCGACGCTGCTGCAACCGTTGCGGCTGCTATTCAGCCTACATCGTATGTGATCTTAATTTCTCTCTTTCGGATTATGCTAGAGTTCTTTGTTCTAGCGTTTGGTGTAGATGTGATAGGTTTATCTCCTATAGATGTAATCTGTTCATCTACTTTATTGAACTGTATAATTGGTTTTAGTACCATTTGCATGATCATGTTTTATCAGTTTATTATTCGGATTAAATCATATGGATTAGGCTGCCTCCTTTTGATGGCATGCACTATAAGAGATGGCGCAAGAGAGCAGTTCTTTGGTTTAAAAACCTAAACTGCTATAGCGCCACTCTTGGCAAGCCTAAAGGAGATCTTTCTGCTGAGCAGGAAACAAACTTTAAGAAAGCCGATATCATATTTATGGCGGCTTTGTTCAGTGTTCTTGGGGACAACATTGTTGACCCTTATATGCCATTTGATAATGGCAAGGACGCGTGGGAAGCGCTCGAGGCCAAGTTTGGGGTCTCGGACGCTGGCACTGAGCTATATGTCATGGAGCAATTCTATGACTATAGGATGGTTGATGAGTGCTCTGTCATTAAGCAATCTCATGAGATACAATCACTTGCCAAAGAACTTGAGCAATTCAAGTGTTCCTTACCGGACAAATTTGTGGCTAGTTGCATTATTGCCAAGCTTCATCCTTCGTGGAGGAACTTTGCTACTTCTCTAAAACATAAGAGACAAGAGTTTTCCGTTACGGATCTCATTGGGTCTCTTCATGTGGAAGAGAAGGCGAGAGCAAAGGACAAAACAACTCGAGGACTTGAGGAAAGTTCTACTACAAATTTAGTGCAGAGGAAAAACTTCCAAACCCACAAGTTCAAGAATAAGAACAAAACTGAAGGAAAGGGGAAGTTCGATGGCAAGAACAAGGCCACACACTCAACCAACTTCAAGAAGAAAAATGATAAGAGGAAAGGCTCTTGCCACGTCTGTGGTGATCCTGGTCATTGGGCTCCTAGCTGTCCTAATCGCTTTGACAAGCGTCAACATGTATGTTATTAGCGATACTGAGATGAAGGATGCTGGGTATGGTATTTTACCTACTATCCTTTTAGTATGTCATTCTCGTGATTGGTGGATAGACACAGGTGCTAATACACATGTATGTTCTGATATTTCCATGTTTTCCTCTTATCAGGTCTCAAGGACCTCTTCCGTGCTGATGGGAAACGGCTCACGTGCTTCTGTTCATGGTGTTGGTACGGTAAATCTAAAGTTTACTTCGGGGAAGACCGTACAGCTGAAGAATGTGCAGCACATTCCCTCCATCAATAAGAATCTCGTCAGCGGATCGCTTTTATGTCGAGATGGCTTTAAGTTGGTTTTTGAGTCCAATAAAGTTGTAATTTCTAAATATGTACAATTTGTTGGAAAGGGTTATGAGTGCGGAGGTATGTTCCGCTTGTCTTTGTCAGACTCATGTACTAAAGTTATTAATCATGTTTGCAATGATAATGAGTTCAATGTTTGGCATTCACGACTCCGTCATATTAACTTTGGTTGCATGACGCGGCTAGCCAATATGAGTTTAATCCCGAAATTTACCACTGTCAAAGGTTCTAAGTGCCAAATTTGTGTGCAAGCAAAGCAACCCCGCAAGTCTCATACGGCTGCGGAACCGAGAAACTTAGCACCGCTAGAACTATACATTCAGATCTTTGTGAGATGAATGGTGTGTTGACAAAAGGTGGAAAAAGATACTTTATGACGTTGATTGATGACTCCACTAGATACTGCTATGTGAATCTTCTGAAATCTAAAGATGAAGCTTTGAACTACTTCAAAATTTATAAAGCTGAGGCAGAAAACCAACTTGATCTTAAAATCAAGCGGCTAAGGTCGGATCGTGGTCGAGAGTACTTTTCAAACAAATTTGATTTATTCTGTATGGAACACGGTATTATACATGAGAGGACGCCTCCCTACTCACCTCAGTCAAATGGGGTGGCCGAAAGGAAGAACCGCACTCTAACTGATTTGGTTAACGCCATGTTAGATACATCGGGTCTTTCCAAGGAATAGTGGGGGAAGGCGCTAATGACTGCATGTCATGTCCTAAACCGTGTTCCTGTAAAGGATAAAACCATGACTCCATTTGAGAAATGGGAAAAGAAAAGGATTAAACTCTCTTACTTACGAACTTGGGGTTGTTTGGCGAAAGTCAATATTTCAATACCTAAGAAGCGAAAGCTTGGACCAAAAACCGTTGATTGTGTTTTTCTGGGATATGCTTTTCATAGCATTGGCTATAGATTTTTGATAGTAAAATCTGCGGTATCCGACATGCATGTTGGTACAATTATGGAGTCGAATGATGCGACTTTCTTTGAGGACATCTTTCCTATGAAAGGTATGTCTAGCTCATCAAATCAGGAGATGACTAGTTCATCTAGTTAGGAATTTTCTATAATTCCTGAACCCACTATGCCGATAGAACACTCTGATGATCCTGTGGAGGATGACAATGAAGCTCCCAAGAGGAGCAAGAGACAAAGGACTGCAAAGTCATTTGGTGATGATTTCATTGTGTACCTTGTGGATGATACTCCTACTTCCATTTCAGAAGCTTATGCATCTCAAGATGCTGATTACTGGAAGGAAGCTGTCTGAAGCGAGATGGACTCCATCTTAGCTAATGGTACTTGGGAAATCACTGATCGTCCTTATGGGTGTAAACATGTAGGGTGTAAATGAGTGTTCAAGAAAAAGCTTAGACCTGATGGTACTATTGAAAAGTACACGACACGTCTTGTGGCTAAGGGTTATACCCAAAAGGAAGGTGAAGACTTCTTCGATACCTACTCACCTGTAGCCAGATTGACCACTATTCGAGTACTACTTTCCTTGGCTGCCTCACATGGTCTTCTTGTTCATCAAATGGACGTTAAGACAACTTTTCTAAATGGAGAGCTAGATGAGGAAATTTATATGGAGCAGCCTAACGGATTTGTAGTAGATGGTCAAGAAGGAAAGGTGAAGTCTTTGTATGGTCTTAAGCAAGCTCATAAGAAGTGGCACAAGAAGTTTGAAAGAACTTTAACTGTTGAAGGCTTTGTTGTAAATGAAGCTGACAAATGTGTGTACTATCGCCATGGTGGGGGCAAGGGAGTTATTATGTGTCTCTACGTTGATGACATATTGATATTCGGGACCAACCTCGCTGTTATCGAGGAGGTCAAAGAGTTCCTATCTCGCTGCTTTGAGATGAAGGACTTCGGAGTGGCTGATGTAATCTTAAACATCAAGATACTAAAGGATGACAATGGTGGGATTACATTGCTTCAGTCTCACTATGTGGAAAATATATTGAGTCGCTTCGGGTATAGCGACTGCAATTCTTCTCCAACGCCTTATGATCCGAGTGTGCTACTTCGAAAGAATCGAAGGAATGCTAAAGATCAATTAAGATATTCTCAAATTATTGGCTCGCTCATGTATCTAGCCAGCGCTACTAGACCTGACATCTCCTTTGCTGTAAGCAAACTGAGTCGATTTGTGTCAAATCCTAGAGATGATCATTGGCATGCTCTTGAAAGAGTTTTGCGCTATTTGAAAGGCACTGCGAGTTATGGTATTCACTATACTGGGTATCCACAGGTACTTGAGGGTTATAGTGATTCAAACTGGATATCTGATGCTAATGAGATTAAGGCCACAAGTGGTTATTTGTTTACACTTGGTGATGGCGCTGTTTCCTGGAAGTCTTGCAAGCAGACCATCTTAACGAGGTCAACAATGGAAGCAGAACTCACAGCATTAGACGCAGTCACTGTTGAAGCAGAGTGGCTTCATGAGCTCTTGATGGACTTACCTGTGGTTGAAAAACCAATACCCGCCATACCGATGAACTGTGATAATTAAACTATGATCATCAAAGTAAATAGTTCTAAGGATAATATGAAGTCATCAAGGCATGTGAAGAGGAGATTGAAATTTGTCAGGAAACTGAGAAACTTCAGAGTTATTGCGTTGGATTATATCCAAACATCTAAGAACCTGGCAAATCCCTTCACAAATGGTCTATCACGCAATGTGATAGATAATGCATCGAGGGAGATGGGTTTGAAACCCACATTATGAGTTGATCCCAGTGGCAACCCACTCTATGTGATCGGAGATCCCGTGAATTAGAGCTGGGAGAAAAGCTGTTGGTCAGCTGAGAAGAGAGTATTCCCATATTATATTTACATCTCCATAAAGATGCAATACTCTCTTAATCTGCATGGCGGGTTGATATTTATCTTAATGTGTTCCAAGTGGCTTTTTATAAGCGGAGATGTTGTCCTGCAGAACATCTCTTAAGGAACACACCTATATGAGTCTGTCTGTCAAACGTCGTAGTCCGTGAGAGTTGGGTGCTCTCTAATAAACTCATGAAAGGTCCTGGAGTATGACGCATAAGCTCCAAACTGCGGGGAAGCCGACGGTAGCCCTGTACCGGTCTAAATTTTGTGTGAAACTAGCACGCAGAAAACTTGTAGTTCAAGGCATAGTCCACTATTCAAGTTGCTAGCTAGTGTAGCATGAAGTTTAACGTGGAAGTTCAACTTAACAGTCTCCACTACACACCGGTATATAAAACAATGTTCTGGAAGAAAAGTGTTGTGATGTGTCAATGAGACTTTGTGGGGGATTGTTGGAATTTGGTTTATATTGGGCTGTTGGCCCATTAGACAAATTCTGAAATTCTCTTTGGCCCACTTGTATATGGCAGCATATGGCTGTGTATTGGTGCTAAAGTTTAGTCCCACATTGCTAGTTGAAGGGGAGTTGGACCATCTTATATAGTAGAGTGTTGCACCACTCACTAAGGTGTGACAAAAAGAGTAGCCCTCGCGCACTCCTCCTCCGACGCCGCCTCGCCTGCGCCACAAGGCCATTGGTTCTGAATCTCGCCGAGCCGAGCTTTATTTTGCTGGTTGGGAAAACTGATTATGAGTCATTAACGAACGCGTTAATTACAGCCGTTTCTAGTTTTTATGGACGTGGCTATTACTGACTCGAACGTGGGCTGAGCCCACGATCTTCCTAACCTGCACTATATAAGCGTCCGGGCTAAACCTAATCGGCACCGAATCAATCCACACACGCGCCTACCTTCAGAACCTTGCGCCGCCGCTTTCGTCTGCCCCATCCCGGCTTGCGGCGTGCACCGCAGATCGGGACAGTAGACCTCCAGAACCCCGCCTCTCGTGAACCTGTACGGGTGGGGGGCGATCAGGTTTTTAGGGAGCGCTCAAGCGCGACTACTCGCAACCACGACGTCGTCTGACGGCGAGTTCCCGAACGACGACTTCTTCCCGGACGTGAGCGACCTCTTCGACAACCTCAACATGGGAGACGCTGCTGCAACCATTGCGACTGCTATTCAGCCTACATCGTATGTGATCTCGATTTCTCTCTTTCGGATTATGCTAGTTCTTTGTTCTAGCGTTTGGTGTAGATGTGATAGGTTTATCTCCTATAGATGTAATCTGTTCATCTACTTTGTTGATCTGCATAATTGGTTTTAGTACCGTTTGCATGATCATGTTTTATCAGTTTATTATTCGGATTAAATCATATGGATTATTGCTTATATTTCCAACAATCCATCCATGAGACTTTGAACTTACTTGCAGATCCACCAAGGCATGATTCCAGAGCCAATGCCACATTTCCAACCATAAGAGGGAAATTGAAATGCGAAAACCAGGCCACCCGAAAGAATTCCGAAGAGCAGGAGCTTCCATCAAAGTGTACTGGCGAGTGAAAGCGACGACGTACCTGGTGTGCCACCCTAGACCCATGGGAGAAATCCCAAGAGATCAAAGAATCCATTATGGCTAGAGGAACACTTGAGGAGAGATCTAGCAGAAGATACCGCTAGAGAGAGAGCCATGATCACCGGTTGAAAGTGGGAGGAGGTGGAGGTGGAGGGGGGAGGGGAGAGAGCCATAGTACGACGGCTTTTGTCACGACGACATGGAGCCTAGGTGTGACGGCGGAAGGGATGCTTGATGATCGTTGGGAGCTTGGCGGGGGAGGGGAGGTGTGGTGGTTGTGCCAGTCCTTGTTGAACGGGCGTGAGATTTCGGACTCTGCGCTGGTTGAAAGCCTTGTCCTGGCGGCTGACCGAGACCGACGACGGTGACGCTAGTGGGCGCCGCATCCTTCTTGAAGTCATTGTCGAAGCAGGTGTTTCTTGATCCTCCACCCGGGCTCTTCGAGGAAAACCCTAGATCCCTCGCGGGATCGGGCGTGGGCGGCGCTCTTGTGTCGCTTTTCCTCTTAGGACCTCGCTTTGGACGTCCACCAAATTGAGAGACCTGTGGTGTGTTTTTGGTGGTTTTGGCGGAGGCGAGTTCGTCTTCGGCCAGGTGGGGCGCGACCCTAGGGCCGGCGTGGTAGTTTGGAGCGGTGGCTCCGGTCTTTCGCCTTCGCCTGTTGTGTTGAGGTGTGGTGTCGACATGGTTGGTTGTCGACCCGTGTGAAGCACAACCTCGGGCTGACATGTGGTGTTGTGTTGTAAGAGGTTTTTCGGCCAGTTTTACTCATAAAACAGGCCAGTTTTTTCTACTATATCAATGAAAGGCCAAGCTTTTGCCTCGTTTAATTTTTTTTGGCATAAGCGTATGCATACTTTGAGTGCTTCATTTTTGGCAGTTATGTTAACTTGCCGTTGCAATGGATTGCAGAGGTGTATGTATAGCATCAACTTAAAAAATCAGCTTCAACATACTTTCGAGAATTATTAAACATACTTTCAAGAATGATATTGAAGTAAAAATGTTTATGAGCAAACTCAATGGATAGATCGTCCTACTGGTATATCTATAGAGAGATCCAAGAGCTTCCGCGACTTCATCCCGACATCTCTATTAGTAAAGTTGACCGTGAGTGTAATGAAGTAGCGCATAATTTGGCACAACTAGGCAAGCGTGAGTCTTGTGGAGTGTTACACGAATCGGCACCGACCTGCGTGTTGGCTTTGATCACGGACGATTGTAAAAACATTATTGCCTAATTAATAAAGCTCCCGGTTCCCCTAAAAAAAAAATGTTTACGAGCAACTACACATTTTTTGTACTGAGAGAACGTTTATGAGCAAGGCCTCGATCTTGGCTGGGCCTGCCATACGATGGCCCACGAAGCCCAGTGTCCTGGATATTTCCGACACGCCGGCCTATATCCGTAGCCTGTCTCAGTCGTCGTCTTCGCACGCGGCATTCCCCTTCGAAGAGAACCTTCCATACATCCATCGCCCCCAGATCTCACCGACGCGGAACTTTCTCCGGCCAACCGCCTCGCCGTCTCCTCAACGTCCCTGCCGCCCCTACGGCGGCGGCGGCGGAAGCAGCGGCCCTCGCGCCGGCCACGATGCAGCCGGCGCTGGGCGGCGCACCCTTCGGCGACGCCCTCGTCCCCTCCGCTTCCTGCTCCCACCGCCTCAAGCCTTCTCCCCCTCCCTTCTCTTGGCATCCCCAGCTCTTCTTCTCCTCCTCCTCCTCCTCCTAAATCCCTTCCCCGAAACATCGCCTTCGCCCCCCCGCCCTCACTCGTCTCTGCATCGCTGTCAGTGCGGTGGGGATTTCTCGATCGCTAGGGTTTTGTTACGCGGACCAGATCTGCTGATCCGTGGGTTTATCGATTGGCGACTGATTCCACTGAGTTCAGGTAATGGCTTGTGGCTTGTGCCTGCAGAATGGATTTTATGCATTCATGGGGTGCATTGGCCACCTAACATCCTCGAGTGTCCTGGTACTGGTAGGGATCATGTCTTGCTGATCACCACTAGCTCACGCCCTTGTTTGTAGGATTCCAAAATACCAACTCCGGTAGTCTAATGCGTATGTATGTCGGGACGAGAACTGGAGATCTCACAGGGTTCAAGAGCTAGTAAGCTCTGCGCAGAAAGATGGACCAAGCATTCGTGTTATATCAGGAGGGGGGTAGTGCAACATTGCTATGATCTGGGTGTTAGCATGAGTGGACAGTAAAAGCATTCATGCTATGGCATTAGCGGATACTGCAGCATTGCCGTGATCTGCGTGTTAGATCCATCCTTTGATCCTGTCTTGTTTGTGAGATTAGGAAGCTGTTTTCTTCCTGGTAATGTAACATGAGTCCCCAAAAGCATGTGTAGAGTAGGAGTTTCACTGATCTATTATCCCTGTATGTTTGGCATTTGGTGTGTCATTTTTTGGTATTTGAATTAGTGCAACGTGTTACTAGTATAACTCATGTCCATCGTCAACTCATTGAGTCATTGTAGTTAATATTTTCAAAATATTTTATGCAAAACTAGCCTGGTTATGAACTTAACCTTGCTTGCCAAACAACATGTTGGTCAGCAGTTTGATCTGTGACTTGCAGTTCTCATCGCTTCTTATGACCCCTTGAACATATTTTAAATGCAAGCAAGAGATGCCTCTGTCTGCATTCACACTAAGCTTATAACACGAGGGAATTTTGCAACATCGCCGTGATCCGCTTTGTTATCCTGATCCTTCGAGCCTGCCTTATTTGTAAGATTAGGCAATCCATTCTCGATATTAAAATATGAAGGCAGAATGAGAACTGGATATTTACGTAAGTATAAAAGGGACTTGGGGAGTTCAAGGACTAGCAAGCTCTGCACAGCAAGATGAACAATCACTGGCTACTCGTGTTTTAGGATCACTGTAGTCTTCTTCCTGGTAATGTTACATGATGTGCTATCCCCTGATATCTGTATGACATTTGCTCTGTCATTTTTTGTATTTGAATTAGTGGAACGTGTTACTAGTATCATTCATGTCCATCCTTGATGCATTTTAGTTAATTTGTTTAAAATATTCATCATGCAAAACTTGTTTGGTTACAAATTTACCCTTTTCTTGACTAACAAGAAGTTGGTCAGAAATTTGATGATCACCTCAGCACTTCTTATGAGTGGATAGCGTAGCATTGCCGCGATCTGTGTGTTAGCCCGATCCTTCAATCCTGTCTTGTTTGTAACATTAGGTAAGCTATCTCTGGCAGTAAAATATGAAAACAGAATAACAGAACTGGATAGTTACCTAAGTAAAAGGGAAGTGGGAACTTGAGGGAGTTCAAGGGCTAGTAACAGCAAGATGAATCATCGTTGTTAAAGGTGTTATGGGATTAGTGTATTTTTCTTTCTGTAAAATGTAACAGGAGTCTCCGAGAGCACTAGTAGAGTAGGAGTTTTGCTGGTTTGTCATTCTCTTGTATCTGTATGGCATTTGCATCATTATTCTTGGTATTTGAATTAGTGGGAATGTGTTACTAATATCTCCGCTGTCCATCCTTGACGCAATGCAGATAGTTGTTCTACAAATTCATCACGCGAAACTAGTTTGTTGTGAATTTAACCTTGCTGGACAAACGACGAGTTAGTCGGAAATCTGATCAGTCACTACTACTTGTCGTTGCTTCTTATGAACCCTTGAATATACTATAGATAGGAAAAAGAGTCCTCCTTCCACAGTTAACACTCTGGTTATTGTTTCATGGTAGATAGCTTATATGGTACCATTAATATCTATCTGTTTCCTTGTAGTGGCCAGCGACTTCATGGGTGATTTGGCTTGTGATTCTGAAAGAGTACCAATGGAGGGCCACGATAGCTCTTTCATCTGCGAGGATGACAAGGTTCTGCTAGAGGCGCCCCTTACTCCAGCAGGGCAGACTCTGTGTTCTTGTGGGGAACTCCATCATAGCCAGGATGGAACTCATGAGCAATGCATGAATGGTGATTCTGTAGAGAATGAAGTGGATATCTCAGGGTCTCGCAACTCAGGAATAAAGAGAGGCAAAGGAAGTGGTGGGAACTCCCAGGGAGTCTCAGAATGCAGTGAACCAAAGGAATCTTCAACTTGTGAACGCTCGCCGTCCTTTCTGGTGAGTTGAACTTGTTGAATTATGTTGTAGTTTCTTTATTTGTGCCATGATGCTATTAGCATGCTCTGTAACTCCTAGTCTAAGGGAAATGGGTAGGGCATCAGAAATAGAGATATTCTGTGATATTATATCCTGGCGTTGGTTTTCCTGGTAAAAAAATGTATAGGAGTTAAGAGGCAGTGATGATATGTGGTGAATTTTACAACAGTTTTGGTTGACTTGTGTGATGTGCTCGGCCAATTATAAATATTTGTTAGAGATAAGCCTATCAGACTATTGCATCTAGCAGTCTAGGCTTGTCTTCCTACCTTGTGCAGTGGTATTGGTACATTTAAGCTGGGGCTTTATGATAAGGTGGTAATGTAATTGTGACAGCATCTTGACTTATCCTTTATGCAATTTCATTCTCTCTTGACTTCGAATTTATTGACACATATTCCCTTTCTATTTACGGCGAGCAGTCTAAGCTTGTTTTCCTACCTGATGTAGCGGTGTTGGTAAATTTATGCCAGGACTTTATGATAAGAGGGTAATGTAATTGTTGCAGCATTCTGATTCATGTTCTGTGCAGTTTTATCCTTGGTTGACTTTTATGTTATTTATACACCTATTTCCTTTTTTGTTTCTGTATAGTCGTCTGTAAGGCTCGTCTCCGCTATGAAAGGAGGCCGTGAGAGAAGCGGTGAAGCCTCGCCAACTGAAGCCAGGCGCGTTAAGTGGGCCCCAGATGTATATGATCCCCCGGTCACCTCGGTCGACCATTCAGTGAAGAGCCTCCAACAGCGTCCCAGGTCCAGGAAGAAGGAGAAGAACAAGCAGAAACACAAGAAGAAGAGGAAGTCTCGCGGCAACGGCAAAAATAGCGGTGTCCACGACGCTGTCCATATTCTGCCTGCCCTCGAGGTCCCTGGGTAAGACCGTAACATTTCTTACCAGAGGCTATTTGACCCTTTATGAATTGCACAAATCATATGCAGACCTTGTTTTGTTCTCAGGCCGTCATCGCCTGATGACTGCGACTTAGAGCCCGAGGTGCTGGATTACGATACCGGAGGTGGCCAAGAATCCGGGCACGGGATGCTAGATGAAGCTACTAGCTCTCACCAGGGTCCTTTTTAGCTCCAGAGATGTGTTTCTCCGCGTCGATGCATCATGATGTGATCTGCAGGAGGGTAGTACGATCTTTTTGTGAATATTGCGGGTGTAGATAAATAAACCCAGCCTGAGATGCCAGTTCTGTTCTGAGCTTTTGGTTTGTGTCCTGTAGTGTGTGTGTTTGTGTGCATGGTCCAGTCGGGTTGTTTGTTTCGTAGCGACCGACTGATCTTGGACTGACAAGTTTTGCCATGTTGAGATTGTCCCTATTTTCTGAGGGATGTTGGCTATTTTTAGAGTGATTATGAGACGAGATGCCTGCCCTGTTCTGAACTCTGTCTGGTGTCCTGTAGCGTTATTTGTGTGCACGGTTCAGCTGTGTTGCTGCTTTGTAGCGACCGGCTGAAGATCAGTCATCTTGTGATCTTTGACTGACTGGTGTCACCGTGTTGAGATTGCCCCTATTTTCTGAGAGGGATGCAAGTATTAATCCTCTGTTTTTTGACGGTGATTCTGAGATTAATGTGAACACTCAACACTACATGACAGTAATGGATTTATTGGAACGTATTCATCGAACCATTTTAGATTGTGAGGACGTAGCTTGAAAAATTGGCTGGTTTTTGTCCGCATTTGGTTTCCGCCAAACTGAGAAGCAGTGGAGTGCAAGAGATCAGGATCAGCGCCACATCCAACAGACAATTGGGACCATGAAGAACCAAATCATCCAGCAGCCAGAGGCCCAACACCTCTAGACGAAACATCCAGAACCTTACTGGTGACGACCATGGTGTCGATGGTGACCAAGCTGCTCCTCTCATGGCAGTGACGTTGGTCCTACTCTTGCTCCTGTTGCAGACCACATCCGGCCATCTCCGACACAGGCTATTCTCGGTACCGCCAGCCAAGCTCGTCGCAGGCGCGGTGGAGAAGGGAGCAGGTACGCCATGTGTTCATCCAACATTGTACTAGATTGCTTTCTTTCTCAAGTTAATCTGTGAGTACATTTCTTGGTACTGACTGACAAGGTTCGATTTCATAGTGTGTGCTTGGACGGAACCAGGCCACAGGATACCACCTGCAGAGAGGCTCCGGCGACAGGTCCAACAGCTCGATCATCCATCTACAGGTACAATCATCCATTCTCTTCCTCACAAGATAAGTATCCAGCGACAACAGTGTTATAATAAAAACTCCATCAAAACCACATCTTGAAGTTTTGAAAAAATCTCAATAATATGTTAGAAAGGTGATGCTCTATAAACATGTAAAGTTCAAGTTTAAACTCATGTATATTTATCTGGGAGTAAGAAAAAGAACAAGTTATGCATCGTCAGTAGGGATCATGAATCAGGAACAGGGTGGTGGATGCTCTGAAGGTTGTCAAAGACAAGGAGAGCTGGGGATTCTTCATCGATTCGTGCTTCACTCACTGTCAGACGGTCTATGACATTTAGAATTCACCGATGTCCCCGAGGCATGGAAACAAGATAGGGGGTTACAAAAAAAAAACATCATAAAATCATATTATTTGCTAAAATTACATCATCCTTGGAATACTTTTTTTGAGAGGAATGCATGTTATCTTCAACTCACCGTGTTTTTTTACTTTAGTATATTTCAATTTGGTTTGGTGGAGCGGAACATTGCGCAGGCTGTCGAAGACCGGCACCGTGGAAGGAGCGAAAGAGATCGACTGCGAGTATACGTGCAACCCAAGATGCAGCATCTAGTTGCCTCCAAGGTCAAATATTACTAGAAACACTAGATTGCGTCAAGATTTTTAGCACGCAAAGATTCAAGAACGGAAAATGGGTGGCAAAACCAACAGTCATAGTACTGTATTGTATTGTCGGTCAAAGCTTAAAATAGATGGCTGCGTTTATCAACCGATGCAGAGTCCGGTGCATTCGTTCCTTTTCGAAAAGAAAAAAGACAATGTAGAACACATGATCATATTCTCATTTTAAGGTCTCTTTCAAGCAAGTAGTTGTAGTAATCCACACATTCTGAAAGGATTGAAACGTACCATATCAAGCAACAACGGCAACTGACAATTGTTTGAAGAACTGGAAGATGTGGTGGTGGCAACCAGTGGTTGGAGGGAGGGTTGGGGGCAATAACAAATCATATAATCTGCCAAACAGACGAGGCAATAACAAATCATATAGTCTGCCAAACAGACGACAATGGCGCCAGAGACCGAGCAGCTCCTCCTCCTCCTGGAACAGCTCCAGCCATAGAGGATGGCCGTCACCGTCATGGCGGCGGCTGTTCTGGTACTTTTGCTGCTGTCCTCCTCTGGCCCTCTGGGTCCCAGGCTGCTCTCCGCGTTGCCACCGGAGCCCATCGGGCTCACGCTCATCGACTGCGCCACAGAGAAGGGGGCTGGTATGCGGTGTTCATCTCATGTTGGTTTCTTTCTTCCATCCATCCAGCTCGAGATAATTTGCAAATACGATGCAATTTCATTTCAGTGTGCTTGGATGGAACGCCGGCGGGCTACCACCTACAGAGAGGCGCCGGCTCTGGATCCAGAAGCTGGCTCATTCACCTAGAGGTACCATCGATCATTCACCAATTTTCTTATCTATTAGTACCATGTTTTTATTTCATGTCTAAGAAAACAGCAAAACAGAAAATTAGCAAAACAGAAAAAAAAACAAGCAATGTTCATAACTGAGGTGTACTTTCAGATAAAGATGTGGCTGGTGTCCTAGTCAGTTTCTGCTGCCATTAAGAAGATGGTTCCCTACACTTATTTTATTCGATAAAAAAAGCCTTCCTACATGATTGGGATGTTTAGCAAATAGAGTCAAGGCTGTCAGGGATGTTAACTGATGGACCTATATTTTTTCATTTGAAGATATGCCTACATGATTGGGATGTTTAGCAAGTAGAGTCAACGCTGCCAGGGCCATTAATTGGTTGACCTGTATATTTTTTCAATTCAAAATATTCAGGGAGGAGCTTGGTGCAGCACAGTCGAGCGTTGTTCCAACCGCACAAAGTCCATATTGGGTTCATCGAACTACATGAAACCATTACAGTTCGCTGGCAGTGGGATCCTAGACAGTAATCAACAACTAAATCCTGGTAACTATGCATGCTTCTCTCTCGCATAAACCTGCAGCCATCCACATCTATTTGTCCCATCATTTTACTTACATTCCTCCCTCGTCCTCATTATTTCAATAAAGTCAGGCTTTGTGACATTTTTTTTCCTGTTTGTATTTTCACTAATTTTGATCGGCACATTGTTAGATTTCTACAACTGGAACAAAGTCTATGTACGGTACTGCGATGGGGGGTCCTTTTCGGGGGACGCAGAAGGTCGGGCGCAGGTGATTTTTGAATCCTGGTCCGACATCGCTGTTTTTATTGGTTGAACTGAAGTTCAGCTGGTGATGATGTAGGATGGAAGCACACTTCACTTCAGAGGGTTGCACATCTGCGAAGCGGTCATTGATGCACTCATGGAAAAAGGACTTGCAAATGCTACTCAGGTCATACTTAATTTACCAGAGTTCACATAATTTTTGAGAAGATACATCAGTACCAGATTTTTCCTATTTGCTGTGTGTCCCGGGAAGTCGACAAAGGGCTCTTGGAAAATACCTGATCAACAAGAGGGTGTTTGCCGAGTGTCTTTTGTCGGGCACTCGACAAATCCTTTGTCAAGTGTTATTTTTTTTCCGAGAAAACGCAATAGACTATTGCGTTATTTTTTTCGAGTGTTATTTTTGGGTACTCAATAAAATAAAGTGACAGAGAGAGAGACACACATGCATAGATATCATCCCACTCCATCAACAACCATTACTTATTTAATTGAAAATAAGGTCATGTGAAAATGAAACAACCTCATTTTTCTACACATTTCAGGCCCTCCTTACAGGTTGTTCTGCTGGTGGTCTAGCCACGTTGCTGCATTGCGACGATTTTAGTGCAAGATTTACTCGGGAAGTTTTGGTTAAATGCCTTGCTGATGCTGGATTTTTTCTTGATGCGTAAGACTCTTGGAAATAAATATAATCCACTAACGTTGCACCTGAACTGAAGTACCACCTTTTTTCTGGCAGAAAGGATATATCTGGAGAAAGGTCCTTTCGGTCTGTCTTTGATGGAGTTGTTCAACTCCAGGTTAGCCATCAGACATTGCAACATTTTTATGTCGTTAGTCTTGTGCAAACAATCGGGAGAACATAGAAACATTCTCATGTCCAAGTAACACTGCCAGTGAGTTCTCTCTCTTTTTTTCTGCTACATTTGTTTCAGAATGTTAGAGAAGTGTTGTCTAAGGACTGTCTTGCGAACAAGGAGCCAACCGAGGTAGATTCCGTTGTATAATTCGATTTATGTCTAACACTTATGTCTGTCATCGGATTTTGTCTTTAAGTTCATTAGCTCCTAGTGTTTCTACCCAGCCGAGCTTATTAAGAACATCCATACACCCGTGTTTATTCTCAACTCTGGGTATGATCCATCTCAGGTAATTTTCATTATTTTCTTCTTGCTCTTATATCACTTCTCTGCATTAAAGTTCTCACTGCTCTACCTTATATGGTTCTTCGCCGTAGATTCGGAACATTCTTGTACCAGGCTCATCTGATCCTGATAAGTCGTGGTTGAGTTGCAAGGAAAACATCCAAAATTGCAATTCCCACACAAATTCAAGTCCTTGATGGTTGGCTTAGCTTGTCAATCGGTTTTATCTCTTTCAATTAATACTTCTGCCTTTTATCTTTACTGAAACACTAAATAGTTGCTCTTGTTTGTCGACAGGATTTAGGAACGCAATGCTCAATGACTTGAAGGTCGCTGAAGAGAAGGAGGATTGGGGCATGTTCATCGATTCATGCTTCACTCACTGCCAAGCGCTCTATGGCATCTCTTGGAATTCGCCAATCTCTCCAAGACTTCGAAATAAGGCAAGGAGTTAAAGAAATCCATTATCAAATTATATGTGTTAATTATCTTTGACTCACCAGGCCAGTTGTAGCTTGGATTAATATATTCACTTTTGCTTCGGTCCCCTCCCCCCCCCCCTCCTCCCTCCTTCTTTTCAAACTTTGACAAACAAAAACTCATACCAATTGTTTTGAGGACCGTACGAACCCACCCGAAGTCCATATGGTCCTCTTAGACGTATACTCCCCGTACATGAATACTCATGTGCCTGCAGAAGCGAAAATCGTAAGTTATATAACAGCAACAACAACAAAAATTAAATATGACATGCAAAGACGTAGATCGCGATAATAAGAGGTGGGATCAGCCGTCCAGGACATGGATTATACTCAGTTCGACCGAGTACACATATACGGAGATATACGTGGCCTCGATATGGGTTTCGACGGGTCAAAGAAATAAAATGACCCATGAAACTTAAGTTTGGGGGGTGGACCGAAGCACACCTCATATTCACTTTTGGCAGACCAACTTGCAGCAGTCTATTGCCTACTACATGATTTTGTTTTGGACATGGCCTCCATGATTCGTTACCTCATGGGACCTCGTCGAGATTTTTACTATGTAAAGAATGAAAGAAAAAAAAGGGACAATACAAACAATTATCATATTGTATTTCCGATACAACTGAAAAATAATGATTACTGATGAAAATAAGTATGTTAACATGGTTGACAATATAGTCCAGTACAAATTTTCATTGAGTGAAAAACTAAAAATATTTATAGTTCAAGAACAAAATCAGCATGAGAAATTTCCCCCAAAAGAGGAGTTATTTGTTAATTCATCAAATGTTCCTTCAAAATTTAAATTCATAGTTTGTTTTCTATGGACAAAAAAAGCATAATTCATCGGCTCTGGTTGAGTTATACAAGGACAAATCCGAAACTGCAATTCTACACAAATTTAATTTCTTATAGTAAAATGCCCGTGCGCTGTCACGGGAACACGTAATTTGTAAACTTCAAGGTTTATGTTCGGAGATAAAATCAAATAATGGATCTGATTTAGGAAGACATTGCGTCTGATTAACTATAGTGTAGTGTTTGACGCCATGAAAATAAATCGTAACGCGTTTCCTCACTGTCGACCAGTCCTTCTACCCTTCTATCACGACCAATGATATACTAAGTGCTTTATGCTCAACATAGTCTAAACATACATTTTTAAAAGTTGACACTATTTGTATAACTCGAGAAACGCTAAAAAGACAAATTTGAATATGTATGGTTTTTTCAAGTCACTAAAACAAAACTAAGGCAAAGCTTAAAAACATATTTTTCCCTTATGAAATATCTAATTCAATAAGATGGAAAGTCAGATATCTCTATAGTATTAAAATAAAAGTATACATAAATGGTTAAATTGTCCGAAATATCAAACTAACGGGGCAAAATTTGTGGAAACAATTCAAACCTTTAAAATGAAACCTAAGGCAATTCAGTGGAAAGTCAATATCTCTAGAATAATTTAAAAATATTTATGCTCTAAGTATAAATATTTATACGCAAAAGATATATTAGGATCAACTAATTTAAAATGAAGATTGACAGAATCAAGTTTAGGTATATATGTGAAAATTCATAAAAATAAATGGTAATATTTATTTTTCTTCATGTTGTACAGGGTTTATCTATGTCTCTGTCGATTGAGATTTTCTTAAGTCTCAAACCGAGTTGCACTTTTCTGCTAGAAAAATGCAATTGCACTTTTCTAACAACCGGAACAAGTTGCACTTATTTTTAACAGGCGATTGCACCTTTTTTAGGTGACTGAGACTTAAAAAATTGCTCATTTGACCGGTAGAAAATACAAAGAGGTAGATGATAAATTGAAATTCATCAGCAGTATGGTTTTGCAAAGTAGAAGTGAAGATCAGTCAAAAGAATTTTTTTTTTGGAGCAGTGGCTTAGACCATCTCTACCGGTGGCCTTCAATCCAGGCTCCAACCGGGTTAGGGGCAGCAGTAAAAAAACGCTCCCGTGTTCCCACCTACCACACTCCACCGCATCGACTCCCCCGCACAGCTCCGCCTCTGGCCTCGCGCCGCCCTCCCGCTTGCTCGCAGTGCCGCCCTTCGTCCTCTCCCTCTGGCAGCGCCGCCCTCCCGCTCGTTGCTTCTTCCTCCCGCTCGCTCACAGCGCAGCTTGGTCTCGAGCCGGACGGGGACGCACACGTCGTGTGCAGGACGAGGGACGGCGGCGGTGTGCCCGGTCGAGCTCCATCCCTCCCTACCTCGTTTTCCTGCGCGCGCGTTTGGGGAGCTGCGCGCGTCTCCAGCCGGTGCGGGGCGAAGTTGTGCGCGTCTCCGGCCGGTGGTCGTCGACCGCGCCGTTGCCGGACGAGGTCGCGCGCGTGGTGTCCGGGACGACGAACTCTGCGCCGTTGCTGGACATGTTTTGGGTCTCCCGATGGAGATGCTCTTAGGCTGCGTAAGCCAAAATCTATCGCTCTACTCTCCTCCATTTTTCACACTATCTCTGTTCAGCCCCAAGGCACCGCCCCTCTTCACCCATGGAGCATCCCAGCCCCCTGTCCTCCGTCTCTCCACCAACGAGCGCCATCTCACAGGGGCGACGCACCCCCCTCCCCAGGCGCCTCGATGGCCCCTCCCATCCTCCTATTCTTTGCCGCCGGTACACGATGGAGTTCGACGCGAAGCACCTGCGGGCCGGCACCACGTACCTGCCATGTACGGTTCTCCCCGCCGTTTGTCTATCCTTATGATATTATTACAAATAATATTAAACAGGTAATTGGTTCTTTTGGAGTTGAATGACTATTTTCAGGTATTTAAATTTCAAGATATTGCCAACTCTTGACGCTTTAGAAAAGAGAACTATGAGCTATGATGAACAATTCAACTACCAATGTTTGCATGCTTCTACGTGTGAATTTGTTTGTTACCATTTCCATGATACTCTAAAGCTGCAGTTGCAATAAAGATGTGTCAAAGATTGTGTTTTGCATCATCTAGAGTAACATTTATGTGGAGCCAAGGGTTTATTTTTTCCTCTTTTGTGTTTGGAGCTTATCCCTGTTTGCAAACTTCTTAAACTAACCTACTGTAATGACTGTTTTCAGGTTTCCGAGATCAACCCAGAGGGGGATAAAGGTTCCTGTGTTTAACAGTGGTGATGGTAAATGGATTGGTAGTTCTGATGTGATCACTCAGGTCATTGAGGATAAGTACCCAACTCTATTGCTTGTCAATCCTCATGAGTATGCATCAGTGTAAGTTTTCCAGAGATTAAAACTTTTTTATTTCCACACTCCCAAGATTCTTGTTATATCTATGGTGTTCTAAGCACAAATTCACATTTGTTTCGGTGATATCAGAATCATGCTTCTCATCAGTTATACTTGTAGAGACCTTGTGACTTGAAAGTTGTAGTTGTTAGTTTCACGGAAGGTTCCAGCCAGTTGCTTTCATATCTATATTGCCACACAATTTCAACAATTAGCCAATGAGGTATTAATTATGTACGAGTCACTTCATTCATCTTAAGCAGGAATGACTTGCCATCGTATCAGTTGGGACGATTTCTTGCCCTTGAAATGGCATATGGGTTGACTGCCTCTGGTAGTTGTCATTTCGGCTAAGCCATTCACTATCTTCAGTTGGATCCTCATTTTCCTTGTTTCATTTCAATGTTTTTTGATTTTGACGGGATTCACGTTGTCTTTTCAGTAATTCTTCTTTTTTTCGTGCTATCCATCTGTGCATATCTTTCCCTATCTCGTTGCCTCCTCCGCTCTTTTGAATCTATGGGCTGTGTATGAACGATGAATGACGTGGGCCCATCATTATATATGAATATTAACATACTTGTGTTCAATTTAGTAAGGAATTAGTTGTCTTCATACCAGCTATGAAGCTTTCTTTCCCTTGAGAAGACATGAAGTTATTGCCTCCAGCATGCTTCATTATCACCAGGGACCACATTTTCTTTATTCTGACCGGTTTCTCCTGGTAAAAATCAAGGGTCAAGTGGTTTAGTTGCATTATAAACTTGAATCCAGTAAATGATTACATAATTGTAAAGTGCACCTATAACAACGAGCGTGCTTTGTACTTGAGAGAGTGCAGATGGACTATCCCGTGCTTGTGTATTAAGTGTTACTCAAGCTTTCTTTTGGTGATAGGCTTCACGACGCTTCTTAAGTAGTTCATCTTTCTTTTGTTTATCCATCTGTGCATATCGCTCCTAAGCACATTGTCTATTGAGTTCTTTCGCATCTGTAAGTTCCCCTCCATCATTGGTGTTGACGACACCTAATAAAATACACCATATAGTTAGTATTTGAACATCAGCTGATACAGTTACACATTATATCATCGTTTTTACTTGTGAAGATGGTGTTTGGCAAGTCTCTCAAAGGAGTACGTTCACTGGACTGTGTCGGAGAATCCATCTGCAAAGGAAAAACATAGGAATGTTAATCAAAAGGATTCAGTTTTATTCGGTCTGGCAAGATACAGTGGAGTATGCTATTCGGACCGGCAAATTCATTATATACAGGTAGCCTCTCCCATTTATTGTTGAAACTTACTATGTCTTTCTGTGTTATGCAAGAAGCAAGGGTTGGTAATTATGTTCCCATTTCTTTCCTGGTGCTATTATTTGCATGGAAAAAGAGTGCAAAATTGTTTTTCTTTTGTAGATGTTGACTTTTGAAATGATGAGGAATTCATGTGCTTTTGAATTTATTGACTGCTTGTTATGGGAGATGAGTGAGAGCATCTACAAACACTTTTCATCATCATGAACCCTTTGTGCATATGGATCTGTCAAATCGGTATTTCTTGTCATAGTCTACTGAATTAATATGCTTCGTGAGGCTTATGTGTTATACTACTAAGTTGGGCGTGCTAAATGGTCCAGCTATATGGTTTTCTACATTCCTGTACTGCTATCCGCTATCCTGAAAAAAATCATACTTCCTCCAAATCAAAATATAAGATGTTTTAGCTTTGTAAAAGGAGTGTATCTAGACCCCTTTTAGTATGAGATTTCTCCAAACCTACATGAACCTACACACTAAAAGAGGTCTAGATGCACTCTTTTTAGAAAGCTAAAACATCTTATATTTTAAAACGGAGGGAGTATATCATATCATTGCTATTGAAGCCCTTAGAAAATTTTCAGTAACTGTGCTGCCGTTTTGCTGAAATGCAATATGGACGTCCTGACCGAGACACCGAGTCGCTATTTGCCTGCAGTTTCTCTCTGCTGAAGATACCCAACAGTGATTCGCTGCTTGGATCGTGGCCTGCAAAAAGTGACACTGTCCAGCGCAAGCTACTCTCCTTCAAATGGCTGGAAAGGTTCTCCCCGCCACGTCTTCACTGCCGCCCCCTGTCCGGCCACGGCTACTCTGTCCCGCTTCCTCCACGCGATGGCGTTCCAAACCTCCTCTCGCCGCCAAGTTGGTGTTGGCCTCTTCACCTCCCTGCTAAGGGGTTGCTGACCTCTTCCTATCACGTCAGCATCGCCACCGAGCTCGATTCCTTGGCGGTCGCATCAGGCCAGGAGACTCATAGCTTCCCCAGCCATATCTAGCGACCATGCTTCTCAGCGATTTGCTGTCGGCCTCCCTCCACTCCTCCCCAAGCCTCGTCGATTTGCACTGGAGCATTCCCCCTGCCCGTGTCGCCCAACATCTACGCCCATCACCAGAACGACGACAAGGTCATCACCCTCAAGTCAACATGGCGCGACATCGGTATGATTTCCTCTTAGCCCGATTCTGCTATTATAGGAAGAAAGTGAGGTGGTAAATAATGAATAATCTGTTAAACTTACCCAAGTCCACATCGATTCGTGGATGGGGTCCTCAAATTTGTTTGCATATGTATTGCTCAGACAAAACCAAATCAACGCAGTAATGTGCAGACGCTGTTTGTTACGGAAGTTTTATGTGTGGCGGGCGTGGTTTATGCAAATTCTGTTTTTTCGGAAGGTGATCAGGGTATATATGATGTTGGAGGCATATCACTCGCCTGGAACCCCACATATTTGAAGAATTATACCTCGCCGACATGCAGCTCGCTGTTGAAACGATTTGCTTGCTGCCCATATGCTACAGCGTCCATTTTGTCCCCTGTTAAAACAATCTAGTTTAATTTGCAGTAGAGATAAGCTATATGTTCTAATAAGTTGGTTTGAAAACGAAGAACACAAATATTTATAGATCATGGAATGAGCACCTTTTTTAATCAAAAGATCATTTATCACAAAAGCTTATACATCACAATCTGATTATGGGATATGTGTACAACCATCAGTCTGACATGACCTGCTACAAGTTTTTACTTGGTTGTCTGGCTCATCAAGCTTATCAGATGAGCCAGATGAGAGTGTTCAGCTCATCAAGTTGTTACGAGAAAAAGCTCAAAATTATCAACTTATTGACTTGGTTGACAACCATAGTGATGACATGGCCGTACACCATGAGCAAGCAGTTCAAATGATGAAGCTTGCATTCTGGTGCTTGCAAAATTATCCTCATACCTTTAAAGTTACAGACTATCTTCCATGTACTAATTATTCTCACACCTTCAAAGATAGACATCAACTTCCATATACTAATTATCTCCCATATATCCACAGGTTTGTACTATGTATGGACTGAGAAAGAGGAAAGAATGTATGGACTGACAAACAGGAAAGGATGTCACCTTGAGAACATGATATGTCCAGGTATGGGCTACTATCTACTTGATAGCATTGCATGTTGGGAATAGCAAGGAATATAAAAAATAAGAATGCATGTAACGTAGTAATCAGAGAATTCTTCTCACATATTGGTCAGCCATGACGGCACGGTAGATCACATCTCCCCGCCAAGTCTGTTTGATTCGTCCAGAAAGAACTTTGGCCGTCATCTCCCAGGATCTGCTATGTATGTGCAAGGTTTCGATCCATCAGAATCTAACATGCCTGCTTTAGAAAGACACATATCAGTGATTTTGATTTGATAATGTGTCAATTAAAAAATATGCAGAAACAGAAGAATTTCCCTTCCGAGCGGAGGCCAGATGAAGAGAGCAGGTTCCGGTCCCGGTCGTCGTGCCATAACCCTCTTTGAGCCAGGGCATCCGAGGTTGTACTAAGACGACATGGTCAGGGTCCTTGTGACCTCGAGCGTGACAGGGATTAGGTAAGGTTGAGTGTGACTGGATCTGGGTGCATTTTATATACCATGTGGCTGACGGGATCAGTGCAAACGACTAATTGCTAGCGCGCGAGATTAATTGGCGCATGAATAAACGCTAGCGTGATTGACGTACGGATGAAAGGCGCAAATTTGGCAGAGCGTGGATCGTGGTGTACGACGAAAAATCAGGCGTTATCAATTGTGGTTATCAATTGTGATTAATGTGCGTGGTCATTAATTATTGGGCTTGGCCCATATTGGCGTCCCATCCGTTGCTTGGACAAAACGAACGGTGTGTGTTGCTGTTGTCTGGTGGACGAAACCCACGACGTAGTGGAACCTTGGCAGAAAATGGAACAGGTTTGTACTTTTTAGATAGTAGAGATAGAGATTTGTTAGCTTAGCCTGTCCTCCGTTCACTATTTTCTTTCCTCCATTATAAAGTACCGATTACTTTCATGTTTGATAAGTTAACTTGATCATAGTTTTAAAACGGATGTTTGAGGTGTGCTTGAGATGGGCCGTTTTATTTTTTTTACCGTCGAAACCCATATTGAGGAGGCCACGTATATCTCCGTGTATGTGTACTCGGTCGAACTGGGTATAATCCACGTTCCGGCCGGCTGATCCCACCTTCCATTATCGCGATCTACGTCTTTACGTGTCATTTTTTGTTGTTGTTGCTGTTATATAGCTTCCGATTTTTGTCTTCTATAGACACATTAGTATACGTGTACGGTGAATAAAGAGGACCATACGGTTTTCGGGTAGGTTCGTATAGTTCTCTAAACAATCGGTATTGAGTGTTTGATTGGCAAAGTTTGAAAAGTTTGAATAAAAAAAGGGTCGACTGTTGAGTGATTGTTTAAAAAAATACAGTGTTAAAGTTTTTTCATGTTATAAACTTGAATTGCAGGCTAACGTTCGTTCATAGTCCACATTATACTAGCTGACGGCAACTCCACCCGCATGTACACACACATCGATGTCTTTCAGCTTCCACCTCCGAAAATACTTTACTACAGAAACTTTAGTTATTGGTTTAGGCGGAAGGATACCCTCCTTAGGCCTTGTTTAGTTATTCACTTTTTAGATACGTTGGATGGCATGGAGATTTCTATGCACGTAATCAAGAAAACAAGGGAAAAACGAGAACCAACCCGTGGTTGGATGGTTAGGAGGGCAGTGGTATCCCTAGCTCACCAGAGTTCAAACCCCAGGTTTGACGCTTTGGTGTCTTATAAAAGCGAAATATTCTTTCAGTGGGAGGCGACGTTTCCGTCGATAATGAGGCGTCCGCGGTGACTTCGTCAATCTCAAGACCCGCCGACTTAGTCTCTCGGAGGTGCTCATAGGGATAGGGTGTGCGTGCTGTGTTCATATGAGTGAGTGTATGTAAGCATTGTGAGCGTCTGCGTTTGTACTGTGTTTTTAAAAAAAAACAAGAAAAAACCAACAATTAATCATCATATTGTATAGGACAGTACTACGCGTCCCTCGGGGGATAAACCCCAAAATCCCCCGGGTCCCCGTGCTGACACGTGTCCCCTAAAAAGGTCATAAATTCCACTTTTGCTACAAACATACCCGCTTTTGCTACAAATAGCCCCGCTTTTGCTACATGTAGCAAAAAATAGTTCGGTCTAAAAAAAGAAGAGATAGACTAGACCTCACCAGAGACCTTGTAGCAAAAAAATGTCCTAGTGTAGCAAAACCGACATCGCCGGAGACTCTCGCCGGAAAAAACGTCGCCAGAGACCTCGTAGCAAACAATTTATGCTATAGTAGCAAAAAACACAAAATGATTGTAGCAAAATGTTTTTTCTAATATAGCAAAGGGGACATCCCCAGAGACATCGTCGAAGACCTCGTAGCAAAACCATGAAAATTGGTAGTAGCAAAAATATTATACGAAAGTAGCAAAAAATATGCGAATACATATCACAAATAATATGGTAAGGTAGCAAAACGCTCGTAGCAAAGACAGACACAAAAGTAGCGACATCGATCAACTAGAGTAGCAAGCGGTCTAAACTGTGGTAGCACTGCCGGCACCGTCAGTAGCAACTTTGTCCGTCTCATAGAGCAACACCGTTCACGTACGGGAGCAACGTCTTCTCCCTTCGGTGACCCGTCCCTCAAAGCCACCTACAACACGTACAGCAGATGAGTCCCAGTTGTCCTCAAGTCCGTCATGTTGGTTAGTGGTGCAGGCTTGTGGAGGAGGAAAGCTGAAGGAGAGGGACGTCGGGAGCGACGACCGCTGAGAGGATGACCGGTGGATGAAGAGGTACGAGTGCCGGCAACCAGGCCATGGCGGCGCTGCCATGGAAGCTAGGGGAGGCAGCACACGCGTAGGGCGGCGGCGTGTGCGCAGAGGGGCGCACGACGAAGGCACGCGGGAGCAGTTGCCGAGGCGTTCGGCGTGCGGCGGCGGGAGGAGCCGGGGAAAAAAGGCAGGAGGTAGCGATTTGGGGAAGAAACCATGGGAAGAGATAAGGTAAGTGCTGGGTGGGACCTGTCAGAAACGTCCGTCTCGCAAAACAACTCAGTGGCGAGCGACCCGGGGATCCTGACGCGTTATCCCCCAGGAGAATAGTATCATTTTCCTATTGTATATCTCCATCCAAGTGAAAAATAAGGATCATCTTGTGAAAAACTAAAGTTAATTATAGTTCAAGCATCAAGTACTCATTACTGGAATTTTCCCAAAAAAAAATAGGAATTATATTCTATTAGTTTATCAAAAATTGCTTCAAAGTTTCAATTTATAGCCCATCTGATAAAATCCCCAGTACTTGAGAAAAGAAGATAACTGGGCCATGCATTAATCTCTGGTTCGATCGATGCCTGCTCAGCTAGGAGGTGGGCACGTCGTTGGAGGCTCGCAGCGTCTCTTCACCTCCTCCTGGTTTTTCATGGTCTCCTCTTGGGCTTTTATGGTCTCCTCCTGGATGCTCGCGGTCTCCTCCCACTTGTTGGCGACATCCTTCCACTTAAACGCGACCTCCTTCCACTTGCTCGCGATCTCCTCCTGGATTTTCCTATTCTCCTGCGCGATTCTCGCGGTCTCTTCCCAGTTTCTCGCGGTCTCCTCCCAGTTGCTGGCGGCGGCGGTCTCCTCCTTGTCAGCCTTGTCAGCCTTGTGGCGCATTCTTGCTTCTAGAGCCCGATTGGCCACTACCCCAACGCCAACGCCGCAGCATAAGGCCAGAGGGATCACCCACGCTCCCTGCAGTGCATGTAATAAAACATGCTGGGTGATGCATGTCACGCGCATGCATGCACGTGATGCAGAATTATTGCAGATGTATATATAGATGAATTAACGAACCTCCATGGTTTTAGTCCCGGCAGATGAGGAGGATGCCATGGCGCGACGGCCGTGCCCATGCACCGGGGCGGTGGGCGGCTGGCCGAGCCCTCGTCGGGCGGCTGCGGTGGCGGCGGCGCGCAACAGCAGCGACGACATTGTCGATACCCTAGCTAGGAGAAGAGATCGATTACTGGGCTAGCTAGGAGTCTCTTGATGAAGGAGGACCGTACCGGCCGTGTCAATTCTGCAGATCTCCGATCGATGCTTTCCAAACGCAACCAAGGCCTTTATGCAATGCTTTCCTTCCTGCCTCCTAGTGTGTCCTTGCCTTGCACGATCGGCAGCCTACGTTTTGCAACTTAATTTCTCGGCCAGGTACGCTGATTTTTTTTTTTTTGCCTCAAAGCGGCAGGATCTCTGCGGACCGAGCACAAAAGACAAGTCAAGAAATAGAAACCAAATAAAACAGGAGAAAAAAAAAGTAGCGAGACTGTTTGTGTTTCCGGTAAATTCTTGGTGCAGATGCATCCATATACCATTCGATCAGCATTCACAGGCCCAGAAAACAGAATGAGGCAAGGTGCAGCCTAGAAGAACTTGCTTGCTTGGATCAAACTTGCCATCCATTAGGTATCATCTGTTGAAGTGTATAAGTGGATTGCACTAGCCATTTCCATTAGTTCGGACTTTTGGTTGCGTTGGCTAGTGTATGAAGCTTGACATGGTATCAGAGCCTAAGGTCTCGAGTTCGAATACTGGCTTTCGCAATTTATCATAAAATTGATGTTGACCCCTCTGTGTCCACGTATAGGCCTCTTGAGTCATACGTGAGTTTCGCGCGCTGTCGCTCTCTTCCGGTTGCACGTGCTGACTTCTCCCCGTCACACGTGAGAGGGGGTGTTGAAGTGTATAAGTGGATTGCGCTAGCCCTTTCCACCAGTTCGACTTTTGGTTGCGTTGGCTAGTGCATGAAGCTTGACATCTTCTACTCCATCCGCTTCAAAATATAAGATGTTTTAGGTTTGCGAAGGTAATGTTATCTAGACACTTTTAGCGTGTAGATTCGGCTTCGAAATTACACAGTAAAAGATGTGTCTAGATATATTATCTTCACAAAGCTAAAACATCTTATATTATAAAACGGAGGGAGTACTAGCTATCAGCATGAACTCCAGCCACGGCTAGCTCGCCATTAGAATGACTCAGATCTCCTTGTTGTTGCCGCCTTCTCCGTCGGCGTGGTCCATAGGTGACAAACGAAATGGCCTGCCGGATCAAATATATCAAGGTAGGCGGGCACAGCGTCGAACAATTTTGCATGCATGGGCGAGGAGGTTGGGGGCGGGAGCCTCAAGCTGAGCTGACCATATCGGGCTTGTAGATGTTGTGCACAATGGAGACCCCGGCTAGGAGGGAGACCACCAGCAAGGGAGTACCTGTCGGCACCGGACAGCCGCCGCCATTCATCCTCCTCACTGTTAGAGTATGTATATATGTATGGCTAGAGATAGACTAGGACTCTATATCTTGTACTCCAAGTTTTCACCTACCCTCGTGTAACTCTATATAAACCCCCGGAAGGGTCATTGCAATATAATACAATATTTCTATAGGAATTCAATATTTCTACATGCTATACCCGTCCACATGATGGACATACAACTACGACGCCCTCTGACAGTAAAACTGTAAGGCACGTCGACGGCATCGCCGCGTCCATGACCCCGACGACTTCATCAACAAACCGGCATCACAATTATGACGCCCCTACGATCGCGCATATGGTTCTGGCAAAACCGTGTGTGCTTGGTGGGTTCCTCTGGTTTTGCCAAAACTAGTGGTCCCACTTATGACTGCGTCCAAGAGACGTCCGAAGGTACCTCTAAAAGGTGCAAAACATCCACAACTATAGCTTCGTCAACAACAACAAAAAACACGCATTTTTTTGCGCTTCCAGCACTGGCGGCCACACCACTATGACGACTACGACATCGACCACACCTACATCGACTACGGATACATCACGCGGCTACCTCGACATCGACATTAACAACAATGTCTACAGCTATACATCAGCAACAACTCCAGTTAATGTGTGCGTCATCATCTGCGTCCACGATACTCCCGCTGTGACCGAGGGAGGGAAGAGAGGCACTAGAAGGGGACACGGTCACTGCCCCTAGGTGTCAGCCATGATTATATCCACGCATGTGATGATGACAAGGAGGTGAAGACGACGAAAGCGCAAGACTTCAAATCCAGTCACAAGAATCTGCTTCACTCCCGCTACGACTGAGGGAGATGTTAGAGTACGTATACATATATGGCTAGAGATAGACTAGGACTCTATATCTTGTACTCCAAGTTTCTACCTACCCCTGTGTAACTCTATATAAACCCCAGAAGCGTCATTGCAATATAATACAATATTTTAGAAATTCAATATTTCTACACTCACAACAGACGCCAAGACCTCCTCGTCTCTGGGCCATGCATATATTCAAACAGATACAGGGACACATAATGAGCTTAGAGCATCTCTAACCGAAAGCCTAAAAACCTTCAAATGAGCAAAAAAAAATTGTTTTCTCATCTATGTCGCATCTAGCCAAACTGCTATCGGCATTAGTGGAGTAAAGTTTTTAGAGCTCCCGCTAAATCGGCTTCCAGTCACTCATTTTTCCTCGGCACCCAAAAGGAGGATCAAAATATCCCCTCCACTTCCCCCGCTGAGCCGACCCACTCTCCCGCCCAAACTCGCTGACCCCCGTTGCCCGCGCCACCATTGGCCCCTGCCCTGGCCAGAATGGGAACGAAAGGCTATTCCGCACCCCTGTCAGAGTTTCTTGATGCGCGAAGCCGTCAGAATCAACCCCCGTGATGCCTTTTGATGCCACAGAAGCGGTTGGGAAACACCAATGTGGTGCGGGCGATGGGGGCTTCGGACAAGTCTGCCGGCAAGGGCGACAAGGCCTCGACAACGGCGGTAAAGGTGCATCGGTCTCCCTTTGCTCTGGTCCTTAGCGATTCGCGGCCACGGAAACCGGTGGAGGCTATGAAGGCTCTCACCAAGGAGGAGGCACAAAAGAAGAAAAGGAAGGCCGTTGCGTCGACACCGACGGCTCATTCGCGTCCGGCAGCTTGCTAGGTCGCGTACGAGTTACTATCCGCAATGTGATCGATGAAATGCTGAGCCAGCCGCAACCGAGGTAAAGAAGATATTGCGTTGTGTCATATTTGGATGAATGTGTCGTTTGATGCAACCGTTGGCATAGAGCAATCCAAGGACAAGTTTAGGACGAGAAAGGACAAGTTTAGGACGATCACCGTTCCATCCAACCGAAAGAATAACTAAAAAATAATGATTATCTAGAACAAAGATTAGTATGGTCAAATTACTGAAAATCTAAACCTATCTGTAGTTCAAGCACCAGATCAGCATGTGAAATTCCCCATAAAAAGGAGTTATTTTTTAATTCATCAAATATTTGCTTCATAAATCAAATTCATAGTTTATTTTTGTGTGAAGGAAAAAAAGCACAATTCATCAGCTCCTGCCAAGTTTTGGTAGCTCGCCACATATTCCATGTTACAAAGACAATATCCAAAACCGCAATTCTGAACATATTGAATATATTAATGACTAGCTTAGCATCATGTCCATTCATTTCTTCTTTTTCTTACATCATCGAGTGCCAATCCCTTCAGTGTTACCTGAAACACTAAATATTTCCTTTGAGAGGCCATTGGAGACGGGGAGCCAAGTAGCGAAAGAGATCGACGGCGAGAGAACTCTTTTTCGAGAACCCGCAACGGAAGTGCGCGTCTTTGTATTAAGTTGACAAGAACGCCATAGAATGGCTACAACACCACACACTCGCCTTTCGGCTACAAGACACTCCTATGGAAACAACGACAAGCTCGCCTAGCCCAACCTCTAGCCAAAAATGGCAAAGAGACGGGGCACGGAGCTCCCAAACCACGTCATAGCCAACGCCAAACACCACCCCAAGCACAACTGAACGCTAAAGTTGCCTAGACCAACGTACCACTACTCGTGTGCCTAGAAGAATCGACGAGCAAAGCGAGCAAGTGACAGGGTCTGACCAAGCTTAGGAAGGAGATGACCGAAAAGTGTTGACGATGACGTCCATTGCGCCCCGGATAACTCACACCTTGAGTAGTATCCATCGTAATGCAACACAACCCAACCTCGTGCGGAAACCGATGAGGCCCCATCTCCGAATGTCATATTGGGGACATCCCTCGTAGCCTAGGAAGCGCCTTCAAGAAGGGAAACAACGTTGATGCGCCGCCGCTGCCCGGTCTGACAAAACAGACCTAGGGTTTATCGAGGGGAGAAACGTCTAGGCCCATGATCACATCTCCAAGGAGAAAGTGACACCCGTAGATGTCACCGTGGTCAGCATCGGAAACACCGAGCAAGGTTTTCACCCGGGCCAAGGACCTTTCCCCCCAACGAAACGGAGACGAGCAGAATGCTGCAGGCATGGACTACCACCACAGGAAGCAGCTTAGCCGCCGGTGAAGGAGGATGTTGCCCACCACCCTAACTCTCCAGATCTGAGACCGAGATGGTCAAGATAAGGCAGAGCAGGGATGCTGCCGCCACCAGAGCAACAACTCCGGCCACCATCGGCCCTGGAGGAGGAGGACCACGGCGGCTAGCCCTCCGGCTACCCGGGGTTGAGCCAAAGCGATCTAGGACAGGCAAGGGCCGCCCAGGCCCATCAGGCGCCACCGCCAGACACTGCCACACCGCTGACCCGCCGCCTCGTCGTTGGGGCCTTGCCGGAGCACCCGCTTGCAGCCTCCGGCGCTGCCGCTCCTACCAGATCCACATCGAGTTGCGCCGCTCGACTCCCTGATGTGAGCCTCGACGGCGAGCTCCCCCCAGCCCCTTTGGAGGTGAGGGCGCCTGCCGCCATGTAGCAGTGTGTTGCGTCCATGATCCATTATTACTAGCGAGCGTTGGATATTTGTTTTTGACAATTCATATGCTAATTATAATACTTCCTTCGATTCAAATTACTTGTCATGGTTTTAGGCAATTGTATCTGCGACAATAATTTGAATCAGAGACAAGCAAGTACTCCCTCCGTCTAAAAATAGATGTCTTAGGTTTGTCAAAATTTGGATAAACGCCATCCAGAGATATCTATTTTGAAACAGAGGGACTAATATAACATTAGTTGTCATCGTCGTCAAGCAAGCAACGGCACCAACAGACAGTTTGTTGAAGCTGTAAATCTTGAGCCTGAAGATATGGTGGCGGCAACCAACGGTTGAGGGGGTGGAGGAGTGGATCAGTGGAGTCCACCACCACTATCGTGATAACCTATACGTACGGCCTTCCACTCTCCAAGACACGTACGGCTAGGCAAACGGCTAGCAATGGCGCCGGAGACAGCTACCGAGCCGCTCCTCACCGCGCCGCAGCAGCGCCGGCCAGGCTACCGCGCATTGGGCCTCGCCGTGACGGCGGTTCTGGTCCTGCTCCTGCTGCTGCTGTCCGCCGCCGGCCCTCTCCGTCCCAGGCTGTTCAGTCCGCCGCAGGAGCGCGTCCCGCTCACCCTCCTCGCCGGTGCAGTGGAGAAGGGAGCAGGTACGGCCGTGTTCATCCGACGTTGCATCATCGTATCGGATTAGCTTCTTTCTTGCATTAATCGATCCATCCGTTTCATTCAGTGTGCTTGGACGGAACCCCGCCGGGGTACCACCTGAAGAGAGGCTCCGGCGACGGGGCCAACAACTGGCTCGTCCATCTAGAGGTCGGTACCAACAAACACTCACCAATTTTCTGCTGGTCCAAGGTAGTAGTATATAAATTTTTAGTATTATGTTTTTTTGGATTCGCTAGTTCTCAGTCACCTTTTTTGTCATTAAATTTACCTCGTGATTCGTGTAACGTAAGACTTCCACATGAGTTGCAACTAGGTTGTAACTGAGATTTTAGTACAGATTATATAAGTCACAACTAAATTGCAACTAAGAATTAGCACAAATAGTAGGATGATATCAGCGATTTAGACATAAAAATTTCTCAGACGCCTGAGATCTAGGCGCTCCCTTTTTCGGATTTCATGTCCCACATTAATTAGCCAGCAGAAAATTAGAAGAAAAAAAAGATCGAACTCAAGATATAGATCGACATGGGTATCAATTTTCGCTGGATGGTTGCACACACGTTTTTTCCATAAAAAGATGCCTTCTCATGATTGGGGATGGTTACCCGTGTCCTAATTTTGTCGCCATTAAGCAAGTACCTTTTCTTCTGTTCTTTGGGACCACCCCACCAATAACTAAGATTGATTGGGGTTGGATAGCTGGTTAAGTGCTTTCTCACATGCATGATGCCGACGTTGAGCAAGTAGTCTCAAGGCAATGACAATTTTTTTTTAGAAATGAGTACTCCCTCTGTTTTTTAAAATATAAGATGTTTTAGTTTATAAAGCAAATATATCTACACTTTTTTTAATATATACGTTTACTCAGATTTAGAGTGAATCTAGAATTGAAATAACTCTAAATACATTTTCTTCACAAACCTAAAACATCTTATATTTTGAAATTGAGGGAGTATATATTAATACCACTTACACCCGGCCTCTCCAACAACGCATACCCTATCGGCCTTATGGATGCACACAACCTAGAAAAAAGAAAAAGAATTACTCTCTCCGTCAGAAAATAACTGACGTGGGTTTGTTTAGATTCAAATGTATCTATATAATAAAATGCGTCTAGATACATGTAAATCTAGATAAAACCAAGTTAGTTATTTCTAGACGGAGGAAGTATAAAAAATAAAAGTTCCGCTATAGCGATCAATTTTTGCAGCCGTGATACTAACACCACCAGAACAACACTACAAGTCCACACTCTCCATTAGCGACGCCTTTAAAAAGGAAACTTTGCGCAAACGCCGCTATCCCCGATCAAAGATCATAGGTTTTTACCCTATAAAGGTCCATTACTCACAAAACAATGCCTTCAACAAGGCAATTACACAACCAATTAAGATCAGACCTTGGGTTTTCATCCTGCAAGATAAGACTGAACTTCTCCTGTGCTGCTTCCCCCACTTTCTGATGCCGCTTCTACAAGTCACGAATCACTAAGACAATTCAACATCGCCACTAGGACTCGAACCACCATTGGTATTTCTCTAATCTCGGCTTCCATGGCATTCACCGCATACTGACTTCATGATGGAACTAAATACATATTTCACGATGACAATAGGGTATAGAGCTTCGCCCCGTTCCCCTGAAACCAAACGGTCAGAAAAGCATGGTTGTACGCGATCAAATCCCTCCAATCCGGCAATCTCCAGGCATTATTCGCCCATGAAAGTTCACCGGCGAAGCCTTCCAGAACTCGCCACTCCGACCAGATCAAAGAGGGGAAGCAACAAGTATATCCTCGTCTTGGCGCGAGAGAAATCCTAGGACCGCCGCCTTTATTCAACGAAGCGGACGAGTAGGCCCCCACGCCGCCATCCGCCACCCAACAACGACGAAGGAGGAAGAAGTTCCACCGCAAGAAATCGGCGCACGAGGTTGCAACATCCATGACCCGTAGCTCAGGCTCGCGCTGCCTAGATCGAGCCGGCGCAAGGCCGGCCGGTCGTCGGTGAACGTTGCGTTGTCGTGCTGCCATGGACCAGACCGCCGCATCCCGCCACCCATCTCCCGCGCCGTCCATCGAGGGCGCAACTGCCGCGCATCCATCAGGCTTCGCCTCCCCACGGGGAGAGTCCATCTAATGCGCCTCCTTGCCCCCCGTCTTTGGCGGCCGGGCGCCGCCACCATCACCAGCGCCGGCGATGGCAGCGGACAGGGTAGCCACGGGGGGGGAGTCCTGAGGCGGAGGGAATGGTGACCCTCCGGAGCCTCTGCCACGTGAGCGACCTAGGAAGGGAGCCGGGGGGGGGGGAGGGGAGATGCGATCCTAGGGACAATTAATTAACTGATTGATCTACATATACTCCCCGGTATATATTAATAGTCAACTTTATCTATATTTGTGTATATCTATTAAAGTATGTAGATTAAATGTATTCGTATCTACTAGATAAAGTTAAGACCATTAATATAGGCTAGAGTAGTTTCGCCAAAAAAATGGACCCGAGGAGGTACTTTTTAATTATCTGATGGACCGAAAATACCTTCTCACGGGGGAATAATTTGACATGTGTGTTATTTTTTCATATAAGTATATTTTAATAACTTTCCAAAAATATATATTTGTGAGAACTTTCTTTAAAAAGTTACATTTTTTATAACTAGAATTAGCTTTGAGATAGAGACCAGTGTCCTTATTTTGTCGCCATTAAGCAGTACTTTTCTTTTGTTCTTTGGGACCAAAATACACTTTCTCACATGACGGGGGTTTAGCAAGTGTAGACTCAAGGCATGACAATAAACTGATTTTTTCCAAAAATTTAAACCCATCTATTAAGACCATCAACAATAGTATGACCTAAAAGCAATAAAAATTATAAAGAAGTTCATTGACCGCCTAGCGATGACGCCGTCCTCGCCTCTCCATCCAGAAACCGGACAAAACTTGTCATAATAAAGCTTGTTGTAGTAGATAGACGGGAAGACATCGTTCTAAGATCCCAAGCACCAAATCAGCAATCATCGACAATGATGTCATCCGTATATCGGAAGAGACTGATCTGAAATCAGTCCAACGAACACGAAAACCGACCAAATCCTAGGTGATCTGTCGAGAACATGACTCCATGTGCCCTCCTCAAGTGCTAGATACACCACCGAAGCGAGAAGAGGATGGGAAGCACCTTATTCTGACTTTTAGAAATAGTCGTCGCCTCACTATTCCAAAAAAAGACAAGAAAATAAGCCTTGACAAAGAACTAAAAACCCTGCCGACAAGAGACCGTGGTCCACCACATCTCCAAAACCCTTATATCGCCTTGAGTAAGAGCAAACCGGTGGCGTCACCTCTATTACCTACTAAGTCTAAGTCATGTATCGGTTTATCTCAACTTGTTTGCTTTGGTTTTCTCCGTTTCTCTATCTTGCTTGCCAGGAATTAACTGATGGACCTACATATCTTTTTTTTTTTCAATCGGAAACACCTAGGGAGGAGGCTGGTGCAGCACAGTCGAGGAATGTTCGAACCGTAGAATGAGCGCTTTCGGCTCATCCAATTTCATGAAACCGATACGATTTGCCGCTGCCATTCTCGACAGTGATCAGCTGCAGAATCCAGGTAACCACTGACGCTTTTCTCTTTAAGTTTGGCCCTGAAACTTCTTGACCTGTTTGGTAGTATGTCCTTTCACTAGCTCATTTTGATTGGCACATTGGCTAGACTTCTACAACTGGAACAAAGTCTATGTGAGGTACTGCGATGGAGCTTCCTTTTCTGGGGACGCGGAAGCTCATGCGCAGGTCCGTTCTCTGAATCCTAGTCCGGTGATCGCTGTTTTGGTTACCTGAAGTGATGTTCTATTAGTAATGATGCAGGACGGAACCATGCTTCACTTCAGAGGATTGCGCATCTACGAAGCGGTTATTCATGAACTCATGGAAAAAGGACTTGCCAATGCTACACAGGTCATACTTTATTTACTGTGTTCATATAAATTTGTAACAGATTCAAAGATAACATCCTCGCGGTTCCAAAAACAATCATCAGTTATTTATTTGAGAACAAGACCATGTGAAAATGAAGCAACCACTTTTTCCTTCACATTTCAGGCTCTCCTTACAGGTTGCTCTGCTGGTGGTCTAGCCGCAATGCTGCATTGTGATGATTTTAGCGCAAGATTTCCTCAGGAAGTTTCAGTTAAATGCCTTATTGACGCTGGATTTTTTCTTGACGTGTAAGACTCTTGAAAATAAATTTCAAATCTAGTAGCATTGCACCTGAACTAAGGTACCTTTTCTTTGGCAGAAAGGATATATCCGGAGAAAGATCCTTTTGGTCGCTCTATGATGGAGTTGTTCATCTCCAGGTTAGCTGTCAGAGACAAGTCTTGAAATTTTAACAGTGTGCCTTATTTTATAATCAAAATAAAATATTATATTCATCTTGTAGTCATTTCTGTACTTTTCTCCAAATATTGGCTACTAGGAAAACATTTCTAAAAAAATAGATTTTTTTATGTGGCTAGTTTGTAACAATAGTCAGTAGAACATATCCTGTGTCCAGATTGTTTTTTAGAAATTGGAAGCTTTGATTACCCTTTGTACGAAATGCCATTGTGTCTTTCATGTCTCTTTTTTTCATAAATTATTTCAGAATGTTAGCGAAGTGTTGCCCAGGGACTGCCTTGCCAACAAGGAGCCAACCGAGGTAGTTTTCGTTGTATAATTTGTCTTCCTTCCCGCACCTACACCTATCATCCGATTATGTAAGTAAGTTGAATATCTGACATAATGTTGCTCCTAGTGTTTCTTCCCAGCTGAGCTCATAAAGAGCATCCGCACCCCCACGTTTATTCTGAACTCTGGATATGATTCATGGCAGGTGATTTTGAGTATTCTCTTTTGGTTCTTATATTCATTTCTCGATACTAAAGTTCCACTATTCTATCTATGTTTCTTCGACATAGATACGCAATGTTATTGTACCAGGATCATCTGCTCCTGATAAGTCATGGTTGAGTTGCAAGGACAACATTCGGAACTGCACTTCCACACAAATTGAAATTCTTGATGGTTGGCTTAGCTTGCCAATCTGTTTTTCCTCCCTTTTCACTTTAGCACTTCTGCATTTTATCTTAGTTATTACTCTTCTTCATCAATAGGGTTTTGGAATACAATGGTGAATGCCTTGAAGGTCGTCAAAGATAAGGAGGACTGGGGCATGTTCATCGATTCATGCTTCACCCACTGCCAAACGCTCTCTCGCATCTCTTGGAATTCACCAACCTCTCCGAGGCTTGGGAATAAGGTAAGGAGTTAAAAAAAACCACTATCATATTATTCATGTTATCTTTAATGCACCATATTGTTGCTTGGGTTGATATATTATCATTACCATTTTGTGGGGTAGACCATTGGAGAGGCCATTGGAGATTGGCACTCTGGAAGGAGACATGGAGTGAAAGATATTGACTGCAAGTATCCGTGCAATCCCACATGCAGCAGTCTGTTACCTTCATGATTGTTTACTACATTGGACAACGTCGAGATTACTATTTAAAGAATAAAGATAAGTAGGGGAAAGCACAACCATTCTGGTATTGTATATCTCCATCAAGGTGAAAAATAAGGATTCGAATAAGTACGGTTTGATGAATGAAAATTGTATCGAGTGAGAAACTAAGAATATTTATATTTCAAGCAACAAATCGTTAGTATGAAAATTTCCCAAAAAAAGAGTTAGTATTAACTCATCAAAACTTGCTTCAAATTTTCAGTAGTTATTTTTTTGTATTGCAGAAATAAAAAAGATAAATTTCCACCTTTCATTTCTTTGAACATAAATTGATTTTGAGCAGTTTTAATACCCGGTCAACAAAGATACAGAACGGAACACTAGCCATCGATCAGAATGCATTGTTTAGCATTCAGCACAGGGTGCAAAGCCGGTACAAGTACGAGTGAGTGCAGTAGATACAAAAGGTTGAATAGTTTTGTTCAGGTTTAACAAGATATACTGAATGGAAACACTCTAGAACGCTGAGCGAGAGCGGCGTCGGCAGGCGCTCGAGCAACAGCTACGCCCGCCGTCAGACTGGCTCAGCGCTACTTGCCATTGCCTCCTCCGTCGGCGGCCTCCATCGGCGGAATTGTCTGCGATCAAAGAAACAAACAGAAGCTGTGAGCATGCAGGTGGGCATTGCGTCGAACAGGCGGCGTGCAAGTAGGGGGACGGGGCGAGCTTAGCTAACCATGTCAGGCTTGTAGATGTTGTGCACGATGGAGGCTCCCGCGAGGAGGGAGACAACCACCACCACCGACGACCACGCCAGCGAGGGCGTCCCCGTCGGCATCCGCCCGCCGCCAAATTTCTTCCCGCCGCCGCCGAGGTTCATCTTCACAGCAGAGACGCCGAAGACCTCCTCCTCTGTGTGTGTTGGCGGTGGGCCGTGCAGATAACTCTAACAGAGGATATGCAGCGGGTATATGATGGGCTGCAGATGGGCCGTCTTGGACCGAATACTAGTCGAAAAGATCAGTCCCTCCGGGCCATGCAAAAACCGTATACGGGTGAGAAAAGAAAAAATTCCTACGCGCGACTCTCCGTGACCTAATCAAATACGTACGTGAGTTGCAGCCGAAGCAAAGCTATTTCTATTCGAGCTCCAACGCATCCGGCCGCAATCCAGTCGCACTTAATAATGAAGAAGAAAAGGCCGACGACGCTCGTGGTCTCCCGACTTCCCAACGCTCTCGACGGTCGTCAGCTCTCCGGACTATGGCGCCAAGCAATCGTTAATGTCCATGGCTCCGCGGCGGGGCCCCTGCCGTGGGTCGTTCTGCCGGACGGCTGCATCCTCACCTGCGCCGCCGGCGACATGCACTACCGCCCCGCCTCTATCCCTGCCAAAGCCACCTGCGTCGGCTCCACCGACCATTGGCTCGCCCTTGTCAACGTCAACGGCAAGAAAAGCCACAGCTACACGCTGTACGATCCGTTCTCCGAGACGATGGTGCCGTTACCCGAGCTGGACGCTGTTATCGGCGTTGTTCCCAAGTATTTTCGGATAAGCAAGGTGCTCATGCGGTCGACCCCTGATGACGTCGTGGTGTTCGTGTCGAACCACCGGAAGTACCCTATCATCTTGGTCCGTCCCGGAAAGGGCATGTGGGTTCCCGACCCAAATACTTCATCGCCCTTCGCTCGTGTTATCGATGTCGCCTTTCTAGGGAACACACTCTATGGGATCACTCTTGCGGAGGACCTTTTCGCGCTCGACATTGCATTTGATGCCCATGGCGTACCCACCGTTACCGGCACTCGTCATGCCATCATCAGGAGCTCCAAGGGAGATGATGATTGTGGTGGTGATGGGGATGAGGACTACAGTGAGAGCAGTGCCGATGACAGCACCGAGAATGATTATGGCCTGGATGATGATGATGATCATCATGACGACGATGACACGACGGATGATGATGGTGATGACACGACGGATGATGATGATGATGATGATGATGATGATGATGATGATGATGATGATGATGATGACATGGAAGACAGTGACGAGGAAATGCTCTATGGGAACACTTTGGGGGAGGACCTTTTCGCGTTCGCCATTGCCTTTGACGCCCACGAAAGCTCGACGGAAGATGATGATTCTGATGTGTGGAGCACCATTAAGGGGAACGGTGATGGAGGTGTGGACTATAGTGAGAATGGTGCCGACGACATCGGTGAGAATGATGTTGATGACATGGACGACAGCGACGATGACGACGACGATGATGATGATGATGACGACGACGACATGGAGGACGATGTCGAGTACGACAACAAATATGAGGTATCCACAGAACCCAAAAATTTAATCGTCCCCATCCGGTACATGGTCGAGTCGCGTGGGAAGATACTCATGGTGAGAAGGAAATTGCAATGTCCTGTCCACCATCGGCCATGCACCCGCACGGTGGAAGTTTTTGAGGCGGACATGAGCGCATGCACATGGGCACCGGTGGAAAACGACCTAGGCGGCCACACATTGTTCATTAGCAAACGGTTCAGCAAGTCCGTCCATGCGGCTAGTGAGTCCATGAATGATGCTTGTCACTTTATCGACACCCGCGACACATTTAGCATGAGATCCAACGTCACTAGTGCGCTACAGTGTGACAGTGATTACGACATGTTAGTGTCGCACTTCCCCAAGGAGCAGTGCACATGGATATTCCCCCCAGAGCAGGAGCTTTGACAGCTTCTATAAGAGTGCTATGACTGAATATATGAGAATGAAAATGTTTGAGATCGTTTGTGTGACCATGTTTGTTGTCACTGTGTTGAGATCTAATGGATCAAATTTATGTATACTGTTGTTGTTTGGGTGAGTAGTAAATTCTGTTTTGACAGTACGTCCAGTTGTAAGCTCTTACGGAGTGGAGCAGCATACATGTATTGAGGTCTCACTCACATGTATTTTACCTCCTAGCACATGCATGCTTGTAGCGTACCTCCGTGATCGGCGGCCTGGCAGGGACCTTCGTTGAGAGGAAGACGTCAATTTTCTTTTTCCAGGAAGGTATGCATGCATGTATAAGTGTGCACTCGAGATGGGGCACATCATGTTCTAGATTAAGAAAAACCGCTAACGTTGCAAAAAGAAAAAACCCAGGTCAAAACCTGTTAAATTGGTAAAAGGGGTAATTTCCAACAGTTTTTAGGGAGAAAGTTGAGCCAAACAAGAGTTAAGGGATGTAAATTGAAATTTATAAGACAAGTTTCAGGGGCAGATTAGACTTCACGCGTGAGAACCATATTTTTGCCGTATGTCTGAGAAAAGAGAAAATTGCAAGAAAAAACACATTTGAGGCGACCACTACAAAAAAAGAACACCACTATTTGGGGGTTTCGTAAATCGCCACCGGTCTTGGGGAAACTTGTTTCAAATTGCACTGACTGGCTTGGTTCACTACAGGAATAGAAAACTACGCCGACGGCCGGTCGCTACGCCGACGGCCAAACATCGGGACCGTCGGCGTAGCCATCGTCCAAACCAGCCCCGCCAAGCAGCCGTCGGCATAGAATTGACCTCGGCGTATTATATGCTACGCCGACGGCTGCCCTCGGCGTAGCTATTTTTTCTTTTACCTCATTAAACTTTGAAAAATCATTCTAATTCGGAAAAATACAAATAATATATCAAAATTTGCAGAAAAATAAGATCTATCTATTTACAATCAAATATTATACATTTGTAAATAAAATTAAGTGAAACATAAAATATTATATATAGTTTAAAACGGGCATAAAAAAATCAAAAATGATCGAAACAATGCGAAACCTTCACGTGGTGTCATATTATGTGACATAGTTATAAGAGAAAATATCAAACCTGGTATATTAATTATGTCTGAAAAAACCTTCACAAAATGACCTATCTCATTCAAGGTTTCTTGGCTTTCGGGTCAAATGACCAATGTTATGGCTAGAATCGAGGCATAGTTTGTGATAATATGTCCATATTGTGCATACATGTGCATCATGGGATGGCGAACAATGTTACAGGAGGAAGTTTTCCTTTTTGTCGCACCAAAAAGCCATTTTCCATTTTCCGAGCATAAAAAATGGATGGTTTTGTGAAGCAACCACCAAATGGCTAATTCAAAATGCTACCACCACATTTTACAAAAATACTAGAACACCTTAAATGGATAATGTCCCAACAGGGGAATTCGAAACCTTTCCGTCCACCCCTGGTGAAAACGACAAATTCCTGCCGAATCGGTAGGAAGTGGGTCAGATATGAACTACAGGTACATGATCCGATGCTCATGTTTTTTTTAAATCAGTTTTAGGTTTACAATATGCTATTTTATCAAAGATCCAATACAAGTTTAGCAAGACTCGGCCCCGAGCTAAGAATTTTCATGCCCGTCGTTCGACAAAGTTTGGCGATAGTTTAAAACGGGAATAAAAAATTTAAAAATGATCGAAACAATATGAAACCTTCGCGTGGTGTCATATTATGTGACATAGTTACAAAGAAAAATATCAAACCTGGTATATTGATTATGTCTGAAAAAACCTTCACAAATTGACCTATCTCATTTGAAGTTTCTTGGCTTTCGGGTCAAATGACCAATGTATGGCTAAAATCGAGGCATAGTTTGTGATAATGCATATTATGCATACACATGTATCATGGGATGACGAACAATATTGCAGGAGAAAGTTTTTCTTTTCCTCGCACCAAAAAGCCATTTTCTATTTTCCGAGCACAAAAACGGACGATTTTGTGAAGCAACCACCAAATGACTAATTCAAAATGTACCACCACATTTTACAAAAATACTATACCACCTTATATGGATAATGTCCCAACAGAGGGATTTGAAACCTTTCCGTCCACCTCTGGTGAAAAAGACAAATTCCTGTCGAATCGGTAGGAAGTGAGTCAGATATGAACTACAGGTACATGATCCGATGCTCATGTTTTTTTACAAAAATCATTTTTAGGTTCACAATGTGCTATTTTATCAAAGATCCAATGCAAGTTTAGCAAGGCTCGGCCCCGAGCTAAGAATCTTCATTCCCGCCATTCGACAAAGTTCGACGATAGTTTAAAACATGCATAAAAATTTCAAGAATGATCGAAACAATGTGAAACCTTCGCGTGGTGTTATATTATGTGACATAGTTAGAAAAAAATATATCAAACTTAGTATATTGATTATGTCTCAAAAAAACCTTCACAAAATGACCTATCTCATTCGAGGTTTGTTGGCTTTTGGTTCAAATGACCAATGTTATGGCTAGAATCACATAGTTTGTGATAATGTGCCCATATTGTGCATACGCATGCATAATGGGATGGCGAACAATGTTGCAGGAGAAAGTTTTCCTTTTCATCGCACCAAAAAGCCATTTCCTATTTTCCGAGCACAAAAACGGACGATTTTGTGAAGCAACCACCAAATGGCTAATTCAAAATGCTACCACCACAATTTACAAAAATACTAGACCACCTTATATGGAAAATGTCCCAACATGGGGATCTGAAACCTTTCCGTCCACCTCTGGTAAAAAAGATAAATTCCTGCTGAATCGGTAGGAAGTGGGTCAGATATGAACTACAGGTACATGATCCGATGCTCATGTTTTTTTACAAAAATCATTTTTAGGTTCACAATATGCTATTTTATCGAAGATCCAATGCAAGTTTTCCTTTTTATCGCACCAAAAAGCCATTTTTCATTTTCCGAGCTCAAAAAGGGTATTTTGTAAAGCAACCATCAAATAGCTAATTCAAAAATGGAGGGTTTCTGGTTAGTTGATATGGATATTATACTTGGATTCGTCTCATTTTTCTGATCAATTTAGACATATTATTTGTCGAATTCCGATTTACGGATTTAGATATATTAATTATTCCATATTAAATAGAAAAACATAAAAAAGTAAAATTATTATATTTTTATTTGAATTCAATAATATTTTTACTTATTTATTAATGTTTATTTAAATAATTGCTTATAATTTCAAAAAATATAAACATGTGACATGATGATATAAGAGTTAATAGGATTGGTATCATAGTATTAACAACAATGTATGAATTACATTGCGAAAACAGTTAAGCATGCTGGAGCTGGAGTAGTATTAGGATGGGTGACCGGCTGGAAAGTTTGACCAAGACTGCAATTTAATCAAATATTAAGTGTAATTAGTGTTAAAAATGTTCAAAATGAGAGATTAATGAGTCAAACAATTCAGAGATTAAAAAATTGAGAAAAAAATAAAAAAATAAAAAAATGTTTTTGCAATCGGACGACAGGCTATGCTGACGGCAAAGCCGTCGGCGTAGCGTACACCGATGGCATTTCGATACGCCGACGGCTTTTTTTGTAAATGGATAAACAGAGGCTAACATCAACGTGACGTCAGCAATAGAATCTCTCTCTTGCCGATGATGGAATCCACAGACGATGTTGAACGGGGAAGAGTGGATATGCGTTCGACGCATGAGAGCACACGATGAGCCTAAATCGGGCAGCACAGCTAGAAATAGGTCACAGGAACCTTGCCAGCGACATGGCCGAGCTAAGATCCCCGGCGGCACACGATGGGAGCATGCTACAAGAGTGAGATGGAGGTGATGGTGAGGTCGGGGGAGGGCAAAATCGACGGCTCAATCGTCGGCCCTTGTTAGAGGGGATGGACTCGCCAGCGTCGATTGGAGGCGAGCGAGCATGATTCCTTCAGAGAGACGATAAGGAACACGAGGTGGAGCTCCTTCGGGGCGACCTCCGCCAAAGTAGTCCGGTAGCAGGTTTACTTTTTTCTCTCTATGTGTTGGACGAATGTTCTATTAACAAAAACTGATTTTGAGTAGTGAAATTCTACATGGTCTAGAAATTTTTCAAGTCTTTCGCTTTGTAGCTTTTTTTCTCCCCCGGTGCAACCGCGCGGGTATTTTTCCTAGTATATAATAAATTGTTTAAAGTACAACCATACGCACACACAAACGAAATAAAAAAAAGACATGATCCATTATACATGAATAAGTCTAGCAAAAGCTAGCTTCTGTAATCAAGTTAGAGAGATACAAAGAGGCCTGGTGACTACCCAGTTATACAAACATTGGTAGAACAGAACACAGAAACACCTAGACAGTGGAATCGTTAACAGACACGAGAGTGCAAAGCCTTGAGTATAGCAAACATACGACTTGGTTGGAATAATACAGAGATACATGGGAATACTTAGTTCTATACATGTAGGATGTTAAAGATTGATGTAGGACATGATGAATCCACAACTACTCTTTTCAGTAGGATTCAAGAGCCATTTTTTGCTTGAGAAGCGCTTCATCCATCCACCACTCCTCGTCATCAGGGCCAGCAAATCCAGTGTACTCCTTCTTCTCAGGCATGTTCAGGGCCGCAGCCTCCAACTGAGCAGCTCTCAGGTCCGGAGTGTCCTCAAGGTACAGCTCGGGCACCTCGACAAAGCCCTTGGTGAGCAGATCGACACGGATCTTGGCCAGCAGAACTCCAATGTCATGGCCTAGCTTCTTCTTTTCTGGCACAACTTCCTCGTCGAGTTGCAGCCTCCGTTCCTCGATCCACCCGGGCGGGAACACCCCACCGGCCGGGGCGAGGTCGTTGACGGTGGGGATCTCCGCCTCGAGGGAGAAGAAGGCATTGATCTCGTTGTCAGACAGCCGACGCATGCCTGGGGCGGTCGGAGACGCAGTGCCAGGCCTGGACTGCTTGATGATCTTGTCGACTGCCACGCCCAACTGATCTGTGTCCAGCGCCGCAGCCTCAGGGAAGTTGAGCAGATCTGCCTTGATTTCCTCACGCAGCATAGCTTCAGACATCATCATCATCATCATCTGCTGCTCACGGCGCTCCAGTAGATGATTAGTCCTCGCCGCGGATCGATTTTTGAGGTGCGGTGGATTTGGGGATTGTGGTATATCAACCGGAGGCGAACCTAGTGGAGACCGAGTCTGGATCGATCGATGGCCATCGGGTCCAGTCCGCCATGGACTACAAAACCGTTCCGGACCAGGTTCAGGTTCCAGCTGGGCCAGGCCCAGCCCCAGCCTAGCCCAGCCCAGCAGAAAATATATATATTTTACTTTCAAGCAAATCTCAGTGCAAATATACTCTCATAACGATGTCACAGATTTGTCTGATACACATGCAAATACACACAAATCTGAGTGAAACGTGTTCTCTCCACGGGGCCGATACAGAAACGATCTAGGTCATCCCTCGGTACGAGGCACCGTCGCTGGTTCCCCTGCCCTCCGTCGGCGGCTGGAGGGTGGGGGACTTTGGATCTGATGACCGGCCCCTATAAGGTCATCGAGTTCTTCGCCTCTAGCGTAGGAGCATCGGCGACGACGAGAATAAAGGTCCTTCAGCCTGCCCCAGTAGATCGAGGGGACCAAAGTTGTCATACATATTGGTGTCACCATCCACTACCAAGTACTCATCATACAACAACTCATTTTCATACACTGTGGGCGGGGCAGATCTAGGGCCAACGGGTTCTGACCCAGAGGAGATGTCAACGTTTGAGTTCTCTTTGTATGTGGGTTACTGATGTCACCCAAACGAATGCACTCCTTCGGCCACTCCAGCATCCAAGAACCCCCTACACTATAATAGGTTCAAGTGAGTGTCCACATGGGCAGGTTGATTCATATGATTGATCTCCTCATAACCCTCATGGATCACGTGCAGATTTACCCGTAGCACGTCGCTTGACATCTTCTGATTATGCAATTGCTTCTGATTAGGTTGAATGATTTTGCCTATAGCAACAACTTTCAATTCATCATTCACCATTGTGAGGAGAGTGCATGGTGTGTCCTCCGTTAGGGCATTTAGCCGAGTCCTTGGCGATGTCATGGTGTAGCAAGAGACAAATGGGCTGCTATGATGAGCTTATAAGATAGGCGAATTCTCTCCGTCGCCACTAGAAGAATTTGGCACCAACGGAACACCAAGGTTTATGGTAAATTGTGGCATTTTTCCTACATAACCTTGTTGTACCCAAGCCTTTACTGCATCGGTATAGGCATCGCTTGCCTGTTTCATGAGCATATTGGCTGCCTCTTTAACCATAGCTCGTGCTTCGGCGGTGGTTTTGGCCTCGGATTCGGCTTTTAGTTTGGCAAGTAGCTCGGCTTTCATCTCTGTTGATAGTTCACCAGCGTGTCTTTCCTATGCTCTCTCCTCTCTTCTCTAGTTAACGTGCGGGATAATTTACCTTCCATTTTGCACCGTTGCTTGTGCCCTCTTTTGAATTATGTTGATCACCTGCTTAAGAGGGGTGTCCCACACATACGACGAGCCCGACCCCTGGGAGCTTTCAGCAACTGTCATAGCATGCTGATTTTTCTGCAAAGGAAATGTGTCAATGGTTACATCGACTCTTTTAGATGAGATAAAATGGAAGAACCGGTTAAATTAATTACCAGTTTATTGACAATTTCCTTTGTCTTATCATCTGTTATAAAATCTCTCCGCCCCTTTATCCCACTTGTATCGGGCTCTGACGAAGGCACGTTCACGTGGATCTGTGAACACATCCCAAGGGTTAGTGTCATCACCCTCCTTTAGGAGTTCTCCGTCCTCCTTTTTTCCACACGGCCTCCTTCCCTTAATAACCACCGCTTTCTGAAGAGCTTCATAGCAGCAAAACAAAACAAAATCCTAGCTAGTGCAACATCCAATAACAATAACTATCTATGAGTACATGCAGCAATGATGATGGTGTTCGGTAACATGTCCTTTCAGACCGAACGCGGTACAGCGGGGAATGTTGGTGATGTAGTTGAACGCGTAGCCGACCTAAAGGTCGTGTTGATCCTCGCATGTCACCTCCTTGTCCTTGTATGACAGCCCATAGTCCTTGCACGACTGCCCGACGCCATAAGTGGCAGCGTCCCCGAGGTATCGCATACATACGGTGTCTGACGATGACACCCGTTCTTCTTGATCCAGCTAGGATGTAGAAGTAGACCCTTTGGAACCGGAATCCAGTAGCGCGTTCTGGTGGTTTTGTCTCCCACATGCGCAGTCCTTCGTGGAACCGCACTCGCGAGATTCAACAGAGAAAGAGAGAGAAAAATTCCCTAAACAAAATACCTTAGGAAATCCCCTTTTATTTTTGTGTGTCTTTTTTCACCAATATAGACCCCTTTATACAAGTGAAAAAGGATAACTCCCTTTCCTCAAGTCCCTATGTGGGACTAAAAAAAAGGGAGAGGGGAGTAGCCGGCGGCCAATTGGTCCAGGCGGTGCAGCGGTGGCCGATTTGGGCCCAGCGCTAGCCCAAGCCGTAGCGACGTCCAGCAACGGCAGCAGCCAGGTGGGCCTTGCGCGGCCTGCCAGTGATGTGGCCTGCTTAGCCCCCGCCAGCTGCCTGCCCGCGTGGCCGTCCCGTCTGCGCGGCGGAGGTCCGCTGGCCTGAGCTCGCCCGCGTGGGACGAGCCAGGAACCAGTAGCGGCTATGACCGTGCCAACAACTGCCGATTGGGGATGGCTTCCTTTTGGTCTGATTCCTTCATGAATTGGCCCGGCGGTGGAAGTTGCCCTATAATATTAATTTAAAATATTTATTTAATATATTAATTCATAATTAATATATAAATGCATATTATAAACCTTTATTAATCTGAAACCCCTTTTGGTACGTCTCCATCTTCGAACAACTTCGGATCCTCTTTGGAACTATTCTGATAATATCTTTTTGGAACGATTTCCAATTCTCTCTTTCTCATTGATGGTCCCTTCGCTTTCATAGTTATCTCAAAACGTTGTAAGACCCTTAAGTGTGTTACCCTACGGTTCTTAAATGACACAGACATGATCTTATCAATGATCAATAGCGGAACCGGATGCCAATAATGATCCCCATGCATTGCACGAAACTCTGTTATTTGAACCACAAACTCAATGTCCAATTTCTTTTGTTTCTTTGATACATGACTTATCCGCCATGTCTAGTCGCACTCCGACGCTCCTAATCGAAGCTCATTGCCATCATCGTCGCATCTTTTTCCCATTCGTCGTATTGGAGATTCGTGTCCCTGGCCTAGCCTCTCGCCTCTAGCTAGTCCTTCTCGCATGGCGGAGAGTGTCCCGTCAGGAGATCCGACCCAGCGATTGGCCTCAGGCGGTTGCTCATTGTCATTCACCCCAGGCATGGTATCCCTGGCAGAGGAGTTCAACAACCACGCTCTCATGGCCACGTGCTGGGCATGCGTCCCATCATGTCATCGGTGGACTTGTTGTTAGCTTTCAGGTATCATTTTGGGATCAGACGAAATATGGTCAATATGGAGGTATACGCGCCGCCATTCAATTTCAACGAGCGTGTGTTGCATTCTTCCCATTTTTTTGAGTGATGTGGGAAGAAAATGAGCTTCATGTGTTGGCATCGCCCCTGTGGGTGGAACGATCTCTTGGGGCGGTTGTTTCTTCTCAAAACTCGGCTTTGACGGCCTCCCTTTGGATGCTTGGGAACCGAAAGCCCTCAAGAAGGTCGTTAGTAACCTTGGTGGCGATCTTGTGGAGATTGTGCCACCGAGCGACAGATGGATCATCGAGGTAAAGGCGTGGCTGAAAGCTCCATACACCATTCCTAAGATGTACGAGGTGGAGACTCCAAGCAGGGAATGACGACAGCTTAGCTGGAAGAACCTGGTTATCATCCACCTAGAGGAGGTTCTGGAATCGGTACATGGAATTCCAGACCATGACGAGGCGTCCAAAAAGCGTCCTCGTCGCCTGCAGTGTTTGCTTGGAAGGATCGATGGCACATGGCCACCATCGTCTCGCGACAGAGCACACGGTTTCGGTGGGGGAACTCGGCGTGGACAAGCCGGTGGTTCTGATTTCCCTCGAGTGAGGTTTAGTGAATCTGAAAGATTGTTGACTAGCCTAGATTAAACATATGTAATAGTTTGAATTATTGTAGTATGTGTGGCTAATGAATTTATAGTATGTGTGTCAGATTCTGTAGTACGTGTTGCTAATGAATCGGTACATGGAAATTTGGGAGGGAGTTTTGAAGGGAGAGGTGGAGTGCGTTGTGTGCCGCTGGCGGGAGGGACCGCCAAAGGTGAAGGGAGGACACGGGAAGACAAGCAACATGTTCGGGCAGACCCAACCGAGTCCCAAATTTGGTGCATGGATGGGTCGGTCCATGCGAGTCTGTCCGGATGGGTCATCCCGCTGAGCCGGCGCGCGGCTGTCTGCTAGTCCGCTCGGACGGGTTGGGTCGGCCCGGTAAAGATGCCACAATGGACGAGCCTGCGCCTGCGCCTGACGACAGCGGGGATCCCATGCCACCACGGCCAGCCCATCACTCGCAAGGGCCAGAAGACTCACGCACTCCGCAGCCCACGCACGTGGAGGTGCCGAACGAGGAACACACACCAGCGCCGCCAAGTCCACGGCATGGCCAAGCCCATGATTTGTCTATGAGCGACAATCATGCTAGCGCGCTGCCACGCTTGGTCCCTTTCCTCACTGCGACAGCTGAGAGCATCTTCAGTCGTCCCCTCCCCCTCAAATACGGCCTGCGGGGTAGCCCATATAGGAGAGACGCCAGATAATTTTTAATTACTAGTAAAGGTGCACGTGCACATGCACGTCTATATTTCAAACACAAAAATTAAATTAAAAATGAATTATATAATAATCTATGTTTTCAATATGTACTAATCGACATGGAAAGAGAAAATTAGAAAATAATTTGTTTGGTTCGGTTGTCCATGTTGCCAAAATCACAAACTTAAGTAGTCATTATGTTCACAATCATACAGGATACAACAAATGATCATATCAGAATTATAGCAGGTACGAAAATGTGACAAATGAACTTAAGTATAGAAGTCTGCTCAGAGAAGAATTAACCTAATAACAACTCAAAAAGGTCTAAAGGACAATGTACCAATTCGTACCGTGTTCTCTTCAAAATCAAATAAAAATAGATACAAGCTTTGCTCATTGGTTGCATTCCCACAACAAGGACATATATATAAGTATAAATCATGGAAGAAGATTAATACAATTAGCCAAGTAGAAAACCGAAAAGTATAATAAAATTGTCGCACCCATTTATTTTGTACTAATATTTATTTATAGGGGAACCACACGTATCATTAAGAAGCAATTGACATAGGTACGTGTGAATCTGGTGGCACATCTAGCAACCTGGTTCAACGCTAGAAGAGTACTTGGCCAGGTTATGCGCATCTTTATTACAATCTCCCTTTTCATGCTTGAAAAAAACTACTTCAAACCAGGGAATCAAGGCTTGAATCTCCATAATAATTGAGTTATGTGTTCCCTTTGTGCCGATTTGATTGCTTCGAGCACTCCACTGCAGTCAGAGGTAGCATCAACCCGCTGCGCACATATCTTGGACCAGCGCTAGATCTTGTCGGAATGCTAGTGCCTCCAGGATTTGCTGTTCAGAAATTTCGTCCATTACTACCACAGTGGATCCCTAATAGAGGCCAGCTCCAACTACTGCCCAGACACTCCTCTGTTAGCCACGTTTGCTTGAGTACCATCAACATTCATTTTCAGGCAGCCTTTCCACGTAGCAGACCAGCCCTGCCTCCCCTGTTGTATTGTCGAAACTCCCGGTTTCTTACTACCATCTGGTACCATCTTTAGCTTTCTTACTACCATCTGGTACCATCTTTAGCTCTTCCAGGTAGCTTGTTACAAAACTGAAAATAGACAAAGGTACCGTTAGCTATTGTCTGTTAGGTCCTTAAATGGGGCACGCTCACCAGATCGCGAAGAACATGTTAGCCCCTAGCCCTACTCCAGCTACACGTGCTTAATCACTTGGACACAACCCAAACTCAAAAGAGAATGGACAAGAGCACACGCACACACTCTAGAGAGGATGAAGAACTCTCTCACGAGGGACACAAGAAGCTGGAGAAGTTTTCTGTTTATTCCTCTACTACTTGGTGTTGTGAGCTGATACAATGGAGTCTTATTTATACTACTAGTGAGCTGAACAAACCAGCTCACGTACTACTCTCTAAGTGTGAACCATTGACCCTTGGAGGCCAAGAAGTCCAAGCCGCCCTAGCAAATTGACCTGCAACTAACTGCAGTGCAGGTTATCCTGACATGTAGCTTATCACCTGACATTCTGAATGCTATCCTGACATTGTAGAATATTTGCTAGTGGACTAGTGGTGTGCTCAGAGTTCACACTCCATGCACATGGAGTCTCACGGTGCACAGGTCAACACTAATTAGCAACGTAAATTAAAGGCAACAGAACATGCGCCCGACTGATTATCCGTATGCAATAGACTGATATCTGGATGTAAACACAAATTCAAATCACAGTTAGTTGAGAACAAATTCAAATTATAAATATATAGGTTAATCAATCTGCAATTCTGTTTTTTTTGGACATGCTATAATCGACACGAACCTTACTGCGTGCTACTACTACAATACAGTCAGCTAATTTAAAAGGTCAGTTAACCAACTCTCTACGGTATGCAAACTTGTGAAGAAAGATGAAACCAAAAAGTGAAAATAGGCAGCACGTGATTCCTAAATAAGTAGATAACAGTAGTATATCTTGCTACTGTACTCTCGCGTCTCCTAAATAAGTTTCTACTGTAGGGTTAGTGAATTGACAGGAGCCTATGTGGTTGCTTACTTTTCAGCGCATCAAATAAACTAAGGATAATGACCAATTGCATCTAAAAAGAGATATAGTTAGCTTTGTAATTAAATGACCGATCGTGAATCACACACGTGCACTACCTTTGCATTTTGACCTTCATTCTATATATATCTTGCTCCATTTACCATCCTCATCAACTTGCCTAATGCACATGATCTACAGAGTTTGGAAAGAAATAAGTAGAGCTTAACCAAACTTGGTAAAGAAACAATGACCATATTATGGATCCTCCAACATATGAGATTTCAAAACTCTAGGACTGAACATCAGCCCTTTAGAAAAGGAGCACCAGCACCATGCTTTTCTTTACACTGAATTTTGAGCCGTACTTTGTCAGTTTGCTGCTACATGTAAAACTTTTACACGGTTAATGTGTAAAGTACATCTTGGTGATTTCAATATAAAGAATAAAAAACTCATGTCAGCTCCACCTGCCAACTTCTAAATTGACTGATCCTGATGTGGGTTTTCTGGTTGACAATACTCTCTACTTGCACAATCTCATCCATACACGCCCTTGAAATTATAAGAACTTTATTCTTTTACCCAGAAAAATGAAATGGTAAGAAATTAGGTAAATATTACTCTACAAAGCTAGTTTAATTTGACAAAAAACAAGGAAGAACCTGTAAGAGAGAGAAAGTTTAGAACAATTAAATATGCTTTCCGGAAACAACCAACTACTAATAAAGCAGTTCATCAGGATACCTTCTGTGTTACCACTTCAAATCAAAATAACCATGATAAGAATGAGTTGGTGGTATATTCCTATGTAGCTAGACTGACAAAAAATAAGAAAGAAAGAACTCAAAACGCACCTACAGATGAAACCTTCGGGCATGTGAATCTCAGGTTCTTTCTCCAAATTATGCAATGATTCCTCAATTATGCTAATCTTCTAGGTTAATATAAATATGCTACACACGCCATGAACTACAACACCTTCAATAGCTTCCTGAGATATCCAAAATGTGGTTAGGAAATTGGAAGAGTAGTTTATAGAACCTCAAACAATATGATTGTTGACTCAATAGCGATAGCATGGTTGCATTAAGGGTACCTTCAATTTTCAGCTTCTTATCATTCTACTTACAGTAGAATCAAGGTTCATTAGTTAGTCATGTGTGTGTAAATTATGACGATGGGATGGTAGGATCTTTGGTATAACTTTACGTGATTTTACTCGTGATGGCAAGCATACAAATATATAAATCAGAAAGTAGTAACTCTGGAAGAGGTGCTCGCCTGATTATCTGAATAACTACAAGCCTCGCCTGCATCTTGAAGATCCAACAAGTTTGAAAATCGAAGTAACCAAGCCTCGCCTGATTTAGCTGACTGTTTGAGGACTTTGTTCTCCTGCTGAACTGATTGAGTTATGAATTTTACTGCTAGGAAACAGATTTTGGTGATGTATCAGTTCCATAAAAAAGGGTATTTAATTTCCTGGAGCATTTGGCAACCTCTAGCGATGGTTCATGTTGGAGAACATCCTAAGAAACTATCAGCAACTTGCTTGAAGGAAATGAGTTGTCAAAACTGGCTATGGAAGTTCAGTATTTTATAAACACTGAGGTAGAATTAGTACTGCTCCATTTGACAGAGATGTGAGGTTTGTTGGTGTTTTTTTTTGGCCATCAGAAGAGATACCTAGAAGTTTAAAGTAACATCCTGAAATCTAATGCTTCTAGCAGGTCATTAATAAGCACATGATAAACAAATTCAGGAAGATTATCCTGAATTGGGGAGCACATAAGCAACATCCTAAAATCTAATTCGTGTTGCAGGACAATAATACACGGATGATGAAGTAGAACCTGAAGAAATTGTCGGCGTGAAGGCGACCTCTTGTCTAGGGATGCAGCGTGTGTCGGCGGTGGCCTACGCGTCGTGTGTGGCTGGGGCGGCGGCGGATTCGGCTGCGCCTGCAACGGTGGCTTGCGCGGTGGGGCTTGGGCGGCGGCTGGGCCAACGCAGGCGGTGGCGGGGCTTGCGCCGCGGGGCTAGGGCAGCGCAGAAGGAGGCGGGGCTGGGGCGTCGTAGGCGGGGGCTTGCGCGGGCGGTGGCGGGGCTAGGGCAGCGCAGGCGGTGGTGGGGCATGGGCGGAGGGGCTGGGCCGTCGCAGCTGCGGCAGCGCCGACGGTGGCTGGATGGTGTCGTTGGTTTTTTGGAACTGTAGGTTTTCTTTGAGGAAGAACGTGAGTCGTGGGGCGGTCGTCCGGGGCTTTTCATCCAGGATTGTCCGCTCGTATGATGAGTCCCGATAAAGACGGAACGAATGTCAAACGTTGGATAATCGCATCATACGGACCAGCTTCGCTGGATTAGACCTTCTGAGTCTTTTAATATTAGTTTAGATTTAGATAGAGGTTGGATGCTAACCAATCACATCTCCAATACTAAAGATATGGAAAGGCTGCCAGATGGACCCTTGGGAATAAAAGTGGTAGCCTTCGCTTCCAATTGTCTCCCTATGGGCTGGGGCGCCGGATGATTCTTGAGCCTGGCGGATGAAAAACTTATTTAGGAGCGCGGTAAGTAGATCGACTTACTTCCCACACAGGCGAAAAGGTCGCGCAAGCAACCACTCAATTTCGCCCCTCGGCGCGGCAGATCAGCATCGTGCAAGACCGAGATGAAGGCCTTTGCTGATGTGTTCGTGACGCCGATCTCCCTTCTGGGCCACACGTTGCCTGACGAGATTTTGCATGTAGTGGCACACTTGTGCCTGTCTAAATCTACATGTACCAGTTTGGACTGAGCCAACGCATTGCTGCTGACCATATGAAGCAAGTACTAGTTGCTTGAGTTAACAGAAACCGCTAGTATGATCAAGTAAATGTTCTACAAGTATCAGCTCACAAAAATGGTAGTACTACTAGTTTAATAATTAAGTCCGGAAGGTTCACTGATACGTAGTAGTATATAGTATGTGGTTCACTGCTGGAGATTCTGGTGTATCTCTTCAGTAATAATGGAAAGGCATCATTGCATAGTTTTTAAAAAGTAATAACATCCAGCAATACTACGTTTTACAAGATTATAAGCTAAAGTGAGCAGCTATAAGAACGGAAGGAGAAAGATGCACATGCAGTCGCTGTGCAGGAGTGCAAACATGTGTTTCAGCTCTGAAACTAAAGCATATACATATGCAGACACTTCACCTATAGCTGTACCAAAGCAATCCTCTCTTATGCGGAGCATGCTAATGCACTTAAGCAAGTGATAGACATAACCGTCTATGATGGTTGCATACTAAACCACTTCTCATGAGGTTAGAATTGAGGTTTATGAGAACCAACCCGTGGTTGGATGGTTAGGAGGACAGTGATATTCCCAGCCCATCAGAGTTCAAACCCCAGGTTTGACGCTTTGGTGTCTCATAAAGGCGGAATATTCTTGCAGTGGGAGGCGACATTCCCGTCGATAGCGAGGTGCCTGTGGTGACTTCGTCAATCTCAAGACCCGCCGGCTCAGTTTCTCGAAGGTGCTCATAGGGGTAGGGTGTGCGTGCGTGTGTTCATAGGAGTGAGTGTATGTACGCATTGTGAGCGTCTATGTTTGTACCGTGTTTCTCAAAAAAAAAAGAATTGAGGTTTATATACATCTTCATGAAAAACCTCATCCGACGGTAATGTTCAGAAACTGCTTATATTTGACAAACTTCCTTCCTGGTGCCGTGTTATCAGTCTACCATGAGTTTGGAAGTACAGTAAGTTCCTCAAAATTCATCCTCAACAGAAGTATGCTAGCTCACAAATGATGAAAATAAAATCCAAACCCAACTGGCCTGCCCTTGTTTTGCCAACAGAAAGAGGGTTACAATCTAGCAAGTTATGATGCTGCCCTTGTTTGCTTGGAAGGATCGATGGCACATGGCCACCACCGTCTCGCGACAGAGTACACAGTTTCGGTGGGAGAACTGGGCGTGGACAAGCCGGTGGTTCTGATTTCCCTCAAGTGAGGTTTAGTGAATATGAAAGATTTAGACTAGCCTAGATTGAACATATATAATAGTTTGAATTATTGTAGTATGTGTGGCTAATGAATTTATAGTACGTGTGTCAGATTCTGTAGTACGTGTTGCTAATGAATTTGTACATGGAAATTTGGGAGAAAGTTTTTGAAGGGAGAGGTGGAGTGCGTTGTGTGCCGCTGGCGGGAGGAACCATCAAAGGTGAAGGGAGGACGTTGGAAGACAAGCGCCATGTTCAGGCAGACCCAACCGAGTCCTAAATTTTGTGCATAGATGGGTCGGTCCGCGCGAGTCTGTCCGGATGGGTCATCCCACTGAGCCGGCGCGCGGCTTTGTCCGCCAGTCTGTTCGGACGCGTTCGAACGCACTCGGACGGGTTAGGTTGGCCTGATAAAGATGCCCTCAAATCAGGGCAACATAGTTATGGTCCGCCTACAGCTGTTGATCCTACCACGATAGACGAGCCTGCGTCTGCACCTGCGCCTGACGACAGCGGGAACCCCATGCCACCACGGCCAGCCCATCACTCGTAAGGGCCAGAAGACTCACGCACTCCGCAGCCCACGCACGTGGAGGTGCCGAACGAGAAACACACACCAGCGCCCACAACCGCCAAGTCCACGACACGGCCAAGCCCATGATTTGTCTATGAATGACGACCGTGTCAGCGCGCCGCCACGCTTGGTCCCTTTCCTCACCGCGGCAGCTGAGAGAATCTTCAGTCGCCCCCTCCCCCTCCTATACGGCGTCCAGCGGTAGTCCATATAGGAGGGACGCCAGATGATTTTTAATTATTCCCTTCATCCCTAGACTTAAGGGCATATAATTTTTTTAAAAAGTCAAATCATGTAAAGTTTGACCAAACTTTTAGAAAAACTATCAAGAACTATTATATTATATAGATACCATATGAAAATATATTTTATGATGTATGAAAGGGTATAGATTACGTATTGTAAATATTAATATTTTTCTCTAAAAACTTAGTCAAACTTTAGGTAATTTGACTTTTGAAAAAAGTTATATGCATTAAGCCTTAGGACGGAGGTAGGGGTTGGATGCTACCCGGTCACACCTTCATGAAAAACCTCAACCAACGGGGTAAGGTTCAGAAACTGGTTATATTTGACAAACTTCCTTTCTGGTGCCATGTTATCAGTCTACCATGAGTTTGGAAGTACAGTAAGTTCCTGAACAGAAGTATGCTAGCTCACAAATGATGAATTAAAATCAAAACCCAACTGGCCTGCCCTTGTTTTGCCAACAGAAAGAGGGTTACAATCTAGCAAGTTATGATGCTGGCTTTAGTAGAAGCCCTCAATCTTCTAAAGTATCTCAGAAGATGACATGGCCCTAGTAGTATTGGCTAGTAATTTTCCAACTATACATCCAGATTTTTGAGTAAATTCATTTCAAAGGGGTTTCAGGGAACTGATCTGACACGAAACTTTTAGATCTGACAAAAACTTTTAGACTTTTACATGTCTACGCAGAATTTGCTGATACCTACTGGTAAGCAAAAGAAGTGGACAGCTAATACAATTGTTCAACCAAGTAATACTATTATTTTGAACAAACATCGTAGTACTGCTCAACAAGCACACAAATCATTTGACAGAAAGAACGAATCCTGCACCAGTTACACAGACAGTTTGCATGACTCACAGCCATTGTCATTGTGATCGTCTAACAGAAAATAAACACAAGAGTCTCATAGAAGAGATAGATAGTTCAATTCTCTGGATTACAAAGTCTCTATGGCAGATATAAGACTACTAGTGTGCCAAGTGAAGCGCAGACTGATTTACAGTGCCTGTAACTTGGATAGACAAAAACACATGCATAGGTGGAAATGACTTGGTTCTACTACATGATAAAAGATACTAGATTATTAGGACAGAAGTGAATCCACGACAGAACGCTCTTTTCAGCTGGATCCAATGATCAACTTTGTAAGAACTGCAGTATCATCTAGCCACCACTCCTCGTCATCAGGGCCAGCATCTCCGGTATACTCCTTGGTCGCTTGCTCCATCCGAGCAGCTTGCACATCCGGCGTGTGCTCCTCAAAGTACATCTCTGGAACCTCGACGTAGCCCTTGGTGAGCAGATCAACACGGATCTTTGCGAGCAAAACATCAAGGTCCTGGCCAAACTTCTTTTTCCCTGGCTGAACTTCCCCGTCTAGTTGCTTCCTTCGTTCTTCAATCCACCCCGCCGGGAAGACACCGCCGGCCGGGGCGAGGTCGTCGATTGTGGGGATCTCCGTCTTATGGTAGAAGAAGGCGGCAATGTCTTGATCAGACAACCGACACATTCCTGGGGATGTAGGAGACGCTGTTTCAGGCCTGGACTGCCTGATGATCCTGTCGACGGACACTTCCAACTGCTCTGTGTCCAAGGCCGCAACCTCAGGGAAGGTTAGCAGAGATGCCTTGACTCTCTCCCGCAGCATCGGGGCAAAAATCATCTGCATAGGGTCGATGAGGGACGACCTCTCCCGCTCAGGGAACATGTCCAGCGGCTCACACTCACTGGCCTTGGGAAAGCGAGCTGCCGCCTTCCTTTTGGTGGGACATCCCTTCCAAGGACCAACCTCCTCGGCCGCCACGAGTTTGGTGGCGCACGGCCTCAGCGAGAAAGCGCCCTCCTCGCCGATCACTGGCTCCTCCAGCGCCATGTGTTTGGTGGCGCACTGCCCCAGCGAGAAACAGCTCTCCTCGCCGGTGGCGGTGCACGGCATCAGCGAAAAAGTGCCCTTTTTGCCGGTCGCCGCCTCCTCCACCTCCATGTGTTGGGTGGTGCTGCACGACCTCAGCGAAAAAGCCCCCTCCTCGCCGGTAGCCGCCTCCTCCGCCGACATATGCCCCTGCCTGCGCCGAGTAGAAGCCTTCATACCGCGCTTGGTGGAACCCTCCATACCGGATTTGGGATTTGGGTAAGATGCAGTGGCGGCGGTGTCGTCTGGATCTATATAAAAGCCAGAGGCCAAACGCGAAACAAATAGGGATGCACTACGGGAATAACAATATAGGCTGACGGCTCTTAGGCCGACGGCAATATGTCGGGGCTGTCGGCGTAGCTTGATGGGCCGTCGGCCCGGTTTTACCGTCGGTGTAGGTTAAATAGGCCGACGGCAGCCGTCGACGTAAACAAGGCCATCGGCGTAGCATACTGGCTAACGGCAGAGCGACGGCGTCAAGTCTATGCCGACGGCAGGTTTTAGACCTACACCGACATTTTTCTTTTTTGCCCCATTAATCCTAGAAAAATCATAACTAAATCATTTAAATTCAGAAAAATACATATAATATATCAAAATTTGTAGAAAAATAAGATCTATCTATATAAACTCAAATATTACATTTGTTTACAAAAAATATATATATAATATAAATACTTTCGTATAACATATTTTTATTTTCTGAGTGCAAAAAAGGGGTGTTTTGTGAAGCAACCACCAAATAAAAGTTTCAAAATAATAATACCATATTTTTTTAAAATATTATACCATATTGAATGCATAATTTCCCAACCTAGATATCTCAAACCTTTTCGTCCACCCCTCGTAAAAAAATAAAATCCTGCTGAATCGGTAGGAAATGAGTTAGATTTAAACTACAGGTACATGATATGATGCTCATGATTTTTTGCAAAAATCATTTTTAGGTTCACAATATGCTATTTCATTAGATATATAATGCAAGTTTAGTGAGGCTCAGCCCCGAGCTAAGAATCTTCATGCCCCTCGATTTATAAAGTTTGACGATAGTTTGAAACGGGCATAAAAAATTCAAAACGATCGAAACAATGCAAAACTTTCGCGTGGTGTCATATTATGAGACATAGTTGCATGGAAAGATACCAAACTTGATATATTGATTGTATTTTCAAAAAACCTTCACAAAATAACCTATCTCAATCGAGGTTTTTTGGATTTCAGGTCAAATGACCAATGTTATTGCTACAATCACAATATAGTTTGCAATAATGTGCCCATATTATGCACGCATGTGTATCATGTGATGGCGAACAATGTTGCAGGAGGAAGTTTTCATTTTCCTCGCACCAAAAAGGCAATTTTTATTTTCCGAGTGCAAAAAACGGGGCGTTTTGTGAAACAACCACCAAATAAAAGTGTCAAAATGATAATACCACATTTTTCAAAAATACTATACCATATCTAATGGACAATTTCTCAACTAACATTTCTCAAACCTTTTCGTTCACCCCTCGTGAAAAAGACAAATTCCTGCTGAATCAGCAGGAAATGAGTTAGATTTAAACTATAGGTACATGATATGATGCTTATGATTTTTTGCAAAAATCATTTTTAGGTTCACAATATGCTATTTCGTCAGAGATCTAATGCAAGTTTAGTGAGGCTCAGCCTCGAGCTAAGAATCTTCATGCCCCTCGATTTACAAAGTTTGACGATAGTTTAAAACGGGCATAAAAAATTCTAAAACGATCGAAATAATGCAAAACTTTTGCGTGGTGTCATATTATGTGACATATTTGCATGGAAAAATACCAAACTTGGTATATTGATTGTGTCTTAAAAAACCTTCACAAAATGACCTATCTCAATCGAGGTTTTCTGGATTTCAGGTCAAATGACCAATGTTATTGCTAGAATCACGGTATAGTTTGCTATAATGTTCTCATATTATACACGCATGTGTATCATGGGATGGCGAACAATATTGCAGGAGGAAGTTTTCCTTTTTGTCGCACCAAAAGGCCAATTTTTATTTTCCGAGTGCAAAAAACGGTGCGGTTTGTGAAACAACCACCAAATAAAAGTTTCAAAATGATAATACCAAATTTTTAAAAAATACTATACCATATTGAATGGACAATGTCCCAACCGAAGTATCTCAAACCTTTCCGTCCATCCCTCGTGAAAAAGACAGATTCCTGTCGAATCAGTAGGAAATGAGTTAGATTTGAACTACAGGTACATGATATGATGCTTATGATTTTTTACAAAAATCAATTTTAGGTTCACAATATGCTATTTTATCAAAGATCTAATGCAAGTTTAGTGAGCCTCATCCCCGAGCTAAGAATTTTCATGCCCCTCGATTTAGAAAGTTTAACGATAGTTTGAAAAGGACATAAAAAATTCAAAAACGATCGAAACAATGCAAAACCTTCGCGTGGTGTCATATTATGTGACATAGTTGCATGGAAAAATAAAAAACTTGTTATATTGATCATGTCTCAAAAAACCCTTCACAAAATGACCTATCTCAATCGAGGTTTTCTGAATTTCAGGTCAAATGACCAATGTTATTGCTAGAATCGCGATATAGTTTACGCTAATATGCCCATATTGTGCACTCGTGTATATCATGGGATGGCGAACAATGTTGCAGGAGGAAGTTTTCCTTTTCTTCGCACCAAAAAGCCATTTTTTCCGAGTGCCAAAAAGGGGTGTTTCATGAATCTTGACATAGTTTCAGTTGGTCTAATATTTAAAAGTTACGATATATAATTAAATAGATGATAGGGATGTCATATTTGTATTCCTATCATTTTTCTAATCGATTTGGAAATATCATTTGTCGAATTGTGATTTACGGATTTGTAGATATGAATTATTCAAATTTAAATGGAAAAAAGAAAAATAAATAAAATTTATTTTATTTTTGTTTGAATTCAAGATTATTATTACTTATTTATTGTTGTTTACTTAAATAATTGTATGGAATGTAAAATAAATAAATATGTCTAATATTATAGTGTAATGATTAATAGGTTTGATATGATAATATTAACAACAAGTTCTAATTTTTTTGTCGGAAGCTCATTTGGAAGGAATGAAGAAGTTAAGCGTGCTGGGGCTGGAGTAGTATTAGGATGGGTGACCGGTTAGGAAGTTTGACTAATTGTGTAATTTGACTTGAGACTAAGTATACTTAGAATTAAAAATATCCATGTGAGATTAACAAGTAAACAATTCAAAAATTGAAAAAAACAATTTGAAAAAAAAATTGATTTTTTTTAAAAAAAATCTAGACCGACGGTAAAGCCGTCGGCGTAGCCAAACGACCGTTAGTCATCTAGGTGGACCTCATATGGTCTACGCCGACGACGTAGCTATATACGCCGACGGCTTTTCTACGCCGACGGGAGGAGGGGCTACGCCTACGGGGCTGTACGCCAACGGCAGCAGTCGAGCCAGCCTACGCCGACATTATTTAGGGACTACGCCGACGGGACCCGGCCGTCGGCGTATTCAGCTTCTCCTGTGGTGATGGATCGAGTATCCGCCATGAAATAATCCCTTGTACTTCGTTTTAGCTTTATAATACAAATGTATCCATACTTTTTTTTAGTACGTAGTTCACTCAGGTTTAAAGTGAATTCATACACTAAAACAAGTTTAGATATATTTTCTTCACAAATCTAAAATATCTTATAATTTGAAACGGAGAAAGTACATTTAAGCTTCCACACAAGTCGCTTGATGCATATAGCGATTCCACACAATGTGCTCAGAAGATTTTGGAATCCTAATGTTAAGTGAAATCGATTGCAAATTCGTGGTTACTAGTTTTGTTATGCCATTTGAATTTCTGGTAGCTTAAGTTGGACGTGCATACTTATTTTGCCGATAGAACAATTGCTGCAATGGCGACATTGAGTGAGTTGGACTGTAGATTGTTATTACTGTAACTAATTTGGAATTTCTGGTAAGATGTAATTCAACATTAAAAAGCTTATGGAAACATATGGCTCTGCTCCAATAAAAGCATGACCGCACTAGGGATCTATTTTTTTTTTATAATAGTATATGATAAAGATACATGAACCGTCTTCAGCAATTACAAAATAAAGCCTAAAAGACACTAGCAAAACATCGAGGACTTCAAACACGTTCTTTTTTCACGACACAATCTTGTAGTTTTCTGAAGACAGACACACAAAATTGACACCAAACGGTAGACATGCAAATATCTGCAAGAGTTATCCCATAATTTTTGAGCCGCACGAAAATTTAATCAGCAAGAATAAATATGTATTCTCTCTGTTTTAAAATATAAGATGTTTTAGCTTTGTGAAAAAAAAATATCTAAACTTGTTTTAATGTGTAGATTCATTTTAAATTTGAGCGAACCTAGATACTAAAAAGTATACATACATTTGCTTAGAAAAAACATCTTATATTGTGAAGAGTACAAATTATACATTTGTTACACTATTATCATGACGAGGTTTGATTCGATGAATGATCACCCAGTCCAAAAACAAACAAAAAATGGCGGCAGTTCTGCTCTGTCATTTCATCCATCACGGGTGGTGGACTTGTGGTCAAACCTGTCCATGAACCCGCCGCCACCACCGCCACCGGCGAAGCTCCGATCAGAAGGCGGCGGCGGCGGCCGATCGCGCCATTTGCTCGCGCGCCTCGCTCCACTCCGGCCCCACTCCGGGGTACCACTAATATTTTAGGACTCGCGCCTGTGCTGTCATTGCTTCGTCTGATAAACAAAGTGGAAGTCGTCGCCGATGGAGCAGCTGCCAGATCCACCAACTACAACTCGCTGCTGCTTCCCGTCGCCACCAGCCTTCCGTTCATGCCGCCTCTCTCCTCCGCCGCCGCGCCGGCGACGCACCGCTTGCGCCTCTGGTACCGCCGCCTCGGTCGCCGCGGCGCCGCCGGGGTAGCAGCATTCGCGGCCGCGCTCCTCGCCGCCGCCTTCTTCCTCACCCCCTACCGCGACCCATCCACCACCTCCTACTCCTACCCGTCCTACGGCCACCGCCTCCCCACGCTCGTCGACCTCACCCTCGTCGACGGCGCCAAGGAAAAGGGCGCGGTCTGCCTGGACGGGACTCCGCCCGGGTACCACTGGCTCCCGGGGTTCGGGGAGGGGTCCGACAAATGGCTCCTCCACTTGGAGGTGATGAACATATATCTCTGCTCGATATCTGTTTGCTCTTGCGCCTCAATGGAGATCAATTGAAGACTTTGGTGTTGCAGGGTGGAAGCTGGTGCAGGAACCTGACGGTGTGTGGTCAACGCAAGAAAACAAATCTAGGTTCCTCTGACTACATGGAACGACGGATTGAGTTCGTCGGCATCCTCAGCGACGACGAGTTGCAGAATCCAGGTACGTCCTAGTGTTCTACACCATTTGTTCCAGTGTCCAATGTTCAGCGTATAAATGTTGTCCTGATGTTCTGCTGTTCAGTGTATAAATGAGCAGTTTACACCAGCCCTCTCACATGCATCCTTTATCCTTAGTTTTTGATTGATTTGTGACTACCCAGTAAAAATCCATTCCGAGGATTGTCATCAATTTACTTCGGGTCACTTCCAGTCTGGTGTGGACATTGCAGACACTGTATTATGTTTCTATGCTGTTTGAATTCGACGAATCTTTTGTTCAATAATTACGCTTTGAGTGATCTCTCTGATACATTCCGTGCAGTGATATTATAGAGGTACTACACTTTGACATCCACTGAGATTTTTTTTTTCATTTAAACCTGCAGATTTTTACAATTGGAATAAAGTGAAGGTAATGTATTGTGATGGAGCGTCATTTTCTGGAAACGTCGAAGCTGAATTTCAGGTTGGCAGAACCTTCTGTAGGTTACTTCTCAGTTCCTACTTCATGCAGTTCAATTGCTTAGAAGATATCCTGAGTAATCATCTGTGATCTATCTATGCAGGACGGCACCAGTTTCTTCTTCAGAGGCCAGCGTATCTGGGAAGCAGTTATGGATGATCTTTTATCAAAGGGCCTATCCCATGCTAAAGAGGTAGCCCTTTCTACAAAATAGAAGCATGCTTTGAATCTGAATAGTGAATGGTTCCTAAAATTTCTTATTTGTTGTCATATTTGCATATCAATCCTACTGCTCAGAGTCACACCAACAAGGGGCCCTAACCCGCAAAGAAAGAGAAAAATAGTCTGGCAACTTCGTAATAACCGAGCACTAGATAACATGTCAATAAGGTGGTTTGCCTTTTATCTTTTGTACTGATATCGCTTTCTCGAAGTTAGTTTGTCCTGAACGGATATCATTTTGTTTTGTTTAAAATCACGAGCCACTCTATAAAATTTGTATTTGGATATAATAATAGTTTATGCCATATTACTTATATTGAAATATTATTTCATTATGATTGATCTTTACTGTATTTCGCCCCAGTCATTGTTTGTATTCCTTCATCCTGTTCGCTGCACTGTCTCTGAAAGCAAATGCGGCACGAAATGTGCTTGGACCTTTTATACTAAAAAACATAAGTTGGACCTTGGTACCATCGATGATGGCAATCTCACTACTTTTTTGGTGAAATGTTTAATTTCCCGAAGTCTTTACCATGGCCAGATTAGCTGATATCTATACTCATTTTAATTAATTTTATCTTTTTAATGTTATGTGTTATGTTGTGTCTGGATTGTCATTACTCATTGTTTTTTGTGATGTTTTTAATGCTGTTCATTTCCTGCGATTACAGGCTTTTCTCACGGGGTGCTCGGCTGGTGGTCTATCCACCTACATTCACTGTGATGATTTCCGTGCACTTGTACCAAAGGCGTCTACTGTTAAGTGCCTTGCAGATGGTGGTTTTTTTCTTGACGTGTATGTGCTTATCCTGATTTGGCTTTTCTTTTGCATTGCATCACCCCTCTCCATGTTTTCTTGTTCGAGATAGTAAGAGTGTGAGATAGTAAGAGATTGTCATATTGGACATTTTGAATATTATCTTGATGATACTTTATCAAGGCTTGGTATTTACTTGGTTTTATTCAGTATTAGTTTTATGGGATAAAATGTTTATATTTTATACTACTTCTGAAAACAAACCAAAATAAATAATCATATGCCTATCAGAGAATAGTCAGATCTAGTTCAGTCGGTTTTGCTGTGCATCCTTATCCTTTCTCAGTTTTAACATGATGTCCAATTGAAGAAATTCTTTGGACGAATCGTCCATAAGAGAATCATATGTACTGCTGGCTCTAGTTGACTGCTCCTTCCGTTTGGTTCATTGCAGAGAAGACATTTCTGGGAGAAGGTATATGCGCAGCTTCTATAATGATGTTGCTCGTCTACAGGTCTGCTCCTTCTCCTTTCTATTACAGTAGTTCTCTTCCTGGTGGACCATTTTTTGTATTAAGTCTTACCCATATTTGTAAGATTTATGTGTTCTCTGAATGATTTGTTGCAGGATGTGCGGAAAAAGTTTCCTCGTTGCAGATCAGATATGGAGCCAGGACAGGTTATCCTTTAGTTTGTTTCATGTTACAATTGTGGTATCAGCATCATTTGTGTAGTCATTGATATCAAGCTGCTGCGCGCTAATTACTCTTCCTTAATCATGTGCCTGCCAGTGCTTTTTTCCACGGGAAGTTGCAAAAGGAATCAGCACCCCGATGTTCATTCTCAATCCAGCATATGATGTTTGGCAGGTACAATTATCCGTATCTGTTTTTGAAGTTTCCAGTGGTCTGTTACACATGAATTTGAACATGATAAACTTTCTGCTCTTTTATTTTCAAGGTTGAACATGTCTTGTCTCCAGAAGGTTCCGACCCTGAACGCTTATGGGAAAATTGCAGATTGGACATCACTAAATGTGATTCAAAACAGCTCGAAACTCTCCAAGGTTATAAGAGAACAAACTCATGATATGTCCTCCTGCCTTCGTTTTGATAACATCTGCATAACTCTCTAGCTTAACAAGTATAAAATTTGCAGGTTTCAGGAAAGATTTGCTTGATTCTCTAAATGAATTCAAGAAGAGAAAGGAGTGGGGCATGTTCATCGACTCCTGCTATATACACTGTCAGTCAATGAACCCCTTGACTTGGCACTCTCCGTCTGCCCCTAGAATCAATAACAAGGTAGGCCCCATCTCTCGTCTGTATAGCAGTAACAGTGCAAAGTGACTGTTTTAGTTTTCATTTCGAAAATATAGGTTATTCTGTGGCAACAACTGGCATGAAGAATGCAATCCTGAACTTTGAAAAATCTATTGTCTTAGAAATTGTCATACTAAATCAATTCCATTTCTGATGAGAACAGACGATTGCTGAAGCGGTGGGAGACTGGTTCTTCAACCGGCGAGAGGTGAAGGAAATCGACTGCGAATATCCGTGCAACCCGACGTGCCACAACGCGGTTCTCAGTCGACCGTACAGGGAAGCATGATAGACGTTTTCTGTCGCAGCATTTTTCGGACTTTCAGCGTGTTTTGCCCCTCGCGTGTGGCTCAGGATGTACACGGTTGGAAACATGTGGCCAGTTGACAATATAGATCATTTTTCCCTTTTATGAGGGAACGCTGAACTCACAGATTGATTCACACCTGTACTCAAGAATTGTTGGAATATACAAGTCGTAGATTTGCAGAGAGAAACAAGTGATACTGGTACACCTGGTGTGTTTATGCTTTTATTATTATACAACTGATGCTGGTATGTCTCTGTCTAACCTGACAGGTACCCAAGTCTTCTCCTTGAAACAGGGGGAGAGACTGACGAGGTAAACAACATGTACTACACGTACTGAAGTGTTGGTTGATGTCCAGTGTCCACCACATGTCTGGAGCCAAAGCCAGATTTTTCTCCTTGGAACACGGTAAGCTCTCCGGTCTAAGCACGGTGATTTACGCACTATGTCCTTCGAACAAGTCAACTCTATTTTTCCCACTACCATTAGTAGCAGCTGCTGTCCTTGATGGTACGGTTAATTCGTTCTAAAACTTCAATGATGACAGATTGACAGTGAGATATCATGACCTTGTCGTCTCGTCTGGAACACAAGAATTTTCCTAGACCGCGCAGAAATAGAACTGAAAAATTCAGGCAAAATTCCCATGAAAAAAGTCCAGTCCTAGCGGCTGCTCCTCCCAGCCAGTCGTAGCTAGCGCTAATTAGCGGTATATGTACAGGTGGAGACCGCACTAAAGCAATCAAGAGTCTCTGTTTTATCGTAGACTGATTTATCGTGTTGCTGACCATATTTACAGCTCAATGACAGGGGTTGTAATAAATACTACTCCCTCCGTTTCAAAATATAACATGTTTTAGGTTTATAAAGAAAATGTATCTAGACTAGTTTTAGTGTGTAGATTCACTCCAAACATGAGCGAACCTATATACTGAAAGTAGTCTAGATACATTTGCTTCACAAAGTTAAAACATCTTATATTTTAAAACGGAGGGAGTACATAGTAGCTGCTCTCGTCATATGAAGACATACCTTCTGATGATGTCAAAGTTTCTCTGAAATGCCAAACATTTGCAACAACTTGGGTGCTCCCTCCTTGGCTTTTTTCGTTGTCTCGAGCGCGTCATTTTGTTGTAACAGAAGAAGAAGACGCTGCAACCACGCTCCGAATATTTTGGATGGTCAGTTAGAAACTGACTACTGGTTTCAAAATTTGTCAAGCTAGTTCGTCTCTGAATTTTAAATCTCGGATTTAGTTCGTATTTGTGGCTCGGGTGAGAATTCACCCTATTTGCACGTCAGATGTACTGTACCTTCTGCACCGAGTGGTCACTCCTCTTCAGTAGCAGTTGGGTACTAGGAATAGTTCAGTCGTTGTGCTTGGAATGCATTTTGACCCGCCATTGCCATTGGATTTGACCATCGCAGTCTCGGGTCAGGACCACCCAGCTTCAGTCTTCCCTCCTGTCTAGTAGCAGTGGCTAAGCATGGTGATTAATGATGCACAATGTAGTACAGGGTATTGTCAGGTACTCCGACTGAAATCACATGCCATTGGCAACCGGATCATAGGCAACATACATGGTACACCAGACCAGACCAGACCAGACCAGACCAGAAGCAGAGGAGTACATACTCAGCCAGCTCAGTCAGCAGTGCCACGTTGGGTGGAGCGACAGTCGCCGACACTTGCGCGTCCTCCTAGGTCAAGTATGTCGAGCTGAGCCTACCTGAACCCAGCCTCAAGCATGAGACAAAACTCCAAAGCTGGGATGATGGCATGCCTCTCTCTCCTCACATGCCGTTGCTCAGTATGATCCGACTTTAAAACAAAAAATGCTTCGCTTGTTACATTAACTCTGCTCTCTTCATCATGATCAACCGGACCCAAAAACACCCACAAAGTAACCACTTGGCATATTTCATCTGCCAAATGGACTCTATGAACAGCATGAATGAATGATTGTACAGTACGATGGAATGGACCAAAACCATGGCAAGCCGAAAATAATGTACTAGTGCAGTTCTTCAAGCCGAAAATTGTAGGTAAAGAAGAAAAACTTGGAGGTAACAGCACGTATGCAAGCGTGGTTGATGTCCAGTGTGTCCACCGTCATGAACCCAAAGCCAGATTTCTCTCCTTTGAACGGACACGGTATAAAAAGCTCGTTCTTCTCCGGTCTAATTAAGCACGGCTGTTAGCGCCATGCCATGCCCCCTTCTAATTAGTCGGTTCCTGCCACTGCTAGTACTACTAGTTGTTGCTGCTGGGCTTTGATAGTCCAGGTGCTAATTATGCAGGTGGGGACCGGACGGGACCGACTAATTACAAGTCGCACTTTCATCATATACTACTCATTTACCATGTCAATGACCATGTTTATAGCCCACTCATGCTCTGATAGGGGTAGAAAATATCTGGTACCTGCTCTCGTCACATACTGAGAGAGAGAGGTACCTGCTCGCTCATCATGGCATCTTCTGAATGATGACGCCTTCACAATACGTGATGTGGTGGGAATGCGTACATACAAAGTTCCTCCACTGGCTTCTCCCTTCTTGACTGTTGTTGTTGTTGTTGTCGTCGTCTCCAGCGTATAGTAGTTTTGTATTACTCCTAGAGAAGACGACGCCGCGATGGCGCTGAGATATTTCCGATGGTTAGTTAGTATAGTACTGTGCTCGAGAATTTTGTTTGGTGATTTGACCGCTAGTTTACAAACTGTCAAGCATCCTGTACAGATTTTTTCAAATTTTTTTTTAGTTTATTAGTTTGTTTTGGGAGAGAAAGAGAAGCAAAGCATCATCTCAGATGTGCAATACGCTCTGCGCAGAGTGATCAGTTGCAGTTGCAGTTTGCTGCCTGTCTTTCTTCTTCCTCTGTTTCTGTCTCAGTGGTCCAGCACTGTTGCTGCTGTGATTGGAATGCATTTGACCACCCCATTGGGTCTCTCAGTATCAGCTTGTGAGCTCCAGTCTTCCTTCCGGGCACACCAAGAAAAACAGGCTACTACTAGTAGTGCCTAATTTTGGTGATTAAAGATGAACAGCTCTCAAGGACATTGTCAGGTACTACAACTGAAATCATGGCAGCATGGTACACCAGACCATACCATCCTCCTCCGCGGTGCCAGTCGCCGACACTGCAGCATCCATGCATCCAATGACTCAAGTCTGGCGAGACTGTACTTGAACACATCCAGAACAACCCGAAAAATGTATCGTTAGTACATTTTTCTTGAGACAATTGCAGATTCAATATTACGGAATGTTATTCAGAACAATCCGAAACTCTGCATGGTTATAATAGAAAACAAGCTCATGATGTGTGCTCATGCCTCTTTTTTTTTTTTGGGATAACATGACATAACCGCGCGTCACTAGCTTACCACGTACTTCCCCTATTTGGATTATAAGATGTATGTAACACCTTTTAGTATGTAGATTCATTTGAATCTATAGACTAAAAAGGTGTCTAGATACATTAGATTCACTAATCTAAAACATCTTATATTTCCAAACAGAGAGGGTATATATTAATTTTTTTTGCATGTTTGAGGAAAGAGTTGCTTAATTCTCTAAATAAATTCAAAATGAAAGAGGAGTGGGGCATCTTCATTGACTCGTGATATATATACTGTGAGACAATGACCCCCTTGACTTGGCACTCTCCATCTGCCCCTAGAATCAATAACTAACTAACTAGGTGTCCCCTGCACCGTTACCGTGACACAAATGAGAGGCACATTTTATCTTTCTTTTTTTACCCGAGAGAGGCACATTTTAGATGGTTAGTTATTTTAGATGTCGCATGCACTGAGAATGATTTTCTAGCATTATAAGCCTTTCTAGCAAGCTGTTTTAGTTTGCTAAAAGGCTTATATTATAAAACGGAGGGAGTACTTTGGTAATGTTCATGTTATTGATTCGTGCTATATCCCCTGCACTTTTACTGCTACACAAATGAGAGGCACATTTTAGGCCTCGTGTGGCCAATAGGCTATAGCTCAGTTTTTTTCCATTACCTAGGGAGCCATGAGCACAGAACTGATTCACACACCAGATGACTGCTAAAATATACAGTAGAAACTTTAGATTTACGAACTGAAACAAGTTATATACAGGTAAGTCTGACCGTTTTATGCTTTTATCACTGATTCTGTGTATGTATGTCTAACCTGACAGAGACCCAAATCTTCTCCTAGAAAAAGTGAAAGGAAGATACTGACTTGGTAAACATGGGTCACATATCCGCACGAACTATCTGACATGAGGTCCTATCATGGATCCGATCTACTGTCGAACTCCCTGTCGTTGACGGAGTGGTGGAAGCTGCTAGTGTGCTCCAACCCATGTCAGATGCACAAAGGAATCTCGTGCATGATCATGCTCGCGGCGTGGTGGATTTCGATGCATAGGAACATGGTCGTCTTCAACAAAGGGTCGTCCTCGGTTGCTTCCCTAGTCAACATGATCAAACCTGAGGCAAAATCGCGGGCTGAGGCGGGAGCTCGAGGGTTAAGCCGGATACTCCCTTATACTAGCCTTCTTGGGTCGAGTTGTATGGTTTGGGTGTTGGTCCACTCTAGAATTGTAAAATGAAAACTTCCTGATCTATGAGTACATCGAAACGCAAAGCTTTTTGTATTTTCGCGAGAAAACCCCCCCAGATTTCTCTCCTTAGAACACGATAAGCTCTCTGGTCTAAGCACAACAATTAACCACACCATGTCCCCCATTTGAATAATTTCAACTCTCTTGATCCTAGTAGACATTTGCAGCTCTTCTCCGGCCGGTCTAAGCACGGGAATTGAACATATATATATATATATATATATATATATATATATATATATATATATATATATATATATATATATATATATATATATGCCCCTTTGAATATATATATATGCCCCTTTGAATACTTGCAAGTCTATTGTTCCTACTACAGTACCATTAGTAGCAGTTGCTGTCTTGGAGGATCCGATCAATTCATGATAAAACCGCATATGGTGATATATAGTAAGATACCATAGGACCTTCTCGTGTGGAGAACGGGAGCTTTTCTTTGGAAAAGTAAAATTCTGGAAAAACTCCCATATATGAAGTTAGTCCAGTCCTTAGCGACAGCTCTTGGTCCATCAAGCTAGAGAAGCCGGTCCAAGCAAGTGCTAATTATGCAGGTGGAGACCGCACTGCTAAGTGAAAAGTCACTCTTTTAGTAGTATCATATAGATTCATTTACTAGTACTTTAATCATCTCCATATTGATTGCTCCATGATACGTACGTACGGGATGTAAATATCGTCTATAGCTTTGCTGCTCTCTGTGTCATATGAAGAAGCGGATGGGATACCTGGTCACCCATCTGTGATGTGGGAACGCATACATACAGATCAGTTTCTCCAATGCACAAATGTCAAACACATGCATGATGCAACTTGGGGTGTCCACTGTCTTCTCCCTCCTCCTTTTGACTTTCTTTGCTCATCGCCACTTCTTTTGCATACGTATGCCTCAGATATTTGTGACTTTTATTAGTTGGAAGTAGTTATGAAAACTGCCAAGCATCTCCTCGGTGTTTGAATTTCGAATTTAGTTTGTGTTTGGGTTTGGAGTAGAAACCAAGGATCATCTGAGATGTACTGTGCGCTCTGAAGAGAGTGATCACCAAGGATAGCTCTCTTCAGTTGCAGCTGCAGGCTTCTTCTTCTTCTTCTTCTTCTTCTTCTTCTTCTTCTCACTGGTTTACTTCTACGAAAAATTCTGCTGGTGCTGTGTTTGTAATAATTTTGACCAGCCATTGGATCTCTTATGTCAGTCTTCCTGGCTCACCAAGAAAAGAAGCAGTAGCCGAGCTTGGTAATTAGTAGTATAGATGTACGGTGTCCAAGACATCCTCTATCAGTATGGATGAAAGTGGAGCGGCAGTATTCGCATTCCGACATTTCTGCAAAAAAAGAAAACGAGATGGAAATGGAAATAAGGAAATGAAATTCGGGCAAGAGAAATGGAAACGGAAACCTCCTGGCAGAAGCAGAAACGGAAAAAAAAACAGAACGGCGATTTCGGATGGAACAGTCGCGGAAACAGAATTGTTTCCATCCCTACTTATCACGGAGCAACCGAAATCATATGCCATTGTCAACCATTTTTATTATGCATGTATATGCTTGGTGGTACACCAGACCAAAGACATAGTGCATACTACTAGTATACAATTGAAGCAGGCAACACTGCAGCGTGCATCGAGTCAAGTGTGGTGTGGTCATCCATAAGCATGAGACAAATTTCCAAAGCCCTCTCACCACGCCTCACATGCCATTGCCTCATACATGATAATAACTTTAAAAATGTTTCACTTGTACGTACAATAATTCTGCTCTCTCTCTCTCTCTCTCTCTCCCCACGTACGTATGATTGTACATGATACGTTCATATGATCAAAAGGAATGGATCAAAACATGGAAAGCCAGAAAAATTACGCGGTGCAGTCCTGCAAGAATGACAATTCAATTTTCCTAACCCAGTAATATAACCTTTTGTTACTACCTTAATTTGATGGATCACCGAAATATGTTCGTAACGTTTTTGGCGGTAGCTCCTGTGCTTCAGCCACCTGCTCTGCTCTACTCTGTTGTGGTGTCACGGGAGATTGTGCTCATGCTTATCTGTATTTATGAAGAGGAACAAGTAATACTGGTAATATCTGAACTTTTAATGCTTTTATTACAACTGATGCTGTGTATGTATGTCTAATCTGACAGGGACCCGATTCTTCTCCTTGAAACATGGGAAGGAAGATCCTGACTACTAGGTAAACGCGGGTTGATGTCTTGTGTCCACCACCTGTCTAGAGACAAAGCCAGATTTCTGGGTTAGGAAAATTGAATTGTCATTCTAGACATTAGCAGCTGATAAAACTGCAAATGATGAGAGTGAGACATCATAGGACGACGGACCTTGTCGTGACTTTTTTTCTTCTAAAATCACGCGGAAAGGTAAACTGAAGAATTCTTGTAAAGCTCTCATAAGAAGTCCAGTCCTAGTGGGCTGATCTTGGTCCAAGTGCTAATTATGCAGGTGGAGGACCGCACTAAGTAAAAGCCACTTGCTATTATACATCCATTTCTATCATCTTCATGACACCGTATTGATAGCTCAATGATAGGGGTTGTAAATATCTGCTTAGCTGCAATGCATGCTCTCGTCATACTATGCAGAAAGTGGAGGCATACCTGGACAATCACCTTGTGTTGTTTGAATGCATACATACATACAAAGTTTCTCTCAACGACGACGACGACGACGACGCTCAGAACTTTTGGATGCGTAGTTAGAATTTTGGATATTAGAAGAGGCCAACTCTCTGTAGTTTACAAATCGTCAAGCATTTTCTGTACATTTTCAGGTTCAGGTTTGGTTTTTTTTGGGGGGTGTCTGCACAGCAGCAGCGAGTGACCACTCGTTCTAACGGTGATCACTAATTCTTCAGTTGCAGGCTTCTGGATGGTCCAGTACCGTCGAATAATTCATTCAGTTGCTGTGCTTGGAGTGCGTTTGACCGCCATTGCATCTCCCATGTAAGGACCACCAAGCTTCAGTCCATTGCATCTCTCACTGCTCAACAAGAAAAACAGACTGCTAGTAGGCACTAGCAGCTGCTAAGTTTGGTGATCAAATATGCAGTGTCCAGGACATTGTCAGGTAGAGTATCATATACTGGTACACCAGACCAGACCAGATACAGAGTACATCCTCCTCCTCCACAGTTGAACCAGCCAAGTCTGCACACATGTTGGGTGGACTGACTGACAGTCACCGACACTAGCGCGTGAGTCAAGTCTGGCGAGCTGAACCTGAACCCGTCCATGAACATGAGACAAATCCCAAAGCTGGGATGGGCCGCACATGCTCCCATGCCGATCCCAACATGATAACTTTGAAAAATGCTTCACTTGTTACAATAATCCTGTTCTCTATCTCTCTCTCTCTATACAAACATACAGTAAGTTGTACATGATACATTCATCATGACCAACAATACCCAAAAAAACAAAACACCACAAACCACATGGCATGTTTCACTCTGCCTGCCAATGGACTCTATAAGACGACATGAATCATGCATCGTACTAGTACAATACTACAATGGAATGGTTCAAAACCATGGCAAGCCAAAAAAAATAAAAGAGAAATAGTACAGAGCAATGATTCAAGAATGGCAATTCAATTTCCTAATCCAAACTACTAGTAGCATGAATAAGAATCATTACACTACGGTATTATGTATATTGTAACCTTGGTTTGCTTGAAAGATCACCTACCCAGGATCTGCGGTGGATGATCATGTCTTGATCTTCAAAAATGATGGTTTGGCGGCAGTTCTGCTTCGGCGGTCTACTGCTCTGCTCTGTTGTGTTGTGGTGTGGTGTCAAGGGAGATCGTGCACGGGCTTGTCGAGGAGGAGGGCGTCGCTGTCGACGGCCATCCTGCCGGAGCCGCGCCCGATCTTGCTCGACAGGGACCCCATGGCGGATGACAGCCCCTTGAAGCTGCTGCTCCCCTCACGGGACCTCCGAGACCGCCGAAGGCTCAGCCGTGGCGATGCCACGGCCTTCTCCTCTGCATCGTCACCAACTGCCAACGCGGGTCCCTTGGCCTTGGTGCCGGCCACCACGAGCCGGGAGATGCAGCTGCGGCAGAAGGGGCACGCCGGCGGCAGCAGCGTCAGCGTCGTCGGGTTGGGCTTGCTGTGGCAGCACAGCGCCAGCGTGCACCCCGCGCACATCTGGTGCCCGCAGTCCTGCACCTCGATGCTGCACGCCTGCTCGAAGCAGATGCTGCACAGCTCCTCCTCGTCTTCGTCGTCGGCGCCGGCGTCAGAGGAGGAGGACGGCGACGGCGGCGAGTGCTTGCTGCCTCCCTTGAGATTGAGGAGGATCTTGTTCTCGCGCTCCATGTTAGCCTCGGCCAGCGCCGCCTCGAGCAGCGCCCTGGCGTCGGCCTCCAGCTCGCCGATGAACTTGAGCGGGGACGGCCACACCATGGGCTCGGCCGCCGACGGGTTGAGCAGCGCCGCGCACGCCCCGTGCCCCCGCTTCAGCGCCACCGCGTACGCGATCCGCCCCGCCGAGTCCCGCTGCACGCGGTCCGCGCCCCACGCCAGCAGCTCCCGCACGCACCCCATGTGCCCGCCGCGCGCCGCCAGGTGCAGCGGCGCGCTCCCGGGGAAGCCGTAGGATCCCGTGGGCGCCGACACGATGGCGCCGCTCTCGAGGAGGAGGTGCACGCACTCCGGCCGGCCCTGCCTCGCCGCGAGGTGGAGCGGCGTGGCGCCGTGCTCGTCACGCACGTTGACGAAGCGCGCGAAGCCCCAGGAGTCGGCCACCGGCGTGGTGCGCGCCGCGGCCAGGATGGCACGCAGGCAGTCGGCGTGGCCGTGGTAGGCCGCGTGGTGGAGACACGTCCGAGCTTGCACCGAGTCGAACATCAGAATCTGGTCCATCAAGCAGCACAGAGTTAGTTAGTCAGGGGAGGAAGACTGACAAAGGCGGACGGGGTCAAATCAAAAGATTGCTGCTTTGAGGTCGGTCCTCACATTGGCGCCGGCGGCGAGGAGCGCGAGCGCGCAGTCGATCTGGCCGTGCATGGCGGCGAGCATGAGCGGCGTCTGCTTGCTGCGGCTGAGCACGTCGGGGCGCACCCCGCGGGCGAGGAACATGGACACGACCGGGAGGCAGCCGTTGGCGGCGGCGACGTGGAGCGCGGTGAGGCGGTCGTAGATGGTGGCGCGGCGGGCGAGCGCCGGGTCGGCGCCGAGGAGGCCCTCCAGGGCGTCCAGGTCCCCGGCCTGCGCGGCCCGGAAGAAGTCGTGCTCGTCGCCGTCGCGGGCGCAGCTCAGCCCGTGCCCCATCGGCTCCGGCTCCGGTTGGTTCCCGGCCGCCACCGGCGACGGCGTGGTCAGAGGTGGGTGGGAGTAGGGGGGAAGAAGACGAGCTGCTAGTCTCTCTAGTTTAGCTTCGGAATTCAGAGTGCTACTAGTGGGTCTTTATCGGAGCACGAGCTCCCTCTCCTCATCCTTGGATCTTTCTGCCTTGACTTCAACATCCCCACTTGGCATTATCTCTCTCCCTTAATTAATCTCCCACTCTCTCTTGATATTTTCTTCTCCACTTTTTCTACAGTACGATTTTGTTTTGTTATTGACATGAACTGATTATTATTTCATTGCGCCTGCTCTTTTTATTCCCTCAGGTGGATTCCTAGCTACTCCTATTTGTCTTTTTTCCAAGCAACTCAATGTGTAGTTTAGTGCTCTTTTATTGTGAAATCCACAGTATTGAGATCTTTATAGAATACTACTCCCTCTGTTAACTAATGTAATACTGTACATCTTTTTTAGAAATAAATATGTCTAAACATATTTTAATGTTTAAGTTCATCCATTTTAGACCAAATCTAATCTAATTTAAGATATCTAGAAGGTCTTCATATTATATGCATTTTTTTTTTTGAGTTTGACCCGGAACGTGGGGTAATATAGAACGAAGGGAGTGTAGTTTAGGGTTGATATGAGATATTACCGATTGTGGCTTAGTCTTAAGAATATCTTACAGACTTACTAGCAGATTGGTGCCACAAAAACGGTTGGGAGTTCCACAGTGTACACAGCTGAGAATGCCACCAAAATGTCAACATCTTTCACCTACTTTACTAAAATATTTTACCAGAAAGTAGTAAAATATGCACCGTCAATAGTAGTTAATTGATGATGGGTTTGTGAAATGAGCATGACGTTGACCACATGTCGGCGCCCCTTTTCATGCCAACTCGTGTATGTATGGAGCAACGTAACCATTATGGTTGTGGTTGCTGTTTGATATTTTCCTTTTCTTTCCCTTCTTTTAATAATTTCTTGGTGGTATGGTGGGGACACACACATGTTCAAGGAGCAGCAAAATTATTGGTATTTTTAAGGCTAGCATTATTAGGTTTTAGGACACGGGTATGGCCATACGGCCAGTGGGACCCACCCATCTCTCCTTTTCTCCAACCTAAATCGCTTTTCAATGAAAGAAAAAACCTTTATAGAAACCAAAAAGAAATTCTAGCTACTACTAAACTAAAAGGAATGCTAACCTGAATAACTTTTTTTCTTTAATTAAGCCATCTTTACTTTTACACATTTTTATGTTATTTAAGTTCCACGTGGACTAAAAGTGTACTTACTATGTGCCATTTGATCACGATGCCCACGTTTGAATACATAGTTTCCCTCCATTTCCGGGCAGGGCATGAAAACATAGACCAAAAGTGCAACCGCAAGAATTCTACTACTAGCACCTTTCATATTGAAAATCAATGCATGAAGCAATACAAGGTCGTCGGACTAATGGGAAATTATGTTTGATTATTACTCCTCAAGTAATAACGTGGCATGGAGAAAAACAGACCCAGCAACCTGAATCGGCATTTTGAGTCAGCATGGCGCTAGCTATAGGCTTGATCGAGTACATGCGTGCCGGCGACCGATTCAAAACTGGTCAAATTCCAAACGCTTTTGTGGAAATCTGAACCCAGGGGCGGACCTAGGCTATACCGAGTGGGGGCCTAGGCCCCCAGTCAATTTCTGGTTTCCCCTTTTAAAACCTACAATTTTACTACCTAGGCCCCCACTTAGATTAAAAATAAGGCCCCTGCTCAGCTTGGGCCCCCACTTGCTGATTGGGCTGGGTCCGCCCCTGCTGAACCAGCGTGTGTAAAAAAGTCCAACGGGGAGATGATGGCGTTGAACTGCAGTACAACAATGATACAATCGTTTTGACCTCCGAAATGAAATTTTGCTGACTTGTTTTTCTCTTTATTGTGACTGACGGGCATCAGTTGGGTTGTGACAATCGTGCATTGGTGGGAGGCTGAGGAGATCCGAACCCTCTAGTATAATCACATCGCTGCGGGTAAGAGCAGATTAAGGTTAATTACATCATCAAGCCTGTTTATTTACCATTAAGTAGCTAAATCTACATTAATTTGTACATATTTTATAAACTTAGCATCAAGTTGACCAACAAAATATCACTTGGGATGGACCCATGCGGCAGAGGCCGAAAGGGGGAGTGGTTAAATCGGGGAATACACTACCTGCCACCAAATTTCTACATCTTATACATCTGTGGCTACATGATAAAATATTATATTCGAGTGGCGATCACTCGACTAGAATTTCACACTGAAAACTCCAGTAAAATTAGATATATATAATATAATCACATATTACTAATGCATCCGACTAATCTGCAAATGATAAAAATGAAATATACAAATAAAAGTATCAAATGAATACAGTGTGAACAGTAGTGGCATATATAAGAGATGTACAATTGGTGTAGATTAAAATAAACGAAGATTAATTTCATGAAACAAGTGGGCCAAGTGTTTCAAAAACAAAAACAATCTACCAAGCTAGAGCAGAACCGTAAAATAGTTTGATGGGATATTACACTTAATATGGACCATGAATGATGGGTATGTGAATCTTCTGAATTTCCTCAATTTCAAGCAGTCATTCCTTTTGAATCAACTAATTAATATGTACATGGGTATGGATCTTAAGGAAAATGATGTCGGTAATTCTAAATTGGCTAGCATTCTGATAATCTTCTTTAAGCTCAACCAATAAAGAAAAGTAAAACTCCAGTTCAGTGAAAAATACAACTTTAAGTTTTCATCGGGTTGTGTTTCAACTAAGAAAAATAACGTACTCCCTCCGATCCATATTACTTGACTCAAATTTGTCTAGATTTGGATGAACCTAGACACTATTTTAGCATATAGGTTCATCCAAATTTTGACGGATCCAAGTTAACTAATATGGGTCGGAGGGTGTAGTTAAAAGGTAGAAAAAAGAATAGCTTAGTGAATTGGCGGCATAAGAGGCTTCAAATTCCTGGTGTATACACCTGAGAATGAGACCAAAATTTCAACATCTTTCACCTACTTTACCAAAACCTCTTTTACCGGTTAGTAGTAAAATATGGACCATTAACAATACTTATTAGCCTATGATGGGTTTGTGAATTGGGCATGATGTTGGCCACATGTCGGTGCCCTTTTCAAACCAACCCGTGTATGCACCAAACAAGGTAGTAACCATGATGGTGGTTGGTGTTTCATTTTTTCTTTTTGGTGGACACACATGTGTTAATCTATAGGTGGAATTATTGGTATTTTTATGGCAGCATTATTGGGGTTGGGAGACAAAAAAGTGCCGGAGAAAGGGAAGCCATACGTCATTGTGACCCACCGATCCACCGCTCCTTTATGCCACCAAAAGAAAAGGTAACGGTGCACAAGATTCAATACACATTTTCCCATTGGCAGCCATAGAAGTACACCTTCGTTTTGAGTCAGCATGGCGCCCGGCTACGGAATCAACTGAAATTTGGAAAAATTCCAAATACGTGCGACGGAGTTGTTGGTCTAGATTATTGTCGGCGATGCTGACCATTCGACGATGCAGATACGACCCCTTTGTTGATGGCGAGACGCGTACTCGGGTATGATTGTCTCGGTTCATGTCGGCGAAGACAAGCCGGCGAGGTGGCAACGTGCGAACGGAGAAGCCGGCGCGACAAGTTAAGGCATCCCTTGGGGCGCCGGTGTAGCGTCCTTGGTACGGTCATTGGCGAGGATTTGCCGGTGATGAGTCGATGTCGGGGTTAGAGTAGAGGCACGTGATGATGATATGCGGCGGTGGACGGCGCAATCCAATCTATGATCGGTGAAAGAAGAAGAACCGCTGGTCAAGTGGCCGGCGAGAAATTTTTGAAAAAATCTGTTGGATTTGAACTACGAGTTGCCCCCCTCCCCCCTCTCCCCCCCCCCCCCCAGACACACAGCAAAGATTGATCTCCCCGGAGGCGGCATGGTGGAAGTGGTGGGCTAAACCCTAGGTCAAGAAATGAGAAGCTCTGATAACATGAAGGCAATAATAGCTGATTGTGTTGATAGATTGCTATTGTGTATTGCTTTAATTAATTACATTGTGAGCCCTTGAGCTGTTTATATTGTACTAGAAAACATGGGAATTAAGAAGCCTAGTAGAGCTAGAATCCAAAACTACTAAATATAGCAATCGGTGGTCTACTCTAATACCTAACCGTGGTATATCTAACACTAACTTGCTTCGGCACCGGAGATTTTTGGTGCCAACCTACACAACTTGTGCTCCATTCTTGTTGGCGTCGAACCTAGAGGCCACGTGTCCGAAACATTTTTGCCGAGTGGTTAAAGGATACAGTAGTTTTGCCAACAAGTTGGATTTGTCAAAAAAAAAAAGTATGAGGAGATCCCAACCCAACCTCTTAAGGGTTATATGCATCATTAAGGATAACTTATTTTCTCCTTACGAGATGCTCCTCTTTTTCTATTTAAGAGCACCTCTAGTAGATACCACAAAATTAGAAATCGCAAAAGTCGTTTGCAGTAAATCGTAAACCTGTTTTAGGGTAAAAAATTGTCCCGATAGAAAAAATCTTGTATATCTATACCACAAAATAAAATATTTTATAAATATTTCATCGTCTTCTTCGAAAAGTATCTTTCTCGCAGGCGTACAGATCCCTCTCGCACGTCCTGCGGCTGGCCGGCCGGCGAGCTACCGCATAGGATTTGATGCGTGCTTGCTGCTCCTTGCTGCCGCATGCGTGCTCGCTGCTGCTTGCTGCTGCTTTGATTGATGTGTGCGGTTCCGGTTTCGGCGGGCCGGCCAACGAGCTGCTGCTGCTCTGGGCAGCGACTATGGCCGATAAAAACTGATAATAACTGTGAAAATCAAACCTACTAGCCGGAAGTAGAAGATTGGCACTGGAATCGAGACTCTCTGCCGTGGAATCGGCCTTCACAAGCGACGGCGCCGTAGACGGTGAGAGCGATTGATGCTGAAATTTGTGTTACCTACCTTAAAAACATAATATTCAGAAACTGGATATATTCGGTACACAGAGTAGTTATGCGAGAAACTTAAAATAAATACGATTTTGACTACTTTTACGGTATCTGTTATGTCCATTTTTTTTTGACCAAAACTATAAAAATTTGCAAAATTTGTGGGATTGACCACTTTTGCGATATCTAATAGCGATGCTGGCTCATCAGGTTGATGATTGTGCCTTTTTGGTGCCCCGCGTATGAAAAAGGCATAGCTGATTGTGTATACAAGTGAGCCGAATATAAAGCATGAGTATACTACTACAACTTAAGTATGGATCTCACGCGTGTCGGTGCATTTGATGTGATCGACACGGCGGCTGGCTTAATAATTCAAATATGCGCCGCGCGCGCCCACAAATTAGTTGAGGAAACGCAACTGAAGGTGCACCATCTTCTATCGACGGTGCATGCATGCGGTTCCTCTGCTAAACAATTCCATCGGCGCTTTACCTTGATCACGCGCAAGTTGTGCTAAATGCACCCAATCATCATCTTCTCAGCATCATCTTATATCTAAAAGAGCGATTTTCTACTTTCACTCGCTATCTGAATTTTTTTGTGACACTTGTTAATCCATTTTTTTTGGCTGCCGCATTTTACCTCATATTCGTGATGGTGCATCTGCATCTACCACATCTCACCATTCTCCCGCTTTGATGACATCAACGCCCAGGGTGGTGGTGTTAAGGCTAACAAAAGCAATGTGGCTAGGGCATTGGTGTCGGGTGATTTTGCGAAGAAAACATACAACCGGAACATATCCAATTTGGTACTAGTTTTTTCTTAGTGAAGTCCAATTTGGTAGTTTAGTCAACGTCCAGGGAGCCTGCTTGGTGGGCTGCTGAGCTATCACAAATAGGGCGAAATAAACAGAGGCTCGCGCTCACTCCCTCCCCTCTCCTCTGGCCTCCCTTCCTGCTTGAGAGTCCCCGTGAGAAACCGGCCCGCCCCCCAGCCGTCTCCGGCGGCCTTGCCGCTCGGAGATGGCGAAGGGGAGGTGCCGGAGTAGTGTTTAGCAGTAGGTCTAGTGTTGCCGACGGTCTGCCGGGGTGTTGGAGTAGGGCGCCGGTCTTTCTCGGCCAAATCTGGCGTTGTCTGCTGATGGCCTTTCTCTCTGTGGTGCTCCGATGGGAGGCGCTCTTGGGAAGGGGCGTGGCTGCAGAGATCTCCGCAATAAGGCTCGAGCTCGTCTACCCTAGAACCTGGTTGGTGCCCGTGTGGTTCTTGCTCCTGCTGGCCGGTCGTGGTGGCGAGGGTGAGGGGAAGAGCTTCGTCGGCGCGACCTGCTTCTCTGGGTGACAGGGATTTTCAGGTGGTGGCATTCCAGCTCGGTCGGTTCCAAGGCACACCAATTTACTCCCATGGTGGGAGCTTCTGATGCTTGCTCTGGAGCCGAGTCCACATAATAAAGGCGCTTCTGGCTATCCCATGGTGTGGAGCTGCTGGCCTTCGTTGCCTTCTCCGGCCGACCGTGGCGGTGAGGGGAGGAGGAATCTGGGTGAGCTTCTTTCCATCCTATGGTGGTGGTTTCATCTGCTGCATCCTTTCGGTGTCGATTCACAGTGTGGCGAGATGCCGCTGGGCCACTACCCTTTCTGGTCGAAAGGCGGGCTAGGGATCCCTCCTATGGAGGCCCTTCTTTTGAAGATCTGCATCAGAGCTCGACAACTCGTTCGCGCCAAGTGGTTCGTCCCCGAAGAGGACGAGATGGCCAACGACAATGCTTCTTCTACGGCTTTGGCAGTGTCACGAGCAAGAATCCTCTACGATCTCGGCGTGTTCATCGCCTTGAGGTCGCCGACGATTGGTGGCAGAGGTGCCCAAGGACTTGATTGCTTTCTTTGCTTTTGTTCTGGGGTGCTCTTTGTAATTTGGAACCCCTTATCTTTAAATAGTAGGTTTTTTAGTGCGAGAGTTGTTAAGGGCTTTTTTGTAAAATTGTACCTGCCGCGTGGTTACTAATGCATCATCTGGGGTCTTCTAAACCCCTCTTCCGTTCAAAAAAATAGGGAGAAATAATTAAACTTTTCAAATATTTCCGTAATTATCACATTATAGGGTAGAAGGTGGCAGACAATTAAATAGGGTCACAAAATCACAAACTAATATAGTCCCTTTTAATCCGGTAAATTTATGTCTTGAGATGACACGTCACATGTACGTCACAAGCATGGCATCTATTCCATCCGGTCGAGAATACGGCCGGGTATCGCAGGATTATTTTGAGCATAATACCTAGGTGTCAGGACGAAACAAATTAGCACGTCAAAATCAAAATCCTTATCAAGAAACAAAGCACACAAGTACTCCCCACACGGCCAAGTATTGTTTGAATTATTTCCCCACTACTAGGCACCCAGCTCTAGCTAGGTCTGGTGCCCATGCTATGCATGGCCTCCTGATGGGCTGCTCATTTTCATTCCAAACGTGTAGTTTTCACGCATTTATTCCATTAGGCTTCTAGCTAGCGCCCTTAGTCAAATCGGTATTTTTTTGTCAAATCTGTCCAAATCTGAAAAGTTCAACCGAATCTGACCCCTTTTCGAAACTAATTCGGAATCGGACCCCTGGGTCGGCGCCATTTTAAATAGAGCCGAACTGAAGGAGGTCGGCTCCATTTAAAACGGTGTTGACGTCGGCTCCATGTTCAACAATGCCGACCTCCCTAGGTTGCCCCCTGTTATCACGTGTTGGCGCCGACCTGAATAACTTCGGCTCCGTTTAAAATGACGCCGACCCCAGGGGTTAGGTTCTGAATTAGTTTCGAAGAGAGGTCAGATTCGATTGAAGTTTCGAAAAAATGTCAGATTTGGCAAAAAAAATATGTCAAATCGGATCCTGCAGCAAGTTATCGACTACTCGTCGTACTCCCTCCGATATAGACAAAGTTGAGTCAATTTATTTGGTCCGAAGGGAATATTATCTTGTGTTAGTTTCCAACTTTCCATAGTTAACTTCAAGCCACCGAGAATTACTAAACACTCCACCTGAACCTAACTAACACGCCTGGTTTAACAGAAAACCTGAATTTTCCCAAATTTGCATCAGAAATTCACATTCAATCTTTTTGGACCAACTTCACAATCGACCTTACCTAGTAAGCCTACCAACCAAATCCCGTTTCTTACGCATCTACCAACTCATGTTCATCAATCGATACATAGTAGTCTTTTCTAGCTATCTAGTCATGTACGTACGTACGTGCACGGCGATTAAACATTTTGTCACTGTTAACATTACACCTAACGATCACCATGAGGTCGTAAATCAAATCTAGTTCTTGTCGACATGGCAACTGGTGACAGCAACTTGAATCTTTTGGTGACAAGAAGATGTAAACACGTTGGAGAAAGATCCCTGACAACAACCCACCACACCAGGCAGGAGCGCAGCAGTTGCACCCAAGATGTGCTAACCTAACTAATCAACCAGCAAAATTATGACGTGTTATCATCCCACATTAGTCTAAACATGCATCTTTTGGCATTATATATGACTCGATCGACAAGAAAATAAATAAATATTTGTGTGGTAAGGTTGGTCAAAGAAAATATCAAGTTAGCGTATCGTACTTGTGTGTACACATGCCACCGGCGCAGTCGTGGGAGGCAGCACACGCAACAGTTTAACCTCTTCTTCTTGTTCGTATTCCAATCGTAGCTAGGTCTAATTCTGACCCCAATTGATCGATAGTCGACAAGTTCCAAGTCGACGTGGATCAGCAGCTTAATTGGCCTATAATTATTATCTTATCTACCTATCTCTGTCATCGTCCCATGAGTTGCGCCACGTCAAATCACCCATTGGCCGACTTGTATGTTTGTGTGGCATATATTCTGTTACAATCGTGACAAGAAGATAACGAAAAACGAAAACGAAAAACACAGCAAGGGGACACAGATTTAACGAGTAAAAACCTCCAACAAAGAGAGAGAAAAACCACGGGCGCCAGCCAGCGAAACTTCACTATATCGAGGAGTGTTTACAAACGCCGGGGATTTCACAGATGCAACTCATCCCAACCGCGGCTTACAGGAGGTTTATATACCGGTGGAAACCTAGGCCTCCCGGCGACGGGCCTCGCTCCACTCGTCAGAAGTTGGCCTATACTTTGTAGAATTTGGATCAACATATAACATATTCAACCAGCACAATAACTCAAGTTGGATCCACCGATGAATCATCTGAAAATGACATGGTGTTACTTGATTCAATGCAGATATTTAGCCGTGTGTTTCTGCAACAAAGTTATTGTTTTTCCCAGGGCGTGGTCAAGTGGACAACCGGAGCCATGGCGCACGCAGAAGAGATTATATATCTAGGGACGCGTCATCTATGCTAAGCTAACAATGCTGCTTACCAGAATATGAAGTTAATATTCTGTGATAATAATTTGATGAACCAAGCAACATTTCAGTTGAGACTTGAGATAACCTTTTTTTTCTTGGTGCTTTGTGCTTTTCCGCGCTTACGACGGTATGTTCCATGTTTTCTTTAGTTCTACTTCAATGAAGCTTCACTGTTCTTCAACACATGAAAAATGGTGTAGCACCAGCAGCTACCATCTTCAGCAAGTAAGGGCATTTTTGGCAAACTGATTTCCATCCAAATATCTAAATGGGATATTTCCAGGTTGGAGGGCCCTCTTTTTAAAGGAGATAATGCTGAATAAAAGCTACACAGAGTCACAAAGGCCTTTTATGTAGAAAGCATATCTACATTAATAGGATCAAAGTTTTTCCACTCGGATGTATAAAAGAAGATGGCACTTTAAATATCATGCCATGAGAAATACGACAATGATCATGATTTTTTATGTTTGGTTCCAAATTTATTTAATCTTGTATGTTTCTTTCTGCAAGGGTCTCCCCAAATTTATTTTGAGAGGAACCAACCATGTTATACTTTCTTTTACCGGTAGGAACCAAACAATGTTTTGAGGTCGACCTCATTCCATTAACATGCAGATTAGCTATCTAACACGGGAGCTCCTTAAGCATCAAATAAGCCCCTGGCACCTTAAGGCTTAAGGTCCCCTATTCATGGTCCGCATTTGGTGTGCCATTAACAAATTATGTTTTTATTTTTTCTATATAAAATTCATAAAAATTGCTTTTCTAAATTTCAAGATATGAAAAACCGTTTTAGTGAAAAGTGTATATATTTTTAAATTTTATTGGTATTTTATTTTTTCAAAAAGTTTACAAGAAAAGTTCACAATATTGAATAAAATGGTCATGTATTTCTAAATCAGCGCTCATGTACATATTTTTTTTTAACTATTTGTAAATAAATTTTGGTGTACGTAAACAATATTGTTGTATTGAAAAAGCTTCACGTTTCAGCTAAGCATGGCAATAAAACAAAACAAGAAAAAGTAAAGTAAAAAAATGGAACAAGACAAAGGAAATTAACAAAAACTCAAACTTTCTGCATTCCCGGAGAGAAGTTAAAACATAAAAAAATCAGAAAAATAAGAAAATGTACTTTTCCATGTTGGGCCAGTTGCACGGCCCAAGCCCTATTTGACGCTTTTGAGTGTTAAATAGAATAGATTTTGCGACCCCATACTTGTTTCTCTCCATTCTGATAAATTACCATGATTTACTCAAAACAAAAAAAGATAAATTACCTTGAATCTTTTTTTTGCAGGTATCTTGAATCTTACCAACTATGAATCCGTTCCTTATGTTTACATCATGATCTTACCTACCAAATCAGGTTGCTTATGCCACATAATCTTAGTTTAGGTACTTAGTCATGCACTACGTGATTAGTTTACGAATTAATTTGTCATTGTTAACACCTACCGACTGTACCACACACTAAATCAATTGTAAACCTGGCAACTAATGACAGCAGCAGCAGCGGCTTAATTTTTGGGGTGAGATGAACCGTGCTGGAGAAAGATCTATTTCCCTCACCACCTACTGCAGGCAGGTACGACAGAGGCGGAGCAGCAGTTGCATCCAACTATCTATGATCTTCTAACCTACGATTAACTTTAAAATTAATCGACACGTCGCACTAGTATAATAATGATATTTTGGCACCATATACAGAAATTTTGAAAACTGAAGTGTCCAGACCGATACACATATGACACATGAGTTAAATAGCGAGATTTTGCAGTCAAGAAAATGAGTGGCTGTGTACACATGCCGTGCCACCGGTGCGGTTGCTGCAGCCTGCAGGCCCGAGAAGCAGTAGAACCATACATGCAACGTCTTCTTTTTGTCCGTATATTCTAATTAAATTACAGTCTTGGTCAAACTTCCCCGGCAGGTCACCCATCCTAATACTACTCCAGCTCCAGCACGCTTAACTTTCTCGTTTCTTCAGAATCTGTTCCGTAAAGTAATTCATACATTGTTATCAATACTATGATATCAATCCTATTAACCCTTATATCAACATGTCATATGTTTGTATTTTTTGAAATTACAAACAATTATCTAAGTAAATATTAATAAATAAGTAAAAATATTATTGAATTCAAATAAAAATATAATAATTTTACTTTTTTCTATTTTTTATTTAATATGGAATAATTAATATCTTTCAATATGTAAATCGGAATTTAACAAATAATATGTCTAAATTGATCAGAAAAATGAGAGGAATCCAAATATGATATCCATAACTAGTTGTTGTCGACATGGCAACTGGTGACAGCAACTTGAATCTTTTGGTGACAAGAAGATGTAAACACGTTGGAGACAGATCCCTGACAACTACCCACCACACCAGGCAGGAGCGCAGCGGTTGCATCCAAGATGTGCTAACCTAACTAATCAACCAGCAAAATTATGACGTGTTATCAACTCACATTAGTCTAAACACTCTTCTTTGGCATTATATATGACTCGATCGACAAGATGAAATAATAAATATTTGCGTGGTAAAGTTGGTCAAAGAAAATATCAAGCTGGCGTATCGTACTTGTGTGTACACATGCCACCGGCGCAGGCGCGCGTGAGAGGCAGCACACGCAACAGTTTAACCTCTTCTTCTTGTTCGTATTCCAATCCTGGCTAGGTCTAATTCTGACCCCATCTGATCGATATAGTCGACAAGTTCCAAGTCGACGTGGATCAGCAGCTTAATTATTATCTTTTCTATCCCTGTCATCGTCCCATGAGTCGCGCCACGTCAAATCACCCATTGGCCGACTTGTATGTTTGTGTGGCATATATTCCACCAGCACAATTACTCAAGTTGGATCAACCGATGAATCATCTGAAAATGACATGGCGTTACTTGATTCAATGCAGATATTTAGCCGTGTGTTTCTGCAACAAAGTTATTGTTTTTCCCAGGGTGGTCAAGTGGACAACCGGAGCCATGGCGCACGCAGAAGAGATTATATATCTAGGGACGCGTCATCTATGCTAAGCTAACAATGCTGCTTACCAGAATATGAAGTTAATATTCTGTTATAATAATTTTATGAACCAAGCAACATTTCAGTTGAGACTTGAGATAACCTTTTTTTTCTTGGTGCTTTGTGTTTTCCGCGCTTACGATGGTATGTTCCATGTTTCCTTTAGTTCTACTTCAATGAAGCTTCACTGTTCTTCAACACATGAAGAATGGTGTAGCACCAGCTACCATCTTCAGCAAGTAAGGGCATTTTTGGCAAACTGATTTCCATCCAAATATCTAAATGGGATATTTCCAGGTTGGAGAGCCCTCTTTTTAAAGGAGATAACGCTGAATAAAAGCTACACATAGTCACAAAGGCCTTTTATGTAGAAAGCATATCTACATTATAATAGGATCGAAGTGTTTCCATTAAGATGTATAAAAGAAGATGTCGCTTTAAATATCGTGCCACGAGAAAGACGACAACGATCATATTTTTTTATGTTTGGTTCCAAATTTATTTAATCTTGTATGTTTCTTTCTGCAAGGGTCTCCCTAGGGAGCATCATTTTTCTTATTACTATTTCAAGAGGAACCAACCATGTTATACTTTCCTTTACCGGTAGGAACCAAACAACGTTTTGAGGTCGAGCTCATTCCATTAACCTGCAGAATAGCTATCTAACACGGGACGGGAACTCCTTAAGCATCAAATAAGCCCCTCGCACCTTAAGGTCCCCTATTCATGGTCCGCATTTTGTGCGCCATTAACAAATGATGTTTTTATTATAAAATTCATAAAAGTTGCTTTTCTAATTTGAAGATATGAAAAAACGTTTTAGTTAAAACTGTATATATTTTTTAATTTTATATTTTCAAAAAGTTTACAAGAAATGTTCACAATATTGAATAAAATGGTCATGTATTCGTAAATAAATTTTGGTGTACGTAAACAATATTTTTGTATTGAAAAAGCTTCACGTTTTAGCTAAGCGTGACAATAAGACAAAACAAGAAAAATAAAAGTAAAAAATGGAACAAGTCAAAGGAAATTAACAAAAACTCAAACTTTCTGCATTCCTAGAGAGAAGTTAAAACCTTAAAAAAAGCAGAAAAATAAGAAAAAGTACTTTTCCATGTTGGGCCAGTTGCACGGCCCAAGCCCTATTTGACGCTTTGAGTGTTAAATAGAAATAGAGTTTGCTAGTTGATTTTGCGACCCCATACTTGTTTCCCTCCATTCAGATAAATTACCATGATTTACTCAAAACAAAAAAAAGATAAATTACCCTGAATCTTACCAACTATGAATCCGTTCCTTATGTTTACATCATGATCTTACCTACCAAATCAGGTTGCTTATGCCACATAATTTTAGTTTAGGTACTTAGTCATGCACTACGTGATTAGTTTACGAATTAATTTGTCATTGTTAACACCTACCGACTGTACCGAACACTCTGAAGTACTAAAATCAATTGTAAACCTGGCAACTAATGACAGCAGCAGCAGCAGCTTAATTTTTGGGGGTGAGATGAACGGAGCTGGAGAAAGATCTATTTCCCTCATCACCTACTGCAGGCAGGTACGACAGAGGCGGAGCAGCAGTTGCATCCAACTATCTATGATCTTCTAACCTACGATTAACATGACAATTAATCGACACGTCACACTAGTATAATAACTGATTTTTTGGCACCATATACAGAGATAGTGAAAATTGAAGTGTCCAGATCGATACACGTATGACACATGCGTTAAATATATCGAGATTTTGCAGTCAAGAATATGAGTGGCTTGTTGCACTTAAACCTGACGTTCAGTAGCTAGGGGTTTAAGACTCTGACAGAGTCTTGTTCTGTCAGTTAGTTAGACAGTTTGTTTTGTTCAGTTAGCAAATAAGTAGGCGTGTGCACGATCCTGTTCGAGCTAGGACCAAGTTAGTCCTAGCTAAGTTAGTTAGGCTGCTGCGCAAGCCTCGCGGGATGGCGCGAGTCAAGGTAAGCGTGGCGGCGATAGCGGATGGTGGGTGAGTGGCTGTGGGATGGCGCAGCTGATCCTCTCTCCCTCCTCTCCGGATCTTTCTGTTTTCAAGTAATAAATAACAGAGATAGACAAACGAGAAAAACTGCAAGTTTTTACGCAGCACAAATCCTCTCTTCGTGTTCTTGGTCATTTGATCTCTTTGAGTTCAAGTTCTAGATGCAGGTCTGACAAGTGGTATCAGAGCCGCGTTCACGTGGTTCCTGGATCGCCATGGCCGGCAGCAAGAAGGACGGCAAGCAGGGGGAGCAGGGGCAGGATGGAGAGCAGCGCCCAACGAGCGCATCACCGACGAGAGCTGCATCACACCCGCCTTCCACGCGCCCGCGTGGGAGGAGCCTGGTGCGCCGGGGCGGCGGCGAAATCGTCGTCCACGAACGGGTGATCCGCGACGGCGGCAGCAACTCCCACATCGTCTACCCCACCCTTACAACCACGAACTACATCGAGTGGGCAATGATCATGAAGATCAACCTGCGTGCGTAGGGCCTCTGGGAGGCTGTGTGCGGCATGGGGGAGCCCAGCAACCGCGAGGATATGGCGGCGCTCTTGGCGCTTCTGCGAGCGGTGCCACCGGAGATGGTGTCGGTACTCGCGAGCAAGGACACGTCGAAGGAGGCGTAGGAGGCAATGAAGCTGATGCGCGTAGGTGTAAACCGCGCGCGCAGGGCGACGGCGCAACGGCTGCGCAAGGATTTCGAGGATATCGCTTTCAAGGACGGCGAGAGCCTCGACTCCTTCGGCATGCACATCACCACCCTCGCCAACAACATGCGATCCCTCGGGGACGACGTGGACGAGGTAAAGATTGTGCAGAAATTCTTGCGTGAAGTTCCCAAGCAATATTCGCAGATCGCGTGCTCGATCGAGACCCTCCTCGATCTGGAGGGGATGAGCATCGAAGAGCTGATCGGCCGCCTCCGTTCCGCTGAAGAGCGGTGCGCGATCGGCGGGACGGACGACTCCGGGAGCAAGCTGCTCCTCACGGAGGAGGAGTGGATCGCTCGCGGCAAGAAGAAGGAGCAGGGGCAAGCCTCCGGCTCTGGCGGCGGAAAGGGAAAGAACCACGGCAAGCAACAGAGCGGGAAGGACGGAGGCGATCGCGACATGTCGCAGATCAAGTGCTACAACTGCAACAAGTTCGCCGGCCACTTCTCCCGCGACTCCAAGGAACCTCGTCGACAGAGGAAAGGTCAGAAGGCTCACCTGACCAAGACGGAGGAGGAGCCAGCCGCCCTCCTCGCTCGGGTCTGCAACCTGAGCGACGACGACGGACCGACGCTACCGATGGCGACGGTTACGGCGCGCGAGGACGCGCCAACGAGGTTCACGCACGGACCCACCGTGCACGTGGACATGGTGGAGAAGCACGTCTTCCTCACCAAGGACGAGCACCGCGACGACTCGTGGTTCCTCGATACAGGGGCCAGTAATCACATGACTGGCCACCGGTCGGTGTTCGCGGAGATGGACACCAACGTCACCGGCACCGTGAAGTTTGGCGACGGATCAGTCGTGGAGATCCAGGGGCGCGGAACGGTGTTGTTCGCCTGCGCAAATGGAGAACATCGCGCCCTTAGCGACGTCTACTACATACCACGACTGCGCAGCAACATCATCAGTCTGGGCCAGCTGGACCAGAACGGGTGCGAGGTGCACATCCGCGGTGGATGGCTGAGGCTGCGCGACCACAACCAGAAACTGCTCGCCAAGGTTCAGAGGGCGCGAAAACGCCTATACGTCATCACGCTCGACATCGCGCAGCCCATCTGTCTGTCCGCAGCGCACGACGACGTCTCATGGAGGTGGCATGCGAGGTACGGGCACCTCAACTTCGACGCCCTTCGCAAGCTCGCACGCGACGGCATGGTGCGCGGACTGCCGCGGATCGACCACGTCGAGTAGCTCTGCGACAGCTGTCTCGCCGTCAAGCAAAAGAGAGCATCGTTCCCACAGCGGGCAAAGCGACGTGCCGAGGGGATCCTCGACCTGGTCCACGGTGATCTCTGCGGCCCCATCACACCATCAACGCCAGCAGGGAAGCGCTATTTTCTGCTCCTCGTCGACGACCTGAGCCGCTACATGTGGCTCACCTTGCTAACCACGAAGGACGAGGCAGCGACGGCGATCAAGCGTTTTAGGGCAGGCACTGAGGTGGATACCGGGTGGAAACTCAAGCTCCTTCGCACGGATCACGGAGGGGAGTTCACGGTGGCCACTTTCGCCACATACTGCGCCGACGAGGGCATCGGCAGGCAGCTCACCGCGCCGTACTCACCACAGCAGAACGGCGTGTGGGTGAGCGCCGGAACCAAACCATCGTCTCCACTGCAAGGAGCCTGATGAAGGCGAAAGGCATGCCGGCGAGGTTCTGGGGCGAAGCAGTGACCACTGTTGTTTACCTCCTGAACCGATTCGCCGACAAAGAGCGTCAGCGGCAAGACTCCGTTCGAGGTATGGCACGGTTACAAACCTGATGTGAGCTATCTTCGTGTTTTCGGCTGCATCGCGCATGTGAAGGTGACGAGGCCGAACCAGGCTAAGCTCGACGACCGGAGTGCTCCCATGGTGCTTTTCGGTTACGAGCCAGGATCGGCGGCCTACAGGGTGTTCGACCCTGTCGGCAATCGCGTGCATGTCACACGCGATGTGATCTTCGACGAAGGCGCCAAGTGGGACTAGGAGAGGACGAGCAGCGCGTCGGCTGCGACGCCGTTCATCGTCGAGCACCTCTCCTTCCCATACAGCAGCAGCGACATGACGACCCCCATCTCTGCGTCAGGGGGGGCCTCTCGTGGTGCAACGACATCAGCACCACCTACGCCTGCACCAAGTTCTGCTGCTGCCGGTGGCACACCTGTCTTCGACCACACCTCACCTGTCCTGACGGGATCCAGCTCAGGGGGTGAGCGCTCCCCGACGCCGCCGCGGCAACTGCACCCGATGACCACTCGCTCGCGAGACGGCATTGTGCAGCCGAACCCACGGTACGCTGACTATGTCATGGCGGCGGACGTGGACACTCAGGAGGCTGACGATCTCTGCCTCGCTGCAACGGAGGAGCCGTCCAGCGTCAAGGCGAAGATGAACGAATTATGCTGGAGGCGCGCCATGAACGACAAGCTCGCGTCCATCTGCGCCAACGACACCTGGGAGCTCGCCACGCTCCCGGCTGGGCACAGAGCCATCGGGCTCAAGTGGGTCTTCAAGGTCAAGAAGGACCCCGCCGGCAACGTTGTCAAGAACAAAGCACGGCTCGTGGCGAAAGGATACGCGCAGCGGCAGGGCATGGACTTCGACGAAGTGTTCGCGCCGGTGACGCGCATGGAGACGGTGCGCCTGCTCCTCGCTCTCGCCGCACACCGTGGCTGGGAGGTGCATCATATGGACGTCAAGTCCGCATTCCTCAACGGGGAGCTCGTCGGGGAGGTTTACGTCAACCAGCAGCCCGGCTTCGTCGACGCCGGCAACGAGAACATGGTGCTCAAGCTGCGCAAAGCCCCTATATGGGTTGAGGCAGGCACCACGCGCGTGGAACGCGAAACTCGATGAGTCGCTTCTCTCCCTGGGTTTCGAGTGAAGCCCCCTGGAGCATGAGGTGTACCGGAGGAGCGGCGAGAAGGGCACGTTGCTCGTCGGCGTCTACGTCGACGACCTGATCATCACCGGGGACGATGGTGGCGACATCGTCAAGTTCAAGCAGCAGATGCACAACCTGTTCGACATGAGTGACCTCGGTCTCCTGACGTATTATCTTGGGATCGAGGTCAAGAAGGAGGCCGGCGCGATTACGCTCTGTCAGAGTGCATACACCGACAAGATTCTGGAGACGTCAGGCATGGCAGGGTGCAATCCATGCCACACTCCGATGGAGAACAGGCTGAAGCTGACCAAGGGTCACGCCGATGATGTCGTGGATGCAACGCGATACAGAAGCATCGTCGGTAGCCTCCGCTACCTCTGCAACACCAGGCCAGACATCACGCACGCCGTCGGCATGGTGAGCATGTACATGGAAGGACCAACGGCGGCGCATTGGGCTGCTGTTAAGCAGATCCTGCGCTACATCAGGGGGACCATTGGTTATGGGTGCCGCTACTCGAAGGGGACAACATCGGTGCCTGCTCTGTGGGGTTCAGCGACAGCGACCTCGCCGGGGATGTGGATGACCGGAAAAGTACCAGTGGAGTCGTGTTCTTCCTCGACTCAGGCATCATCACATGGACGTCCTAGAAACAGAAGGTTGTTGCCCTCTCGTCTTGCGAGGCGGAGTACATCGCAGCAGCAACGGCTGCGTGCCAGGCCATCTGGCTGAGCAGGCTGCTTGGTGATCTGATCGGCGAATCGCCCAAGGTTGTCAAGTTGTACGTTGACAACAAATCTGCTATCGAGCTAAGCAGAAATCCTGTGCACCACGAACGGAGCAAGCATATCGACACCCGCTTCCACTTCATTCGTGAATGCATCGAGGACGGCAAGGTGGACATCGATCATGTTGGAACAGATGGACAGCTCGCCGATGCTCTCACTAAGGCGCTGGGGTTTCTTGAGATGAGGCTCAAGCTCGGCGTCATGGAGGTTTCATCAGTCCGTCAGGTTTAGGGGGTGATTTGTTGCACTTAAACCTGACGTTCAGTAGCTAGGGGACAGTTTGTTTTGTTCAGTTAGCAAATAAGTAGGCGTGTGCACGATCCTGTTCGAGCTAGGACCAAGTTAGTCCTAGCTAAGTTAGTTAGGCTGCTGCGCAAGCCTCGCGGGATGGCGCGAGTCAAGGTAAGCGTGGCGGCGATAGCGGATGGTGGGTGAGTGGCTGTGGGATGGCGCAGCTGATCCTCTCTCCCTCCTCTCCGGATCTTTCTGTTTTCAAGTAATACTACCTCCGTTTCAAGGCTTAAGGCGCACACGCTTTCCAAAGCAAAGTTTGACCAAAAGAATTAAGCAATAAAATCTTGATTATATTGTACATAATTAGTACCATTGGATTCGTATTGAAAAATACTTTACAGTGATACTAGTTTTATACCAGAACTCTTTACGTATTTAGAGTAATTCTTGGTCAAAGAAAAAACACGCAAAACGAGGACGCCTTAAGCCCTAAAACGGAGGAAGTAAATAACAGAGATAGACAAACGAGAAAAGCTGCAAGTTTTTACGCAGCACAAATCCTCTCTTCGTGTTCTTGGTCATTTGATCTCTTTGACTTCAAGTTCTAGCTGCAGGTCTGACATGGCTGTGTACACATATGACACATGCCGTGCCACCGGTACGGTTGCTGCAGCCTGCAGGCCCGAGAAGCAGTAGAACCATACATGCAACGTCTTCTTCTTGTTTCTATTCTAATTCGATCGATGGATCAAGTTGCAAGACGTGGACTAGCGAATAGTCTTTAACTTGATTTTTTTTTGAAATTGTTGTTAGCTTACCTTTCGCTATCGTCGTCCCATGAGTCGCGACAGGTCAAATCAACGGTCGACATGTATTTAGCAATACTTAATTATATTCTACCAGCATAATAATTCAACTTGGAATAAAGGGCCGATCACTCTTCTTGAAAATGATACGGCATAATTGTGATGTGATTCTTCACCACACGGTTGTAGATGGTGGCGTAGCGGGAGAGGCACGGGTCGATGGCGAGGAGGCCCTCCAAGGTATTAAGGTCGCCGTGCGCCCGAGCGGAAGAACTCGTGCCCGTTGCCGTCGTGGCTACGGCTTAGCATGTGCCCCATCGCCTCCGCCTCCCAGCTCCATCCGCCACCGGCGACGACAGGGTCAGAGGTGGGTGGGAGTGGAGGAACAAGTCGCGCTGCTAGTCTCTAGTTTAGCTTCGGAATTCATAGCGGCGGTGCCTCCTCCTCTTTCTCCTCGTTCTTCTTGGATGTTTTCTGCCTTTGACTTCTGCACCCCCACTTGGCGTTATCCTGCACTCTTGATTTAATCTACCACAATCTCTTGATATTTTCTTCTCCACTTTTTTACTCGTTTTTTAACCTCGTTTTGGTTTTGTTAATGACATGGACTGATTACTATTCCATTGTGCCTGCACTTCTATTCCCCCGGTAGATTTCTAGCTACTCCTATTTGCACCATCTAATTTGCGGATAAAAACCAAAGCTACAAGTAAAAGAATCAGGTGCATACATTGTTACGTAAAGATGCAACGGTTTTATTTTTAAGCGATGTGCAACCAGTGTAGATTAAGTTGCGTTGGCTGAGCTAAAAAGAGAAACCATTAAATAATTTAGCAAGTCGACCACATGTGGGCGGCCATTCACACACAAGCTCGTGTATGTATGTAAGAGTGATGCCTTGTTCTTAAGAAAAAACCAACAAGCTAACTAAATTGGTGACTCGAGGGGTTAGGAATTGCCATTGCAACATCTTTTATGTTTTACCTACTTTACTAAAACGTTTTACCAGTAGGCAGTAAAATAAGCACCGCTAATTGATGACGTGATTGTGAATTGGGTATGATGTTGACCACATGTCGGCGCCTTTTCCAGTGCAACCCGTGTATGTAGTACTAACCATGATGGGTTTCGTACGTGTGGTTGTTTGATGTTTTTTTTCTTAATTTCTTGGTGGACACACATACACACATGTTTAAGGAGCGGCAGAATTATTAGCATTTTTAATTAAGGCAACATTATTGGGTTTGGGACACGGAAATGTGCCCAAGAAAGAGAGGCCATACGGTCAATGGTACCCACACCCAGCTCTACTTTCTCCAACCTAAACCCCCTTTCAATGAAGAAAAAAGGCATCATTTTGAACCAAAAGAAAAGGTACGTGATCGACCATGTTTAGCTTGCACAAGTTTGAATACACATTTTCCCTCAATTTCAGGGCAGGGGAGGAGGGACGCAGTATATTCGATCGCTGAACTCCGGCCGCCACTCCCTTACGTGAGAATTATCTTTTACAGGAAATAATGTAGTAGACACTTCAGGCAATTGGGAATTTAATTATTTGTTCCAGCTGGTGATCTAATTAAACCTGGCTTGGACTGGTCATTTTGAGTCAGCATGGTGCATGCGCACCGGCGGGGCAGATCGATCAAATTTTGGTCAAATTCCGAACCCCTTTAAATTTATTTTTGTGGAAGTCTGAGTCTCTGCGTGTGTAGAAGGTCTAGGTAGCTCCACGCGAGCTTGTTGAACGTTACATCAGTACAAGACCTCTGAATTGAACTTTGCTGTCTTGTTTTGCCTTTTTCTTTTCGTGACTGATGGATATATAGCACTTTGGATGTGACGTACTTGCTATGAACCTGTGGCCTATATATGCACGGTGCGAGCCATATTAATTAAGGTGTTATGTACGCCATTTAGTGGTCGTTTATTTACCATTATCTACCTTGCTTTTAGGATTGAAAAAATTACTCCCTCCGATTCATATTAGTTGACTCAAATCCGTCTAAATTTGGATAATTCTAGACACTATTTAGTATATAGGTTTATCCAAATTTTAACAAATCCAAGTCAAGTAATATGGGTCAGAGGGAGTAGTAAAAGGATAGTAAAACCGATTTGACATGATGACACGTGTAAACATGGGATGGGAATATTCATCTATCAGGTAACCGTACTTAAACCTTTGTGAGATCGACCCTGACTTGAGAAAAATCTCAGTTCACTTAGAATTTAGCAATACTGCTTTAAAAGAAGATATAATACATAGAATTAGCACCACCGATGATATACCAACTATTTCGACTTCCGTTTTGAGTATATGTCATGAGGACGCTGTTGAATAACGGAAAGTAGGATAGAACGATGCGTGGAACTAGCATCGGCTGCGTGTTGAATATATGACAAATGAGTTTGTTACATATGGGAAGAGATAAGGAGAAGATAAAGAGAGAGAGAGTTCTGGTGGAGTACTACTCCATACAGATTACAATTTTGTCTAACACTTCCCCTTAATCTAAAGCTTAGACAGATTTAGATTACACATGAATTCGTTTAATTTCTTAAAACATAGTGGTTTAGTAAAGCCATCTGCAATCTGATCCTTGCTGGAGATGAACCTGACATCAAGTTGTTTTCTAGCAACTCGCTCCCGAACAAAATAGAAGTCAATCTCAATGTGGTTTAGTACGAGCGTGAAACACTGGATTTGCTGACAGAAAAGTAGCACCAAGATTATCACACCAGAGAGTAGGTTTCTCTTGAAGAGTAATACCCAATTCTCTGACAAGAGCCTCAACCCAGATCAGCTCAGTTGTAGCATTTGCAAGAGATTTATACTCAGCCTCGGTACTAGAACGAGAGACAGTTGGCTGTTTCCTGGCACTCCATAAAATAAGATTAGAACCAAAGAAAATAGCAAAACCTCCTGTAGAACGTCTATCATCCAAATCTCCAGCCCAATCAGCATCAGAATAGGCACTCAAAAGTGTAGAAGAAGATCGACAAAAAGTAAGACCAACTGTACGTGTACCATTAATATACCTCAATATCCTTTTTACCGCTGTCCAATGAGTGGTAGTAGGAGCATGAAGAAACTGGCATACCTTGCTAACTGAAAAACACAAGTCAGGTCGTGTCAATGTTAAGTACTGAAGTGCTCCTACAATACTTCTGTAATGTGTACTATCTTTAGGACCAAGTGGTATTCCATCCTTCAGTGACAAAGTATCAGTAGTAGATAGGGGTGTAGGACAGTTTGTGCAATCCTTCATACCAACACGTTTTAAAAGATCTGTAGCATATTTCTCTTGATTCAAGAGTAACCCATCTTGTTGTTTGTGCACTTCAAGACCAAGAAAATAATGAAGATCTCCAAGATCCTTGAGAGCAAACTCATGGCTCAAATTCTCAAGAAGAGATGTTATTGCAGCATCAGAAGAGCTTGTAACAATGATGTCATCAACATAAATAAGCAGAAATATTTGAATGCCTGAATGATTGAACAGAAACAAAGATGTATCTCCCTTGGAAGGTATGAAACCAAGGGTATGAAGCTTAGCACTGAGTCGTGAGTACCATGCCCTAGGTGCCTGTTTTAGCCCATAAATAGCTTTGTCAAGTTTGCAAATAAAATTTGGAGTGGCGGAAGACTCAAAATCAGGTGGCTGTCTCATGTACACCTCCTCTTCCAGAACACCATGTAAAAATGCGTTCTTGACATCTAGCTGCCTTAAACTCCAACCTTTTGAAACAGATATAGACAGAACAAGCCTAATTGTAGCAATTTTAACAACAGGGCTAAAAGTATCCTCATAGTCTATCCCATACCTTTGTTTAAAACCTTTTGCAACAAGACGAGCTTTGTATCTGTCAATTGTACCATCAGCATTTTTCTTGATGCGATAAACCCATTTGCAATCAATGACATTCCTTTTTACACCAGGTGGAACAAGGTGCCATGTGTGGTTTTTCATAAGAGCATCATATTCTTCTTGCATAGCATACCTCCAATTTGCATCAACCAAAGCTTCTTTTAAATTTTTAGGTTCTCCTGTAGATGTTAACAAAGCCCAGCGAATTGTGCCGGCAGTACGAATTTTTGGTTGTTTAATACCTTTTTGTAGGCGTGTACGTGGTTCTGCAGCAGGAGGTGACACAGGGTCACCCGCCACAGAAGATCCTGAAAAGGAACCCTCCTGATCCTGTGCAGCATCGTTTTCCGCGCCGAGCAGAGATGTCCCGGGCGATCCTGTGGAGCCAGACAAGGCCTCCTGGAAATCATCATGGCCCCCGGTCTGGGTCAGAGATGGCGTGGGCCCGGGAGGGGACCGGGGCGACCCAGAAGGCGACGTGGAGGGCTCCGAGTGGCTGCACGGAGAAAGAGGAACCCGGGCCCCTGACGACTGGCGCGTGGAGGACGCGGTTTCTGCGTCGGATGGAGACGGGGCGGACGCGGTGTCGGCGTCTGATTGCGACCTGGCAGAGCCAGACGGACGTGGGCCCGCGGATGCTGCATCAGAGGAGGACGTGGCGGAGCCGGGTTGGTGCGGACGCGAGGACGCGGGAGAGTCCGCTGCAAGGTGCCCAGGGGATTCCGTGTCAGGTGCAGCAGACGCGTGATCCAAGGACGATTCTGCCTCGAGTTCCGCATTGTTTTGTCCAGTAGCTCCAGTTTCTTGAGCACCATTATTTGATGTGGGCATCTCCAAATTTCTTGCAGAATTCAGCGCAGTTTCTTCGGAAGAACTTGGAGAGGCCCTTTGCACTATCACCTGAGAAGCATCAACAACAGGTACAATTGGGAAATATTGATCGTTAGTATGCACCCCCGTATGTATGTCTACCGAGGAGAGATTTTCAGGAGGAAGTAAGAGAAGTTCTTCACGAAGGCGACGACCGGCGTTGGGATGAAGTTCAGCAAAGGGAAAGACGTTTTCATCAAACACAACGTCTCTGGACACATAAACACGACCAGTAGCAATGTCAAGACACTTGACCCCTTTGTGAAGTGGACTGTACCCAAGAAAGACACATCGTTTTGAACGGAAAGACAATTTGTTTTTGTTGTAGGGTCGTAAGTTGGGCCAGCAAGCACAACCAAAAACACGAAGGGAGTCATAGTTGGGTTTAGTGTGAAGAAGCTTTTCTGTAGGAGTTTCGAAATTGAGCACCTTGGATGGAATAAGATTTATGAGAAAGGTGGCTGTGAGAAAAGCATCATCCCAATACTTTAGTGGCATGGAGGCATTGGCAAGTAAAGCAAGACCAACCTCAACAATATGACGGTGTTTGCGTTCAGCAGAACCATTTTGTTGATGAGCATAAGGACATGAAACATGATGGGTAATGCCCACTTTTTGGAAGAAGGCATTAAGTTTTACATACTCACCCCCCAGTCAGTTTGCATAGTAATAATTTTCCTGTTAAACTTGCGCTCAACATATTGCTGAAAATTGAGAAACACTTGATAGACCTCAGAACGATTTTTGAGAAGATATATCCAAGTAAATTTACTGAAGTCGTCAATAAAACTTACATAGTATGCATGTTTGCCTAAAGACATAGGAGCTGGACCCCAAACATCAGAAAACACCTGTTCCAAAGGAACAGTGAAAACACTAGTGGAAACATGATAGGGCAACTGATGGCTCTTAGCCTGTTGGCATGGATCACAAATATAAGGATTTATTTCTGGAGTATATGGGAGATTGTTTTTCCTAAGTACTTGCTGAACAATAAATGTATAAGGATGTCCTAGACGACGATGCCATGTAGAGGATGAGGGCTTGATGGTGATCAACGCATGCTTGGAATAGTCCGATGACACAGGAACAAGAGGGTAGAGACCATCGTGACAGGGACCTTTAAACATTATTTGCCGCGTTGCCTGATCCTTAATCAAAAAAAATAATGGGTGAATCTCAATGAAGGCATTGTTGTCTAGAGTTATTTTATGAGCAGAAAGCAAGTTCATGGAAGAGCTAGGAACATGAAGAATATTACGAACTTGAAGAGAAGTATGTGGGGTGTGCAAAACTGAATGACCAATATTATCAATTGCCATACCTTGTCCACTAGCATTGTGGATTTGATCCTGCCCTTGATATGGTTCATGAACTTGAAGTTTGTTCAATTGTCCTGCCACATGATTAGTGGCTCCTGTGTCCAGCACCCAGTTGGTGTTCATGCCATAAGCACCATGAGCGCCCTTTTGTTCATGAGGAGCATTATCATCATGGTCATCTCCATAGCGCCACCAACACTCACTAGCAGGGTGTCCTTCTTTCTTGCAAATCTGACAGTACACACCGGGCTGCCAAGGACTTGCAACGTGATCAGGGCGCCCACGGCCCTTGCCGCGCCCCCCTTTGGGGCGCCGATCCTGCTGCCCCGTAGGGGCGTGTCCATGGGATTGTGGTTGTGGGGAATTGGATATGGGCGGTTTGGAGGTGGCTGGTAGTAGTGGATTGGTTGTTGGTAAGGTGTAGGAGGGTAGGCATATGGTGGCAGGGCATATGTGGGTGGCTGAAAATTGGATGGTGGTGCGGCATGATATGGTGGTGGTATAGGGGCATATGGGGGTTGGGTAGTGGCGTGGTATGGGGATGGTGGTGTAGGAAAGATGGGAGGCTGATGGTATGGTGTGGCAGGGAAGGGTGGACGACGAGGAGCAGCATTAATGGAAGAAGTGAACGTGCCGGTGTTTTGACCCGTTGCAACTAGCATGTTTTCACGAGATTCATATGATAAAAGCTGCGAGCACATATCACCTATAGTGGTAGCAGGATTTGCATTGATGGAGGCAACCAGGGGGGTGTAGGTACCATCAAGGCCATTGAGGATGTAGTCCTTGAGCTCATCATCATCAACGGGCTTCCTTGCAGCAGCAAGTTCAGAGGCGAAGCCTTTCATCTTGGTGAGGTATTGAGAGGCGGTCATGTCGAGCTTCTTTGTGTTGGTGAAATGCCCACGAAGAGTAGACACACGAGACTTGGATTGCGTGGAGAAGAGCTCGAGGATAGCACCCCACACATCCTTGGCATGGACGAGGCCATACACATGAGAGAGTAGGTCATCGCCAAGAGAGTTGACGAGGAAGCTCACCACCGCCTGATCCTTGGTGACCCAGACATCATAGTCTGGATTGGGGATGGTGATTTTCTTGTGCTCGACATCTTCAGCTTCAATGGTTTGGGTTGGCTCCTTTAGAGTCCCATCCAGGTACCCGAGGACCCGGGCACCACGCAAGGAGGGCATGACCTGCGTCTGCCATGAGAGGAAGTTGTCCCGAGTGAGCTTCGTTGGCGGTGGAGATCCGATGATGGCCGAAGGAGTTGTTGATGTCGACATAGGCAGAAGTTTTGAGGAGATCGGTTTGTATCTAGATTGATTGTAGTTTGTTTTTGAGGAGAAAAAACCTTGGGAATTGGTAGAGGGAACCTGGATCTATGGGAAGGAGAGGGTTTTGGATTTTTTGTGTGGGAGAGGAGGGCCGGCGACGGTGGAGAAGGGGAGCTCCGGCGGCGGCGCTAGAAGGGAAGAGAAGGGGCTCTCGATACCATGTTGAATAACGGAAAGTAGGATAGAACGATGCGTGGAACTAGCATCGGCTGCGTGTTGAATATATGACAAAGGAGTTTGTTACATATGGGAAGAGATAAGGAGAAGATAAAGAGAGAGAGAGAGAGTTCTGGTGGAGTACTACTCCATACAGATTACAATTTTGTCTAACAGACGCAATGATCTTCTATGCTCGATCTTTCTGAACTTTCATTGCGACAAAAAGTTGTTGTCGCTGCTATAAAGATTTTCCTTTTGTTTGTCTTTAATTTATTTTTCTCCATGAGATGCATCTCTTTGCTGCCAAAAAGTGGCTGATCAGATTTTCTTGACGCCGCGTATGAAAAAGGGCATATATGACTGTATACATGCATGGAGCGCGCGGATCATACTATATGAAGTACTACTACCAATTAAGTGTTGATCGCACGCGCGTCGGTGCATGTGATCGACACGGCTGGCTTAACAATACAATTATGCGCCGCGCGCACAAATTAGTTCAGGAAACCAAGCTAAAGGTGTACCTACCTACTGTCGACGGTGCACGCAGCTACTCTGCTGAACGTCTTGCTAAATGCACTTCATCATGTCCTTTCAATTAAAAAAATCTATGGTACTAGCCCGTCTGAACCTTTCGATATCTTCTTCTTCTTCCAAAAAATCCACCGATGTATTCATATTAGTAGTATAAGGAACCCTAAAAGTAACAAAAATTACAAAAGGTATTTGGACCACCTAGCCATGACTACAAGCACTCGAACGATCTTCCAGACACACCACCGTCCTCGCCCGTCCCTCTCTCCCTCTGGAGCAGGCAGTGACTGAAGACGAGTAGCAGCTGCATGCTGCATGAGGATAACGATATGAATGGGCACTCAAAAAATGATGGTACTACACTTGTATCATAATATTAGAAAATATTTCCTCCGTTTCATAATATAATATGGTTTAGGTTTATAAAGATAGTGTATCTAGACGATTTTTAGTGTGTAGGTTCGGGAAGGTTCACTCTAAACCTACACAATGAGAAAAGTCTAGATACATTACTTTTAAAAAGCTAAAACATCTTATATTTTGAAATGGAGGGAGTATATACCAAATTCAGTTTTTATGTAGCTAGATCATACACCCTGAGATATAAATTCTAGTAGCCGACATGGCATCTAGTGACAACGGCTATTATGGTGAGAAGAAGAGAAACATTTTGGAGAAAAATCTACTATATCATTGACACCTACAAACCACACTCGATCGATCGACCACACCGGGCAGGAGCGCAGCTAGTGTTGCATCCAAGATGTGTGCTAACCTAACTAACCTGCAAATTAAGACGTGTGATCATCCACTATTAGTCTATCAATTCTTCTTTGGAACCGTACACAACTCGATAGATACAGATTTAGTTGCATATTAACATAACACTGCAAGGTCAAAGAAAATATCAAGCTGGCGTACGTGTGTACACATGCCATGCTATATGCCAGAGGTGCTGGCGTGAGAGGCAGCACAACCAACAGTTTAACCGCTTCTTCTTGTTCCTATTCTAATTCTTGGTCTAATTTTGACCCCACCGATCGATCATTGACGACTCAACAAGTTTCAAGTCGACGTCGATAGCAACTCTTAATTTTCCTAAATTATTAGCTTAAATTATATTTCGCTGTCATCGTCCCATGAGCTGCGACACGTCTCACCCATTGGTCGACTATGCGTGTGTGTGGTTTGTACTCTACCAGCAAAATAACTCAAGTTGGATCAACCGATGAATCATCCGAAAATGACATGTCATATAGAGTGCAATATAATACTTATAAATAAGGTGGTTAATTATTTAATTCGCCGCAGATATTTACCAGTGCATTTCTGCACGGCCATCTCTCGGCCTCAAGCAAAGTATCAGTTAGCCGCTTGGCCTACGCAGAAATCTTACCTATATTCTGGTCCTCGGTGAGAAAAGGATATCACAATGATCCACAGGAGCGGAGATATATTATACTACCTTCCTTAAAGAAGCCTTTTTTTTAGTATGTAAAGTCTGATTAAGATTTAAAAAATTAATATTTATAATACAATACGGATGTTGTTAGATACATCATGAAATGTATTTTTTATCTAATCACAGTTTAGTATAATAGATAACTAATATTTTCATTTTCATCACAAATTATCTGCTTATGCATCAACACATATGTAAATATGTTTTTAAAAACTGTTAACATATCTACAAAAAACAAATATAAAAAATAAAAAATAGAGAAAATAGAAAAGCCACAATTTTTATGCATTCGTAGAGAAACTAAAATTATAAAATACAAAATGTCACTATATTGTTAGGCGACCCACCGTCCACCCACAATTTGACGAAAGAAGCTTGTAAATTCTAATAAATTATTTGATGGGTCTGCTCTTCCTCTTCGAGGCAAATAAACATAATATTGCAATGATAAAAAATAAAATCTTGCAAAGGCAAGACGAAACACAACGACTATCATAATTAGATGCTCATCATTGTGTGAAAATAATAAAAATGCGCCTTTTTGGGTTGGAACCTGTATGTATCTTGTGCTGCGAGTACACTACAAGTCAGCTGGACGAGATGCCTCTACCGATGACCGAAGGATGCTCTCTTTGTGTCATTTTTCTTTTGCTTATATTTCAAGAGGGACAAACAACATTTTATATTTATATTCTATTTTATTGTGGGGAACCAAACAACATTCTCTGGCCACAAACTATAGCAACCCGTGTATAACTAGTTAGGTCATGCAGCCCATTAAGACATGTATGTTTTTAATTTAAGTATACAATATATATATATTAATTTTCCAAATAAATATAAAAATTGCTTTAGAGATTAGTATGTTTATGTATTTTCTATTTTTCAAACAATTGAAAAATAGTTCTCCATATTAAAAAAATGTTATTGTATTTATAAATTATTTTGTACATATGTAAAAAATATTTTATTACTTTTTCTAAGTTATGTTCGTAAAAATAAACTATATTGTTTATATTCGTTAATATGTTCAAATGCATAATGAAATATGTTTATACAATCAAAATAAAATGTACATGTGCTATCTATGAGAAATAAAAAATATAAAGGAAACTATATAAAAAACTTAAATTCAAAGCACAAACTTTGTTCGTTTATATGGAGAAAAAGAAAACAAAAAAATAAAACAGAAAACAGAAAAAAAACAAAAAATATACCGTGCCCTTGGGCCGGCCCACCGCTGGTAGGACGTGTGGCCTTTGGCTTGAGTGCAAACAAACGGAAACGGAATCTCCCTTCCCAATATACTCATACGGCTAGATTTTATGAAAATACTAAAAATCTATCAACTATGAATCTGATCTATCTTATGTTAACATCTATCGTCGATATTAGATATTTTTTATCTAATTGCATCTTAGTACGTACGGTGATTAATCAATGTAATTGTCATTGTTAACACATCTACACCTACTGTGCTGTACACCCTGAAGTCTGAGATCAACCGGTGGTAGAGACTTGGCAACTAATGACAGCAGCTTATTTGGTGACAAGACACGTGTTGGAGAAAGATGTAGCATTTCCCTGACAACTACACCAGGCAGAGACATGTCACCAGTTGCATCTAATTAGTATTTTTTTTTTGCGGGAACATCTAATTAGTAATTAACATGATAATAATAATGAATCAAAACGTTTTCTTCTTAATCCTATCCTTGTCCCTGTGTATACTCAATTCATTATTCGCATCTTACCTTTCACTGTCGTCGTCCCATGAGAGTTGCAACAGGTAAAATCAACGGTCGACATTTAATGCAGCACACTTGATTATATTCTCTCAGCATAATAATTCAAGTTGGACAAAAGTATCGAATCGTCTGAAAATGACATGATCTCCCACCCCTCCCGTAGTTTAATATCTCACTCTCTCTTGATATTTGTTTGTCCATTTTTTCTATTGTTCTACTTTTGTTTTTTGTTACTGACATGACCTTTTTACAATTACATCGCTCCTGCCCTTTTATTTCCTCATGTAGAATCCAACCTACTCCTATTTGGCATTATTCTACTTGCAACATTTCTGAATTTTCTGAAGTTCATGCCATCATTCTTTTTCAGGCAGCTTTTGTGGCTTTTGTGCAGTTTAAAGTGTTGATCCATAGAAATGGCTTTATTCTTAAGAAAAAACTAACAAGCTTAGCAAATTGCTGACATGATAGGTTTGATTTTTTTGCATTTTACAACTGAGAACGTCACCAATATTTCAACTCTCTTAGAGCATCTCCACTCGGTACGCCAATCACAGGACGAAATTTAGGTCCGGATACCGAAAATTAGCCCACGCGTCTCCAGAACACCGTTTTCGTTCGGATTTGGGCCAACTTTGGTCTAGACTTCCTAGGCCATTCCTAACATCCCAGAAACGCCCTGAAAACACTGAACGAAGCGAAAAGGGTAACGTTTCATTTTATTTCTCTCCAAAAAAAAGACTAACGTTTCGTTTTATTTTTCTCGACAGCAATTCATAAGGCCCAAGCCCATCCTGAGCAGCCTGGAGAGCTAATACGTGGTCAGAACGGAGCCCATATAGTAGTCTCGCTGAACGAGAGATCTTGGCGTCTCTGCTGTGAGGATCTGTAGCAGAGGATGAACGGCGGCGGCGGTGGCAAGAAGTTCGGCGGCGGGCGAATACCGACAGGGACGCCCTCGCTGGCGTGGTCTTCTGTGGTGGTGGTTGTCTCCCTCCTCGCCGGGGCCTCCATCGTCCACAACATTTACAAGCCCGACATGGTGAGCTTGTCTTGCATCGCCTCCCACCCTGCACACGCACGCGACCTGTTCGACGCAATGCCTGCTCGCTCACCTCCCTTGATTTTTTTCATCTCGCAGACGCTTCCGCCAGTGGAGACAGCCAACGGAGGAGGCGACAGCAGCACTCGAGGCAAGAACTGAGTTGATCCGCCAACGGGCTAGCTGGAGTTCATTCTCGAGTGCATGCCAGGCCACAGCCACAGGCAGGCCGGCGCCGATGCGCTCCGAGAGTTTTAGTGCCGTATTATGGAGTTTTGGTATTGTCTTGTCAGATGACTTGAACAAAACAATATGAGCAAGCTTTTGTGTTTCCCTTGACTCTCATGCTACAAGTTTGATCCAAGCAAAGCTTTTCTTGGTTGGTTTATTTTCGTTGTGGTTTCATGCTGTGGTTTGAATGCAGGAACAGTAGTATCCGGCTTGTTGTGGTACTGTACTTTCATGCTGTGGTTTGTTGTGGTACGCATTTCTCCAAGGAAACAAAAACCTGTATACAAGCACAGTATCCGGCTTGATTAAGGCAGCGTGCGAGATTGCAATAGAAACAGTGCAGAAGCTCCGGCAAAAAAAAAAAAAACCAGTGCAGAAGCTCCGGCAAAAAAAAAAAAAAAACAGTGCAGAAGCTAGCGTAGCGTAGCACACGACAGACACCACAGCTCGAGATGCTGATATAGTTCAAGCACACGAGAAACAGAATCGGCATGCCAATCACAACAGCTCGAGATGCTGATATACAAGAGGTCCAAAAGGTTCACCGACAAACATAGGAGGGTTCCATACTGGATCAAGTAGTACATGGGATGGAACTTCAACACGGACACTAATAATCAATAAATGGTTCAAACAAACAGGTAAGCAAAGTGCATGGTTTACATGTCCCAGTAGATATCCAAGGCAGCACCAGGATGATGCTCCTCAAATGCAATCTTCAACGAAGACTTCACGGCCACACTTCTTTCACCGCGGATAATTAACTTGACTTCTCTGAGGCCAGCCGGCAAGTGCTCAACGCCATCTACTGGACACTCCGCAGACCCGCCACTCTCACAACCACTCGGTTTTAAATATAAAACAAGCTTCTTGAGCATAGGCATAGCATCTGCTTCGAAGGTCAGCAACATGTTATGATCACACCAGAAAATAAACATTTTGAGAGCTCGGAATGCCATGCCGCTGCCAGGGATGTGCACCCTTTCTTCTAAAGGTTTTGCTGCGTTTAACCAAAGATGGACAAGTGATGGCAGCCCTGCAAGTATAGCAACACCATCATCCTTCAACCCTGCCCCCCTGACCCTGAAACACAAGATTTGAAGGTTGCGGAGTTGACCAAACCAGTTGGGGATCGTCGAGAACACGCAACCCGTCATCTGCATCTCTCGAAGATGGATAGGTGGAGAGGAAAATGTGCTCCAGCCATCCAAATTCCCACTACCAACATGCATCCAAAGGGTCATGAGGCTGTCGCTGATGCTTTTTAGAGAAGAGCGCAAGACGTCCATACGTCTCGCCTTTTCAACCAAGTCCTCTCCCGACCATTGGAACTCAAAATCTCTTAGGCTGGACATCTCGCCTAAGCCTTCGATATTCTCCACTGAGTTATTCCACAAATCGAAAACCCCTATAGTTCGCACATGTCTCAATCTTCCAATGCCGTCGGGAAAAACTGTATCCCCGTGAACAAAAAGATGCAGCAGCAGAGGCAGACTAGCAATGTCAGATGGAAGTTTGGAGGGGGTGGAATTTCTTAGCTCAAGTGTCTCCAATTGTTGCAGCTTACCAATTCGGATAGGTAGCTCAACCCTCTGACCACCAACCACCTTTAAGTATCTCAACAAAAACAACCTAGATATACCAGTGAGATCTACCACATCGTTTTTGTTGATCTCAAGATGTAGAACTCGGACATATTTCAGCATCATCAAAGATTGGCAAGAAAAGCCTCCAAAAGCATAGACTGTCCGGACATTTGATAATGACCCATTCACCATTGCCGATGTCACTACACACTCTTCACCATGGCATTGGAGTGAAGCTCTCCGGATATTTCTGTGCACCCTTAACACAACTTCCGGGTCATTTAGCACAGAAATAAAATTATCTTCTTCAATCTTGGATCTGATGACATCTAGCATGATATCATGTACTCTGCAGCTCAACACCTCTCCATTATGGTCAGTACCCACGGGCTGGATCATGCTCCTATTGATAAGCTCGTTGAAGTAGCTTTTTGCAACATCCTCTGCATCCATCCTAGAGATTGCACACACCAAACCCTCTGCTATCCATTGCCTCAACAAATCAGACCTGTATATCTTGTGGTCTTCTGGATATATACCAAGATAGAGCAAACATGTCTTCAGATGGTTAGGAAGGTTTTTGAAGCTAAGCTCCAAAATTTGCCTCATCTGATCAAGAGTAGGATTTCCATCAAACATGCATCCGAGAGACTTCCTTACATACTCAAATTTTGGCTTTGGCTGATCGGCTAGAAGGCTTGATATACTAATAATAGCAAGCGGGATACCACCACATTTTTTCAGTATATCTATTGAAATATCTTCTAATTCAGTAGGGCAGGAATCTTCTGAACTAAATATTCTGCTAAAAAACAATCTTCTTGAATCTTTGTCCGTAAGAGCTTTCATCTTGTAAACACATCCTCTGCTTCTAGAGCAACAAGTAGCAGCAACAGAATAAATCCTTGTAGTTGTTAGCACTCTACTGCCATTATTGTTTTCTGGAAAAGCACATTTAATAATATCCCATGCTGATGTGTCCCATAAATCATCAATTATAATAAAGTACCTGAAAATCACATCACATTGAGAACACATAAAGGTTAGTTAATAGTGAGATCTTATAAACTTGAAAAATTATAGTCCTATTTACCTATATCATAAATTCTCTGTGTAAATGTCTACAATATACACCATGATAACACATACGATTAATTAGATTTACATAAATTATATTGTACACAACAAGTGGCCTTTGAATCGTCCGTGATGAGATATAAATACAGGTAGTAGAAGTCGTTTTGCAGTATATGTAATAACTTCAGTTTCCTTTTGTTAGTATATGTACTCCCACTGGAAGAGTTAAGCCTTTGTTAGTAAAGGCCTAACATTAGTGGCTTTATTAAACGTGTGAAGCTAAAATTAGTGCTTATAACACCAATGTATTAGTAGTATGGAGGCTTTATGCACCAACGGTGCCACAACTCACAGAAGGGAAAAAGAATAACTCCTGCGTGGGGGTAAACAGTTGATTTGGCGGACATCACTTGGTTTGATCTTGTTCACTCCCCCATTCCCACCCCTCGTACGCCACGCAGACCCGCACAGCCTCACCGTACGGTGCTCGCGGACAACCAGCAGCGCTCACTGGAGACCACCTCACCAAAACTGCCCCACGTGCACCAATTCCAACTGCGCCAACAACATCTGGCTGCCCTACCTCCTACTTTATGGTCCAGCCTCCACTACGGTACTGCCTCTTTCCCCATCGATTCTACGACAACGCTGGTGCCAGTGGCGAGCTAGTTCTTGCTGAGTTGTTTACTCCTTCATAGTTATAAATTTTAGTATTCTATATCACGAAATAAAGTTTATATTAAATCCTCACAGGTACAAATTGTGAAACATTTATACCCTCTTTCGTCAAAACAGTTTTCTTTTTATTTAGCTATAACATAATGTTGGCAAGTTTCAAGGTGATTTGAGTTGTATGCGAAGTTAGTCTGGGAATAGAGAACTTCCTTCATTATATTAAAAAAAGTTCTTAGTCCAACAGTACAGTAGAATAATTTGTTTTGTGTGACACTTCTCTAACAGAGACAGATATGTCCTAATGGTGAAGGAAAATGCTATGGTTGCGCTGGAAATGGTAATTTGAAAATGATTTATCTAAAAATACTTTTAGAGTGCATTAAATCACTATTACTTGCTAAGATATATTGGTAAAAATGCATAAAGCGTATATTGCTACAATAAAACACACATAATAAAAATACCTCTTATTCAATAAATACTCTCTGATATTTCGAATCAATTCATCCAAACTGCTACTTTCAGAGGACTGTTCTCTGGTAAGCTTCAATAATAAATCTTGGAGAAGCCTTGGTAGATCCGGCTTTAGAGATACCGATACAAATGCAAGGCAAGTGAACTGCCCTTCGATCTTGCGGCACACTTCACTAGCAAGGGTGGTCTTTCCGAGACCTCCAAATCCCACAATAGAAGCCACCTTCAGCTCTTGACCTTGATCCGTCAACAACTCAACAAGCTCATCTCTAGGAGTATCAATACCCATAAGACCAGCGACATCCGCAAAAATGGCGAGTGCTCGTGTGTCAATATGGACAATACTGGGCGTAGGTTTGTACTCATCAAGATTGTACCTTATGCGCCGCTCGTGCACTTCAAGTACACGATCCTCAATCCCCTTGATCTTGTTGGCAATTTGATGACGCACCTTAAGCTTTTTAAGGCGTTCAGCACTCTTCTTGAGAAACCCAGTAGTTGCACCTTTTACTTCAAGGTCATGCATGAAGTCATCGATGCAGTCTTCAATATCATATGACATGTCCCTCACTTGGTTTCTCCACGCCTTAGCCTGAACATCAAGCTCATCCATTCCTACAAGCTTCACAAGAAGAGCATTCATGCTACTGAACTCTTCATGAAGGGACGCCACCTTATTCCGCACGCCTTTGAGCTTCCGATATTTTTCCCCCATCAGGGTAGTAAGCTTCCCAAGGAGGGAGTTCATCACACCCATGGAAGCGCTCACTGCCATGGTTGATAGGGTCATATTCCTGTAAAACATAACAAAATTGGATGAATTTTTTATAGAGATTTCCCAAATGCTGATGACTAAAACTGAAAGAAATTAAGGATAAAATACTCAAGGTAATTGTATACTAAACTACTATAGCTGCAAATTCAAAGTATGACAATAATGTTTGTAAATATGTTATGTGCTTAAATAACTAGTATGTAGTCTTATGACCATAGTGCTTACAAAAACCATAAAAATTGAAAATTCACTAAGTAAATATCATGATTTGAAGACAAAAAGACAAAGAGCAAACCATATAAACATACCTGTGCCACCCACTAAAGCCACTCAGGAGTACTTCAGATCAGTATTAGTTGACCTGAGCTTTGAACTTAGGAGAACAATATTGTATTTCCTCTGTGCACACCTGGGACAACTCTCCACGTTTAAGGAGCAGAGAAGACTGCAGGAAAGGATATAATTTTATGGAACACAATGTTGGATTGTTTGGAAGGTAACATATACTGTTCAAGTGCAGGGCTTGCTTTAGACAACAAACAAAATAGGCATTGTGGTACCTTAAGAGGATGTGATTAACATTTAATTGAATTGTTCAAAATGCAAGGACATTCGGTTATGGTCTACACTAAAGTCTGATTTTCTATTACAAAAGCTTACAATAACTCTTCTCACAACTATATAAACTAGGTGTACCGTCAAATGAAAGATGTCTACTAGGAATCATCAGGAACTATAAGTACCTTATTGATCAAAACATGTTCTGGATGTTTGTGTTGTCTTGAATGCACCCATCAATTGTCCTTTTATCATCACAATATTCAGATCATCTCCAAGTGCAGGATCATTTGGTAGATATATGCCTGATCATGACGAGTTGAAAATAGATGTCAAAACCAGTTCCGTTATGAATTATGCAGTATAGAAAATTATAGAAGACAATCAATATTCAACTATTCAGGATTGTTAATAACAAAGACGATCTTTGCACACGACAATATTATTTTTCTTCACATCCTTTTGAAGGGTTTCGCAGCATAGTAAATCAAAATTTTCTACGGAAGCGAACAGAGGGAAAGCCAAGATCTAATCTAGGAGATGCAAACAACGAGAGAGATTTGATTAGATCTTCATACCCTTGAAGATTCGCACAGCGTTACGAACGTGGGTGATGTAGTCGCACTACTTCTCCTCCTCGCGATCCGATCCGATCTAGCACCACAAGTGGCGGTGCCTCCGTGAGATGCACACGTGCAGCACCTCGACGTCTCCTCCTTCCTCGGACCAGCAAGTATGGTGGAGAGATGGATTGGATCTATAGCACGACTGCGTGGTGTATATGGTGGAGAATTTCTGCTGCAGGGCTTCACCTACAAACAGTCGGGAGGGAGAGAGGAAGGCACCAGGGCTACTAGGGCTTGGAGGGAGGTGTGTGTGTGTGTGGGGGGAAGGGGGCGCACCAGCCCTCTATATATAGAGGGGGTGGCGGCGGCCAGCCCTAGCCCCTCCTCCAAGCCTATCTCTAGTTTAAACGATTTAAACTCTCCCCTTATCTAGAAATTCTATCCCTAGATTTAAACGAGTTAAATCTATCTAGAATCGGCTGGGCCCTATGGGGCCTTGTTCCCCTGGCCCAATGCGGCCAGGACACTCCCTCATAGGCCCATGCCCCCTCCCGGAAGGTGGGACCACGTTGGACCCCTTCCGAAAGGTTCTAGAAGCTTCCGGTACAATACCGATTAATCCGGAACAATTCCGAACTCCAAAAACTGCACTGCCTTATATGAATCTTATTCTCCGGACCATTCCGGAACCTCTCATGATATCCCGGATCCCATCCGAAACTCCGAACAAAAATTCATAAACCAATTATCCAATCTATCCTAGCGTCGAGACACGTTAAGTGTGTGACCCTGCGGGTTCGAGAATATGCAGACATGATCTTCTATCAATAATCAACAGCGGGGTCTGGGCACCCATATTGACTCCCACACATTCATCGATGATCATATCGGATGAACCACGATGCCAGGATTCAATCAATCCCATATATATATTCCCTTCGTCTCGCGATATTTTACTTGCCCGAGATTCGATCGTCGGTATCGCCATACCTAGTTCAATCTCGTTCACAGCAAGTACTTTACTCGTTCCGTAATCCGATATCACTTTGTGATTAACTCCTTAACCACATGCTTACAAGCGGTGTCGATATCGATTACCGAGTGGGCCCGAAGTATATCTCTCCGACTTGGGAGGGACAAATCCCATCTCGATACATACAACCCAACAGATACTTTACGATCACCTGAGAGACACCTTTATGATCACCCTCTCATAGGATGACGTTTGATGACCTCAAAGCTTTCTTCCGATACCAGGGAGTTGTATTATCTCATGGTCTAAGGAATACAATATTTGACATAGGAAAAGCTTCGCAAAGATGAACACAAGGACACGATCTAATTGCTTCGCTTAGTTTTGGGTCTGTCCACCATATCATTCTCCAATGATATGATCTCATTATCAATTGACAACTCATGTCTATGGTTAGGAAACCTTAACCATCATTGATCAATGAGCTAGTCCATAGAGGCGTACTAGGGACACGGTGTTGTTCACAAACCACACAAGTATTAATGTTTCCGCTTAATACAATTCTAGCATGGAATATAAACTTTATCATGAACAAGAATTATAATAATAACATCTGTATTATTGCCTCCAGGGCATAATTCCAACACCTTTATCCTTGCAAGTTGAAAAGAAGACACGATAGTATCAAGTTAGGTGATAGTTCGTGGGAATCAATGCACACAGCTCGAACGAATAAAATGGTTAAAACAGCAACCAAGTAAGCCTCATGCCTATTATGCGTCTGCACCAAAGGTGCGCTCGCTACTCTATATCAATTTTAAGCATCAAGAATCCAGTCGCGAACAAAATTCAAGGATGAGATTCATGGTAATTGTGAAGGGAAAAGGATTGCAGCTGCAGACTATAACAAAGGCTTATATGTAAGCACGGTGCTTGCAGCTTGCAGAAACCATGAACATTCGAAAGCCACTCGGGGATCAATATTATTATTAGGTGTCATAAGCTTTGGACTTAGGCAGTCAATGTTTGATTTCCTCTGTTGCGCGACCTGAGACAACTTCTTCTGTTCAAACTCCACTGCTCAAGCCCATCCGGCAAGCAGTGGATCTTGACGATAGATTCCCAGAACCACCGCTGCATCACGAGGACCGGCGCACATGCCTCCACGAACAGGACTAGGGCCCAGTTCTTTTGGGGGCTTCTCCGAGAATCAGCCCTCCCCCCAGCTTCTTAGGGAAGCCGGTCTGAAAAATTTGCGAGGCTTCCAAAATAGTTAAGGCTAAACAAATTTGGAAGCCTCGCAAAATTTTTAAACCGGCTTCCCCAGGAAGCTAGGGGTAGGGCAGCTTCTGGGAGAAGCCACCAAAAGAACTGGGCCTAGGGGCCGCCGCCCCGGCTTCTGCTAACTGCCTACCAGATCGATGCCTACCAGCAGCCATGTATTCCGCTTCTACTGTAGATCCCGCGATCACGCTTTGCTTGCAGCTTCTCCAGCTCACAGCTCCTCCATTCAAAATATACACGTATCCTGTCTGAGATTTAGAATCATCCTTGTCGGTGTCGAAACTAGCATCGACATAACCTTTCTGACGCATTAGCTGTTCATCACCCCCATAGACTAAGAACATTTGTTTAGTCCTATTTAGGTACCTTAGGATGTTCTTCATGGCTGTCCAGTGTTCCACTCCTGGATCACTTTGATATCTGCTCGTCAAACCAAGAGCATTGGACACATCCGGTCTAGTACACAGCATGGCATACATGATGGAACCTATGGCCGAGGCATAAGGCACTTTGCTCATAGCTTCCCTATCATTTACCGTAGCTGGACACTGAGCCTTGCTCAATATCTTACCTGACAACATAGGCACTGAACCTTTCCCTGCCTTATCCATTCTGAACCTTTTCAGAACTTTGTCTAGGTATGTACTCTGGCTTAAAGCTATCAGGCGTCTTTGTCTATCTCTATAGATCTTGATGCCCAATATATAAGCAGCTTCACCTAGGTCTTTCATTGAAAAACACTTGTTCAAATAACTCTTCACATCGTTAAGCATGTTGATGTCATTTCCAATAATCAATATGTCATCCACATATAGTACCAGAAACGTCACCGAGCTCCCACTCACTTTCTTGTAGATGCAAGCTTCGTAGCAATTTGGAACAAATCCAAAGCTCTTGATCACTTGATCAAAACGAAGGTTCCAACTCCGAGATGCTTGCTTCAGTCCATAAATGGAACGCTGAAGTTTGCATACTTTATCAGCATCCTTAGGATCGACAAAACCTTCGGGTTGCATCATATACAACTCTTCATCAATGTTGCCATTGAGGAAAGCAGTCTTGACATCCATCTGCCATATTTCATAATCATGAAACGCAGCAATTGCTAATAAAATCCGAATGGACTTAAACATCGCTACAGGAGAGAAAGTCTCATCGTAGTCAACACCTTGAACTTGTCGAAAACCTTTCGCAACAAGCCGTGCTTTATAGACGGTAACATTACCATCGCGTCCGCTTTCTTCTTGAAGATCCATTTGCACTCAACGGCCTTTCGTCGCTAGGAGGGTCCACCAAAGTCCATACTTGGTTTTCGCCATGGATCCCAATTCGGATTTCATGGCTTCTAGCCATTTCTCGAGTCCGGCTCATCACCGCTTCCTCATAGTTCGAGGTTCACCGTCTTCTACTAACAAGACAGTCAAGACAGGTTGCCGTACCACTCGGGAGGGCACACGACCTTGTCGACCTGCGACGCTCAAGATGCAAGAGATCGTCCAAGCTTCATGATCCTTATCATTAGCTTCCTCTATTGTTGGTGCGGTGACCGAACAATTTCAGGTGCTGCGCTACTCTCAATTCAAGAGAAGGTTCAATAACCTCGTCTAGCTCTACTTTCCTCCCACTCACTTCTTTTCGAGAGAAACTCCTTCTCAAGAAAGGAACCGTTCTTCGCGATAAACACTTTGCCTTGGTTACGTGATAGAAGGTATACCCAATAGTTTCCTTAGGGTATCCTATGAAGACGCATTTCTCCGCTTTGGGTTCGAGCTTGTCGGCATCAACTTCTTGACGTAAGCTTCGCATCCCCAAACTTTAAGAAACGACAACTTAGGTTTAGCACCAAACCACAATTCATACGGTGTCGTCTCAACGGATTTAGATGGAGCCCTATTTAAAGTGAATGCAGCGGTTTCTAATGCATAACCCCAAAATGATAACGACAAATCAAGAAGAGACATCATCGATCGGACCATATCTAATAGGGTTCGATTCCGCTCGAGACACACCATTGCTACTGTGGTGTTCCGGTATGGAGTTGTGAAACGATTCCACTTGCTTTGAGATGCGTGAGAAAATCATAACTCAAATATTCGCCCCACGATCGGATCGTAGAAACTTAATCTTTCGTTACGATGGTTCTCCACTTCATTCTGAAATTCTTTGAACTTTTCAAATGTTTCAGATTTATGTTTCATTAAATAGATATACCCATATCTACTTAAGTCATCGGTAAAAGTGAGAAAATAGCGATATCCACCGCGCGTCAAAACACTCATCGGTCCGCATACATCGGTATGTATGATTTCCAACAAGTCCGTTGCTCGCTCCATCATTCTGGAGAACGGGTTTTGATCATCTTGCCCATGAGGCATAGTTCGCATGTGTCAAATGATTCAAAATCAAGAGACTCCAAAAGTCCATCGTAATGGAGTTTCTTCATGCGCTTTACACCAATATGACCTAGACGACAGTGCCACAAATAAGTAGTATTATCACTATCTACTTTGCATCTCTTAGCCTCAATGTTATGGATGTGTGTTTCATCCCTTTCGAGATTTAGAAGAAATAAACCATTCACAAGAGGTGCATGACCATAAAAGATGTTACTCATATAAATAGAACAACCATTATTCTCCGATTTAAATGAATAACCGTCTTGCAATAAACACGATCCAGAAATAATGTTCATGCTCAACGCAGGCACATAATAACATTTATTAAGGTTTAAAACTAATCCCGAAGGTAAAACTAAGGAGAGCGTCTTACGGCCATCACATCAACTCTTGATCCGCTGCCAACGCACATCGTCACCTCATCCTCGCAAGTCGCCGCCTATTCCGTAGCTCCTGCTTCGAGTTACAAATATTAGCAACGAACCGTATCAAATACCTGTGCACTACAACGAGGGCTAGTAAGGAAAACATCAATAACATGTATATCAAATATACCTTTGATGGTGCCAGCTTCTTGTCCGCTAAGTACTTCGGACACTATGCCCAAAGGACCCTTGTCCTTGCAATAGAAGCACTCAGTGTCCGGCTTAGGACCAGACCTGAGCTTCCTCTCAGCAGGGGCAACGCGCTTGCCGCCGCCTTTCTTGAAGGGCTTCCTTGCACCCTTACCTTTCTTAAAGGTGGGGGGCTTGTTGACCATCAACACATGATTATTCTTTTTGATGTTCACCTCCGCTACTTTCATCTTAGCAAAGAGCTCAGTGATCATATCAGTGGAACCAATCTGATTGTGATCAACTACAAAACTTTTGCAGCTAGGAGTGTCAATCTTGAGCTCCTCTGGAATCTTGCAGTCCAGTTGCTCAAGGCGTTGAGTGTAGCCCGACATCTTAATGGCGTGCTCACTAACGGAACTCCCTTCCTCCATCTTGCAGTTAAAGAACTTCTCGGAGATCTCATATCTCTCAGAACGGGCCTGAGTCTGAAACATGGTTTCAACTCTTCGAGAATCTCAAAGGGCCCGGGATAGTTTTCAAAACGATTTTGAAGTTCCGGTTCCATAGCAAACAACATGGTGCTCTTAATCACACCATAATCATCTTTGCGCGACTGATAGACAGCTTTCTCATCAGCCGACGCAGTTGCAGCAGGGGGGTTACCTAACGCTTTCTCAAGGACATAGTCCTTTTGACCGCCAGAGAGAATGATTCTCAGATTGCGGAACCAATTGGTGAAGTTAGACCCATTGTTCTTAAGCTTTTCTTTCTCAGCAAAAACGTTGAAGTTGGACTTAGCCATGTGATCTACAGTATTTGCAAGTACAATTTAGACTATGTTCATGATAAATAGTTCAACTTAATCAAATTACTAGATGAACTCCCACTAAATTCAACATCCCTCAAGTTGTTTAGTGAACACGATCCAAATTCACCACACCTAATCCGATCATCACGAGAAGAGATGTGGTTTCAATGGTGGACAACGAAGTGTCGATCATATCATTCATATGACTCACGCTTAACCTTTCGGTTCATGTGTTCCGAGGCCATGTCTGTACATGCTAGGCTCGTCAAGTCAAACCCAAGTATTTCCGCGTGTGCAAAACTGGCTTGCACCCGTTGTATGTGAGCGTAGAGTCTATAGCACCCGATCATCACGTGATGCTTGGACACGACGAACTTTCGCAATGGTGCATACATGGGGAGAACACAGTTTTATCTTGATCTTTAAGTGAAGAATCATCTTATAATGCTACCGTCGCGATCTAAGCATAATAAGATACATAAAAGGATAAACATCACATGCATATAACTTTATGTGACATGGTATAGCCAATCTTCGCGCAATGATCTCCATCTTGTGCGTTCCGGCATGATCTCCATCACTCCACCATGATTGCCTCCACCACGAATAGCAACTACAACTATTGCTAACTACTTAGCGATAAAGTAAAGCTATTACATGGCGTATAAGAAGTTGACTCGCAGGTCATACACAATTATAAAGACAACCATATGGCTCCTGCCGGTTGTGTACTCATCGACATGCAAGTCGTGACACATTACAAAACATGATCATCGCATACATTATACACATCACATCTTGGGCCATACCATATCACAGAAAACACTCCCTGCAAAAACAAGTTAGACGCCTCTACTTTGTTGTTGCATGTTTTACGTGGCTTATGGGAGTAGATGCTAAGAACGGTTCTTACCTACGGAAAGCCACAACGGTGATATTATGGTTGCCAAACTCCGGTGTTAATCCCATGACAACTATAGTGAGAGAACCCTGTCAATCTTGAGCTCCTCTGGAATCTTGCAGTCCAGTTGCTCAAGGCATTGAGTGTAGCCCGACATCTTTATGGCGTGCTCACTAACGGAACTCCCTTCCTCCATCTTGCAGTAAAAGAATTTCTTAGAGATCTCATATCTCTCAGAACGGGCTTGAGTCTGAAACATAGTTTTCATCTCCTCAAGAATCTCAAAGGGCCCGGGATAGTCTTCAAAACGATTTTGGAGGTACGATTCCATAGCAAACAACATGGTGCTCTTAATCACACCATAATCATCTTTGCGCGACTGATAGACAGCTTTCTCATCAGCCGGCACATCGACAGCAGGGGCGTCACCTAACGCATTCTCAAGGACATAGTCCTTTTGACCGCCAGAGAGAATGATTCTTAGATTGCGGAACCAGTTGGTGAAGTTAGACCCATTGTTTCTAAGCTTTTCCTTCTCAGCAAAAACATTGAAGTTGAAGTTGGACTTAGCCATTTGATCTACAATATTTGCAAGTACAAATTAGCCTATGTTCATGATAACTAGTTCAACTTTTAATCAAATTACTAGATGAACTCCCACTAAATTCAACACCCCTCAAGTTGTTTAGTGAACACGATCCAAATTCACCACACCTAATCCGATCTTCACGAGAAGAGATGTGGTTTCAATGGTGGACAACGTAGTGTCGATCATATCATTCATATGGCTCATGCTTAACCTTTCGGTTCATGTGTTCCGAGGCCATGTCTGTACATGCTAGGCTCGTCAAGTTGAACCCAAGTATTTCCGTGTGTGCAAAACTGGCTTGCACCCGTTGTATGTGAACGTAGAGTCTATAGCACCCGATCACCCGTTCATACCAATGAATCAGCCATCCAACGATCTGGGTGCGGAAAAAATCTGATAGGATAAAATGAACGGCATCGCATGGCATGTGTACCAGAGGGATCCACCTAGTAAAGGGTTCTTGGATTTTTAAAATGGGGTAAAAGCTGACAAAAAATTCTCTAAATGGGGTAACATGGATAAAAAATGTTAACGTGGGGTAATTGGAGTCAAAGATATGAAACTATGAGGTAAAATCTGGAATTTACTCTATTAATCTATTAAATACATACGAATCTAGATAAAGTTGAGATCAATAATAATGGACCGGAGGGAGTAGCCAACGATGGTGGATCCTCTTGCCTAGTCCATGCGGCATGCGGCGGCACGTGCAGTGCCAGCGGTGCGATACCACCATCACATTGAGCCTGATGATGTCATCCAACCCAGCCCATTTCGTGTCCTCCTCTTACTTGTATAGCTCGATGACGCGTGTGGTGGCCGCCTCCTCATCGTAGTCTGGCGGGAGGCAGAGCGCCCTCGTGCTTCACGATGACACTTGTGCCGTCGCCGCTGCCGCCCTCCTCCTCGTCATTGGAGTCCTCGTCGCCGTAATGCGCGACAAATTACCGTAATTTTTCCCTGGCTGGAACTCGCCCCGGTACGAGCACGCTTGCCGCGCGTCGTGCTCCCACACGAGAAACTTTCGCAAATCCTTCTGGCAGCGCGATGCGGCCAAGGTAGCCAGAATCCCGATCCTACTAGTGGAATCCTATGATTTTAGGACCCTAGGGCATCATGTCGCCATTTAGGTAGAATCCATGTTGGGTCGCGATCCCAATCACAAAATCCATTCCAAAATTATAAAATCCGATCCTATTTATGAAATTTCTCGATTCTATTAACTGATTATCCAAGACATCTGCTTAACTATGTCAGCATATATACCAGGCCAACCTCCCAAGTCTTTTTCACTTGCTTGACCACTCTTAATTTACCTTGCAAAGAATTAAGATGCAAGTAGTTCAATGAAAGTATTAAATTATACATGTTTATTTGTTGTGAAATTTGCACCACGTACAAATACTTTCCACTTTTTGATATTCTAGTGTAAACCATATTGTTAAAAATATTATGTATAAACCATGTTTCTAAAATTTTATTGCTTAGTATTTTCATGTCCCACAGAAAATTTCTGCACATATGAGAAAAGATCTTCCGTAAGTAATCTAGTAGAATCCTCGATTCTATGGCTCGGTACTACAACTCGATTCTTTCAGATAATATTCGATCCAACTTAGAATCCCGACTCTGACTACCTTGGATGCGGCGATGCATCTCCGCTTCCAGCGCCGCCCCGTCAACCGGAGGAGGCGGCACCGACACACAATCGACATTGAGGTGCCAAACGCTAGGGAGGGAGGCGTCGTGGTGATCGTACCGATCCTGCTCGTCCCACCGCTGTCGTGGGAATGGTCACGGCAGATGCTGCAATCGGCAGCGAGTGGTAGAACGAGGGGCAAGGGCGGCCAGCCATCTGCGGTGCGAGATGAGGGCAAAGACACAGGGTTTTACCCAGGTTCGGTCGCCCGGAGGGTAAAGACCTACTCCTGCTAGATTGTATTATGGAGGTGGTACAATGGGCGAGCTCGGCGGCTAGGCGGCGAGTCGCTTGGGTGTATGATGGAACATATCTCTACTCACCCTATAGGGAGGTTTATATAGGCTCACCTCCCCTAGGGTTTACATATCTCAAACGATTCAGTTTAAGCTTCGGTACTCGTTTAACCTAATCCGACTGGGCCTATCTACTACTTTGGCCTGGCCTTCAGTCGCTCGGTTCTCATCGGGCTTCAATCCAGCCGCCTTGCAGGCCCACTCGCCAGTTCTGGGCGCCGAACGTCCTGCTGGGTATACCCCGGTAGGCATATCCCCATCAGTAGTCCCCGAGGCCGCCGTCGATTAGGCGTAGGTGGCTGCTGGCAGTCGGAGTATACGGCTTCAGAGTGGACATCCAGTCGAATCGTCGGCGGGCTCCCGTATAGAGGAGAAACCAATCATCCAGGTCGCAGCTTTGGCGTGTCGAGTCGGCAAAACACTGTCATAGTGAGAGGGTCGGCGAGTCGAGTGGCTGAAGTTGGACCGTTAACCGTGGTCAAACTAGCCGTTGGGGTAATCCAACGGTAACCTTTGGCGTAATCACCGCGTAGTAACGGCTCCCTGTTTTGGCGGGTAACAACCGCTATATAAGAGGAATGGCAGGCGATCAGAGAACCACCTTCTCACCATTTCCTCCGACTGCGCGCACCTTTCGCCTCCCTTCATATCGCGATCCAGCCGACCTGAAATCCCCCGACCCCCAGCAAATCTCTCTGCCATGGCCCTCTCCACCGAGCCGTGGGGTAGATCTAAATGTACGAGGGCGCAACTGGCTTCCTTCGAGGAGGCCGGGATCTTTATGAAACCTGTTGGCGCATTCCCGCAGCCGGAGAGATGACCCCGAATCCGCGAGAGAGGGAGTTCATCTGCTTCACCAGCCATCTTGAACGGGGGCTAGGGTTCCCCACGTCCCTGTTCTTCCAGCACTTCTGCGCCTACTACGGGATCCAGCCTTCGGATCTGGGTTCCCACAGCATCGAGCAGCTCGCCATCTTTGTGGCGTTCTGCGAGTGCTACTTGGGCTGTCGGCCCTACTTCCCCCTATGGCAAGATCTGTTCCATGGACGGATCAGCCGCGAGGAAGCGGGCGGCCCAATACTAGCCGCGGGCGGCCTAACTTTCCAGCTCAAGTCGAAGGCTTCATTCTTCGACCTGATGCTGCCCGCCAAGGCAGCGAGCGACTGGAAGAAATCGTGGTTTTACGTAGCCGAGGCGACCCCGGAGGGCGAGGCGGCGATCCCGCGGTACTCCGCCAATCGGTCCGAGTCGCGCCGTCTCCAAGTCGGCAAGCTCCCCAACGACCAGCGGATGGTCGTCGACGAGATGCTCCAGACCATCCGCGGTCTAAAGAAGAAGGGTCTCCAGACGATAAACCTGTACAACTGCTGGCTTGGGCGGCGGCTCGTCCCACTCGCTCGGTGCGAGCACTACATGTACCAGTACACGGGCCGGGAAGACTCGACCAAGGCCTGCCTCGACGAGTGGAAGCTGGAGGACTACATCCCAAAGATCAAGAAAATCACCCAGCGGTGTACCGGACGCCTTCACACCGCAAAGCGTCCAGCCCCGACGGTAATCGCTTCACTTCGCTCGCAATCGCAGTTTATGCAGTCGCGGTAATTCTAATTTCATCTTGTATTCATTGCAGCTATTCCAAGTGGTGGAAGGATGGCTCCCACCTTCGGACGATGAGAACTCGATCTCGTCCGTCCAGGACGTGGGCGAGTCGCCTCCCGCCAAGGGCAATGCTGGGAGCGACGAGGGCGACCGCGACGACGAATCCGAAGAGGAAGTCGCCCCACTGCTCCGCAAGACCCGTGGGCAGCGTCAACGAGAGCTTGAGGCAAGTAAAAGCCTCGAGCGTCACAATGACGACGACGAGCTTCCAGAAACCACCTCGCGCCGCCAGGCGACTCCATCAAAAAAGAAGAAGAAGGAAAAGGAGGTGAAGGCGCCTCCAAGGAAGACGAAGACCAAACCGACGAGTCCGGCCTCGCCGCCACATTCAGCGAGCAGTTCTGATGCCCCCAGCCCGGCCAAGGACGAGGCGCAGCCAACGACAGCCGCGTTGGACACGGCCACCATCGAGGTGCCCCTGGCGTCGATGCCTCCGCCATTCGCCCCAGTCTCTGGGCTGGGGGACGCTTCGGTCGCAGCGGCTTCGCCTCACAAGGAAGCTCCTGTTGAAGACGTTCCGGAGGCTCCGGTTGCGGCCTCAACAACGAAGAAACCGTCCGTGTCTTGGGCACGCGACGTTCTGGAAATGGGGCTCAGCCGCCGACTGGGCCCCGAACTAGAGAAGCCAGCCGGCCTCCGTACGGGACTGCGCTTCATTCCAGTCGCCAAGTGAGTACACTCTCCCTCCTTTGTCTTCCATAGCAGCTCAAATTTTATTGCTTACATAATTGTTGAACAGGACCGGGGTGAAGAGGATGGGCCACCCAACCGTGGCTAAGGTGCCACCCGTCGTTAGCGAGGAGGATCCTTCCCGCAAGAGGAAAGCGGACGAGGTCGTCGTCTCTGCGGATGGCAGCAAGAAGGCCAAGGGTGACGACATCGTCACGATTTCTGACGACACGGTGGTCGCGCCAGCTGGACCCGTAACGGAGGCAGCCGCGTCTACGAAGGAGGGCGCTCCCTTGCCTGGAACGGCCGAACCGACCTCCTTTGGGGCGGGTGCCTCTATCGCCACCTTCCCGCGCTTCATCACCAAGGCGGCCGCGGCGAGTGGAACTTCACCCTCGAGCCACGCTCCTGGGACCGCCGATGCTGAAGTCGACCAACATCGTGGGCATACGCCGGCTCTCCTCGCGTCCGTGGACGCGATACAACTCCACGGCATGCTTGGCGCAGCCATCCAGGTACCTCCAGTCCCCGAGGATCAGGTCGGTGCTTTGCAACGGCCTGATTCTTTTAATGTCTTATCTTTATTTTTCGCATCCAGTCCCCGAGTGCGCACGCGCTGAATTTCAGCGGGTGGGCACTTAGGAGTTTCTTTTGAGTACCAGTCCCTGAGTGCGCACTCGCTGAATCTCAGCGGGTGGGCACTTAGGAATTTCTTGATTGCCAGTCCCCGAGTGAGCACTCGCTGAATTTCAGCGGGTGGGCACTTAGGAATTTTTTGGTTGCCAGTCCCTGAGTGCGCATTCGCTGAATTTCAGCGGGTGGGCGCTTAGGAATTTTGCTTTGATTAACCTTTTTGGTGATGTGCAGGGTCTGCAGCTTGAATCGGCTGACCGATTGGCCGCGAAGCAACGCGCGGAGAAGGAACTGGCCATCGTCCAGGAGGCGAACAAAGGGCTTCAGGCTGTTGCCGCTAAGGCAGAGGAAGCTCGCCAGGGGCTTGTCCCCGCTGGTGACTTGGCGGCGGCGCAATCGGCTTTGAGTGCGGCTGAACAGAGAATCGCCGACCTCGAGCGCGAGCTGCGGGAGGCGAAGGAAGAAGCGAGCTCGGCTGATGGGCGAGCCAAGGCCGCCATTGCAGCCGCCGAAGAGGATCGCAAAGTGTCGGATGCCCTTGTTGCTGGGCTTCAGGACGACCATACGTCGCTTCAATGCTTCATCACGGATCTCGCCCGCCCGTTGATTGGTAAGTGCGTCTGCCTCTTCCAGTAGTTGTGCCTTTTGTGGTGTCCATCGTATTCATTATTGTCTTCTACTCGCAGGTCGCATCATCGATAGCGCGGAAGAGGCGAGCTCGTTCGACGCGAGGCAGTGTGTAAGCATGCTTGTCGACTCGGCAACGTTGTCGACGACATGCATCCGTGCCTATCTCCAAGAGATATCGCCCACGAAAGTAATTCCCAGCGACCTCGTTGAGGTGTGGAGGTATTTGGAGAAGGCGCCCGCGGTCGTTGAGTTCATGACGCGGTCGGCGTTTCGGCGCGGAGCAGCGACGACACTTAGTCTTGGACTTGCCCACTTCCCCGAGGACTTCGACATCGACGATGTGACGAGTGGTTACCCATCGTCGACTGGCGCGGTGGAGCTTTCCGAGGTCCTCAAGTTGCATGATCGCGCCGCCGCGTACTCGGAGCGTGTATGGGCGATGGGCGACCTCCTTCCGTACCAGGAAACGGTTGTCGTGCCGAACGACCCCGAGCCGCCGCATCGTGATTTCAAGGTCGAACAGCCCTTCCATGCGGCGATGGCGGGTGAACTGATGACGTATCCGTCGAACCCGTACACGCCGTTCATCCGCAATCGCCGGGGTGTTGGCAAGTCGTCATCTAAGCCTGCAGAATAGGATAGTTTGCCTTGTGGCGTTAGCAGCAGGTCTGCCATGCGGGCATATTTTGTAATATGATACAATGCAACATGCTATCGACTGAGACATCGTGTGTATCTTGGTATTTGTCATGTGTTTGTGATTGATGTTTGAACGAGTCCCCGAGCGCGTCCGCCCTTTTGTGGGGTTTACCTCGTATGTGATATGTTTGTTGGTTTTTGTGTGTTTTGTTATTGTGGTCGACTCGCCCATACTCGAAGAGCCAGTCGCTAGGCGACTCCCTTGAATGCTCTGTACTTCGCCGTTTTCCCTTGCACGAACGAGGTCGGGTGGCCGAGTCCCCGAGCGTGGTACTTGGCTGTTCCAGGCGCGACTCGAGGGTGAGTGAGGACTTGGCGCGTTAGTTTGAGCGCATCACTCCTGCCTGGCCCGTGGGGTCAGTCGCGTGGTGAGTCCTAGGCATGCTCTCCTACTTGGCGTTTTTCCCGGACCGCTCGCGTTGAACTGGTCTGCAGTCCCCGAGCGTGGTACTTAGCCGTTCGAGTCGCTATGTCAAGGATGCGGAGGACCATGGTCGCTGTAAGGAGCGAAGGCAGTTGTCTTGGTTCATAGAACCAGTCGGGCTAGGCGACTCCAATGGGGCTCCGGGTAGGCGTTTTTCATGGATGGTGCAAGACCTGAGGTGACTCAGTGCTCTTGCACCGCACTACTTAGCCGTGCCGATCGCTGTACCAAAGGTTGACTTCTGCGGTTAGCGTAACGCTGTTATTACGAGTGCGAGTGGCACAAGACATGGAGAGTAGGCGCAATTTGCGGTAACCATTTCTTTTTATTTCATAGCGACTGGAGAGAACATGTGTGGGGTTCTAGGAGTAGAACTTCCGTAGGAGGTTTACATTCCATGGTCGCTTGACGTCGAGTTCGCCGTCCCCGCGGACGTCGATGAGGTAGTAGGCGTCGTTGCCGAGTACTCGCCCGATGGCGAATGGCCCTTCCCACGGAGGGGAGAGCTTATGCATGCCCTTCTTGTCCTGGATGAGGCGTAACACCAGGTCGCCCTCTTGGAAGGTGCGAGTCTTCACCCGCCGGCTGTGGTAGCGGCGGAGTCCCTGCTGGTAGATAGCGGTGCGTGACCGAGCGAGGTCACGCGTGCCGAGTTGATCGACCCGTCTTGGCGGCGAGCTTCTGCTTGCCTCTCCGTAGTGGACGACCCACGAAGTCGTGTTTCGAGGTCGGTGGGCATGACCGCCGACGCCAGAGACCATGAAGAAGGGGTGAACCGCCGACCTGTTGACCGAGGTGCGGATCCCCGGATGACAGAGGGCTCCTCGACCCAGCACGGTGCGCCGAGTGGAACTTGGAGTCGCGGCTTCAGGCCGTGGAGGATGCTTTGGTTGGCCCGTTCTGCCTGGCCGTTGGATTCCGGGTGGGCGACCGACGCGAGGTCGAGCCGGATGTGGTGCTCTTCACAGAATTTAGCCATGGCTCCTTTGGCGAAGTTGGTGCCATTGTCCGTGATGATGCTCTTTGGGAATCCGTAGCGATATATGAGCTCGCGTAGGAATTTGGTGGCGGTCTTCCCGTCGCATTTCCGAACTGGCTTGGCCTCCACCCACTTTGTGAATTTGTCGACCGCGACTAGCAGGTGGGTGTAGCCGGAGGGGGCCTTCTTGAAGGGGCCTACCATATCCATGCCCCACACAGCGAATGGCCAGGTGATGGGGATTGTTTTGAGCGCTGAGCTCGGCACGTACGTCTGGTTGGCGTACTTGCACCAGCACTGCTGGACAATGTCGACAGGCCGGCGCAGCGATGGGCCAATAGAAGCCATGTCGCATAGTCTTGGCGACGAGAGAGCGGGCGCCGGCGTGGTGGCCGCAGTCACTGGAGTGGATGTCGTGGAGGATCTTGCGTCCTTCGGCGGGTTGGACACGCTGGAACACGCTGGTTCGCGACATCAGGCTGCCTCTGGTTGGAAGCGGGACTCCGATGTCAATCTCCCTCGGGGAGATGGCTTGGTGATCGTGTCGAGGAAGACGCCGGTGGGTGGTGCGAGTCGACCCGATGCGAGAGAGTCGTCGGCGCCTCCTCGTTCTTCCGCACGATCCACTCGACGGAGTAGCCGTGAAGTGTCCGCCAACTTGTCCACCGCTTGGCGACGCCGCCATGGTGGGGAGACGGCGTCGCAGTGCGGCGACTTGCCCCGCGACGAGGTCGAATCTCCGTGCAGCGAGGCGGTTGACATTCATCTCCTTGGCAGCTCGCATGCCATGGAGTAGGCCTCGTGACGCCATGTTGTTGGTGCAGGTGTGAAGTCGAGGCGAGGATGTAGCGGAGCTTGTCGCCTTTGGTGAAGTTAGCACGATCCTGCGCTGCCGTCCACGTTCTTGGAGCCGCTGGCGCAGGCTCCAAGAATGGAGGTATGGCAGCTTCTCCGCTGGGCCTCTTCCGGTCGGCGCTGAAGTCTGCCAGGGCCTGCGACTTGATCGCTTGTCATGGCTCAGATTTGATGTTGTGGACGCCGATCTCGACGGCCACTTGGCGATTCGCCTCGCCGCTTGATTCGGATTATATCTTGCAGGTCTGAGGAGACGACCGTGATCGGGTGCTCCACGAAGTAGTGCGGCAGCGCCGAGCTCAAGACCGCGTATACCAGCTTTTGGTACTGTGGGTACCTGCGCGACTCGTGAGGACCTCGCTGATGTACACCGGCCGCATTTTGGCGCCTTTCCTTTCTCCGGTCGCCGACGACCATCACGGCGCTGACGACGCTCGGAAGCACGACGTAAACCAGCATGGGTTCTTTGTTTGCCGGCGAGTAGTGGTGCGGCGGTAGCACCTTTTGAGATCGCGAGCGCGTCACCGCCTCCTTGTCCCATTGAAGGTGGGGTTCTTAAGCATCAGCGGTATAGGGGCATTAAAGCGGGGATGAAGCGAGCCGCCACCGCCAGTTTTGACTTCGCGCAGGCGCTCGGGTTTGCCGTGCCGGGCGATCGTGTCGATCTTCGTGGGGTTCGCCTCGATCCCTCGTTTGGAGACGACGTACCCCAGTAGTTGTCCTGTAGGTACACCGAAGGTGCATTTGCCTGGGTTGAGCTTTATCTTGTATTTTCGCAGGTTGGTGAATGTTTCCGCCAGGTCGGCGAGTAGGTTGCCCTGGCGAGCGGACTTTATGACCACGTCGTCGATGTAGACGTGGATGTTGTGGCCAATTTGGCTCGCGAGGCATTCTTGCATGCACCGCTGGTAGGTCGCCCCGGCGTTCTTGAGGCCGAAGGTCATGTCGGTGTAGCAGAAGGCTCCGAATGGCGTGATGAACGCCATCTTCTCCTCGTCTTCGATAGCCATTTTGATCTGGTTGTACCCAGAGTAGGCGTCGAGGAAACATAGCGACTCTGAGCCCGCGGTTGAATCGATTATCTGGTCGATCCGCGGGAGGACGAACTGCTCCTTTGGGCAGGCGCTGTTCAGGTTTGTGTAGTCGATACACATCCTCCAGGTCCCGTTCTTCTTCTCGACCAGGACTGGGTTCGCCAGCCACTTGGAGTATTTGATTGGCCGGATGAAGCCTGCAGCGAGTAGACGCTGCACCTCCTCGGCGATTGCTCGGCGGCGCTCTTCATTGAAGGGCCGCAGCGATCGCTGATGTGTCGCACTTTGGGGTCAGCGTAGCTTGTGCTCAGCGAGCTCCCTAGGGGACACCGGCATGTCGAGGGCTTCCATGCGAAGATGTCCTCGTTTCACGGAGAAACTCGATGAGCGCCTTCCTATGCTGGGCTCATGCCCGTTCGATCGCCACCGTCTGGCCGAGTCGCTGGGACCAGCTCGACGGTGCGGGTGTGCGTCGTGGCCTCAAAGGTTGAGGTGTTTGCGCCCTCTGAGTTGGGCTTCTTGAGTATGGTGGGGTCGTCGTTGTTGACCCCGCTTGCATACTTGGCGAGCTCATCAGCGTGGTTGGTCTCTGCCGCGATGACGGCGTCAGCCAGCTCGGCTCCTTTGGCCTCGCACTCGGCGGCCATGTCGGGGTCGCCGTTGATGGTGATGACGCCGCACGGCCCGAGGAGCTTCATCGCGTTATGCCAGAGGGGCGCTGCCATGAACTTGGCGAACGCCTGGCGCCCCAGGACGCAATGGTAGGGGCTGTCGAAGGGCACCAGCTCGAAGACGATCCGCTCGGTGCTGAAGTTTGCTGGTGTGCCGAAGGTGACTGGCAGCGTGACCTTACCGATCGGGTACGCCTTCCGACCGGGGACGATGCCGTGGAACATGGTGTGGGTCGTCTCGATCATCGACTGCAGGAGCCGCAGCCGCCTGAAGGTGTCCAGGTACAGGATGTTGATGGAGCTGCCGCCGTCCATCAATGTCTTGGGGAGCCAGTAGTCGCCGACCTTAGGCTTGACCACCAGGGCGACTCGACCTGGATACTCGATGCGTGGCGAGTGGTCTTGTCGGCTCCAGGTGATGGGCTGCTCCGACCAGTTGAGGAACTGGGGAACGTCCACTTGGGCCACCGCATTGACGGCGACGGCGCGGGCGATGACCTTCTTCTCGCGCTTCGTGTTGAAGCCCGTGAAGGTGTGGAGCGAGCCGGCCACTTTGCCGAATTTTCCACCGTTTGGCGGGTCGTTGTCGGGGTCCTCCCGTGCTCGCCGTGCCTTCTCGATCTTCCTGAGGGTGTGGCGCGGTGGCGTGGTGTGCGCGGCGGGCTTCCTTCTCTGCTATGAAACGCACATGGTTGGTTAAGGAGAGCCATGCGGTCGAACCTTGGCTTAGTTACCGCCGCGGCGTTGTCCTCCGTCGCGGCGGAAGCTCTTGGGCTCGCGTTGCGCGTGCCCGGCGTTGGCGATGAAGTCGACTCGCCCGTCACTGCGGCGCTTGCCGGTGAGGCGAGTGTTGCTGTAGCGTAGGTCGGACCGTCGTCCGCTGTCGTTGCCGCTCATGCGGCGTTGACCTCCTGACTCGTCGCCGCTTCTGGTTTGGTCTTCCTCCGCTGCATCGTTTGGCGATCTCGAGGAGGTCGGGATGTTGTCGAGTGTGCGAGTGTCGCTGAGCTTGGCGACCAGGGGCTCAGAGCGGCACGAGGTCTTGAAGCAATGGATCGCGGTGTCCGGTGGATGCCGACGCGTTACCGAAGTTCTTGCCACCGTTGGACCCGATTCTATGGTCGACTCGCGGGGTCCCTGGACGCATCGCTCCAGGTCCTCGATGGTGGTGGCGCGGGTGTAGGAGCACTCGAAGTGCCTGACGAAGGCATCGCGCATCTCCTCCCAGGAGTCGATACTATCTTGGGGGATGGTGTTGATCCACTGCCTGCACGTCCCCTCCATCATCAGGGGGAGGTAACGGGCGGCTAGCAGGTCGGTGTGGCCTGCGATCCCTATCGCCATGAGGTATGTGTCGAGCCAGACGGCGGGGTCGTACGAGGAGTCGTACTTTTCTATCTCCTTCGGCGCCTTGAAGTTTGGCGGGTACTTCTCGCCTCGGATCATTGGTCCCGGCACTTGGGGCCGAGTCGACTGAGCGACCCCATGGGCTCGCCGTCGCGGCGATTGGTTAGGGTATGTCGCAGGTCGTCAGGCTGGCGTGCGCGCCAGCTTTGGTTGTTGATGATGTGGGTGCGGGCGTCGATGGGTTGCCCGTTGGCAGCGACGAAGTTGGTCGCCGGCCTGGGGTCGTTGGTGGAGAGTGCCGCGTTCACGGGTCGGTGTTGGAGCTGCAGTGGCTCTTGTGGCGGGCAGTTGAGGGTGTTTGCCGCCGCTGGGCGGCCGCTCTGCTTCCCGACGAACGCGAGTATACTCGACCCTGCGAGTCGGCGCCCGCGTTTTGCTGCTCGACGGCCTTTGCGAGCAGGGCCCTGACGTACTGGATCTGTAGGGAGCCGTCGCCCGTGGCCGTGATGTTGTCGGCTGCTGCTCGGCCCGCCACGAGGTTGTCCATCGGGATGGAGAACAGTGGGAGGCCATTTGCATCTCTCTCCCGTGAAGAGACTACTATCCACGGCTGGTCCCTGGGAGGTGTGCGGTTGGGTGGAGGTGGGGCGCCCATCACCGTTGATCCTGGCGGGGGCCGGGCGCTTCCTCCTGGTGGCGCTTTCTCACAGATCGCGCCGCCACGCTGGCCGGTCGTTGCTGCCGGTTCAGTGGCGCCCTGAACGGTGGGGTTCAGCGCGACCTGATCCGCTGCTGGTGGTAGCGATAGTTCTGCGCCGCCACCTGCCGAGGCGAATTTTTGCGCCGCTTGCTCCTTGCGGATCGCCTCCGCCAGCCAGCGGAGTTCCTCGACCTCCGCTGCTGCGGGCGTTAGGAGGTATTGGGGTGGAGAATGGATCCTCCGGCGGATCGGTGCCGGTCGCCATGTAGGTCGCGGCGTGGCGACCGGTTCCGTCGCGGAGGTCGGCGGAGTTCTCCGACCCGGAGTCGAATTCGAAGATCCCGAGGATGGAGGGGTCCTCGAAGTCTCCCACGTTGGAGACCTGGGTGATGGAGCCCGCGGGTGAAGCCGCGGTGATGGACCCGGCGAGTGACGCCGGTCGCCGAAGTCGGCGCTGCCGTTGAGGGCCGTGGTCTTCGCGGCGCTGAGTTTTCGCCACGCTGTTGTGGGCCGAATTGTACTCGGAGGCGAGGCGATGGATCGTCGCGGATCTGGCTCGGAGAGCCGATCGGTGGCGGCGATTTCGCGGATGCAGCCAAATCCTCCGAGACGATGACGCCGGTGAGGCCGACGAAGAGGCTGATCGTGCCGATCGGCAGATCACGCCAGGCGTGACGGTCGCGCCGCGGGACGTAGCTGCTCGGCAAGATTTGGAGCATCTCGCCGATCGCTATCATGCGGCGGTGGCGCACTGGCCTCGTTGATGGGCAGATTGGATCTCGCCGCAGAACACCGGCCAGACCAGCCAGGCCCCACGGTGGGCGCCACTGTCGTGGGAATGGTCACGGCAGATGCTGCAATCGGCAGCGAGTAGTAGAACGAGGGGCAAGGGCGGCCAGCCATCTGCAGTGCTAGATGAGGGCAAAGACACAGGGTTTTACCCAGGTTCGGCCCCCGGAGGGTAAAGACCTACTCCTGCTAGATTGTATTATGGAGGTGGTACAATGGGCGAGCTCGGCGGCTAGGCGGCGAGTCGCTTGGGTGTATGATGGAACGTATCTCTACTCACCCTATAGGGAGGTTTATATAGGCTCACCTCCCCTAGGGTTTACATATCTCAACCGATTCAGTTAAAGCTTCGATACTCGTTTAACCTAATCCGACTGGGCCTATCTACTCGCCTCCTCCTTCCAGCCGCTCGGTTCCTCGCCGGGCTTCAATCCGCCGCCGTCTTGCAGCCCACTCGCCAGCTTCGGCCGGGCTCGAACGCCCTGCTGGGTATACCCCGGTAGGCATATCCCCATCAACCGCCGAATGCAGTCCTGCACCGGCGTGTACCGACGATCGTGCTCCCGTCGTTCGGGCCACACCATGGGCGCAGGTGCCATTGGACCCACAAAATCTTTCGCCCATGGAGGCGACAACAGATTTCGGCGGTGTTTGCGTGGAGCTGCTCTCGCACGTGGTGGATGCAGCGGCGTTGGCGATCATCAAGGGTGGCGACAACCCAAGGATCCCGCTCGTGGTCATTGGCCGTCTTCTTCAGCCAAAACGACATCTTCATGATGCTGGCTAGGGCGAGGGTGGATTGCTTGGCTAGAAGTGCCAATGGCACATACGAGGTGTGTTCTAGATATCGACTGACGCAGCGCCAGCCCTGGCCATCAATGATGTTAATTCCTGGACATGGCAGCGAGGTTTACTTTACCGAGGTTTTTTTAGGTCTTTTATGGTATCCTCAACTAGGACATAGACTACACTTGCTATATGGAAAGGAAACTAAGGGTGTGTTTGGTAGCCCGGGTGCCCTATATCACCTCATACATGCTCAGTGTAGCTATGTGGAGTTTATACAAGTGTGTTTTTATTGTTGTGTTTGGTAGATCGTGTGAGGTGGGATCTGCTCTGTTGAGATTGTGTTTGTTGTCTCGTATCACACGAGCTAGGCCAGAAAAGCATTAAACAACAATTGGGTCCCTGGCCAAAAACAAAAAAAGCAATCGGGTCCCTAGGAGGTCGTCGGCGCCGTTGCCGGCGAGAGGAGCCGCCACCACTGCTGGCGAGATGCTTCCCCGCCGCCACGATGCCGCACCTCTCCATTCCTGCCGCCAGGAGGTCGAACTCCGACCCACTGCCGCCGCCAGGAGGCTGCACGTCCGTGCCTCTGCAGGGAGCTCGACAGGGAAGGGGCCGAGACGCTGGAGCTAGACGGGGCCGTCGCGGTCGAACTTCTGGTCACGGACGAGCTCCTGTTGCTACGAGCCGCTGGCCATGGCGGTCGAGTGCTGGTCGCGACGAGCTCCCGTCATGTGACGCCCGCTGGCCGAGCGTCGCGGTCGTCGAAGCATGAGCCGCCAGACGAGGCCAGACGACGACGAGCCGCACTCGCGCCGTGCTTTTGGCGGCCGCCCGTAGAGATGGGGTGGAGGTTGGGGGTAGGCGCGCGGGGGAGGGTGAGGGGGAATGAGGCCGCTTGCTGGTGCTGGGCGCTGACCCCTAGCGGTGGACCGTTTTTTCGGGATGGGTTGGGCAATGCCCACTTGCGAAGCTCAAATCGAGCTTTCCATCCGGGCAGGGCCGAGAGGCTGTTTTCGCACGACATCGGCAGTGCCCGAGAGAGCCGAGCCGACCTAACAAACAGGAAAAGGTGGGACAAGAAGAGAATATCTGGGTTGCCCCGGGCTACCAAACACGCCTTAACTAACCAGCGGCCGGTCTCAACTAGGACACGAGCACGCGCGGTGAATATATTCGCATGGTTTCGAGCTCGTGCAACCTAAAACGAGCTGTAAATCGCTCCATCCAAACTCCAAGTCCTACTAAAGGAGGTAGAGGATTGGGACTGATTGGCAGGGGACCAGATAGAGGAGAGAGAAAACCAATGGGTAGGTCGGCAGTACGGGTGGGCATAAAAAACCGAAACCGAACACCGAAACCGAAACCGAATACACCGAACCCGAATTAGCCGAAATTAATTTCGGTTAGTAAATATGATTAACCGAATTTATAAATATTAATTCAGTTTTGACTTTCTGTTAACCGAAATAACCGTATAAACCGAAAATTATACGTGACAAAGCTAAATATATTTGTGATTCTGTCACAGGCGTTCATTACTATACGTAGATACTAGCTCATGCCATAAAAAGACAAGCATGCAAAAGCTGTCAGGCAGTCCATGCATGTACTTATGTCTCCGGCCACATGCACGTACATGTTCGTGGTTTAACTATCAATTGTGTCTATGAATTTTGTTGGAAACCTTTCAATTGTTTTCGTGTTTCGGATATAATCATGTATTTTAACTAAACTCTCAACCCATACAATTTATTGAATGTATACGGCTTGAAATATAGATATCATTTTTTTGAACAAGCAAGATAGACATCATGCTTATTATGTTCTTTTTCTACACATGCGTTCAAGACATCAGCTAGCAATGTAATGATTCAGGTACTCGCCGACCTGGAGGTTGCTTCCGGTGCGTCGATGAGTGGTTTAGCTCGTATGGATCTGACGTAAATTATGGCATAATGTTGTTATTTCCAGAAGTTTGGTTAAAAACCGAACACCGAACCGAATTGTCCACTAACCGAACTATCGATTAATTAGAAAACCGAAATAATTTCGGTGCCTATTTTGTAAAAACCGAATTATAGAAAAACCCAAAAAACCAAACCGAATTAACCGAAAAAACCGAATGCGTACCCCTAGTCGGCAGTGAGGGGTTGATTGTGGTTTGGCCCATCCTGCATGGAGTTTGTTGCCGCCGTATATCCGGAAGGGAAAATGATAGCTAGCGTGCGGTTGGGCTCTCGACCACAAATACGCGCTTATATTTGTTCTTAATTATCCCTTCAACGGTTTGGGCCGGGCGTCCATGCTGCTCCTTCTCCCTCCGTGCCACGCCGTCATGCGCCCCCTCCCCATCTCTCTCGTGGCTGCGAGGTCCTCAGCGCATCGACCAAGCGCGACCTCGGCGGCGACCGTGGCCCAGCAACATCATCTCCACCCCTCCCCCGCACGGATCCGACGGAGACCTTGCAGGCGAGATCCTCTTGTCCCTCATCTTCCTTCCCTCCCCAAATTTCAGAATTTCTAGGGTTAGGGATCCTTGTTCTTGATTGTTTTGAGGTCCTGTAAAAAGAACAAATGCAAAATAATCACCGGAGATGCTGCTTGCAAGTTCAAGCGCGCATTGAGATATTTCCAAGGACATATGTTATGTGTAGCCTTCCAGTTGTTTCTTTTTTCTGTTGATGGATTATCAAAGCTCCATAAATAGAATGTGCTATGAAATTGATTAGGTACTTGTATCGGGGACCATGCTTTGTGATTTTCCTTTCCATAATCTGAAATTTTTTATTTGTTGGCTCGATAGTTGTATTGCTAATTTCCTCTTCAGAATCTGAAATTTGATGTGGTTTTGAAACACATTGCCATATTGAGGACTTACGAATGCGCATGTTCTTCAGATCAGACTATGCCATAAACTGTATATTTGTAATCTATCCATTAGTTAATAGAAAAAACAATTATATTATATATCATAGCCAGTACATTAGTAGTTATGAACTTTAATAAGGAATTCTTTACTTGGACTTTGATCAGCACATGATCTTCCTGCTTGTCGCTTCCGGTAATATTAGGAGATGATCAACACATGCTCTTATTTGCATCTTAATTTTGTTAGTGCATTGTCACACCCCTTGCCGCTGGTGGTGATCGGGACGTGAGCTCGCAAGACCTAGCCTAGGTTTTGATTTGGATACAGAGAGAAGGAAGATCATGGAAGAGAGAGAGAGAGAGTTTCTTGTTCATTCAGTTCATACCTGATTCATAATATATCTGGGTACTTAACCCTCACACAAACACACACCAGCTCATGCTGACTGGTGGTCCCTTGACTTACGGACACACAACTCACACCTTCCAGGTCTAGGTCTCTGCTGTGATCGATAGTGTAGCATACTCTTCAGGTGTTACATGCATGAACAGACTAGAGAGTGTGTCAAGGAATAGTAAAATAAATTGATAAGTAATTCCATTCTACTATAGGCAAAAAGATGTCCATTTAAATTTAATGGATGCAAATGAAAATGGAAGTCATGTTTAATGAACTTAATTCTCTGTCTTTTTATCTACGTCTGTCCATGACTTTAGATGATCATCATAAGGATAGATGACTAGTTATCAGGATAGTGCTCTAGTTGTCACTCGGTGTATCCTTACATCTTTATGATGCATCTGTCTTGCTTTGTAGCACTACTTATCCCACACGCATTGGTTAATTGAGTTTGTTGTATGATGTCATGTTGTTAATCATGAGTAGTTAGTAAAAACATCCTATGCATATTCACTACTAATCAAGTATGCACATATGTGGTTCTGAGTTGAAAAATATCTGGAAACATTCTTATTTCTAAGTTGTCTTTGTTCTCATGTTTTGCGACAGGGTCCTATCTTCTAGATTCTCAAGGTGGAATGTGTCTGTCTTCCAGAGTTTCTACTCAAGATGCGAAAGAGTAAATTGTATGGGCTAATCTGTGCCCAGCACCCCATTTCTCTCTTTTTTTTTTGATAGAACATGATTACACACTGCATATCAGACTAGATGGAATTAAAAAAAAATTGACTTTCTTTTATTTCCCATGATCAAGTTCAGAAGCATGTCAATATAAGATGGACGTGTACACACTGCATATCAACAGTCTACTAGATAAGGCATGCACGATCAGCTTTCCAGCAGCTAATGGCCTAGAAAATGTTCCAGTAGAGAATGGATGCTCACCGTGGTCGATCGGCGGGCTCAGAGAGGTTGGAAGCGACCCGGGGGAGGAAGACGACGTCCTTCCTTGACGGAGCGACGGAGGGAGCATCGGACGATGGCGAAGCGGCAATGGCGAGGGACAACAAGGAAGCTACAGAGGCGGGGGAGGACGATGGCTGGGACGGAGCTCCTGCGCGTGGCCTCTGTGGAGCTCCTGCACGTCGCCCCTCCAGGCCAAATTACTTGAATCGGCGGTGCCATGTGTTGTGCGTCTGTCATGTGCGTCCTGGGCGTCTCCATGGCACTCGATGCTGCCTGGCCTCGGCGGCGGGTCGCGGACGGCAGGGGAGCGGCGGTCGATGGAGACAGAGCCGGACAAGATCACTGTTTGAAATTTGATTTTGAAGGCCTAGTTTGAAGCGTTTTGACTTTTTTAGTTTGAAGAGCCGGACAAAATCGAGTTTGAACTGTGGCTGCGACATCTTTTGTTGGACGGAGTATCATCTTTTGGCCAAATGTATGTTATTTTGATAAGAAAAGATGTTCTTATTCTGTTTGATGCGTGTTGCTGCTCTGCTGTCTAGGACTTGCTGTTGTGAAACGCCTTGCTACCTGCTGCTGGGGCAGGGATTAACCGAATACCAATTAGAAGGAGGTATACCAGGGAACGTGTGGAAAAGGATTAGGGTGACAATTGGGGTTCACCCAATACCTTCGTGGGTCAGATTCACTGGGGGATCTGATCCCCTGCAACCGAACAAGGCCTTAGTCTCGTGCCCCCCCACTCCCTCCTCCTAGCCGGCTTCCTTCTATGGCCATCGGGAATATATTCGCATGGTTTCGGGATGAGCGTCGTGATGAACGAGAAGATCAACCGCATCAAGGAGGAGACGGAGAAGCTGCACGCCTCCAACAACGAGATCCTTTCCCTGCTCAAGAAATTAGATGGAACTCGCGGCACCGGACAGTGATCGTCATGCAAGACCCACTGCCACCACCACACGTATACCAACCTAAAGATATTCGGTCGAAGTACTAATGATCAATTACGGGATCTAGAATTTCCCCATATTTTTCTTGGTCAGATACATTCACAAAATAAATAAATAAATTAGAAAAGGGTTGTCTTTTTTATTTGTGGAAAAGCATAAAGCTATATATGAGCACCATCTTCCTTCTACATCCCTCGAGGCACACCGTGATCGAAACTCAACACCATCTTTCTTCATCCCTCGACGACGCGTCATGAGCAAAGCTCGATGCCGCCTTTGGACCTTAGGCGCTTAAAGAAGCAGCGGGCGTGAAGTCGTCGATGTAGACCAGCAGATGTCAACAACCATGATCTAGAGAGATCGCTTTCCCAGGAAAGCTACTATGAGAAGGACCGGGAGATAATAATCCTAGCTTCGACCAGACGTAGAAGGGGGACACCAAACTCGCAAGTTCCCTGATGAAGCCGTGCCTGGCTGAGCTTCATGGCGCATGCACAACCTGAAGACACCAATACGATGCGACATCATCTCCTCGACTAAACACTGCCGCTATAGACAAATCTTTATCACGCCAGGCCAATGCCCAAAAATCGACTCAAAACTCCAGTCCGTCGGCTGTCATCCGAGGAACATCACCGATTTGGAGCAGGCCGAAGGACCATTATTAGTATCACTGCTGATGACCCTACACCCGAGGCTAAGAAAACTAAGACCCTTGAGGACCGGTCATCCAATCGCCACAACGAACGCCGGAGGGCAGGGGAACCAGCCGCGACGGAGTTGGCAGCCGATGCGATATGGTCACCTCTAAATTAGAAAGGATTTTTATTTCGATTACAATCATTAGCAATTCAGTCTAAGTAATTAATAGACATTGGTAAAAATTTGTACTATATGAATATTACAGTCACAGGTCGCCCCACATGTTGTGGATTATTTTGTTTGCGTGTCATATATGGATTTGATGTTGACTGAGGATGCCTTGTTGCGGGCTTGCTGCCATGATTGACGGCTGGCCATCATGGGGAGGAGGTCTTTTTAACTTTGTTGCCTACTTTCTCTATCCGTAAATAAGTGTATTTCTAGCCTTGTTTTAAGTTAAAGTTAGTAAAATTTATCTAATATGGCTCAGCTGGTCAAGTCGGGTGTCTCTGATTATCTTTGTACTGCAACACCGTCCTGCATGGCGACTATTGTTGCAAACAATGTAACCATATAATGATGGGGACAACAGGTTTTAGACGCACTTTTTTCCTTCCAAGGTACCTAAGGGGACTGAAAGGTTTTTAATGAGGCGGCTTGCTTGTCAATTTTAATATACTATAATTACATTCAAAAAAAGAGTTAGTCAAGTTTGGCTAACTTTATAGGAAAACGAAGCAATCACTCAGGACGCGCGTGCTACGCCGAGGGCAAAAAGCCGTCGACGTATGGTACGCCGACTACTGCCCTCGGTGTAGCCTCCTCGGCAAAAGTCTCCCTCGGCGGAGCACGCACAAGTCGTTGGCGTATCGAAATACCGTCGACGTACGCTACGCCGATGACTTTGCCCTCGGCGTAGCGGCCGTAGGCATAGCCTGTTGGCCGGTTGCAAAAATATTTTCTTTTAAAAAATATTTCAATTTTTTCTCAATTTTTTTAATCTTTGAATTGTTTGACTCGTTAATCTCTCACTTGGAATTTTTAACACTAATTACACTTAATCTTTAATTAAATTGCCGATCACCCATCCTAATACTACTCCAGCTTCAGCACGCTTAACCTCCTCGTTCCTTCATAATCTGTCTCCGCATGTCTCCGCAAAGTAATTCATATATTGTTATCAATACTATGATATCAATCATATTAAGTCTTATATCATCATGTCACATGTTTGTATTTTTTGAAATTATAAAAACTTATGTTAGTAAACATTAATAAATAAGTAAAAATATTATTGAATTCAAATAAAAATATAATAATTTTACTTTTTTGTATTTTTCTATTTAATATGGAATAATTAATATCTTTAAATCCGTAGATCGAAATTCGACAAATAATATGTCTAAATTGTTCAGAAAAATGAGAGGAATCCAAATATGATATCCATATCAACTAATCACAAACACCCCGTTTTTGAATTAGCTGTTTGTTGGTTGCTTCAGAAAATCCTCCTTTTTTGAGCTCGAAAAATGAAAAATGACTTTTTGGTGCGACAAAAAGGAAAACTTGCATTGGATCTTCGATAAAATAGCATATTGTGAACCTAAAAATAATTTTTTGTAAAAAACATGATCATCGGATCATATACCTGTAGTTCATATCTGACCCACTTCCTACCGATTCCACAGGAATTTATCTTTTTTACCATGGGTGGACGGAAAGTTTTAGGATCCCCTGTTGGGACATTGTCCACGTAAGGTGGTCTAGTATTTTTTTTTAAATATGGTCATAGCATTTTGAATTAGCCATTTGGTGGTTGCTTCACAAAACCGTCCGTTTTTTGTGCTCGGAAAATGAAAAATGACTTTTTGGTGCGATGAAAAAGAAAACTTCCTCCTGCAACATTGTTCGACATCTCATTATGCACATGTATGCATAATATGGGCATATTATCACAAACTATGTCTTGATTCTACCCATAGCATTAGTCATTTGACCCGAAAGCCAAGAGACCTCGAATGAGATAGGTCATTTTGTGAAGGTTTTTTCAGACATAATCAATATACCAGATTTGATATTTTTCCTTGTAACTATGTTACATAATATGACACCACGCGAAGGTTTCGCATTGTTTCGATCGTTTTTTAATTTTTTATGCCCGTTTTAAACTATCGTCAAACTTTGTCGAACGGCAGGCATGAAGATTCTTAGCTCGGGGACGAGCCTTGCTAAACTTGCATTGAATCTCTGATAAAATAGCATATTGTGAACCTAAAAATGATTTTGTAAAAAAACATGAGCATCAGATCATGTACCTGTAGTTCATATCTGACCCACTTCCTACCGATTCGACAAAAATTTATCCTTTTCACCAGGAGGGGACGGAAAGGTTTCGGATCCCTCTATTGGGACATTGTCTATACAAGGTGGTCTAGTATTTTTGTAAAATTTTGTGGTAGCATTTTAAATTAGCCATTTGGTTGTTGCTTCACAAAACCGGCCGTTTTTTGTGCTCGGAAAATGAAAAATGGATTTTTGGTGCGACGAAAAGGAAAAATTCGTCCTGCAACATTGTTCGACATCCGATGATGCATATGTATGCACAATATGGGCACATTATTACAAAATATGCCTTAATTCTAGTCATAACATTGGTCATTTGATCCGAAAGCCAAGAAACCTCGAATGAGATAGATCATTTTGTGAAGGTTTTTTAGACATAATCAATATGCCAAGTTTGATATTTTTCCTTGTAACTATGTCACATAATATGACACCACGCGAAGGTTTCATATTATTTTGATCGTTTTTGAATTTTTTATGCCCGTTTTAAACTATCGTTAAACTTTGTCGAACGGCGGGCATGAAGATTCTTAGCTCGGAGCCGAGTCTCGCTAAACTTGCATTGGATATCTGATAAAATAGCATATTGTGAACCTAAAAATGATTTTTGTAAAAAAAACATGAGCATCGGATCATGTACCTGTAGTTCATATCCGACCCACTTCCTACCGATTCGGCAGGAATTTATCTTTTTCACCAGGGGTGGACGGAAAGGTTTCGGATCCTCCTGTTGGGACATTGTCCATACAAGTTGGTCTATTATTTTTGTAAAATGTGGTGGTAGAATTTTGAATTAGCCATTTGGTGGTTGCATCACAAAACTGTCCGTTTTTTATGCTCGGAAAATGAAAAATGTATTTTTGGTGCGATAAAAAGGAAAACTTCCTCCTGCAACATTATTCGCCATCCCTTGATGCACATGTATAGACAATATGGACACATTATCACAAAATATGCCTTGATTCTAGCCATAACACTGGTCATTTGACCCAAAAGCCAAGAAATCTCGAATGAGATTGGTCATTTTGTGAAGATTTTTTCAGACATAATCAATATACCAAGTTTGATATTTTTCCTTGTAACTATGTCACATAATATGACACCACGCGAAGGTTTCGCATTGTTTCGATCGTTTTTTAATTTTTATGCCCATTTTAAACTATATATAATGTTTTATGTTTCACTTAATTTTATTTTATAAATATGTAATATTTGAGTGTAGATATATAGATCTTATTTTTATGCAAATTTTGATATATTATTTGTATTTTTCCGAATTAGAATGATTTAGTTATGATTTTTCAAAGTTTAATGAGGTAAAATAAAAAATTGCTACGCCGAGGGCAGCCGTCGGCGTAGGCTACGCCGAGGGCAGCCATCGGCGTAGCATGGGATACGCCCAGGAAATTCTACGCCGACGACCGCGGAGGGGAGCTGGCCTGGATGATGGCTACGCCGACGGTCCCGACTTTTGGGCGTCAGCGTAGCTCCCAGCCCTCGGCGTAGCTTCCTATTCCTGTAGTGAATATTTATGACTCCAAGTTGGTAACAATATACATGTTTTCAAATTTAGTTTCATAATATCTTGATTTGATGTAATATATGTTATTATATTTTTCTATAAAGTTGATCAAAATTGAAGATTGCAGAAGTATTGATTTATTGATATTGCAAGAGGTGATTACAAGTGAGCCCTTATACTGTTTATATAGTACTAGAATACTTGAAAGGTAAGAAGACTACTAGAGATAGAATTGAATTACAATATGAAACTAGCTAATATAACCTAACCGACATATACTCTAACACCCTCGCGGTCGGATCGGTAGTGACTAGGACGGTCTGACTGGAGCATAAGCCGAAGGTGAGGTGGTAGCCCCTGTTGCCGATGTCGATGTAGCCGAGAGTAGGATGTTGTAGTCGTGGTCGATAGTGCCGTTAGTGAAGTTGTCGCCGTTGATGAAGTCGATGAAATTGATGTTGTTGTGTTGTGGTCGATGTCGTCGTTGAGTCTGGAGAATTCACCGTAGTAGTTGAGGTAGGCGTAGTTTGAGTTGGAGTAGTCGAGGTAGGCGACACGCCTTGTCGAGCTTGCCAAACTTGAGAGCACGCCGGGGATGAAGGCACGCATCGGTGTTGCCAATACCGGGCGTGCGAAGACAGGGACCATCACGAGACATGCGAGCCAGAGCCGGAGGGAAAGCAGAAAAATTCTCCGTGAACGATCGATGCGTACAAGTTGTCCGCCGATTTGTCGGAGTAGATGAAGTAGTTGCAAGAAGAAAATTGATTTAGTGCAAAAATAAAATTTAGACTGCGACCCTGGCGGTGAGGTCGTGGTGGACGAAGACGACGAGGTAGTTGTCGATGACGATTGAATTGTTGCGATAGTCGATTTTGGGGATTAGACCCATATTTTCCGCTTGGATGAGCGCGACGTCGCTCGTAGTGAAGAACTTGTTGGCGTTGACGATTACCACGATCGGTGGTGACGGTGACGATGTGGCGATGTTGTTGGTGTAGATGGTTGTTGGCGATGATGACCACGGGTAATGAAGGTGCAACCCTTTGTTGACGGCGAGGCGCATACTCGGGGACTTGTGTCTTGGTCGATGTTGGGGAAGACGGGCCGGCGTGGTGATGACATGAGGACGGAGAAGCCGTGAAGGCGTCCCTTGGAGCGTCGCGCAGAGCCTCTTTCACACGATCGTTGGCGATGATTTGCCGGAGATGAGTCGATGCCGAGGTTGAAGTAGGGGCGCGTGATGACGACATGCGGCTGTGGACGACGCAATCCGATCTATGATCGGCAAAAGAAGAAGAAACACCGGTCAAGCGACCGGCGAGAAAATTTTGGCGAAGTAAGATCTAATCTACTTTTGCGCGGAGCAGTGACTAAACCCTAAGCGGAGCGAACCGCTCTGATACCATGAAAGACTACGGAAGTATTGATTGTATTGATATTAGGTGATTACAACGTGAGTCCTTAGGCTATTTATATAGTACTATAAGACTTGAGAGACAAGAAGACTAATAGATAGAATTGGATTATAAGATGAAACAACCTAATATAACGTAACCGACGTATACTCTAACAAAATTTAATAAAATTTGACTTAAACAAAATATGGAAGTACACTTATTTGTCGTTTGTCGGACTCTTAGGAACGCACGATAGATACGATATATCGCTCCATCAAAACTCCAAGCCATCCCTAACTCAGATAGACAGATTCCCACACATTAGTTTATAATATATAAATATAGTAGAAAAATATATCCACGATGTCGCCGCTGTGGCCGCAGCCGCGACGACGATGTGTGGTCGTCGCACCATGGCTTCCACCTCCTCCTCCTCCAACGTCTCTGCCCACATGGGGCTGGAGGTTTGTTCGCTTCTACCAGATCTTCATCAATCGATCAAATAATGGCAGATGCTTGATCCATATATCTGCATGCCTTCATGATGGGCTAACGATAAATTTTACTTTGCGCATGCGTGTGCAGGCAACTCTGGCATTCTTGGTGCTCTTCTTAAATACTGTTAACTTGGATAGCGAGATCAGCGTCATCCCTAAGGAGGTCAAGAGCATCCGGGAGGAGATGAAGACACTCCAAGCCTCCAATAACGAGATCCTCGCCATGCTCAAGAGAGACCCCACTCGTACCGGAGAGTGAGCGGACATGCAAGAAGGCAGCCCAAGCATACTACATACAGATAATAACATCCTGAAGCATGTCTTGTTATTTAGCATCTTTATCCAATAAAATTATAGTTGTAGGGAACATTGGTACAATTTCATCAAATATTTGTTAAGATTTTGGCCTTCATATTTATGTGCGATCAATCCGATAGGTTCATAGATATGAGTATTATATTTGACACTGGATTCTTGTGTGAAGATGGCATTGGATCATTAATTGAACCTAACTAGAAAAAACTTGCGGTGTAGGCCATGTCGTATTGTCATTTTATTTAACCTAATTGCAAGGAAAAATGACGAACTTGGATTACTACAATTATTATGAAAAACCTTTCACAGAACCAAGCAACCATGAACAAAGTTGCATTGCTTTTATGACAAATGCGCAAGGCGTTGACGTTAACCATGTTGGAATTTGCCCACATATCGACTATATCAAACTAGACAAACAAACAACCTTGAAAAATCTTATGGCCAAGGGCACGTGTCGTGTCCTCTATTTTTCTCTTTATTTTATCTTTTCTCTGGTACTACTTTACGCACCACACTACCATGTATATATACACGGCCTACCTGACCAAAGTCCTAAACCTACTAACACGAACTATCTAAACTAGCCAGCACTAGTATAAAAAAGGCCATCCGTTCGCGCCCCCTAAGAGCATTAGTCCCGGTTGCGCCACGAACAGGTCGCGTGCATGTATAGGGTGGGGGGCGAGGCAAGCCGAGCTGACCATGTCGGAGGGTCTACAAGATCAAAGGATCAAGGGAGGTGAGCGGGGAGGCATTATGTCGAACAGGTCGCGTGCATGCGCAGGTTGCGGGGCGAGGCAAGCCAAGCTGACCATGTCGGGTTTGTAAATGCTGTGCACCATAGGTTTGTAAATCTGGTGAATGTTACTTGTAACCCATTAATTTTTTTAAAAAATTGGTGAACATATTTTAGACCCCCATGAACATATTTGTGAATCCGGTGAACAATTGTTTTTAACCTCATGAATATATTTGAATACCTTAACATATTTTTGGAATCGATTAACAAATTTTGAAAAATCATGAATATTTTTACAAATCTAGTAACATGATTTTTAGAATCTATGAGCAATTTTTTACAAGCTCGTGAATATTTTAAATACTAAGTGTAACGAATTTAATATGATAGAACGACACAAAAAACCCGAAAAAATGGGAACAGAAAATAGAAAACCCACAGAAACAAAAAAAATTCAAACAGAAAAACTAACATTAAGAACGGACCAAAACCACAAAAAAAAGTCGAAAAAGATACACGGCGGGGTGTGCAGCAGGCCTGCTCCGCGCGGCTGCGGGCGGCATATAATTTGTGAAGTAGCGTTGTTTGCAAGATAATTCCATGCATTGCCTGTATCAAACCTGCCATTAGGCATCTTGTAGCAGTCAAACCACACCAATGCATGCAAGCAACAGTACAGAGCAAAGTACAAGCACAATACAAATGCTCACAGTTGTTGAGGTGTGCTTCGGTCCCCCCCTAAACTTAAGTTTTATGGGTCGTTTTATTTCTTTGACCTGTCGAAACCCATATCGAGGCCATGTATATCTCCGTATATGTGTACTCGGTCGAACTGAGTATAATCCATGTCTCGGACGGCTGATCCCACCTCTTATTATTGCGATCTACGTCTTTGCATGTCATATTTAATTTTTGTTGTTGTTGCTGTTATATAACTTACGATTTTCGCTTCTGCAGGCACATGAGTATTCGTGTACGGGGAGTATACGTCTAAGAGGACCATATGGACTTTGGGTGGGTTCGTACGGTCCTGAAAACAATTGGTATGAGTTTTTGTTTGTCAAAGTTTGAAAAGAAGGAGGGAGGAGGGGAGGGGGGGGGGACCGAAGCAAAAGTGACAGTTGTTTTGTTCAAGTCATCTAACGATACACAACAAAATAACTCCATAGATGGCACTAAACCCCATCCACCGGCTTGTCGCATGCAAAACGCGAGCATGAACTCTAGGTAGCCCGCCACGCAAATCAACTTGGGTCTCATTTTGGTCCCTCGCCTCCTCCTCCGCCAGGGAGCTCCACCGGCGGAAGGGTCTGCGGGATAAAAATAATCAATAGAGGTGAGCAGGCATTGCGTCGAACAGGTTGCGTGCACGATCAATCGAAGACCATGCCGGGCTTGTAGATGATGTGCACGATCAATCGAAGACCACGCCAGCGATTGGATCAATGTTTTGTTATTCAAGTGCACATTGTTTCATAATTCGTCTCCGCGTCTCAATCAAGATGTTTGATTAATTTAAAACCTACAAAGTTAATTGTGCACCACTTGGTTTAATAACACCACTATGTATTGTGGTCACCAACACATTTTGGTCACGGCTATGTATTGTTAACTTGTTTATATTTTTGTTTCATGTGTTAAGAGATCCAAATTTTACATTTTACCCTCTAAACCAAGTAGTGTGTAACAAAACGTTTGCATCGTACTGTAACCATGCTGGTTTAGAAAAACAAATCTCTTTTTTTTGACATAGATACAGTGGGGAAGGCCCCCACTGTGTCATTTTTTATATAATAGATAAAATATGTACAAGCAAGTGAGCATGTAAATGCTCCCGGATTTGTCTCAAGCTCTCAATTACCATTAGTAGAAAAAGGCTATCCGTTCGTGTCTCCTAACAGCATTAGTCCCGGTTCCGCCACGAACCGGGACTAATGCTGGCACGCGTCCCGGTTTGAGCGGGCACGGAGCCGTGAGGCATGTGTCCCGGTTGGTAGGGGAGCATACGTCCCAGTTTGTAATATAAACCGGGACTAAAGGTTGGGCGTCAGCCACGTGGCGTGGCACACACCTTTAGTCCCGGTTTGTGTTACAAACCGGGACGTATGCTCCCGCCCTCTATAAATACAACGCCCCAGCCCTCTGCCTCCACTCTGTTTTTTCTTGGTGGAAGGTGTGAGGGTGTGCTAGTTTTTTCCCTATGCATGCATTCATGGTGTTTGATGAAATGTTTGAGTGAATGATCCCGTTCAATTTCTCATAGAACAAACATATAGAAGGTGTCCGAGACGCACTTGAGCTTTCTCCTCTTTATTTTCCTCGATCGAGGTTAGCAATCTTATCTTTTCTCTATCATTGATACAATGCATGTGTCGATGTGAATTAGTCATTTCACTATTTATGATGTCCTGTTTTTTGATAAACTTACTTATATGATGCAGATGAATGGTCGGGAATGGATGTACGGTGACCGGCGCGTAGCCGGGTATATGAAAGGCATGGATAAATTTATCGATGTGGCTACGGCAAACAAAGAGAATGGTTTTATACGTTGTCCATGTGTTCAATGTCGGAACAACAAGGAGTACTCTTCCTCGAAAATCATTCGCGGCCACCTGATTATGAAAGGTTTCATGCCCAACTATAATTGCTGGACCAAGCACGGGGAAAGAGGGGTTATGATGGAAGATGGTGAAGAAGAAGATGATGATCACAACTATCATCATATGTTTCCTGAATACAGTGATACTGCAATGGAAGACAATGGAGAGGAAGGAGGTGAAGAACGGGCATCAGATGAGCCCGCTGATGAACTTGGTAGGGTCATTTCTGATGCAAAGCGAGACTGTGAAATAGAAAATGAAAAGTTGAAGTTAGAGGGCATGTTAGAAGATCACAAGAAATTGTTGTACCCAAATTGTGAAGATGGCAGCACAAAGCTCGGTACCACACTGGAATTGTTGCGATGGAAGGCAGAGTGTGGTCTAACTGACTCCTCATTTGAAAAGATGCTGAAAATAATGAAGCTGAAGTTTCCAAAACATAACGAACTTCCCGAGAGTACCTACGAAGCAAAGAAGACTCTTTGTCCTCTAGGATTAGATGTTCAAAAGATACATGCATGCATTAATGACTGCATCCTCTACCGCGGTAAGGAGTATGAGAATTTAGATAAATGCCTGGTATGCAATGCATTGCGGTATAAAATCAGACGAGATGACCCTGGTGATGTTGAGGGAGAGCCCCTCCGGAAGAGGGTTCCTTCTAAGGTTATGTGGTATGCTCCTATAATAACAAGGTTGAAACGCATGTTCAGAAACAAAGAGCATGCCAAGTTGTTGCGATGGCACAAAGAAGACCGTAAGAAAGACGGAAAGTTGAGACACCCTGCTGATAGGTCACAGTGGAGAAAAATCGAGAGAGACTTCCCAGACTTTGTAGGTGACGCAAGGAACTTATGGTTTGGTCTAAGTACGGATGGCATGAATCCTTTTGGGAAGCAGAGCTGCAGTCACAGCACCTGGCCCGTGACTCTATGTATCTACAACCTGCCTCCTTTTTTGTGCATGAAGCGTAAGTTCATTATGATGCCAGTGCTCATCCAAGGCCCGAAGCAACCGGGCAACGACATTGATGTGTACCTTAGGCCATTAGTTGAAGAACTCTTACAGTTGTGGGGCAAACCAGGTGTACGTGCGTGGGATGAGAACAAACAGGAGCCATTTGATCTACGAGGGTTGCTATTCGTAACCATCAATGATTGGCCTGCTCTTAGTAACCTTTCAGGACAGACAAACAAGGGATATAAGGCATGCACACACTGTTTAGATAAGACTGAAGGTACATATTTGCATAAATGCAAGAAGGTTGTGTACCTGGCGAATCGACGATTTCTTCCGACCAATCATCCCGTAAGAAAGAAAGGCAAGCATTTTAAAGGTGAGGCAGATCACCGGAAGAAGCCTGAACTCCCTGTTGGTGATGATGTATTTGGTATGGTCAAGGACATAGAAGTAATCTTTAGAAAGGGTCCCGGCAGTCAATCAGTTACGAACAACGTCGCTACAGGACACGCACCCATGTGGAAGAAGAAATCTATATTTTGGGAGCTGCCATATTGGAAAGTCCTGCGTGTCCGCTCTTCAATCGACGTGATGCACGTGACGAAGAATCTTTGCGTGAACCTGCTAGGATTCCTAGGTGTGTATGGGAAGACAAAAGATACACCAGAAGCACGGGAGGACCAACAAATTATGAAAGACCCAAAGAACATGCATACACAGAACAAGACGGATAAAGAGTGTCACTTAAGTCGTGCCAGCTATGCTCTTACCAAAGCAGAGAAGGAAATCTTTTTTGAAGTCCTTTACAGTATCAAGGTGCCGTCTGGCTTCTCATCTAATATAAAGGGGATAATAAATATGGCAGAAAAAGTTCCAAAACCTGAAGTCTCATGATCACACGTGATTATGAAGCAGTTGCTTCCGATTGCATTGAGGGGGCTTCTACCGGAAAATGTTCGAGTACCCATTCTGAAGCTGTGTGCATTCCTCAATGCAATATCTCAGAAGGTAATCAATCCAGATATTCTGCCAAGGTTACAGAAGGATGTGGTACAATGTCTTGTTAGTTTTGAGTTGGTGTTCCCACCATCCTTCTTCAATATTATGACGCATCTCCTGGTTCACCTAGTGGAAGAGATTGCCATTCTCGGTCCGGTATTTCTGCACAATATGTTCCCCTTTGAGAGGTTCATGGGAGTCTTAAAGAAATATGTTCATAACCGTGCTAGACCAGAAGGAAGCATCTCCAAGGGATATGGAACAGAGGAGGTCATTGAGTTTTGTGTTGACTTTATTCCTGACCTTAAGCCGATTGGTGTTTCTGACTCGCGGCATGAGGGAAGACTAAGTGGAAAAGGCACGCTGGGAAAGAAAGCAATGATATGTAGCGACGGAGATATCTTTCGTGGTTTGTGGCTTGACCGGGACTATATATAGGGGGGCCTTTAGTCCCGGTTTTGTAGTCTCAGTTTTTAATATTAATAAATGTCTTGAGTGTTAGTCCCGTTTTGTGGCTGGACCGGGACTATGAAGAAGTTGTCCCGATTCGTACTTACCATTAAGATCTGATCTCCAAACGCCATGGTCACATATTAGGAGTGCCTCTATGACCATTTTCTTGGAGATGCGGGAGGACTGGATCCGCGGCATCTCCTTGAAACTGGTAGTGGTGTCCTGCTCTCAAAAACCATCTTGCATCTTGTAACTTCTAACTAGATCAATACACTGAGCTAACTAATTTCACATATTAGGGAGTGCCTCTATGACTGATTTCTCGGAGATGCCGAGGACCGGGATCTCGGCATCTCCCCAAACTGGCCGTAGTGGTGTCCTGCTCGAAAACCATCTTGCATCTTGTAACTTATCTAACTAGATCAATACGCCTGGGAGCTAACTAATTTTACATATTAGGGAGTGCCTCTATGACCAGTTTCTCGGAGATGCGAAGGCCCGGCCGCAAGATCTCCTCGAACCGGCCGTAGTGGTGTCCCTGCTCTCAAAACCATCTTGGAGATGCCTCAAACTGGCTGGAGGACTGGACTCACAAGGATGCCTATTTATAGTACAAGCAGCTCGGCATAGTGTCGACACTTACGAAATAATGTCGACACTCACCCCTATTATTAGTGTTGACTCATGTTTTGTCCCGGTTGGTGTCTCCAACCGGGACTAAAGGTTCATCTTTAGTCCCGGTTGGTGATACCATCCGGGACAAAGTACATGCCGCACGACATAATGTCGACACTCACCCCTATCATTAGTCTTGCCGCCCAAATGCCTAGAAATCCCTCCAACCGGGACTAAAGATGAACCTTTAGTATATTGAAAATCCAAACAATGAAAATCCTTCGCGTGGTGTCATATTATGTGACATAGTTGAAAGAAAAAATACCAGACTTGGTATATTGATCATGTCTCGAAAAAACCTTCACAAAATGACCTATCATGTTCGAGGTTTCATGGCTTTCGGTCCAAATGACCGATGTTATGTGCTGAATCACGGCATAGTTTGTGATGTTGTGCCCATATTATGCATGCATGTGGACATTGGTATGGAGAACAATGTTGCAGGAGGAAGTTTTCCTTTTTGTCGCATGGAAAAGCCCTTTTCTATTTTCCGAGCGAAAAAACGGGTCGTTTTGTGAAGTAACCACCAAAATGCTGTTTCAGAATGCTACCGTCCCATTTTCCTAAAATACTAGACCACCTTACATGGACTATCTCCCAACCGGGACATCTCAAACATTTTCGTCCATCCCGGGTAAAAAGGACAAATGTCTGCCGAATCGGTAGAAAGTGAGTCTGGTTTGTACTACAGGTACATGATCTATCGCCCGTGATTTTTTGAAAAAATCATTTTTAGACTCGCAATATGTGGTTTCTTCAGAGATCCAATGCAAGTTCTAACGATGCTCGTCCCCTATCTTCATGCACGCCGGTTCGACCATAGTTAGAAATTCAGAAAATTCAAAACGGGCATAATAAATTCAAAAAAATTCCGAACAATGAAAATCCTTCGCGTGGTGTCATATTATGTGACATAGTTAAAAGGAAAAATACCAGTCTTGGTATATTGATCATGTCTCGAAAAAACCTTCACAAAATGACCTATCATGTTCGAGGTTTCATGGCTTTCGGTCCAAATGACCGATGTTATGTGCTGAATCACGTCATAGTTTGTGATGATGTGCCCATATTATGCATGCATGTGGACATTGGTATGGAGAACAATGTTGCAGGAGGAAGTTTTCCTTTTTGTCGCACGGAAAAGCCCTTTTCCATTTTCCGAGCGCAAAAAACGGGTCGTTTTGTTAAGTAACCACCGAAATGCTGTTTCAGAATGCTACCATCCCATTTTCCTAAAATACTAGACCACCTTACATGGACTATCTCCCAACCGGGACATCTCAAACCTTTTGGTCCATCCCGGATAAAAAGGATAAATGTCTGCCGAATCGGTAGGAAGTGGGTCCGGTTTGTACTACAGGTACATGATCTATCGCCCGTGATTTTTTGAAAAAATCATATTTAGACTCGCAATATGTGGTTTCTTCAGAGATCCAATGCAAGTTCTAACGATGCTCGTCCCCTATATTCATGCATGCCGGTTCGACCATAGTTAGAAATTCAGAAAATTCAAAACGGGAATAATAAATTCAAAAAAATCCGAACAATGAAAATCCTTCGCGTGGTGTCATATTATGTGACATAGTTAAGAGGAAAAATACCAGACTTGGTATATTGATCATGTCTCGAAAAAACCTTCACAAAATGACGTATCACGTTCGAGGTTTCATGGCTTTCTGTCCAAATGACCGATGTTATGTGCTGAATCACGGCATAGTTTGTGATGCTGTGCCCATATTATGCATGCATGTGGATATTGGTATGGAGAACAATGTTGCAGGAGGAAGTTTTCCTTTTTGTCGCACGAAAAAGCCCTTTTCCATTTTCCGAGCGCAAAAAACGGGTTGTTTTGTGAAGTAACCACCAAAATGCTGTTTCAGAATGCTACCGTCCCATTTTCCTAAAATACTAGACCACCTTACATGGACTATCTCCCAACCGGGACATCTCAAACCTTTTCGTCCATCCCGAGTAAAAAGGACAAATGTCTGCCGAATCGGTAGGAAGTGGGTCCGGTTTGTACTACAGGTACATGATCTATCGCCCGTGATTTTTTGAAAAATCATTTTTAGACTCACAATATATGGTTTCTTCAGATATCCAATGCAAGTTCTAACGATGCTCGTCCCCTATCTTCATGCACGCCGGTTCGACCATAGTTAGAAATTCAGAAAATTGAAAACAGGCATAATAAATTAAAAAAAATCTGAACAATAAAAATCCTTCGCGTGGTATCATATTATGTGACATATTTAAAAGGGAAAATACCAGACTTGGTATATTGATCATGTCTCGAAAAAACCTTTACAAAATGACCTATCATGTTCGAGGTTTCATGGCTTTCGGTCCAAATGACCGATGTTATGTGCTGAATCACGTCATAGTTTGTGATTCTGTGCCCATATTATGCATGCATGTGGACATTGGTATGGAAAACAATATTGCAGGAGGAAGTTTTCCTTTTTATCGCATGGAAAATCCCTTTTCCATTTTCCGAGCGCAAAAAACGGGTCGTTTTGTGAAGTAACCACCAAAATGCTGTTTCAGAATGACACCGTCCCATTTTCCTAAAATACTAGACCACCTTACATGGACTATCTCCCAACCGGGACATCTCAAACCTTTTCGTCCATCCCGGATAAAAAGGACAAATGTCTGCCGAATCAGTAGGAAGTGGGTCCGGTTTGTACTATAGGTACATGATCTATCGCCCGTGATTTTTTGTAAAAATCATTTTTAGACTCGCAATATGTGGTTTCTTCAGAGATCCAATGCAAGTTCTAACGATGCTCGTCCCCTATCTTCATGCACGCCGGTTCGACCATAGTTAGAAATTCAGAAAATTCAAAATGGGCATAATAAATTAAAAAAAATTCCGAACAATGAAAATCCTTCGCGTGGTGTCATATTATGTGACATAGTTGAAAGGAAAAATATCATACTTGGTATATTGATCATGTCTCGAAAAAACCTTTACAAAATGACCTATCATGTTCGAGGTTTCATGGCTTTCGGTCCAAATGACCGATGTTATGTGCTGAATCACGACATAGTTTGTGATGCTGTGCCCATATTATGCATGCATGTGGACATTGGTATGGAGAACAATGTTGCAGGAGGAAGTTTTCCTTTTTGTCGCACGGAAAAGCCCTTTTCCATTTTCCGAGCGCAAAAAACGGGTCGTTTTGTGAAGTAACCACCAAAATGCTGTTTCAGAATGATACCATCCCATTTTCTTAAAATACTAGACCACCTTACATGGACTATGTCCCAACCAGGACATCTCAAACCTTTTCGTCCATCTCGGGTAAAAAGGACAAATGTCTGCTGAATTGGTAGGAAGTGGGTCCGGTTTGTACATGATCTATCGCCTGTGATTTTTTGAAAAATCATTTTTAGACTCGTAATATGTGGTTTCTTCAGAGATCCAATGCAAGTTCTCAATGAACCATTTTTCTTCCCGCGATTTTTCTTCCCACCATTTCTTCCCGCCATTTTTTCCCGGCATTTCTCCCGCCATTTCTTCCTTGATTTTTCCCGATTCTTCCTCCGCTATCTTCCTGCCATTTCTCACTATATATATATGTAGGGTTGGCCTCCATTGTCATTGCACATCTCTAGACTCATATCTGCAACCTCATCACTCTTTCCCATGACTTCCACCGTAGCACTAACTCCCAGGGAGGCGGAGGCGCAGCGCCTGGCATTCCCTCGCCCGCGGCCATCGTGTCCCCGTCGACTGGATGCTGAGCGCCGGAGGCGTGCCGGTTCCTCCTGTCCCTCTAGGTGTGGCGCGTCGGATGGCCATCACGAAGCACTACTACTTCGAGCTCATGCCGGAGCAGCGGAGGAATCCCAGATGGCATCCCGACTATTTCCCGACTTGGGAAGCCTTCTTCGTGGATCGGCGTGAGAGGGCGCTCGCCAGGCACGAGGAGGACGACCCACCTGCTCCGAACTTCAACGAGGCCGGCCGTCGGCTGTGGTGGCGCGGCCGGACTCTCCAAAGCGTCATGGCCTACGACACGGCCGCCGACTCGAGCCCTCGCCTGCGCTACACTCAAGTCCATCCCACTCGTACTCAGCCTTCATGGTTCAACTACGGCGACCCAAACGACGACAGCGACGACGGCCGCGGCGAGTACGACGTCTACAGTGGCGAGTATTACAGGTGTAGGCAGGAGCATGACTGAATCACTCCAACATTGCAAAACAAGTTCGGCCGATTGTGGCTTAATCTGGCCATGTATCTTAATTTTTAGTTCTTCTACGTAACTTTGTGTTAGTTGCGTTATGTACTTTAATTCCAGTTCTATCCTAATAAAATTTTCTTTCCGACCATTATTTCCCGTCCTTTTTTTTCCGCCTATTAATATATAAAAAATATAAGTTAAGTCAAATCCAAATTAAAAACAGAAAACGGTTTTGAATTATTTATTCAAATCCAAACACTTTTTATTTTTAAAGTTTTTCTAAATTCCAAATTAATATTAAAAAATATAAGTTAATTCATTTTTAATTTTAAATGGTTACATTAATTATTTTTTAAAAACAGAAAATGGTTTTGAATTATTTATTCAAATGCAAACACTTTTTATGTTTAAAGTTTTTCTAAATTCCAAATTAATATTCAAAAAATATAAGTTAATTCATTTTTAATTTGAAATGGTTCATAATTTAAATGGTTACATTAATTATTTTTATAAACAGAAAATGGTTTTGAATTAGTTATTCAAATTCAAACACTTTTTATGTTTAAAGTTCTTCTAAATTCCAAAGTAATTATCATTTAAAAAACATTACAAATTTAAACCCCAAATAAAAAATAAGGCGGGAACAGAGAGAAAATTTCTGAAATTTTTTGAAAACACGGTCATATGTCCCGGTTGGAGCCACCAACTGGGACTAAAGAGCCCTGCGCGCGCCCCTTGGGCTGATAAAAAAAAGTGGACTATACGTCCCGGTTGGTGACCCTTTAGTCCCGGCTGGAGCCACCAACCGGGACAAAAGACCCTTCATTTATAACTGACGCACCTCCTCTTCTTCTTCCCCATCTCACTTCTCTGCTTCTCACCGACGCGCGCACAGGAAACCCCGACGATGCCGGCAGGCTGCCCGAGCTCGCCGCCGCCACACCATCGCCTTCGTTCGCGCGCGCCCTGGTCGCCTCCGTCCGCGCAAGCAGAGGGCTCGAGCACGCCCCGACCTCCTCGACGCTTTCTTCCCCAACCCCGACGAGGTTCGCCGCCGTCCATCAGCTCGATTCCGACCTCGCCGTGCTTCCCCGACCCCACCACCGCGCTCAGGGTGAGCCACCGGTCCTCTAGGACCCTTCCCTTCCTTTCCTCCCTCTCTTGTTTGCTCTAGCCTCGAGCGCCGCCGTCGGCCACCGCCAGACATCGCCGTAGACGTAGCTCCGGCTACCAAATAGGAGCGGCGCCGCCTCTATATCATTCACCATGCTACGCTGGTTCGAACGCGCACAGCCCCGCAGTCCCGCGCGCTCCCCAGGGTCGCCGTCGACCACCGTATGTTGCGCCGCCTGACGTGGTGCTCACCTCGCTACCGCGTGGTGCCCGCGTGGCCCCGGTCCCACCTGCCAGGCTCAGAGGCTAGGTTCCTCTGCGGTGCAGGTTAGCAGTGGCCTGGTTTAGGTCCACCCGTCAAAGCCCTGGTCCAGGTCCCACCTGCCTGCGTGGAGGCTGAGGTACACGGGCCTTCCACAGCCCATGTGGCTAGCAAAGGGCCTCGGTGTAAAATGTTTTCTGTTTTGTTTAAATTTAGAAATGGTTTAATTAAATCCAGAAATTGATATAATATTGTAAATTAAATAATTAATTATTTATATCTCAGAAAAATACAAATAATATATCAAAATGTTCAGAAAAATGAGATCTAACTATTTAACCTATAATCATGCATTGTTCAACAACTTTCAAGAAAAGTTTAATTAGAGAACAAAATCAACCCCTCTCATATACTCCGGAGTTTCGCCGAGTTAGGGTTTTCACCCCTCGGAACCCCGTTTAAATTGCCGAGCATGTCTCAGGGTTACTTTTCAATACAAATTAACTTGTTATATCATCATCCTTGTTTGATCATTGCATCGATGCCATGTGTTGATTGTTCCCCTCTCTTTCCGGTGTTCGGTTCTTCGCGGTAGAATACGAGATCGAGATCGAGATCAAAGACCGAGGTCAACACCATCGAAGATCGAAGATTTATTTATAGCCATCGTATTGTAGATGCTTAGCCATGATATTAGTTGTCATAGACCCCAGTTGAATCAATGTTTCACCTAGGGTTAGCCGGTGTGTCGTCGCCAGGGCATCCCGAACCCGAGGGTTGATTGATTGCAACCTTTATTTCTGGTATTGATTCTTCGCGATAGGATACAAGCCCGATGGTTTCTCCGAATTAGGGTTTCTGATATTGTAAATTCATTTTTATTATTGTGTATGTATATATTAGGGTTTCTACGAATTAGGGTTTATATCTCTCAACACCGTACCTAACATTCTCCCTTAGCCGCTTTGACTTATCCGTTTTTCCACCTATGCAGAAAATATGGACCCACACGACAGAGACGAAGAAAAGGAAGAGTTGATCCAAGGTGTGATCCGCGGGGAAGAAAATTTAGATGTATCGACGTTTCTGAACAACTCCGATGAGGGTGATCCTCTTTTTGCCGGAAGAGACAACTTGTTTGAGGTTAAAGGTGATGCCTTCCGCGAGGGAGAAGGCGATGCCTTGTGTGATCGAGAAGACGACCGCTCCGGCGAGGTGCATGTAATATAATTAATTCATTAATTAATCATCTTCTATCTATATAGAAATAGTAACACCGATCTTTCTTCTTTTAGCCCTCCGGATCGAAGAAATCTACTGAAAAGAGCGGCCGAGGCCCAACCAAAAAGTTGGGAGACCATGAGAGGTTCAGGATCGAAGATGTCGCTGAAGACGGCAAACCGATGGCTCCCGAAGTTGTCGCAAATAAATTTGTGGCACAATGCGGAGTAATCGTTAGGGACTTAATCCCGATCACCATTCGAAATTGGAATAGGCCTGCTGATGCGGAAGAAGAGGGAACATGTTTATTTGTCCCTAACAACACCAAAGATTTACTGTGGAAGAGGCTCATGGTTAATTTCAAACTACCGAAGATAGATCTGGATCCAAATGCGGAGGATCCAGTTGAGGACGCCTTAGAACATGGGAGAGCCATGGAGGCTAAGGTTAGGGAGTGGGCTTTGAAGAAGATGGCCCAGTGTTTCACCAACTGGAAGAAAAGATTGCACCTTAACTATGTCGTGAAAGAGAAGACTCCCGATTTCAAGAATATTCAGTTTGAGAAGATAAAACCATTCTGGGCTGAGTTTGTGAAATACAAGACATCAGAAAAAGCTAAGAAAATGTCTGCAACGAATAAGCTGAATGCTACTAACAAGAAGTATCACCATACTATGGGGCAAGGTGGATACAGGGCTGGCATTCCTAAGTGGGAGAAACTTGAGAATAAACTGCGTGCTAAAAAGATCACCCTGCAGACGATTTATTGGGTAGAACATGCAAGGAATTGGTTTTACGGGCATGGGGGCACGTTGGACTCGGAAGGGAAGTGTATATATAACATACGACATAAAGAAGACCCCTTGCCAATCGAGAAGATGAGAAAATCAGTAAAGGCTGTTAAAGATGGGGACTTCATTCACGATAGAGAGAATGATGAGCTCACACTCGCCCTTGGAAATAAGGAACATGATGGACGAACATGAGGCACAAGTGGCTCCAAACCATGGAGAACTGGGTTTCCCGAAGAGAGGAAGAAATATCCTGATAGAAGCCGTCAGAGGTGAAAGGACAGGGCGGAATTGAAGCAGATATTCAAAAAGAGTAAATGCGTATAATTGAAGAACGAATAAAGCAACAACAAGATGAAATTAACGCACTTAAAGAGCAAAGTACTACCGGCCCATCTCAGCAGCACACTGCATTCGATGCTACCGGCCTATCGAATAATAAAAAAAGCAGTGTGGCTTCCACTAAGGTCCCGGGTGATGACAATGGCGATGACGATGGTGCACCGACGATGGCTCCTGTTGGCTACCCAGTGGATGATATCACAGAGATGACACACTGCGAGCTACATGTCAAAGTTGTGAACATATCAATGAAGGTGGCGGTCGGCTATGCCTTACCAATTGGACCCACACCAACTTACCACTGTCGTCCGGTTTCAGAGGGCTACGTTGTTGTCGGGGTGGATGAAATCATGCCCACCTTTGAAGTTTTGGATCTTCACTACCCTGCAGGTGAAGGGGATGTGACTGTACTGGGAGACGCAACAAACGTCACCATTCTATGGACAAAGGAATGTATCGTGCTTCGAAATCACACGCCAAGGCCATCTTCGCCGCCGCCTCACCCGTCTCTAGCGAGGTCGTCGCCTCACCCGGCTCCGTCGTCTCACCAATCTCCGGCGCAGCCATCACCGCGGGAGCCATCGCCGGCGCCTCAGGATAAAAAGCGTAAGCGTACCTCTACTCTGCGTCGTGGTAAGCGATCGCCGAAACGTAAACAAGAGCCTCTTCCAAAAGTACCAAAGGTTCCTCCCAAGTGGGCTTATGACTGTACTGAAGAGGAGACTGCGGCGATCGCTGATGTGGAAACGACAGCGTTTTTCGCTAAGCTGAGGCGGCCGAAAGATCTAGAGTTCCCCAGCACCAAAGAAGAAAAAGCCAAAGTGTTGAAAATGCTAAAGACTCTTCATCAACCCGAGCCAAAGCTGTCATCAGACTATGAGCGTTTTATTCTCAAGTCACATGCGGCACAACAAGCCTCGAAGAGCAGTACTGATGCAAGCGAGAAATATGTTGCCCAACTCAGAGAACAAGCAAAACAGTCTTGCGCCCCTCTCAAGGTGATTTCCCATACCAATGTGGGGTCGAGCAAATATGGGGTAAGAGCAAGATGATCCGAGGTAGTTGCACACACGGAGAAGCTGCCGCTGCTCAAGATATGAGTATTGCCCAGTACTTATCCCAGTTAGAGTACTTCCCCGTGAGTGAAGTAGCATACAAATACCAGTACGGCAAACCTCTCGTCAAACCTGAGGAGGTAAATAATCTTCCAACAAAAATGCGAAGATTGCATAACTGGTACATGCATGCCACAAAGGCCGGGGCTAACTGGATAGTGCTGAGGGTTACAAAAAAAGCATCATGGGAAAGAAAAGGATGACATGATATCCATTGAATTTGATGAATTATTTCAATTATTCAATCAAGACGCCTTGGACAAATCGCTCTTCAGTGCCTATTGTCTGTAAGTACTAATTCTGTAACTAATTTAGTCTCCAGCTATCTCACCTTGTTTATTGCATATATATAATCATACTGTAATATGCAGAATGAAGATTCTCGAATGCAGCAGAGGACAAATCTATGACATTGGCTTCATTGACCCAGATTGGGTTCATGAAGCTAATCTCAAAACAAGCCCCCAGGATACGGAGGATAATATAGTATACGCGTTAAGGTTTTAAGAAACCAAAAGGGAAATACTTTTTCCTTACAACTTCGAGTGAGTGTTATTGTCTTGTATATACTTTCTATTTCGCTTACTCGATGTTAAGTATATAATTGATTAGTTATGCATTCGCAGCTTCCACTATATTCTGTTAATCATTCAACTTGACAATGGGCGTGTACTAGTCATGGACTCAAAACATAAACCTCTTGAGCAGTGGAAGGACATGCAGATGCTTCTCCAGCGGTAATTCTAATCATTACGACACTATATCGGCAATGTTCGTGAATTTTATGATATCAAGTAATTAATAACTTATTTTATTCGTTTTCTTCGCCGGGCAACGCTTGGAAACGGTTCACCAACAAGGCTAGGGGTGTTTGGAAAGCGAAGTTTACATTTGAAGCACTAGATGTAAGCACCACTAGCTATATCCGCGCATTTCTTTGATTCTAGTTTTGATACATTTATTATCATGCTTGATTATTATTTGGATTGAACTATGTTCTCGTAAAGTGCTTGACGCAGGGACCAGGTAACAATCTATGTGGATACTATGTTTGCGAGTTCATCCGGCAGACGTGCGATGAGAAGGACAGAAATTTAGAGCAACTCCACGTACGTAAACAATTTCTATAGTTTTTAATTACAATCAAATTGTGTTTAGTTTCATTCATATAGGCTGACTCCTTTTTTAAATCAGATCGAACGTCTACAGGACGGTTTTCTGCCAAAGGATCGCGTACGAGCAATTCAGGAGGAATTGGCGGGATTCTTGGATGCAAAAGTCCTAAACCCAAAAGGGGAATATTATTCGGCTGTGTATAGACAATAGGGATTGTAAAAAGAGCAACTTTTGTATGTAGTGCATGAACTCGATCCGTGTATCGAATATAATATTGTCATGATGATCTTGTGTAATATAATGGTTCCTTCATTGATGAGTGCAAAACACTAAATAAACAATAAAACAACATAAATGAATTCTCTGCCGCGGCACAAAAAGTGGCCAAAATGCTGCCGCGGCAACAAAAGTTGCCAAAATGAATTCTCTGCCGCGGCAGAGAAATGTGTCAAATCTCTGCCGCGGCAGAAGCTTATTTGTCCCGGTTCGTATTACGAACCGGGACGGTTGCTCCTCCCCCCTCGCACGGAGCAGCGGCCACGTGTATGATCTTTTGTCCCGGTTGGTGGGGCAACCGGGACTAAAGGTTCGGGCTTTAGTCCCGATTGCCCCGTCCCGGTTGGGTAACCGGGACTAAAGCCCCTTACCAACCGGGACCAATGGACCGTTCTGCACTAGTGCGGACACGGTCAGGACCTGTACTCAACTTATCTAAACTAGACACTCATGTATGGCGTAATTGCCTTGATAACCGACTATGACTCAAAATTAACAATTGGTAGGAAACTAGCAAACCGGACACTACTCCACTAATCAAGTTTAGTTCTAACAATCTCTTCCTAATCTTGATCGATGACTCTTTGTATTCCGTGCTTCTTCTGATCTTGACTCGTTGTAGATCCGCTTCTTGTCTAGGTCTTACCACGACAAGTCTGATTGGATCTCCCTAATTTCGACTTGGCGAATTTATGGAACAACTCAAGTATGATCCGGACTATCCAGCCATGCTAGCAAACCGTAGAACACACCACCCTAGCGCGATACATGCCGACTACCTTGTGGACTACACCGCACACTCCAGCCTCATGTAGAGACAGGTCCTCATTGAAGAGACTCCCCTTCACTGGTTTACCGTCCCCTTCACACTTGAACTTGATCCTCTCGCCGAGACACATAGACGACCTAATCGAGGCACGCAAATTACGTCTTCGTCCATATGATGAACAGTCCCTCAACCTTCATTCGTTTCAGCTGCTTCGGATTCTCATAGAGAAGCACTGCACTTGGACACAACGACGACTCACAGACACAACACCGACCAAACGTGCACCTTGCACACACTTGACCTCTTGACGCATACTCTCCTGGACGACCATCTTGACAAGAATCTCCAGCACCACACCCTGGTACCACCGCACTCATCAACAATCATCCCCATCCACCACCTTGCCAATGACACCTCGCCCGCCGTCTTCCTCCTTGTCGCTCCTCCGAACGATGATCGCCTGCCGCCTCACGGATGACGCATGATCGCCGCCTCTACCCGGTCGCTCGCCCCGAGGCGCTAGTAGGGTCGCCTCCCCGGGGCAAGCGTGGCTTTAAATCTTTAATCTCGCTCTGATACCAATTGTTGGAATTTGCCTACAGATCGACTACATCAAACTAGACAACAAGCAACCTCAAAAAATCTTATGGCCAAGGGCACGTGTCGTGCCCTCTATTTTTCTCTTTATTTTCTCTTTTCTCTTTTCTCTGGTACCACTTTACGCACCACACTACCGTGTATATATACACGGCCTACCTGACCAAAGTCCTAAACCTACTAACACCCGTACATGAACTATCTAAACTAGCCGGACACGGTCAGGACCTGTACTCAACTTACCTAAACTAGACACTCATGTATGGCGTAATTGCCTTGATAACCGACTATGACTCAAACTTAAGAATTGGTAGGAAACTAGCAAACCCGACACTACTCCACTAATCAAGATTAATTCTAACAAACCATGTCATGCTTGGTCAGAATGAGCCCATATTGCACACGTGATGCACCTTAGAATTATCCACAATGTTGTCAAAGGGAGCTTTAAGATGATTTCCGTTTGCGTATCAATCTGTGTGATAACTACAACGATTTCTAGGTTTGATGATATCGACGCTTTGGCGTGCCGCCGCAGCCACTCGACGAGGAACCGGCTGGCCACCCTCCACCGCCACAACGACGATGAGGATGCTTGGCCGTCGTACCATGTACTCCTCCTGCCACGGCTATAATGGAGAAAATTATAAAAAACCACCATATTTAGGGATAGGGTTTTAAAAGACCACTAAAAAAATTAGAAAAATTATAGAGCAGCGGATTTGGGGCACACGGTTGCAGATAGCACTGATCTGACTCTGACACATCTCTTTCTTTTTTTGGAAAAGAGCATATATTAATATCAAATGATACCAATTACACCCAGCCTCTGCAACAACGCATTGCCCTAGCGGACACGGATGCACACAGCAAAAAAAAAAAAGAATTACAAAAAAAAAGTCCCGCTACAGTGACTAATTCATCGAAACAACAGTGCTACCACCACCAAGAGAGCAACTCTAACGACGAATCTGACCGGTGGGGCTCGATCATCAGGCTGAACGTGGCACGTTTGGACGGCGTTAACGGCGCACGGTCGGCAATGCATCACCTCCACCAACTCCGGGGATCAACTACCGGGACGCCTGTAACTCCTCCCCGCATCCAGCACGCACCCCGGCGACGGAAGGCCAGTGACCTGCTACGTGTTTAGGAAGAGGAGGCCCCCGCGGCCTGGCGGGGCCTTGTCGACATAGTGTACGACGACGATGGCAGCGGCCGGGGCAGGGTCTCAGTGGGAAGCTTCGCAAGGACCAGGTGGACTCCGTGAAAGCTACAGGGACCGCCGGAAAAGACTAGGACGCAAAGGAGGGGATGAATCGATGTGCGGCGGAGCTCGGCTGGAGAGGAGGAAGATGGACTCGTGGAAGACGGGGCAGACCACCTCGACTCGATTCCCTTGTAGGTTAGCGGCGCAAGGAAACAAAGACGATGGGCTCAAAATATTGATGCAAGCGATAGCCTACAGCAAGCACACGTCAAGGATTCGACGGCATGGCCGGCCGCCGCTGCTCTCTCAGCCTCAGGCCCATGTATGGGGTTCAGTTGGATTAGTCAACGTACGCTACAGTGGAGAAAAAGAAGGAACAAAAAAATTAAGAAAAGAATAAGAACAAATAATTGGGCCTCGATGTCAGTCACAGTTACCTCCTCACCATAAAATCAGAGCTTATGACCGCGCGTTGACGGCATTCACGCTTGGCCGTTCAAATGTGCCACGTTAGCCTAATGACCAGGGTCTACCAGTCAAATTCGTCGTTAGAGCCGCGTCAGAGCCATATCAGTGTTATCTGCATCCGCGTGCTCCAAATCCGGTGTTATATGATTTTTTTTTTAAAAATGATGGTCTTTTAAAACCCTAGCGCCAAATGTGGTGGTTTTTTTTAATTTTCTCGTTATAATGACTAAGAGCATCTCTAGCCGCAGCGATTATACCACGCCCACGCTATAATAACCGCCGATTTGCAGCGCCGCATGTTTGTGTTTTTTCCTCCAGCAGACGTTGCAAAAATGTATGCGTGGTAAATATTTTAGCGCATGAGGCCCTCGGCGCTATCGCACGCGGAATATTTTAAGCGCATGCGGCAACGTGTTATGTTGTTGCTCGGGCTCGCGAGCGAAGAAACGACCACGGAATTTTCCCTCCCGCGCGGCCGTCGACGCCATTCAGGCGAAGGACGGAACCTCAGGGACGCAGCAGAGACCTCCCTACTCGGTCCCCCCCCCCCCCCCCACTACTGTTGACATCCGCGTCAAACCCTAGCGGCGTCACCAGGAGCAATTCAGCAGCCGCTCACATACTCTTCATGCCGCCGCAGCCGACGACTGGCGGCGCCACACAGCAGCTGCTACAGGCGCCGAAGGGTGGTAAAAATCCCGCAGGCGCCAAGCAGTCGGCGGCGGCGGCGGCTCTCCAAAATATGAAGGAAAAATCGGCGAAGGAGAATGGCTAGCGCTCCGCCTCGTCTAGCGCGTCCAACGACCAACATCACCTTCTACAGCTACGGCTAGCGCTCCGCCTCGTCTAGCGCAGCAGTGGCAGGAGCCATCTACCGCAACAGCTCTCGACGCATGCCAGGTGATCCACCAAATGGGCGCAAAGTATAAATTTCTTTTTGTTTTGGTTCTTTTAGGTATAGTAATATAGAAAATGTAGTTGACACGTGATCGCACAATTGCAATGTAGTTTTGAGGATGATGACACATTCTTGGAGACTATGAACGTTGGCTCCTCTTTTGCACAATCATGTGAGGATCAAAAAAATGTCTATGAAGAGGAGTATCAAGATGGCACAACCACCGTTGAAGATTCCGATGGAGAAGAAGCACAAGATGAAGATGTTGACAATTGATGTGATGCAAGTTTGAGTTGCATTTAAACTATATCGTGCATTTGAACTATGTAGTGCATTTGAACTATGTTATGATATGTAAAACTATGCCATGCATTTGAACCACCATTTTCGTTGATTTATTTGGGTTTGTTTGATCTTGTTTCTTGCATATATGTGTGTGTGTATTTTGTTTGCGCCGGCGCCGCGCGCTGTATTTTGGCGCGCCTGCAAATGGGCTAGTTTGGCACTGCATTTGGCACCATGATATAGAGCTTCCGGTGGAGCTGTCGCCGATGCCACGCACTGTATCTGGTTAGCGCATCACTAGTAGAAAACATGTCATCCGTTCGCGCCCCCTCAGAGCATTAGTCCCGGTTGCGCCACCAACCGGGACTAATGCTGGCACGCGTCCCGGTTCGAGCGGGCACGGGGCCCGGAGGCATGCGTCCCGGTTGGTAAGGGCATCGTCGGTTTGTAACACAAACCGGGACTAAAGGTTGGGCGTCAGCCACGTGGCGTGGCACACACCTTTAGTCCCGGTTTGTGTTACAAACCGGGACGTATGCTCCCGCCCTCTATAAATGCAATGCCCCATCCCTCTGCCTCCACTCTGTTTTTTCTCTAGGTGGAAGGTGTGAGGGGTGTGCTAGTTTTTTCCCCTATGCATGCATTCAAGGTGTTTGATGAAATGTTTGAGTGAATAATCCTGTTCAATTTCTCATAGAACAAAAATATAGAAGGTGTCCGAGACGCAGTTGAAGTTAGAGGGCATGTTAGAAGATCACAAGAAATTGTTGTACCCAAATTGTAAAGATGGCAGCACAAAGCTCGGTATCACACTGAAATTGTTGCGATGGAAGGCAGAGTATGGTCTAACTGACTCCTCATTTGAAAAGATGCTAAAAATAATGAAGCCGAAGTTTCCAAAACATAACGAACTTTCCGAGAGTACCTACGAAGCAAAGAAGACTCTTTGTCCTCTAGGATTAAATGTGCAAAAGATACATGCATGCATTAATGACTGCATCCTCTACCGCGGTAAGGAGTATGAGAATTTAGATACATGCCCGGTATGCAATGCATTGCGGTATAAAATCAGACAAGATGACCCTGGTGATGTTGAGGGAGAGCCCCTCCGGAAGAGGGTTCCTGCTAAGGTTATGTGGTATGCTCCTATAATTCCAATGTTGAAACGCATGTTCGGAAACAAAGAGCATGCCAGGTTGTTGCGATGGCACAAAGAAGACCGTAAGAAAGACGGGAAGTTGAGACACCCTGCTGATGGGTCACAGTGGAGAAAAATCGAGAGAGACTTCCCAGACTTTGCAGGTGACGCAAGGAACTTATGGTTTGGTATAAGTATGGATGGCATGAATCCTTTTGGGGAGCAGAGCTGCAGTCACAACACCTGGCCCGTGACTCTATGTATCTACAACCTGCCTCCTTTTTGTGCATGAAGCGTAAGTTCATTATGATGCCAGTGCTCATCCAAGGCCCGAAGCAACCGGACAACGACATTGATGTGTACCTTAGGCCATTAGTTGAAGAACTCTTACAGTTGTGGGGAAAACCAGGTGTACGTGCGTGGGATGAGAACAAACAGGAGCCATTTGATCTACGAGGGTTGTTATTCGTAACCATCAATGATTGGCCTGCTCTTAGTAACCTTTCAGGACAGACAAATAAGGGATATAAGGCATACACACACTGTTTAGATAAGACTGAAGGTACATATTTGCATAAATGCAAGAAGGTTGTGTACCTGGCGAATCGATGATTTCTTCCGACCAATCATCCCGTAAGAAAGAAAGGCAAGCATTTCAAAGATGAGGCAGATCATCGGAAGAAGCCCGAACTCCCTGCTGGTGATGATGTATTTGGTATGGTCAAGGACATAGAAGTAATCTTTGGAAAGGGTCCCGGCGGTCAATCAGTTCGGAACGACGTCGCTACAGGACACGCACCCATGTGGAAGAAGAAATATATATTTTGGGAGTTGCCATATTGGAAAGTCCTGCGTGTCCGCTCTTCAATCGACGTGATGCACGTGACGAAGAATCTTTGCGTGAACCTTCTAGGATTCCTAGGCATGTATGGGAAGACAAAAGATACACCAGAAGCACGGGAGGACCAACAAATTATGAAAGACCCAAAGAACATGCATACACAGAACAAGACGGATAAAGGGCGTCACTTAAGTCGCTGCCTATGCTCTTACCAAAGCAGAGAAGGAAATCTTTTTTGAAGTCCTTTACAGTATCAAGGTGTCGTCGGGCTTCTCATCTAATATAAAGGGGATAATAAATATGGCAGAGAAAAAGTTCCAAAACCTGAAGTCTCATGACTGTCACGTGATTATGACGCAGTTGCTTCCGATTGCATTGAGGGGGCTTCTACCGGAAAATGTTCGAGTATCCATTGTGAAGCTGTGTGCATTCCTCAATGCAATATCTCAGAAGGTAATCAATCCAGATATTCTGCCAAGGTTATAGAAGGATGTGGTACAATGTCTTGTTAGTTTTGAATTGGTGTTCCCACCATCCTTCTTCAATATTATGACGCATCTCCTGGTTCACCTAGTGGAAGAGATTGCCATTCTCGGTCCGGTATTTCTGCACAATATGTTACCCTTTGAGAGGTTCATGGGAGTCTTAAAGAAACATGTTCATAACCGTGCTAGACCAGAAGGAAGCATCTCCAAGGGATATGGAACAGAGGAGGTAATTGAGTTTTGTGTTGACTTTATTCCTGACCTTAAGCCGATTGGTGTTTCTGACTCGCGGCATGCGGGAAGACTAAGTGGAAAAGGCACACTGGGAAAGAAAGCAATGATATGTAGGGACGAGGATTCTTTCACTAAAGCACACTACACAGTTCTACATAATTCCACCTTGGCAGCTCCGTATATCGAGGAACACAAGAATATTCTACGCTCCAAAAACCCGGGGAAGCCTGAATCACTGATTACAGATGAACACATGAAGTCTTTCGGTGGTTGGATGCGGACACATCTCTTGAATGACACCACTGTTGGAGATCATCTATACTTGTTGGCCGCGTCACCATCTTCTACTGTATTGAATTTCCAAGGGTACGAAATAAATGGGAATACATTCTACACGATCGCCCAAGAGAAAAAGAGCACCAACCAAAATAGTGGTGTCCGCTTTGATGCAATAGACGAGAATGTACAAAAGGACACATACTATGGTTACATAGAGGAGATATGGGAACTAGAATATGGAGTCTCTTTTAAGGTCCCTTTGTTTCGCTGCAAACGGGTCAACCTGAATGGGGAAGGGGTAAAGATAGACCAGTTATACGGAATGACAACAGTGGATCTCAACAATCTTGGTTATAGAGATGAACCATTCGTCCTATCCAATGATGTGTCTCAGGTTTTCTATGTGAAGGACATGTCCTCCAGACCGAAAAAAAGAAAAAATATGCAAACGAATACATCATATGATGAGCCAAAGCGTCACATAGTTCTTTCAGGGAAAAGAAACATCGTGGGAATCGAGGACAAGATGACATGTCAAGATTATAATAAGTTTGATGAAATTCCGCCCTTCACAGTGAAAACTGACCCAAGCATTCCGTTAAGTAAAGAAGATGCTCCATGGTTACGTCTGAAGCGATCATAAGGAAGGACATATGCCAAGAAGTTCATGCTCATATTATGTAACTCTAGTTCATGTCTTTCGCGGTTTGTGGCTTCACCAAAGGATATCTTTAGCGGTTTGTGGCTTGACCGGGACTATATATAGGGGGGCCTTTAGTCCCGGTTTTGTAGTCTCAGTTTTTAATATTAATAAATGTCTTGAGTGTTAGTCCCGTTTTGTGGCTGGACCGGGACTATGAAGAAGTTGTCCCGATTCGTACTTACTATTAAGATCTGATCTCCAAACGCTGTCACATATTAGGAGTGCCTCTATGACAGTTTCTTGAGATGCCGGAGGACTGGATCCAGTGCATCTCCTCAAACTGGTTGTGGTGTCCTGCTCTCGAAACCATCTTGCAGCTTGTAACTTCTCTAACTATATCAATACACCTAGGAGCTAACTAATTTCACATATTAGGTGTGCCTCTATGACCAGTTTCTCGAGATGCCGAGGATCTGGGCTCCGGCATCTCCCAAATGGCAAGAGTGGTGTCCCTGCTCTCAAAACCATCTTGCAGCTTGTAACTCTAACTAGATCAATACGCTGGGAGCTAACTAATTTCACATATTAGGAGTGCCTCTATGACCAGTTTCTCGAGATGCCGGAGGACTGGCTCGTCGGCATCTCCCCAAACTGGCCGTAGTGGTGTCCTCGCTCTCAAAATCATCTTGGAGATGCCTCAAACTGGCTGGAGGACTGGACTCACAAGGATGCCTATTTATAGTACAAGCATAGTGTCGACACTTACGAAATAATGTCGACACTCACCCCTATTATTAGTGCTGACTTGTGTTTTGTCCCGGTTGGTGTCTCCAACCGGGACTAAAGGTTCATCTTTAGTCCCGGTTGGTGACACCATCCGGGACAAAGTACATGCCGCACGACATAATGTCGACACTCACCCCTATCATTAGTGCTTTCTGGCCCAGCCTGCCGAAATCCCTCCAACCGGGACTAAAGATGAACCTTTAGTATATTGAAAATCCGAACAATGAAAATCCTTCGCGTGGTGTCATATTATGTGACATAGTTGCAAGGAAAAATACCAGACTTGGTATATTGATCATGTCTCGAAAAAACCTTCACAAAATGACCTATCATGTTCGAGGTTTCATGGCTTTCGGTCCAAATGACCGATGTTATGTGCTGAATCACGGCATAGTTTGTGATGCTGTGCCCATATTATGCATGCATGTGGACATTGGTATGAAGAACAATGTTGCAGGAGGAAGTTTTCCTTTTTGTCGCACGGATAAGCCCTTTTCCATTTTCCGAGCGCAAAAAACGGGTCGTTTTGTGAAGTAACCACCAAAATGCCGTTTCAGAATGCTACTGTCCCATTTTCCTAAAATACTAGACCATCTTACATGGACTATCTCCCAACCGGGACATCTCAAACCTTTTCGTCCATCCCGGGTAAAAAGGACAAATGTCTGCCGAATCGGTAGGAAGTGGGTCCGGTTTGTACTACAGGTACATGATCTATCGTCCGTGATTTTTTTGAAAAAAAACATTTTTAGACTCACAATATGTGGTTTCTTCAGAGATCCAATGCAAGTTCTAACGATGCTCGTCCCCTATCTTCATGCACGCCGGTTCGACCATAGTTAGAAATTCAGAAAATTCAAAACGGGCATAATAAATTCAAAAAAAATCCGAACAATGAAAATCCTTCGCGTGGTGTCATATTATGTGACATAGTTAAAAGTAAAAATACCAGACTTGGTATATTGATCATGTCTCGAAAAAACTTTCACAAAATGACCCATCATGTTCGAGGTTTCATGGCTTTCGGTCCAAATGACCGATGTTATGTGCAGAATCACGGCATAGTTTGTGATGCTGTGCCCATATTATGCATGCATGTGGACCTTGGTATGGAGAACAATGTTGCAGGAGGAAGTTTTCCTTTTTGTCGCACGGAAAAGCCCTTTTCTATTTTCCGAGCGCAAAAAACGGGTCGTTTTGTGAAGTAACCACCAAAATGCCGTTTCAGAATGCTACCGTCCCATTTTCCTAAAATACTAGACCACCTTACATGGACTATCTCCCAATCGGGACATCTCAAACCTTTTCGTCCTTCCCGGGTAAAAAGGACAAATGTCTACCGAATCGGCGGGAAGTGGGTCCGGTTTGTACTACAGGTACATGATCCATCGTCCGTGATTTTTTGGAAAAAAATCATTTTTAGACTCGCAATATGTGGTTTCTTCTGAGATCCAATGCAAGTTCTAACGATGCTCGTCCCCTATCTTCATGCACGCCGGTTCGACCATAGTTAGAAATTCAGAAAATTCAAAACGGACATAATAAATTCAAAAAAAATCCGAACAATGAAAATCCTTCGCGTGGTGTCATATTATGTGACATAGTTAAAAGGAAAAATACCAAACTTGGTATATTGATCATGTCTCAAAAAAACCTTCACAAAATGACCTATCATGTTCGAGGTTTCATGGCTTTCGGTCCAAATGACCGATGTTATGTGCAGAATCAAGGCATAGTTTGTGATGTTGTGCCCATACTATGCATGCATGTGGACATTGGTATGGAGAACAATGTTGCAGGAGGAAGTTTTCCTTTTTGTCGCACGGAAAAGCCCTTTTCTATTTTCCGAGCGCAAAAAACGGGTCGTTTTGTGAAGTAACCACAAAAATGTCGTTTCAGAATGCTACCGTCCCATTTTCCTAAAATACTAGACCACCTTACATGGACTATCTCCCAACCGGAACATCTCAAACCTTTTCATCCATCCCGGGTAAAAGGACAAATGTCTGCCGAATCGGTAGGAAGTGGGTCCGGTTTGTACTACAGGTACATGATCTATCGCCCGTGATTTTTTGAAAAAATCATTATTAGACTCGCAATATGTGGTTTCTTCAGAGATCTAATGCAAGTTCTAAATGATCTCACGCCGGAGCAGCGGAGGAATCCCAGATGGCATCCCGACTATTTCCCGACTTGGGAAGCCTTCTTCGTTTATCGGCGTGAGAGGGCGCTCGCCAGGCACGAGGAGCATGGCCCACCTCCTCCGAACTTCAACGAAGCCGGCCGTCGGTTGTGGTGGCGCGGACGGACTCTCCAGAGCGTCATGACCTATGACACGGCCGCCGACTCTAGCCCCCGCCTGCGCTACACTCAAGTCCAACCCACTCGTACTCAGCCTTCAAGGTTCAACTACGGCGACCCCGACGACGACAGCGACGACGGCCGCGGCGAGTACGACGACTACAGTGGCGAGTATTACAGGTTTAGGCAGGAGCATGACTGAATCACTCCAACATTGCAAAACAAGTTCGGCCGATTGTGGCTTAATCTGGCCATGTATCTTAATTTCCAGTTCTTCTATGTAACTTTGTGTTAGCTGCGTTATGTACTTTAATTCCAGTTCTATCCTAATAAAATTTTCTTTCCGCCCATTATTTCCCGTCCTTTTTTCCCGCCCATTAATATATAAAAAATATAAGTTAATTCAAATCCAAATTTAGACACAGAAATTTGGTTTTGAATTATTTATTCAAATACAGACACTTTTTATGTTTAAAGTTTTTCTAAATTCCAAATTAATATTCAAAAAATATAAGTTAATTCATTTTTAATTTTCAACGGTTCATAGTTTAAATGGTTACATTAATTATTTTTAAAAACAGAAAATGGTTTTGAATTAGTTATTCAAATTCAAACACTTTTTATGTTTAAAGTTTTTCTAAATTCCAAATAAATATTCAAAAAATATAAGTTAATTAATTTTTAATTTTAAATAGTTCATAGTTTAAATGGTTACATTAATTATTTTTAAAAAATAGAAAATGGTTTTGAATTAATTATTCAAATTCAAACACTTTTTATGTTTAAAGTTTTTCTAAATTCCAAATTAATATTCAAAAAATATAAGTTAATTCATTTTTAATTTTCAACGGTTCATAGTTTAAATGGTTACATTAATTATTTTTAAAAACAAAAAATGGTTTTGAATTAGTAATTCAAATTCAAACACTTTTTATGTTTAAAGTTTTTCTAAATTCCAAATTAATATTCGAAAAATATAAGGTAATTCATTTTTAATTTTAAATGGTTCATATTTTAAATGGTTACATTAATTAATTTTTAAAAATAGAAAATGGTTTTGAATTAGTTATTCAAATTCAAACACTTTTTATGTTTAAAGTTTTTCTAAATTCCAAATTAATATTCAAAAAATATAAGTTAATTCATTTTTAATTTTAAATGGTTCATAGTTTAAATGGTTACATTAATTATTTTTAAAAACAGTAAATGGTTTTGAATTAATTATTCAAATTCAAACACTTTTTATATTTAAAGTTTTTCTAAATTCCAAAGTAATTATCATTTAAAAAACATTACAAATTTAAACCCCAAAATAAAAAATAAGACGGGAACAGAGAGAAAATTTCTAAATTTTTTTGAAAACAGGGTCATATGTCCTGGTTGGAGCCATCAAACGGGACTAAAGACCCCCTGCGCACGCCCCTTGGTCTGCTGAAAAATTGAGATATCGTCCGGTTGGTGGCTCCAATCGACGATGATTTTAGTCCGTTGGAGCCACCAACCGGGACTAAAGGTCCTTGTTATAATCTTCGCGTGCCTTCTTCTTCTTCCCATCTCACTTCTCGCTTCTTCCTTCGCTTTCATCGACGCCTTGCTTCCAGCGCCGTCGTCGTCAGCTGCCCGCCCTCGCCTCCCTCGCGTCTGCTGACCTTGCCTCGGCTATCTCGCCATCCTACAAGCGCCTTTCCGCCACTGCAGAGCGTGCCTCGGCCGCCTCTGCCTCCGCCTCGCGCCGCCGCCTCCGTCTCCATCTGCGGCCTGCCCTATCTCCATCTCGGCCGCCACTGGTTACCTGCCGCCATTCGCCACGCGTTGCCCGCCACCGCCTCTCCCTCTCGTCCTTCTCCGACCGTGCCGCCCGCGTACGTCCAGGGCCAGTATACCACCCGATCGAGAGAGGCTCTTTTGTTAGTACCGTGTATATAGATTTTTTTGACATGCGTATATACTTTGTATTTTTTTGACATGTGTAGATGTATTTAGATTTTAGGTGTGTGTATGCATATATTATTTTATTAGGTGTATTTATATATTATTTTAGGTGTATATTATTCTAGGTGTATGTATATATTATTTAGATTTTAGGTGTATAGTTGTTAGATGATTTAGGTGTGTATTTAGATGATGTAGATCCCTACGCGCGCGCGCACTAGTGATGATATTTAGTTGATGATTATTTTAGTTGATATGATCCCGACGCGCGCACATGGAGACGTGTCGCCGGCCGCCCCGCCGTCACCTTTGTCCGCCGTCGTGCATCGTCGTGTATTCTCTCCCTCTTTCTCCCCCTCGCCTGCGTTCTCTCCCTCTCTGGCCAAACCCTAGCCGGCCCTAGTAGCCGGCCATCATGGTGAGCTGCTGGTTCTCGCGGACCCTATCTCTCGCCCCCTCTCGCTCTTGTTCCACCTCCCTATCGACCACCTGCCACCACCGCCGCTCACCGTCGTCGTGCTCCCCTCTCCGGTGACCTTTTCGAGGCGGAGCCACTACTCTTTGGCTCGCCTCAACCTCCTCTCTCTAGCACGCACACGCACACGCCCTAGCTCGCGCTCCACCGTCGTCCCCTTTGTCGTTCTGAGGCTCACCGGCGTCAATGACATCACGGTGACGTCACCCCGGCGTCGGCACGTGGTCAACCCCCAGTCAACCTGGCCTGGGTCCCACCCTGCCCACGTGGAGGATGAGTTGGCCTAGGGCCCAACTGTCTGTCTCTTTGGCTAGCTGTAGCCCGGGTGTAAAAAGTATAGAAGTTGGTTTTACCTTTTTAAGCTATAATCATGCATTGCTAATCAAAATGTTCAGAAAAATGAGTTCTACATTTTTAAGCTATAATCATGCATTGCTAATCAACTCTAATGACAAGTTTAATTAGAGAACTAAATCAAACCCTCTCATGTGTTTTCGGAGTTTCCCGAGTTAGGTTTTCAACCCTCGGAACCCCGTTTAAATTGCCGAGCAAGTTTTAGGGTTTCATTTCAATGCAATTCAACTTGTCATATCATCATCCTTGTTTGAGCATTCGGCCTATCCCTCCTCCCCGACCTCCACAGCCTCGCCTCTCCATCGCCACGCGCTCCAGCCGCCCCTTCCCTTTTAGTGTGTATGTATATATTGTGTATGTATATATAGTGTGTATGTATATATTTTTATTATTGTGTATGTATATATTAGGGTTTCTCTGAATTAGGGTTTATCCGTTTTGACTTATCCATTTTTCCACCTATGCAGAAAATATGGACCCACACGTCAGAGACGAAGAAAAGGAAGAGTTGATCCAAGGTGTGATCCGCGGGGAAGAAAATTTAGATGTATCGACGCTTCAACAACTCCGTGAGGGTGATCCTCTTTTGCGTAATAGACGACTTGTTTGAGGTTGAAGGTGTTTCCTTCATGAGGAAAGCGATGCCTTGTGTAATCGAGAAGACGACCGCTCTGGCGAGGTGCATGTAATATAATTAATTCATTAATTAATCATCTTCTATCTATATAGAAATAGTAACGCCGATCTTTCTTCTTTTAGCCCTCCGGATCGAACAAATCTACTGAAAAGAGCGGACGAGGCCCAACCAAAAAGTTGGAAGACCATGAGAGGTTCAGGATCGAAGATATCGCTGAAGACTGCAAACCGACGGCTCCCGAAGTTGTCGCAATCAAATTTGTGGCACAATGTGGAGTAATCGTTAGGGACTTAATCCCGATCACCATTCAAAATTGGAATAGGCCTGCTGATGCTAAAGAAGAGGGAACATGTTTGTTTGTCCCTAACAAGGCCAAAGATTTACTATGGAATAAGCTCATGGTTAATTTCAAACTACCGAAGATAGAGCTGGATCCAAATGCGGAGGATCCAGTTGAGGACGCCTTAGAACATGGGAGAGCCATGGAGGCTAAGGTCAGGGAGTGGGCTATGAAGAAGATGGCCCAGTGTTTCACCAACTGGAAGAAAAGATTACACCTTGACTATGTCGTGAAAGAGAAGACTCCGGATTTCAATAATACTCAGTTTGAGAAGATAAAACCATTCTGGGCTGAGTTTGTAAATTACAAGACATCAGAAAAAGCTAAGAAAATGTCTGCAACAAATAAGCTGAATGCTGCTAACAAGAAGTATCACCATACTATGGGGCAAGGTGGCTAAAGGGCTGGTATTCCTAAGTGGGAGAAACTTGAGAATGAACTGCGTGCTAAAAAGATCACCCCAGAGACAGACGATTGGGTAGAACGTGCAAGGAATTGGTTTTATGGGCATGGGGGCACGTTGGACTCGGAAGGGATGCGTATATATAACATATGACATAAAGAAGACCCCTTGCAATCGAGAGGATGAGAAAAGCAGTAAAGGCTGTTAAAGATGGGGACTTCATTCCCGATAGAGAGAATGATGAGCTCACACTCGCCCTTGGAAATAAGGAACATGATGGACGAACACGAGGCACAACAGGCTCCCAACCATGGAGGACTGGGTTTCCCGAAGAGAGGAAGAAATATCCTGATAGAAGCTGTCAGAGGAGAAAGGACAGGGTGGAAGTTGAAGCAGATATTCAGAAAGAGCGAATGCGTATAATTGAAGAACGAATAAAGCAACAACAAGATGAAATTAACGCACTTAAAGAGCAAAGTACTACCGGCCCATCTCAGCAAAGCACACCGCATTCGATGCTACCGCCTATCGAATAATCGAAAAAGCAGTGGCTTCCACCGAGGTCCCGGTGATGATAATGGCGATGACGATGGTGCACCGACGATGGCTCTGTTGGCTACCCAAAGGGATGATATCACAAAGATGACACACTGCGAGCTACATGTCAAAGTTGTGAACATATCAATGAAGGTGGCGGTCGGCTATGCCTTACCAATTGGACCCACACCAACTTACCACTGTCGTCCGGTTCCAAAGGGCTACGTTGTTGTCGGGGTGGATGAAATCATGCCCACCTTTGAAGTTTTGGATCTTCACTACCCTGGAGGTGAAGGGGATGTGACTGTACTGGGAGACGCAACAAACGTCACCATTCTATGGCCGAAGGCATGTATCGTGCATCGAAATCACACGCCAAGGCCATCTTCGCCGCCGCCTCACCCGTCTCTAGCGAGGTCGTCGCCTCACCCGGCTCCGTCGTCTCACCAATCTCCGGCGCAGCCATCACCGCGGGAGCCATCGCCGGCGCCTCAGGATAAAAAGCGTAAGCGTACCTCTACTCTGCGTCGTGGTAAGCGATCGCCGAAACGTAAACAAGAGCCTCTTCCAAAAGTACCAAAGGTTCCTCCCAAGTGAGCTTATGATCAGATCAAGAGGAGATCTGGCGATCGCTGATGTGGAAACGACAGCGTTTTTCGCTAAGCTGAGGCGGCCGAAAGATCTAGAGTTCCCCAGCACCAAAGAAGAAAAAGCCAAAGTGTTGAAAATGCTAAAGACTCTTCATCAACCCGAGCCAAAGCTGTCATCAGACTATGAGCGTCTTATTCTCAAGTCACATGCGGCACAACAAGCCTCGAAGAGCAAGATCGATGCAAGAAATCTGTTGCCCAGCTCGAGAACAAGCAAAACAGTCTTGGCGCCTCTCAAGGTGATTTCCCAAACCAATGTGGGTCGAGAAAATATGGGGTCAAGAGCAAGATGATCCGCAGGTAGTTGCAATACGGAGAAGCGCCGCTGCTCAAGGTATGAGTATTGCCAAAGATTTATCCCAGTTAGAGTACTTCACCGTGTGTGATGTAGCATACAAATACCAGTTCGACAAAACTCTCGTGAAACCTGAGGAGGTTAATAATCTTCCACCACAAATGCGACGATTGCATATCTGGTACATGCATGCCACAAAGGCCGGGGCTAACTGGATAGTGCTGAGGGTTACAAAAAAGCATCATGGGAAATAAAAGGATGACATGATATCCATTGAATTTGATGAACTATTTCAATTATTCAATCAAGACGCCTTGGACAAATCGATCATCAGTGCCTATTGTCTATAAGTACTAATTCTGTAATTAATTTTGTCTCCAGCTATCTCACCTTGTTTATTGCATGTATATAATCATACTGTAATATGCAGAATGAAGATTCTCGAATGCAGCAGAGGACAAATCTATGACATTGGCTTCATTGACCCATATTGGGTTCATGAAGCTAATCTCAAAACAAGCCCCTGTGATACGAAGGATAATATAGTACGCTGCTAAGGTTTCAAGAAACCAGAAGGGAAATACTTTTTCCTTACAACTTCGAGTGAGTGTTATTGTCTTCTATACACTTTCTATTTCGCTTACTCGATGTTAAGTATATAATTTATTAGTTATGCATTCGCAACTTCCACTATATTCTGTTAATCATTCAACTTGACAAAGGGCGTGTACTAGTCATGGACTCGAAACATAAACCCCTTGAGCAGTGGAAGGACATGCAGATGCTTCTCCAGCGGTAATTCTAATCATTACGACACTATATCGGCAACGTTCGTGAATTTTATGATATCAAGTAATTGATAACTTATTTTATTTGTTTTCTTTGCGGGGCAGCGCTTGGAAACGGTTCACCAACAAGGCTAGGGCTGTTTGGAAAGCGGAGCTTACATTTGAAGCACTAGATGTAAGCACCACTAGCTATATCCGCGCATCTCTTTGATTCTAGTTTTGATACAGTTATTATCATGCTTGATTATTATTTTGATTGAGTTCATCCGGCAGACGTGCGATGAGAAGGGCAGAAATTTAGAGCAACTCCACGTACATAAACAATTTCTATAGTTTTTAAATATAATCAAATTGTGTTTAGTTTCATTCATATAGGCTGACTCCTTTTTTAAATCAGATCGAACGTCTACGGGACAGTCTTCTGCCAAAGGATCGCGTACGAGCAATTCAGGAGGAATTGACGGGATTTTTGGATGCAGAAGTCCTAAACCCAAAAGGGGAATACTATTCGGCTGTGTATAGACAATAGGGATTGTAAAAAGAGCAACTTTTGTATGTAGTGCATGAACTCGATCTGTGTATCGAATGTAATATTGTCATGATGATATTGTGTAATATAACGGTTCCTTCATTGATAAGTGCAAAACACTAAATAAACAATAAAACAACCTAAATGAATTCTCTGCCGCGGCACAAAAAGTGGCGAAAATGCTGTCACGGCAACAAAATGTGCCAAAATGAATTCTACATGGCGAAATGTAAGCAAATCTCCGGCGAAGGTTATTAAACGAACCGGGACTAATGCTCCACCCCCCTCGCCCTCTGACGCCGCCACGTGTACCCCCATTTGTCCCGGTTGGTGGGGCAACCGGGACTAAAGGTTGGGGTTTTAGTCCCGATTTCCCCGTCCCGGGTGGGTAACCGGGACTAATGCCCCTTACCAACCGGGACCAATGGGGCGTTTTCTACTAGTGCATGCTCCAAGGCGGATTTACAGCGCGCGAATATGGCGCTGCTGCTCGAGATGCTCTAACTAATTTCGCTACATGCAGGGTATGTGTTGTATGATGGTCATCGTTGTGATCCTCGGGAAGAGTATTGCGATGGATATCAAGATCGCTAGCATACGGCCTGGGGATCCCTGACTTGGCTAATGTCAATCTATCCCTCCTTGGCTCTTGGATCAAAAGATATTCCCAAGATGAGCGAAAAATCTGGAGGACCATTGTAGAAACCAAATATGATACCAAGAACCTCAACACCTTCTGTAGCAAGCAAAATGGAGTTTCTCAGTATTGGAAAGGGGTTCTTTGGGTTGTTAATAGTATCAAGTTTGGTTACATGTGGAAGATTGGGGATGGGGCTCAAGTCAGGTTCTGGGAGGATACCTAGTTTGGGACCTCCCCTCTGTCTGTCCAATTCTTTGAAATCTATGTTATTTGCAATGAACATAACAAAACTGTCCAGCATATTTGGGATAGTTCATCCCTCAAGCTACTTTTAGGAGGAATTTTAATAATGAGTTGTTGGCTTAATGGTATGAATTAGAGGAGATTGCTTCTGGTATCTCCTTTAATGCTAATACTGAATCTTTGATCTGTCAGTATGATTTACTCTACTACTTCTCTGTATGTTATCATTAATTTTGGAGGGGTAATCCCTATTTGTATACCTGCTGTTTGAAAGCTACACGTACCTCCTAGAGTGCATGTTTTTATTTGGTTACTGATGACCCACAAGTATAGGGGTGTGTTGTAGTACTTTCGATAAATAAGAGTGTCGAACCCAACAAGGAGCAGAAGGTGTTGACAAGCAGTTTGGATCAAGAATTCACTGTAAATACTTAGCAAACGGATTTTTAGGGGGTTTTGATAATGCAGATAAATAAAGTGCGAGTAAATAGAAGACAATAATAATAATTTCAGCAAGTGGCCCAATCCTTTCTTCAGCAAAGGACAAGCCGGTTGTATTACTTAAGATGACCAAACATTCTCGAAGATACATGAGAATATTGTCAAGTGATTTCGCTTCATATAGTTGATTAATCTTCTTTGGTTGGATAAGTGTTGTGTGGGTGAACCTATGCTAATGTACTGAACTTACTTGGACTAATACATACTTGTGATTATAACCCTTGCAAGCATACACAACTACAAGAAAGTAATTAATATAGAAACCTAACCACCGCATTAAACTCTGAGATCCTACACTCCCTTATGCAATGGTTTTCTAACGGTGTTTTGGGTTTCTGTCATTCCGGTAACCCCATAATTAGTAGCCAAATACACAATGCATTCCCCTAGGACCATAAAGGTGAAGTATCATGTAATCGACGTTCACATGACACCACTAGAAAATAGCACCACAACTTAAATATCAAACCGTTAAATATTTCTCAACACAATTCCACTACTAACAACATGACTTATCCCATGCCCTCAAGAACTAAACGAACTACTCACGAGACATCATATGGATCAAGATCAGAGATGAAATAATGATAAGTAATAATCTGAACATGAACAATAATCCAATGGTTCCACTCAATAGCATCAACTACAACAAGTAATCAACACCGTCAAAGTTTCCCCTAAGAACTATGCAAGAGTCAACCCAATTGTTACAACAGGATGGAGTGGTGGTGATGGTGCTGGTGGAGATGATGGTGAAGATGATGATCCCGATGAAGTCTAGCTTGATGACGGTGTTGATGGCAACGATATCCCCTCTCTGGGAAGGAATTTCCCCGGCAGATTTCTGCCTGCCGGAGAGCTCTTTCTCTCTTTGTAGTTTCCGCCCCGCAGAGGCGACACAATCTTTCTATGGTCACTCCCTGAGTCTTAGGGTTTCAGGAGGATTAAATACGCAAAAGGGGATGCCAGAGGTGGGCCAGTGTGGCCACACCACCTGGTGGCAAGGACCAGGGGGACCCACGCCAGGGGGTGGTGTGGGCCCCCTGTGGCCCATATCCATTTCTCCTTCTGGCTATCTTCTTCTTCTAGAAAAATAGGAATTTCCATATATTTTCTAGGATTTTCTGATCTTCGGAAATATTGCATCTGGACAGCGCTTTTTCCATCAGAATCCTGACTTCGGCGGTTCATCCTCCAAATTCATCAAACATGCAAAATAGATGGAATAAAATAAGTATCATCTCTTAATATGAATTATATCAATTAATAACTGTAAATTATGATATAAAATAGAGATGCAAAATGGACGTATCAACTCCCCAAAGCTTAGACCTCGCTTGTCTCCAAGCGAAAACTAAGCTCAATAAACATGACCACAGGTTCATGGAGTGAAGTGTCGATAAAGAGAATACGGACAAGAAGCATCACATTTATTAATACACAAATCATAATAGAAAATAACTCACTATTATATAACTTAACTTACAATGAGTAAGGGAGTCACAATAAAGATACACAAAGAAAATCATAATTGGTGATGGCAAACTTTGTTCTTGGTCAGAGAATAATTAACAAATGATACTTAGTTTTAGGAAAAACTTTTATAAAGGAGTTTATATTGCAGGAGTCTCTTGCTCAAACATAATGGTATTTTCACCTACAAAGATAGCTTTCAAAGTCGTATTCATTCAGATAAGAGCATTGTGCAAAACAAGGATGATACGTCCAAAACGTATCTATTTTCCCCGAACAGTTTTGCTATTGTTTCTCCTCTAAACTTGTGTGATTTGGATACAACTAACACGGACTGACGTTGTTTTTCAGCAGAATTACCTTGGTGTCTAGTTTTTGTGCAGAAAATCAACTATTAGGAAAAATCCGGGAAAATATGCCAAAAATCCTATTTAACGAAAAGACACACGGAGCCAGAGTACGAGACGGAGAAGAGGCCTGGGGGCCACATCACTGCTAGGCGCGGGCCAGGCCTTGCCGCGCCTGGGGGGTGTAGCCACCTCAGGCACTCCCTCGGCCTCCCTCTTTGCCTATAAGATGCCTTCTGACCTAAAAACTTAGGGAGGGTTCGACGTTTTTCCAGAAAGAGTTCCCCTGCGCCGCCGCCACCAAAAACCAAGATTCATATCCAGAAACTCCGTTCTGGCACCTTGCCTAGACGGGGAATTTAGAGAGGATCATCGCCATCGTCATCACCAACGCCTCTCCATCAACCATCCATGTTTCCCTCATCCATGAGTGAGTAATCCCCCGCAGTAGGCTATGGGGATGGTAGGGATTGGATGAGTTCTATCATGTAATCGAATAAGATTGTTAGGGCATAATGCCTAGTATCTCTATTAGTGCTATTTGACTTTGTTGCAACTTGTTGTGCTTAATGCTTGTCACTAGGGCCCGAGTGCCATGATCTCAGATCTGAACTTATTATTGAATCATTATGATAGTATTGTTTGTGATCTTATTTGCAAGTTGTGTACACATATCATTGTCCGGATCCAAAGGCCCCGAAGTGACAGAAATTGGGAAAATCGGAGGGGATGGCTGTGGTGTGAGGATCACATGTGTTCACAGAGTGTTAATGCTTTGCTCCGGTGCTCTATTAAAAGGAGCACCTTAATTGCCAGTAGTTCCCTAGAGGCCCCCCTGCAACGGTCTGGCTGGACAGAAGATGTTGTGCAAGTTCTCATTGCGAGCACGCATGACTATATATGGAGCACATGCCTATGATTGTTTAGTACTGAATGCTTATTCTTATTTATCTCCAATGCCCTAGATTTGAAGTTACATGTTTAGACTCGTCCATGCAACGCCCTTCTATCCATCCCTATGCCTACAGCACTCGAATCCCACTGTTTACTGTTACTGTTACTATTGCTCTTGTTCTATTGTTGCTATTGCTTTGCTGTTGCTACTACAAACTGTTGCTACTGATAAACTTCTATGAGCAAGAACTATTTCCAGGTACAACTGAATTGACAACTTAGTTGTTAAGGCTTGCAAGTATTATTTGGCCCCCTTTGTGTCAAATCAATAAATTGGGTAATACTACCCGCGAAGATTGTTGCGATCCCCTATACTTGTGGGTCATCAAGACTATTTTCTAGCACCGTTGCCGGGGCGCATAGCTTTATTTGTAAGTTCACTTGGATCTATTATTGTTCACTGCTACTCCTTTCATCATGGGTAAGTCTCGTGATGGAAAGTTTCCTATTTTACCATCCACTACAAGATGAGGTACAATCCTAAACACCTCTGTTGCTCTTGATTCACCATCTATTATAAGTAAGCTTGTTACACCATCAACACATACACATGCTACACACACTGCTACTACTGCTGAGTCTAAAACTGCTTTTGATACTCATGATGTTACTTCTACTGTCCTTGATGCAAGTGGTTCATTAGGTCCTTTCCTAGATGCTACAATGGCTAGTCTAGGAAATAATGGAACTCCTAGTGAAGAAACTGTTACACCTGTTAGCTCACCCGAGTCTAGAGAGAATTATGATATTAATGATGGCTACATTGAGTTTACTGATGATTTTGTTGAAGAGTGCCGAAACACACATGGTACTAGTGCTATTAAGAGTCTCCTTGCAAGACGTACTATTATTCCTAAGTTGTCCTATGATCCTAAGTTTGCCACCTCTCCCATAGATATTAAAGATAAAAATTATGATTTTTCTCTTGATTTATCCTATTTAGACATTGTTGAGAAATAACCTTTCTGTGGGACTGAAAATGAGAGTGTTGTGGCTCATATGAATGAGTTTTCTACTATGAGTGCTTTATTCTCTGATGATTTTAAGATGCGCAAGTACTTTGTTACTAAGATCTTCCCTTTTTCACTAAAAGGAGAAGCTAGGGCTTGGTTTAATAGATTACCTCCTGGTTCCATTGATAGCCCTGATTGTTTGATTGCTTCTTTCTTCCAGAAATATTTTCCTCCTAGTGCTAGACATGCTGCTTTGCAGATACTTTTTGATTTTAAACAGGGAGAAGAAGAGAAATTGCCTAAGTCATGGACAAGGTTTTGTGCCTTGATTCATGCACATCCTGGATGTCCATTGCCTAAATATGAGCTTCTTGATATTTATTATAATGGACTAACTAATAATTCTAGGACATACCTAGATAGCTTTGCTGATTGTGTTTTCAGGAAAAGAACTCCTACAGATGCTGAAGAATTAATGGCTAAAATAAGCAAGAATTATGATGATTGGACTTCAATTGAGCTAAATACACCTGAGCCTATTACTCCTGAACTAGATGTTCTTGAACCAGTTCCAATACCAACACCAAAAAAGAGAGGAGTTATTGCATTAAATGATGAAGTGATGAAGGAAGCTAAGAAATGTCTAAAGGAGAGAGGTATTGGAGCTCAAGATGTGAAGAATCTACCTCCTATAGAATAGTTATGTAAGCCAATTCCCCACTCATCTACTATTGAGGTACACTCTCTCCAACACTTTGATGAAGGTGATATTTCTTATGGTAAGCCTCATGATCAATGTTTAGAGGAACTTGACATTTTTATGGTTAAACAAGGTAATTTTAATAAACAAGTTCAGAATCATTTATTGGAAAACTCTAGAGCTATTAAAGAGTTGAAAGATATTGTGGAAAGAACTTCTAATGATATTAAAATGCTTTGTAAGAACCTTCAAATGGTTCAAACCCAACTTGATAAACTTGCGAAGGTACAAAAGGATATGCTAGTTAATGCCTCAGGAGATAAACATGCTTATGGAATTAGAACTAGGAGTGGTATAGATACTCAAGATCCTTTATATCCTGAAGGACACCCTAAAATAATTGAGCAAGACTCTCAGCAAGGTGAAACTAGTGGTAGTCCTCGTAAGAGAAAGAAAAAGAAACTTAGAATAGTTGAGGAACCCCTTGAACCTGCTGTAGATCCTAATAGTATATCTGTCTCTGATGTTGAAACTGAGAGTGGTAATGATAAAAATGATGCTCCTGATAAGGAGGAAATTGAGGAAGAACCTGAGAAGCATACTAAGAACACAAGGTACACTAAGGAAGATTTTATTGCTAATAAACATGGTAAATAGAGAGAACCTTCGGTGCAGAAACCTATGCCTTTTCTAGGTAAGAAACACAAGTCAAAGGAGGAAGAACACTACAACAAGTTTTGTGAGTGGATGAAGCCTTTATTTTTGCAAATTCCTTTGACTGATGCTATTAAGTTGCCTCCTTATTCAAAGTATATGAAGGATATTGTCTCTAATAAAAGTAAGATTCCTAATGAGGAGATTTCTACTTTGCTTGCTAGTTATTCTTTCAATGGTAAGGTTCCAAAGAAACTTGGAGATCCAGGTATACCAACTATTCCTTGCTCTATTACGAACAATTATGTTAGAACTGCTTTATGTGATTTGGGAGCTGGATTTAGTGTTATGCCTTTTTCTCTCTACTACTATTCATGTTGGTATATGTGAGGATGTTCATGTTCAAGTGGCTCATAATTGCTTGGTTTTAATTGATTTTGTTGTGCTTGAAATGCCTGGCGATGATAATATGTCTATTATTCTTGGGAGACCTTTTCTTAATACTGCAGGTGCTGTCATCAATTGTAATCAAGGAAAAGTAACATTTAATATTAATGACAAAGAGCATATTGTCTATTTCCCCAAGAAGATTGCTAAGAGCTATTGCCTGAATTCCATTGAAAATGTTGAGAGCATTAAGGTTGGAGAAATATATTGTCCCATTCCACAAGAAAGTTTTGAAACTATTATGGTTGGGACCATTGCTATCAAGCTTGAGGTAACATAATCACTTGGTGGAATACAAAGTTTTGTCTCATCTAAGATTGTTTTGGTAACAAGACTTGATCAACCTTGTTAACAAAAGGATTTTAATGAACAAAATATTGTTTTCATTATGGTTATTCTTTCTCCCTTTTAATTTTCTCCTTCCTAGTATTTGCCTTTTCTCTAGTTAGCTTTGGTTTTGCTAGTTGTTTGTTTGTTAGAGTGTCTTAGAACTTCTGTAGTTTGGTTTTTGTTTGCTTTTGCTGCTTCTGAAAAAAGTCTGTTTCTGCGAGAAAATCAATTTTCATACCCTGAAAATTGGCCAAAAATAAAGTTTCCCGAAAAATCCCAAAGAAATTCAAAATAAACTTTTCCTCGAAAAAAGGGGCAGAGGGACACCTGGAGTGACACAGGGGGCCACCCCAGGCACCCACACCCCTGGTGGGCGCGACCTTCCTACAGGTGGTGCCTGGGTGGGGTGTGTCCCACCTGGGGCCCTCCAAGGTGCCTCCTCCCAGCCATCTTCTTTCTCTCTCCCGAAAAACACCAGAAAACTTTCTCAAGCTCGAGGTCTTGCTGTTCTTGCTCGCGATTTTCGATCTCCTTGCTCAGCCCATCTTTGCTGCTGATTTTTGGAGGAATTGATCTTTGGTATGTGCCTCCTCCACTTGTCCAATTAGATTTGTGATTGATAGATTATATCTTGAGTATTTTGCTGCTATAGGTGTCAGGTTGTGTGAGCTTGTATGCTTGTTCTATGCTTAGAAATTTCATTTTGATGCATGTGTAGCCCTCTAGCAAGTTCCTATAGTAGTTGCTCATCATTTATCAACTTTGAAATCACTTGGTTTGATGTTTGTCTAAAAATTTCAAAAAAGTGGTCATGGACAACCACACCTTTGGTGAAATATTTGAGAGTGACGCACCTAGAAGGAAAAGGCCTTCAAGATCATCCTCCCGATCCAGGCCATCATATAATGAGGATCTCATTACTCCGCGATTTGGCGACGAGGGAGATGAGGGGGATGCACACCCTTCCACCTTTCCTTGCCCAACCTTCTTACGGGCTGCTAGGATTTTTGAGGATTTTCTAACCTTGGTTAGGAGGGTTGGTTTAACAAGTTATATGCACGATGAGAGCGTGCAATATGCTAAGCTCACTAAAACATTTGTGGAGAGCTTCTCTTTTGCTAACAACATGTTCAAACCAGATGTGTCTTTCAAAATTTATGGCAGGTATTACACTATGACATTGAAGAAATTTTGTGAGGCCCTGGGACTTGGTACAGCTGGGTCAGCGAAGAAGATTCCGGCTCAACCCACTGATTTGTTGGATCTCTACCGCGGGATAACTAATGATGATGACCGTAGAGCTCAAAGGGGAAAGATAAGAAATATTCAACTCCCAGCTATCAGGTACTTTTCTTACTATCTTGCCACTAGTGTTCTTGGTAGGGAGAACACTAGTAATATTTCCAACTATTATTTGGCCTTCATAGCCACTGCACTCAACAATGAAACTAAGTATAATACTGGTTCTCTCATTGCTTGTCGTCTAGATGCTAAGGGACCCATTTATGGGGGAATAATTGTTGCGCGTGTTGTTGCTGCCTTGGACCTTGCTGTTGATCCAAATGATACAGTTTTGGCTCCTCAGAGGCTTGATCTTGCTGCTATGAAAGCGCATCACTTTGTCACTGCTGGCTCTACCCTTGAGAGCTTGGTTTATAGAATGTTGTTTATTGACGGGGAAGAAAGAGATCCCTCTCCCCTAAACCACTTTGTTCAGTATTTCCTAGGGACCTTTGTCACACTCCAAGGAGGAGATGGATGACAAGCTGCGCATTCTTGGCTTCCATGGACAATATCAGGGGACGCGCCCTCATACGACCCCTCTGTGCACTACACAGGGGAGTCCTCGAGCTCTTACCAGGACGAAGGGGCCTCCTCGACGTACTACGGAGGTGCACCTTCTTGGGCACCATGGGATTGAGACCCACTTAGGCCAAAATCCTAAGCTTGGGGGGAGGTATACCGACATCACACTCATCTATATATCATGTTTCGTCGGTTCTTTGTATATCCATTGTTTCGCTTTCTTTTTTGTTCTTGTTGCTGATTTCTCAAAAACACAAAAATACCAAAAATGTTTTTATTGTTTCTCTTGGTTTGTTTCTTTGATTTTTAAGATTTGGTTTGCCTTAAAAGAAAAACCCAAAAATATTTTGCTTTGTTTTGTTTGCTTTTGCTTTGCTTTGTTTGCTTGTTTTTAAAAATTGAAAACACCAAAAATATTTGTTGTTCTTCTTTGGTTTTGTGAGTTCTTTGCAGGGTTCATCTGTCCTTAGTGGAGTTTGGTTTCATGTTATTATTCAAGTCACGCAAGTGAAGGGCAATAATGAAGATTAAGACAACTTGAGGTGTGGTAAGAGGCTGGTAACAAACTCTACTTGTTTTCATTTTTGTACATATACTCATCATTGTGAGCATGCTTAGCATGTTCGTGTAAGGTGTATGTTATTATGGATGCTTAGTAGTTCTTGCTCTCTTATGATTAGCACCAGCTTGCTAATAGTTTGTAGCATGTCATATGAATGTTTGCTTGCATTGTTCTGTTCATATCTTGGTATGATATTGTGGTATCCTCCTCTGAATGTTTCATGTGAATCGACTTGGCACATGCTCACGCATGTATATGACTAAACAATAGTCAGTAAGACTCGATGATTTATTTTGCCTCAAAGTTCTTGTATCACTTTCATGCCATAATTAGTCATGTTTTGTTGCAAGCATAATTATGACAGTTATTGCTCTCTCGTTTGTCGCTCCCTCTCTATTGCTAGCCTTCACTTGCACTGGGTATGAGCTCTACTTGTGCATCCAACTCCCCAAAAACCAATATTGCCAACAGTGTCCACCATACCTACCTATTAGCATCATTTGCTATTTCAGTGCATATTCTATATGCCTTGTTTTCTTCCAAATAAAATGTTTGTCTGCTTTGAGAAAGTTAGTTAGTAAAGCTCTCATGAACTTGATGGCACACTTTATTCCTTGCACTTAATAATCTTGAACCATTGTAATTTTCCGATGAAAGTTATATGCTTGCAAATTATATGCTAGGAGTTAGCAGAACCGTGCTGTCACGGGGAACACTTTCAACACTTATGGATACATATTCAGTTGATACCTTGCTCTTTTGTTTGCGGATGTCGTCGGTGTGAAATAAAAGGGGAGCTTGTGAGTTCATGGAGTATATACATTGTGTTAGAGAAACACCTGGGCCGCTAGCCTAAGCCATGCCTAATCATGGTGGAAACTTGCAGCATCACCATAATGAGCATTTATGAAGCATCCTCAATAAAAAAACTATGCACATAGTAAATTAAAAGATCACTGAGATGCTCATTGTCTGCTTGCCTTGTCATTTTGATCATGGGATAGCTCCTGTATCATGTGCAAGGGGTACCCCGTTGGCGGTTCTCTATGATATGCATGTATTTAAATGACAAGGAGCGGCCCTCGTACTCAAGGGACATGGGATTTCCAGTTTATGGTCTGTCAAACATATAACTCAGATTGGACCTCACTTTCACCTTAACCATATAAATATGCCTATGATAGGGGCAATGAGAGCTCAAAGCTAATGAGTACCTTAATTTCAGCATTTGTAAGCCTTTCAAACTTTTCAAAACCTTTTCACTTCCTTGTTGAGTCACCACTTATTCTATGAGCACCTTCTTGAGAGCATAGTTGTCATTCTTGTGTTTGTTCCAAAACTTGGTTAATTATGTCATGACTTTGATGCTTGTATCTCTCATATCTTTACTTCTAGTCTTCACTTGAACTTTAGAGGTGCCTTGGCATTTATATTGTGCTCTACAAACAAAGGCAAGCGAGATACCACTCTATCATACCTTCTTATGAGCATTGCAATGTTGCTTATGTTTATGTTTCATGCTACTTATTATTATTGAGTTGGTTTATCTTCATAGCTTGCAATGACTATTGAGTAGACTTAGTTGCATACTCTTTATTATGAATGGTTTAAACATCTACTCCTATGCTGAGAATATATACATCATATGAAGCAAATGTGTTCGTGAAAGTTCTTTTATTGCACTCAGTATTTAACTGAATTGCTTGAGGATAAGCAATAAGCTAAGCTTGGGGTGACTTGATACGTCCAAAACGTATCTACTTTCCCGAACACTTCTGCTATTGTTTCTCCTCTAAACTTGTGTGATTTGGATACAACTAACACGGACTGACGCTGTTTTCAACAAAATTACCTTGGTGTCTAGTTTTAGTGCAGAAAATCAACTATCAGGAAAAATCCGGGAAAATATGCCAAAAATCCTATTTCACCAGAAGACACACGGAGTCAGAGTACGAGACGGAGAAGAGGACTGGGGGGCATACCCCTGCCAGGCGCGGGCCAGGCCTGGCCATGCTTGGGGGGTGCAGCCACCTCAGGCAACCCCTCGGCCTCCCTCTTCGCCTATAAAATGCTTTCTGACCTAAAAACTCAGGGGGGTTCTACGTTTTTCCAGAAAGAGTTCCGTTGCACCACCACCACCAGAAAGCAAGATTTGGATCCAGAAACTCCGTTTTGGCACCCTCCCAGGATGGGGAATTTGGAGAGGATCATCGCCATCGTCATCACCAACGCCTCTCCATCAACCATCCATGTTTCCCTCATCCATGAGTGAGTAATCCCCCGCAGTAGGCTATGGGGATGGTAGGGATTGGATGAGTTCTATCATGTAATCGAATAAGATTGTTAGGGCATAGTGCCTACTATCTCTATTAGTGCTATTTGACTTTGTTGCAACTTGTTGTGCTTAATGCTTGTCACTAGGGCCCGAGTGTCATGATCTCAGATCTGAACTTATTATTGAATCATTATGATAGTATTGTTTGTGATCTTATCTGCAAGTTGTGTACACATATCATTGTCAGGATCCAAAGGCCCCGAAGTGACAGAAATTGGGACAACCGGAGGGGATGGCTGTGGTGTGAGGATCACATGTGTTCACAGAGTGTTAATGCTTTGCTCCGGTGCTCTATTAAAAGGAGCACCTTAATTGCCAGTAGTTCCCTAGAGGCCCCGCTGCAACGGGCTGGCTGGATAGAAGATGTTGTACAAGTTCTCATTGCGAGCATGTATGACTATATATGGAGCACATGCCTATGATTGTTTAGTACTTGGATGCTTATTCTTATTTATCTGCAATGCCCTAGATCTTGAAGTTACATGTTTAGACTCGTCCATGCAACGCCCGTCCATCCATCCATATGCCTACTGCGCTCGAATCCCACTATTTACTGTTACTGTTAGTATTACTATTGCTCTTTTTCTACTGTTGATGTTGCTTTGCTGTTGCTACTACAAACTATTGCTACTGATAAACTTTTGTGAGCAAGAACTACTTCTAGGTGTAGCTAAATTGACAACTCAGTTGTTAAGGCTTGCAAGTATTCTTTGGCTCCCCTTGTGTCGAATCAATAAATTGGGTAATACTACCCACGAAGACTGTTGCGGTCCCCTATACTTGTGGGTCATCAAAGGAACATAAGAAACAAGATTGAATAAATCAACATATGGATGATTGAATCACAACAACTCAAATGCTTGCTTGAGATAGAAAGGAATAGGTTTACTGACTCAACATAAAAGTAAAAGATAGGCCCTTCGCAGAGGGAAGTAGGGATTTCAAGTTTCATAAAGAGCTTCCAAAAAATTATGGTACTTACTAGCTTTGAGCTCTCATTTCCCCTATCATAAGCATCTTGAAGTGATTAAGGTTAAAGTGAGACAAATATGAGGTATATGCTTGACAAATCATAGGTTGAAAATCTCATGTCCCTTGAGTACGAGGGACGTTCCTCATTCTACTCAACTTTAGTCACAAGCAAGTTCTTGCCATTGTAAGTGTATGTGTATCATAGAGAACTGCCAACGGGGTACCCCTTGCCCCATGACACAGGAGCTATCCCATATCAAAATGACAAGGCAATAGACAATGAGCATCTCAGCGATCTTTTTATTTACCATGAGTATGGTGCCTTTTCCCCCTTTTTATATATTTTTTTCTCTGAAGATGCTTCATAGATTGCTCAATATGGTTATGCTGCAAGTTTCCACCATGATTAGGCATGGCTTAGGCTATCCGCCCAGGCGTTTCTCTAACACATATATATTACTCCATGGATTTACAAGATCCCCTTTTATTTCACACAGACGACATCCATAAACAAAAGATCATAATATCAACTGGATAGATATGTACAAGTGTTGAAAGCGTTCCCCCTGACAGCTGATGACCCACAAGTATAGGGGGTGTATCATAATACTTTTTATAAATAAGAGTGTCGAACCCAACGAGGAGCAGAAGGTATTGACAAGCGATTTGGATCAATGATTCACTGTAAATACTTAGCAAACGTATTTTTAGGGGTTTTTGATAATGCAAATAAATAAAGTGCGAGTAAATAAAAGACAATAATAATAATTGCAGCAAGTGGCCCAATCCTTCTTCAGCAAAGGACAAGCTGGTTGTATTACTTAAGATGACCAAACGTTCTCGAGGACACATAGGAATATTGTCAAGTGCTTTTTCTTCGTATAGTTGATTAATCTTCTTTGGTTGGACAAGTATTGTGTGGGTGAACCTATGCTAATGTACTAACCTTACTTGGAGTAATACATACTTGTGATTATACTCCTTGCAAGCATCCACAACTACAAGAAAGTAATTAAGATAAAAACCTAACCACGGCATTAAACTCTGAGATCCTACACTCCCTTATGCAATGGTTTCCTAATGGGGGTTTAGGTGTCTGTCGCTCCGGCAACCCCAGAATTAGTAGCCAAATACACAATGCATTCCCCTAGGCCCATAAAGGTGAAGTATCATGTAGTTGACGTTCACATGACACCACTAGAAGAATAGCACCAAAACTTAAATATCAAACCACTAAATATTTCTCAACATAATTCCACTACTAACAACATGACTTCTCCCATGTCCTCAAGAACTAAACGAACTACTCACAACACATCATATGGATCAAGATCAGAGATGAAATAATGATAAGTAACAATCTGAGCATGAACAATAATCCAATGGTTCCACTCAATAGCATCAACTATAACAAGTAATCAACACCAGGAAAGTTTCCCCTAAGAACTATGCAAGATTCAACCCAATTGTTACAGCGGTACGGAGTGGTGGTGATGGTGCTGGTGGAGACTATGATGAGGATGATGATGATGATCCTGATGAAGCCTAGCTCGATATCTTTGTTTTTTTGGTAATATATATTTACACCATAGGGGCTTCCCCTACGGTAAGGTTGTCAAAAAAGCCTAGCTCGATGACGGTGTCGATGGCGATGATCTCCCCTCTCTGGGAAGGAATTTCCCTAGCAAATTTCTGCCTTCCGGAGAGCTCTTTCTCTCTCTGTAGTGTTCCGCCTCGCAGAGGCGGCAGAAACTTTCTCTAATGGTTCCCCGAGTCTTAGGTTTTCGAGGGGTAGATATACGTGAAAGGGCGGCGCCAGAGGTGGACCAGTGTGGCCACACCACCTGGTGGCGCGGCCAAGGGGGGACCATGCCTAGGGGTGGTGTGGGCCCCCTGTAGCCCATCTCCACTCCATCTTCTGGCTTCCTTCGTCTTCTGAAAAAATAGGAATTTTCGTATATTTTCTGGGATTTTCCGATCTTCAGAAATATTGCATCTGGACAGCGCTTTTTTCCATCAGAATCTTGACTCCGGCAGTTAATTCTCCAAGGATAATCAAACATGCAAAATAGATGGAATAACATAAGTATCATCTCTAAATATGAAATATAACAATGAATAACAGTAAATTATGATATAAAATAGTGATGCAAAATGGATGTATGAGTTACTTTCTCACAACAAGTTAATGACTAGGGATAACCTGAAGAAGAGACACCTGTATAAACCTGAAGAGTGCATTTTCTATGCTGAGAATGAATCCATTAATCATCTCTTTTTACAATGTTTAGTTTCTAGACAAGTTTGGGTCATCATTTCCAGGTTCTTTAACAGTGATATTGGAAACGATTATGTCTGTAGCTAAATTCTGGATTGCCAATAAGAAAAATGTTGTTTTGAATTCAGTTTGTTCTGCTGCTCTCTGGTGTCTCTGGAAACTTAGGAATGAGATGATCTTTAATGGTCTCCCATGGATTAACTTGCATTAGCTCCTGAGGAAGAACCTAACTTTAGTAAAACACTAGAGGCTGATTTTCAAGGAAGAGATGATGGAGGAGGTGGACAGGTTCTGCGTCTGCCTCTCCAAAATCCTGGATTCAAACTTTGCGTTGATGAGTGGCTGAACAGGGGACAAGCTGATGAGGTGAGAGGCCTCCAGGATCAACCTTCGTCTCCAACTTCCAAGATAACTACGCTGCCGGGGACCTGGGCGACGCCGACATCTACTTTGGAGGCAATTGCCTTCCCTTCCCCTCTCTGGTTCCCTTAGCTGGTGTGTATGCACCCTTATGTCTTTGTATCTAGTTTTTGGCACGCTTCTCTGCCTTTAACTCTTTTTCTTTGCTCTGTTTTTTGAACTCCTTTCAATAGTTTTCTTCGTAAAAGGCCTGAGCTTACTTTCAGGTTTTGTTGATGATTCAATGGAACAGGGGGTGGGTATCCCTGTTGATCTAAAAAAAGGTTTATGCATTAGTCTTTATCATGAAATTAATGCTAGATTTGTTGCAATTTGAGACTTTTTTACATATATGAGTCGATTTTCTATCATGGGGTACGGATATGCGCCATCCCAAAAGCAACTATTGGTGTTCCAAGTTCCGTGATACATAGGCTTGTTAGCGGTAAGCGTTTTAACTGCATTAACATGTGAGATATTGGCTAATAATAATATTTTAATCCAATGAAAGTAAAAACTAATTAAAATAATATTTTATTCATATTTTTTCCATTTATTCATTTAATATGACACAAATAATATCTTTAAATCTGTAAATCAAAATTCGACAAATAGTATATCCATTATTATCAAAAAATGTGGGGAATCCAAATGTGGCATAAAAACATTTCTAAAAAATTTAATTTTTTAAATAATTTTTTTACTTTTCGAATTTTAAAAATCTAAAAGAATCACAAACGGCCTAAGAACGTCGAAATCGAATTCAATTTTTTTCCGCACATTTTGATAGGTCGTATGTTTTTTCCGACATCGTACACAAAAGTCATAGCCATTTGAAGTTTCCATGACAGTTTTTGACAAAATATGTCAAAATTCATATTTGTTATTTTTCATAACAACTAAATCACTTAATATAACTACAGTTTTAAAGATTTTATTTTTAGAATATTTTATAATTTTGTGGCATGCATTTGAAACTAGAAAAGGCGATCTCGGGGTTGTAACACCTCGAATCGGCCCTATGCAAGTTTTAGCGATTCCAAAACCCATAGAAGAAACGATTCAAAGGTGCCCACCAGGCACTTGCGTGCGGGTGGAAAACGAAGTAATATCATTACACAATAGTCCATGATGGAACCCATAGAACATATATATAAAACAACAAATCCATAAGTCAAGAATACAGATATATAGTACAAAGATCCAAATCACCTTGAAAACGATACAACGTCCGAGTACAGACAAGATGCAGATTGAGCTAAGAGCCCTGAAGAATAACCAATGGCGTCCGTAACCCTGCCCAGGCCAAGCCGGAAGGGTAACCCTGCTAACGACATTGATCTCAAAAACCTGCTATAATAAAAGGGGTGCTGGCAAAGGGCAAAGGAAAAAGAGAGCGGTCAGTACTGAGGCCATACATGGCGAGTCTTAGAATTCAGCGGTCCTCGCCTACATAGGTATGGTGGACTGAATCGGCAGTGCAGCATGCACTAAACAACCTATAGAGACTCAAAACAACTATCGGCTATGAGAGAAAGATGAGAAAGACCTATTCGGATCCAACCTGATACTACCACCAAACATACCAAACGAGGAAGTCAAGCTGAGGAAACTCACACGGTTGGCAGTTTTATTCATTTTTTCCATGATGGTTATCCAACTTACTAGTCATATCGGATACAAGTCATATTATAACAGTAAACTTTAGTTATAGTTATCTATGATCGAGAACTGTGCTCCAAGTCGTCCATAACCGTTTAACCCTGCAGGGGTGCACCAAACTTTTCACACGCACCTACACCCTTGTTGTCAGATCAGGTAGGTACAAACTCATAAAACATACACCCAACGGTATGTTGACGGGGTTTTGGAGACGACGTTTCCCAGACCCAAAGTAAGCACATGGGGGCCACCCCACTCAGCTAGCCGCAACGAAGTCGGCTGGTCTCCGAGATGGACCCAGGGTTTGTGACAATGGTTGTAAACGACTTGGAACCCGAAAGTGTGACTGGGCTTGTCGATACCACGAAAACATTCCACATTTGTTCCTAAACAATACAGGCGCTCCACGCGCAATCGTAAATAAAGCAGTAAAGCATGGCATAAGTATATGATAGTAATAAAGCCCCAAAATAGTTTGTGGACCCCAGTACAATACTTTGAAATCAGGTACTAAATCGATCGGGGTGCCCACACACCCCACCTATGGTTAGCGCGCTCGATCTCGGAGCAGGTGTCAAGAACTCGGGGTCCTACGGGACACCAGTGAGTGGTTAAAAACCAACTATTGTCTATTACCCACTGGTGCCTCTGCATTATTTACCTACTTTCAATTTTAGTTATTAAACAGTAATTAAATCCATGATCATCTCCACCATTAAACATGTGCCAACCACCCAACAACGGTGGAACATCGACGACGCGAAGCAGCACTTTTGAAGCAAGGCCGACTATCTACCAAACAACAGGTAATAGGAGGTGTCCATGGAAATATAGAGGCTGCTGGGAAGTATAAAGGGGTACGAAATCTATAGCATCGCAACACAGATAGCAATAGATTAACAGGAGGAAATAAAGACTAGAAATATAAAATAGGTAGAAAGAGGGAGAATGCTCGCCTGAAAACATTGCCGAGAATTCATCCGAAGATCAGGTCGACTCTCGCATCAACTCATCAGCCTAATCCGTGAAGAAGCAATGCACTAAAAGAAACACCAGATGCACTATTTAATACCACGGCAGAAGATCGGGCATGATGCATGTATGATGTATGACATGGCAAATATGCGATTCAATTAGGCAATATTAAGCGAAACCAGGGTCCCAACAATTAATTAGATGGTTCATGTTGTTTAGATACCCCGCAATTTAAATGTTGTCTTAACAAGACAAAACATGGCAATGGTTTGCTACATAAATTTAAATGGAGCCAAGATAAGACTAGAATCACCTCCATATGGTCTCCATATTTAATTATAAGGTGAACCGCCATAATGCCCCCAAACCACAAACATGTATGCATGTATGACCAATTTAATATGCAACAAGGTATAATATATTATAAAAATATTGGTCTCGGGGAAAGAGGTCACATATAGGAGGGTTCAGATCCGAGGACTTGGGGTCGATGGGGGATCGGTCTTCGAGAAATGGCCTTGTCGAACCGGCGTCATCGCCTTCGGGTTCCACATCGATGATCTTGAATCCGTGATGGAGAACTCGGTCCAGGAACGGTTCTTAGGGTCTTCGAGGTTCCGAGATGGAGTTCCAGGCGTCTCGATAGGTCTGAGTCGGTGTCGATATTGAATCTGGCAAGGAGGTGTTGGTACGGCATCGGGTTCGGTGTCAGCTGCACTTGCCAACACAGGAACGGTGCACAGGGGAATGCCCCTCATAGACACTAACTCAAACACTTGGTCCCATAGCTGCACGGGTGGCAACAAACTTGGTTATACCGGAAAGAGGTTGCGGGAGAAGCGGCCAGCACCAAAGACCTACAGAGGGCGCGCGGACAAAGAAGAAGGCGATGGGCCGCAAGCATGGTGACGGGCGGCCAGAGCAGGAGGAGGCAATCTACGGTGATGGCGGACGAGGGGAGGCGGCAGAGGTGGCGCCTAGCGGTGCTCGGGATGGAGGCGAGGAGGGAAGGGAGGTCGACTGCAGCGCGCTCACAGTCCAGGACGAGGAAGGGCGCCCATAGGGGAACATGCTGGTGACGCGATGGGTCGGGCTCCTGGCAGCGAGGACGTGCATCAGGGGTCGCAGACAACAGCGAGGTGAGATGTGAGGGCGACGTCGGCGGAGGAGAGGTCGGCGGGGCCCTGCGAGCTTGGCGGTCAGAGGAGAGGCGACCGAGCGACTAGGATGGAGAGGCCCTGACTGTTGGCTACGCTTCGTTGATGTGGGAGCGCTTCGTTGGAATACCCCAAGAGCAAGGTGTGAAGAGCACAGCAACAAGTTTTCCCTCAGTAAGAAACCAAGGTTATCGAACCAGTAGGAGTAAGGAAACGTCTCAAAGGTGTTGTAAGTGTGACACCCCCGGGATCAGGGCTAAACAAATCCCAGACCTTCGTCTGACATAAGCTTATCCTTGAGCTCGAGGATATCCAGTGAAGAATCGGTAACATAACAGTGACCCTACGACATAAAATTTATTACAGCAAGCTCATAACTGAGCAGAGAACCAAATTATTACAAACAGAGGTCACTGACCACAACCATCAAACAACGGAAGGCAAATTATGCTATTAAGTAAAGCAAACTTAACAAATGGCCTAAGAGGCCGGAAGCATAATGATGACGTCCTAGCCCATAGATTCCAGGCTGCCAGCCGGGAACCCCAAGCTACTCATCAATGTCGATAAAGTACCAAACTGATCTTCAGGGAACTCTTACTCTGCTACAAAAGTATCAACAAAGCAAGGGTGAGTACAGGGTGTACTCCGCAAGACTTATGGCTGGTGGAGTTGTTTTGCATAAAGCCACTTTTGTTTATAAAACAAGAGGAAGAAGAAGCTCGTCTAGTCAGAGTATTTTTAAAGGGGATAAGAAAGCGACATCTCCAAAATATTGATCATCATCTTTGATATCCACCAAATCATCATCACCTGAACTAGGATCACCCCCTCGTACCCATGAGGAAGCATCCTTAAGCACACGTTGATATACCAAGTTTTACGATAATGTTATAGTTCTCTATGATCTTAGAATCTGGTCACCAAGCGTTCATAACCGTGAACACGGCTTTTTGAAAAGATTTAACCCTGCAGGGGTGTACAACTTTACCCACACATACCAACCGACTCTTAATGCCAGATCATTAGCCCTCTTCCTTGGAAGGCCGACAGAGGGTGGTTAGATACGACCTTTACCTTGCTTTCGCCGAGACCATGAGACACGCAATACGTATGATTCCACCGTAATGGGTCAAATCCCGAAGCCGGTACTTAAAGATGTGAGGCGAGGTTGGTTTACCAGGGGCGCTATCTACCCCAAGCAACCTCGGCCACGCTTACCTACCTGTTATGAATGCACCTCCTTCACCGCCTTCGAGAAGATCCATAATGCATGTCGAATGGAAGGCCCAAACTATGTGACTCATGGAATCTACTAGGCAAGTTAGTCAATCAGGGGGTCCCCATAAACCCCGTGTGGTTGTACGCTCATCTCGGTTCCAAAGGCAAGAACTCAGGTCCTAGTGGTGGCGAGCATGGGACTAGAAAAACCACATCCCACTATGACCTCCCATACAAGCCTTAGCATGTTTAACTTATATCACCACCGATATCATCTCATCACATTCTCCTGTCATACTAGATTATCTACATATGATACCTCATCTGGATGAACCAGACTCAACAGCTATGCATGGCTAAGCAGGACACAGATATAAGCTCTAGCAGTGCACACAAGCCAAACCTAGTTATGCTAGGAGCAGTTGATCAGGTGATATAAGCTCAAAGGGAGTAATGAAACAGATAGGATATTCTATCTATTGATAAAATACCACAGTAGAATCGTATGCATCATGGCAGAATTGAAATACTTTCGAAATCATAGGCTTATATCATGGTGGGGCTATGCTTGACTTTGCCTGTTGATAACCATTAAGCACATCTTCAGAATCTTTGTACTTGACTTGTTTATAGTTGTTCAAGTATTGATCTTCGATCTTCGATGGTGTTGATCTCGGTCTTCGATCTCGATATCGTATTCTACCGGGAAGAACCAAATCACCGAAAAGAAACGAGAAACAATCAACACATGGCATCAATGCAATGCTCAAGTAAGTATGATGATATGAAAAGTTGAATTCATTGAAATGTAACCCTAAAGCATGCTCGACCATTTAATCGGGGTTCCGAGGGGTAAAAACCCTAACTTGGGGAAACTCCGGTATCACCTATGAGGGGTTACTATGTTCTTATAATTAAACTTGCTATTAAAGTGAACAATGCATGATTATATCTTAAAGATTTAGTTCTCATTTTTCTGAACATTTTGATATATTATTTATATTTTTCTGATAAACAGATAATTAGTTATTGATTTCATATGATTAAACCAATTTCTGGAATTATTAAAACTATTATTAAAAGCTTTTAGTGCATCATGCTGACACAAGGTTGACGTCATCACGGTCGTTGAACGCGTTTTACCACGTACGTGGCTGGTTATGGCTGTGGGCGAAGAAGGCGAGGGCCACATCGCCAGCACGCAAGCAAGTCGAAATTTGGGTTGACCAGGATGACCTGCGGCTGGCATCACAGTGACGTCACCGACGGTGATCCTCCCAGGTTGAGGATCGACACGGCGCTGGGGATTGAACGGGGCGACGAGGTGGGGTGCGCTAGACGCGGCCTTGCGCGCTGAGCCTAGAAGTGGCGGCGCCGCTGAAAGGAGGTCACACTACTAGGAAAAACGCTACCAGTGGCGCACCAAATTATAATTCTGTGGCGCATATGGGTGTCGCCACTAAATCCTCGCCACTAAAATTCTCAACATTCTGTGGCGCATATGGCATATGCGCCATAGAATTCTAGAATTCTGTGGCGCATATGGCATATGCGCCACAGAATTATGTCCCAGATTCTGTGGTGCATATGCCATATGCTCCACAGAATCCTTTTTTCAGAATTTCAAAATGTTCAGAATTCAGTACAAATACATGTATATTACAAGAAATACACCTAAATTTGACAGAAATACACAGAAAAGCTGCACACAGCAGTACAAATGTTCCAGTTCACATATAATATATCAACAAGCACAAATGTTCACAAGTGTTCATCAATCATATATTAGACACATATTAGAACCGAATAAGTGTACAAGTGTACATTTCACAAGTGTTCATCTCACTCACATAAGTTAATTACAACCGCGTGATGTTGTCACCACCTACTACCTTAAAACAGAATATATAGTACACCGTAACCGCGATGCCTGTGAGGAGGAGCGACATCAAGATCTTCGTCCGGTTCATCTTCCATACGTGTCTCCTCCACTTGGCCACCGCCTCCTCTCTAGTCGCATATCCCTTGTAGCTATTGCCGCTGAACTTTTCCACTTGTTGGTGGCAGTCCACCCACTCCTCGTACACACCTGGAACCCGACCCTTGTACACAACGTACGCCAGCATCTCTATTGACAAGGCATATTAGTACATCATGCAAATATATATATGTTGACAAATATTAGAGCAACGCATTCATAAACTTAAAATAATGCATCGATGACAATGAAAGAAACACGACAATATGTCCGACACAATAACAACGACCATGGTTATTACACGACACAATAACAAAGACCATGGTTATTACACGACACAATACAACGACGGTTTCAAGCTAGGCAAGATAAGTTACGTTTTTCGACACACACACTACATGTGTCCACCGATACACACGCTCTCGGTCAAGTAGCCTTCTCCTCAGAGGGCGCCGGGAACGGCTTGTACATGTCTTTCGTCATCCACATCCTGAAGTCACCCTGCGCCTTGAGGCGAGCTTCGATCTCCCTCTTGGTGAACTGCCTAAGCTGGTGAAAGAGCCCACCAGTTGTGTTGACTTGTTCCACGATGATATGTGATAGCTTCACCTGCGTATCATGGAAGTCTTCCATGAGATCGGAGTCATTGATCCCATGCAACTTTTGTGCCCATCCTTGGAGAGAAGATGGCAGTGTTAGCATCTCGCCATCCCGGACAAACCGTTTGAGGTGATGGCAAACGTAGAAGGCCTCCTTCACGCTGCTAGACGTCACTTGGCGCAGGGAACTTCGCTTCGATGCTTGAACTTGTGTAAGCCATTTCCCTGTAAGCCTCCCCCTTATAGTCGAAGGGGCCTCCCTGTTTGGCATAGCCCTTGATAGCATCATCCAAAACGCTCTTTACTCTGGCGTAGTTCTTCCTCCTCGCACTCCCTGAGTCGAAGTAGGTGGCAAGCGAATACCTCGTGGAGAGGACAATGAGCATGCAGTACTTGTCTCTGCGGGCAACACACAATGTGGAACGGGATGTTGGAAAAGAGCAATGGAAAGAAATACTTATGTGTTACGATGGTGGTATGAGGATGTGTACACTTACTCGGGAAAGAAAGGCACAAGGATGTTGTGCTTCCTCTTGCTTTCCATCAATTGCTTCTGAAGATAGGACTTTGTCCGGGCCCGGGTCCTTGTTCCTTCTTCCAGCTGGCTGTCCCACATGTAGTAGGGATCCGCTATCGCGACGAACGGGGTTTGCTCTATCTTGACCTTCATCACCATATTAAGCGCGAATAGGCGAACCAAGTTATAGTCCAGACGTCTCGAGCGGAATAGCTTGAAGATGTCCTCGTAGGCTATGAAGAACACATCCGCGGGGGCATCGGTGACGAAGCCCATGTCCTCCGGCACCTTGATGGTGAACACCGGGTAATTCGGGTTATTATCCTTGAGAAGGAGTCCCTCCAGTGTCCGGATACCTTCATGCAAACTCATCATAGCTCCTGAAGCCAGGTGGCGCAGTTCTGGAGGCAGTATGGGCTGACCAGCTTCGTGCACTCTGGTCAAGCCATCCTGGCGGGGTGGTACAACATCGTCCCGGAAACGGATTGGAGCGGGCTGGCTCGCAGCCTTGTCCTTGTTCCTGTTTGGCCTCTTCCTCACCCTCTTCCTCTTCTCATCAACAGTGTCCTCCACTGGTGATGCTATCCCCTCACTTGCCATCCTGTGGAGTGTGTCAGGGCTGAAAATGATTCCGGCTGGTGGAGGTTGTGTCTCGCCGGCTGGAGGCGTCTCCTGAGAAAACCCACGGAAGACCAGGCGCTTCTTGGGATGGGTATATTGATCGCGGAATGATGGTTCTTCATCGAGAGGAGGCATGAACGGTCCTTTGCCGGCGCCGGTGTTGACAAAGGCATTGACATCAATCGGTTCATCATCATCATCCACCTCGATGTTGGCGTTGAAGGACGCCATGTCCACGTCGTCCTGGGATGGTGGCGATGGTGGTTGCGGTGTCATGGCCTTGCCTTTAGGCGGGGACAATGGCGGTCGAGGAGCAACCACGCCCTTGGCTTCTTGTGGCGTCGGTGCAGACGCTCCCAATAAGAGTATCTGGTGACGGCTTGTGGTGGCGGCGACGATGACCGGTGCAGCAGGAGGCTTCGCCCTTGGCGGACGAACGATCGAGGTGGCGCTGGTGGAGCGAGACCCAATACGAATCTGGGTCTTTGGCCAAATCATGGGATAGCCATGGAAACCTTCCAGGGTCCGGTGCTCATTGGCTCCTGGAGGTTGCATGGGAGGGTCCATGTCTTCGCACCCCCCAACACCCGACCCAACTCGACGCGCATCACGGCATCATCCATGGGCTTGCAGTGCATCGTGCGGTTCGCCGGTTGTATTAGCTTGCCCGTGGCAACATCCTTCAACTCGCCGCCGGGCACCTTATGCAGGAGCACGCACTGAGTGTCCTGAGGCATATAGATATGCATCATGAGATCGCAGCCAATCAAAGGCATTAATTAGAGCACGCTGACTAACTACTTATTTTACCTTGGTAAGGGCGCCGAGCTTGGCTAATGTTGAGACACGGGCGGCCGACGGCTGATCCTTGTTCTTCTCCGGCTCGGGTGCATTAGGAAGCACTGCCAGCTGCTGCGCCTTGGTAGTCTAGACAGGAGGGGGCAGCTCCGGCGCATCCAACTCCATCGGCTGCGCCGCGGGGATGGAGGGCGGCGGGGTAACCATGTCCGGCGATACTTGGTGGCTCGAGGTGCTGCCTCCGGCGCTGGGCACTTGTATCGGCCCCACCTGACCATTCGCATTCCATTTTTCTATCCCCTCCATCAGCCGAGGGGGTAGCATCTCGAGGATCTTCTGCTGCACTATAGCGTTCACCTCGTCCTGGCCCACCTTACTGGCCTCCAGAGACGCGATCTTCCGCTTTAGCTCTTCCTTCTCGGCTTGATCCTGAGCCGCCGACTAGGTCTGCCTCTCCTTTCTCTTCTTGGCTTCCTTGTTGTAGTACTCGCGGAACTTTGTGCTCGTACCAAAGCCAGAGATACGGCCAGCTGACGTGGGAGGGTCGGACTTCTGCCTCCCCTTGTAGGCGTTGGTCGCCCTGTTGAAAACCGTGTCCCATGGCTCCATCGAGCTCTGGGACGACGGGTCCAGCACCTCATGCGCAGCCTTTATTTCAGCGTCCTGCAGACAAGGAAAGGTGAACCCACATTTAGGAACTTGCCTTCATTATTCAAAATGAAAGAAAATGGACCGCGGATAAATTACTTACCAGCTTCTCCTCAAACTTCCTCACATCGTCATCGTCGGTCATGAATTCCATGGTATCCTTGTCCAGATAGTAGCGGGCCCGGACAAAGTTTCGGGTCTGCTCGTCCGTGATTTTTAAAAATGGGTTTTCTTTCCTGAGACGCTCAACCTCGGCGTCCTCCCATGCCCATATGGCCTTCTTTCCCCTATAACCGCCACTTCCACATCGGTGGTTACCTATGTTTTGTTCCCGCATTTGCCGACCCCACTCCATCCATTCCTTCGAATCGTCAGTCTCCGTCTCCGCCTTGAATATCTTGAACTCGTCTTCGTCGATCATGGGCTCACCCTTCTTGATCTTCTCCCAACTTTCCTTTTTCGCGATCTTGTTCCTCACCCGGGTTCTCCAGCTGCTCAAGGCATTGGACATCTTCGTGATGGCTGGCCTGTTCACCTTATTGGACAGGTCCAGTTTGTCGGTGTATGGGGCCGGGAACTTGTACCATCGGTGAAGCTTCTTAATGCAGTTTGCCACCAACCGCTCATTCGCTTCACTTCTCAGGTGCTTCGTGTTGATCGACATGCTTTCCCGGACGATGCACCCGAGTTGCATGCCGAACCCGTCGGCAACATCCGGAGGCTCCAACGGTTGGCCACTTTCCGAGACCAGAGTGATCTCGTCGGTGGTGTCGACGAGCTTTTGCGGCTTCTGATCCTTTCTCGGCTTCTTCTTCTTAAGAGAAGGGTTGCTGTTACCGCCATTCGTCGTGCGGTCCCCGCCATCGGTTGTGCGGTCCCCGCCATTGGTCGTGCGGCCTCCACCATCGAAGGTGGTCGCATCCTCCTCCTCGACTCCATCTATCCGGTAGTCCTCGTCCCCCTCTTACTCATCATCCCCATCGTGGCCCGCAGAAGCTGCCACGCCCTCATGCAGAGACTCCGCCGCCTCATACTGTGACGCCACCTCCCAGAAAGTGAGGTTCATCGCTCTAGCTTGGTCTTCGACGCTCATGGCGGCCTTAGAAGTGCCGGCCCCATCGGCGACCGACATGTTTGCACACTTCTAAACAAATTAAACTAAGTTAGTATTAATTAGGGTCGACAATATTTAAAATGAGCTGCCCATTTCTCCCGAAGTGTCGATCCACTTCCACTTCGGTCGAGAAATGGGGCTCATATGTCAAAAAATTACGAAGTGTCCGACCGAAAAATTTGGTATGACCTTTGCTATTTTTTTGACATGTGAGCCCCATTTCTCGACCGAAATGGATCGAAATCAACATTTTAGGAGAAATGGGCAGCTCAGGTGATTTCCCTGCAAACATTCCACATACATAAAAGCACAAATAGTGCTCCACAACCACATATGGTGCTCCACATTTAAACAATAGCAAAAACAGCCACATATGGTGCTCCAGATTTAAAGAACATATGATATCTTGTTTCAAGAACTTGATCATTGCACATTGCACATTATCATATGGTGCTCCAGATTTGATGGTTTTATGTATCTTGCCATAATAAGATAGAAGAAGAACCATTATTCATGGAGTGTATATCCTACTACTCCACCCCCAGGCTATCAAAGAAGGATACAAAAACAGTAAAATGAGACAGCACATGTAAAGGCTGCTCCCTGCAATAATAAGCTGGCTGAGTGAAGAAGCCAGCCTACATTGCAGTGAGCACTAGCTACACCTCCTAACAGTGCAGTGCAGTGGTTCACAGAGATGGCATGCACAACTAAACCATGAAACTGAGATATCAACAAAAAAATGAGAGAGCAATCTAACCCCAATACTATTACCAGTGCAGCAGTGCTCTAAAAACTATAAAAACTATCGAAATGACTATAATTATGTTCTATTTCCCTAAAAATATGCATCATAGTTCAGTATTCGCTCGTCATTTTCAGGTATGGGATAAGTTCTATTTCCCTGAAATAGTTCTATTTCCCTGAAATGACTATAAGTGACAGAATGACATAAAACAGTTCCTAAGTGAATGAATGATAGAGGATCAAAGGTTGTTCCAATATCAAATAACCATGGCCTACAAAACTTAAATATTTCAAATGCTATATGAATCAGGATGCATGCCATTCTTTCACATAAGCTTCAAAAACAAAGATATAATTGCAGAACAAGGGAACTGATGACAGAATAACACATAACAACTTGAATATAAGAAATTGTTAATTTAACACAAAGAATATTGGCAAGTTGTTGAAAAGGACGAGCTTCACTAGGACTGAACTATGATGCATATTTTCAGGGAATACTGAACTATTAAATCCTAATATTTGCTTGACTGGCTTCACTAGGACTGAATATTTGCTTGCTAATACACTCAATTTGCTTGCTATACAATCCTAATATTTGCTCAATTTCAAATTCTTTCTGTATTGTGCTATTATGGGAAAGCATCAATCATACAGGGAAGAAGGAGGAAGGGGGCAGGGAAGAAGGAGGGGAGGGGGTCACCTGCGTGCGGGGTGTGGTGGCCGTGGTGGTGGTCCTGGACGCCGGCGGAGCCTCCTCCTCCTCCTGGTGCTCTGCGTGGGGTCACGGCGAGGTCACCTGCGCGGGGTCACGGCGAGGTCAACGTGGACAGAGGAGGAAGGGACAGGGAAGAAGGCGGGGAGGGGGTCACCTGCGCGTGGGATGTGGTGGCCGTGGTGGTGGTCCTGGACGCCGGCAGAGCCTCCTCCTCCTCCTGGTGCTCTACATGGGGTCACGGCGAGGTCACCTGCGCGGGGTCACGACGAGGTCAGTGTGGACAGAGGGCAGGGAAGAAGGAGGGGAGGGCCGGGGGTCACCTGCGGGGTGGTGGTGGTGATGGTGGACGGCGGGCGCGGCATGGCGGCACAGCGGGGCAAGCGCGGCGCGGCGGGGAGATCGAGCACGGCGGCATGGCTAGTAGCTAGGGTTCGTCGAAACGGTTTGGGGGGAAGTGAAGAGGGAACAAGCGCCGCGCGGCTCAAAACGGCCAAGTCACAGAATTCTGTGGCGCATATGTTAGATATGCGCCACAGAATATTTACCAAAACGGCCAAGTCATAGAATTCTATGGCGCATCTGTTAGATATGCGCCACAGAATTTTTACTAATGGTACAACAACGCTCGTTGCACATATGTGACATCAAACACAACTCACTGCATTGGTTCAGCGCTTGATCCACCACACTGATGCCCTAGGTTCGATTCCTAGCGGCCCCAAAAAAAATTAATTTTTTGTAAAATATTTTAAGGATTGTAAATATATATTTAAGGCAAGAACTAATATATTTTACTATTAAAAACAAGAATTAATACATTTGCCTATTAAGGATGGTAATAATATATTATATATGCTTGTCACTCACACCCACATCAATATATCCGCATGCATTAATTAGTACAAAAAAGGCGTCAAAAACCGCTAAGTCGGCTCCGAGGTAGCGCTAGTGTCTCTTCACAACAACTTTCTTGCCCTTCTTCTTTGCGGTAGAATACTTTAGGCCGGCCACCTTGAGATTTCTTCTCGTGTACGGGCAACCTTTAGCCAGTAGGGTGGTCTTCCTTCTTACTTTAGCATAAGTAGTATGCTTGTCGAAGTACTTGTCGAATTCCTCTTTGATCTTGGGATCGCCGTTCTTGTCGATGTCTTGCTTGTTGGCAGGTCCTTCGATTCCGATGATGCTCCTCTTGCCCCTCCTCACGACAACACGGCTTGGCTTTGCCGGGTCGGTAATGAAGAAGCATTGATCAACTTGGCTAGCGAGCATCCATGGCTCATTTTTTGTGGAGGCGTTCTTCGATTTGGCATCGGGTATAACCATGGTGGTGAAAAACCGGCCAGCTTTTTTGACACTCTTGGCCCATCTGACACAAAACATCGGCACCACAACTCCGCAGTAGTCGAGTTCCCATATCTCCTCGATCCTTCCGTAGAATCTTTCCTTGACATCAGTCTCGTCATCGGCGTATGATAGCATAGTTACTCCTGAGTTTTGGTATTCGCTATTCTTGTCCTTCTCCTCGGTGTAGAATTTGTAGCCATTGATGTCGTATGTCTGATAGGTCCTAACGTTGCGCCCGGGGCCCTGTGAGAGTGAGAATATGAGTTTCTGATCTTCAGTATAAGGCGTCGGCATGGGAGTTTCCAGTAGCCTTTTCTTGAACCACCCCGTGAAGCTGGCGTTGTGCTCTCTGGTTACGTCTCCCTTCTTCCTTGTCTTGCCCAGGTTATTAGCGAGCTTCTGCTCGATTAAGGTTTTGTGCTCATCCACCCAGGGGCCGACCAACTCTATGTGTTGTAGCGCAACTCGGTTTGCCCTGTCAAAGTCAGCGCGTTCGAGTTCGATGCCAACGTGGAGTGCACGGTAGCCCTCGCGGTGACCAAATCCAGTGAGCCTCCCTAGGTGCTTCCTGGTGGGCAGACCGACATCCTGTTTCTCGATGCTTAGGTAGTTCTAGCAGAAGGATATACACTCGTAGGTCAGAAATCCCTTGGCTATGCTTCCATCTGGACGGGACCTATTGCGAACGAATCCTTTGATGACACCGTTCAGCCTTTCGAACGACATCATGTTGTGCAGGAACGCCGGCCCGATATGGATGATGTCATCCACGACATGGACAAGCAGATGCACCATGATGTCGAAGAACGCGGGAGGGAAGTAAATCTCGAGCTCGCATAGTATCTCGACGATCTCTTCCTGTAGCTTGCCGAGCTGCTTCACGCCAATAGACTTCCTAGAGATGACGTTGAAGAAGTTGCAGAGGCCAAACAGCGTCTCACGGACGTGCTCGTCCATTATCCCTTGGATCGCAACAGGGAGTATTTGCATCATCATCACGTGACAGTCGTGATACTTCATCCCGCTGAACCTCTTCTTCGCTACGTCCAGATATCTGCTTATCTTCCCAGAGTAGCCGTGCGGAACCTTGACTCCTATGAGGCAACTAAAAAACCTATGGAGCTCCTCCTCGCTCAGAGTAAAGCATGCAGCTTTAAGCACCACCCCATTCTTCTTAGCCCTTTTGCGGCGAACCTGGGTCCCTTTCGTCTGTTCATCGTCATCGTCGGCATCGTCACTATCAGGGCACTGAAGTTCCTTCTTAGTGCCAAGCAATTTTAGATCGCTTCTTTCTTTCGGCCCATCCTTGGTCCTATCCGGCATGTTCATCAGAGTGTTGAGCAGGCTCTCGGTAACGTTCTTCGTGATGTGCATCATATCGAGGCTATGGGGCGTGTGGAGGACCTTCCAGTAAGGCAGGTCCCAGAAAACAGACCTTGCCTTCCATACTCCATGCAACGGTGGCGGCTGTTCCCTCGGCCGCTTCTTTCCTGGCGCAGGGCACTCTTCCCAATTGTCTAGAAGCTCCTTGATTTCTTCGCCGCTCAAAGGTCGTGGGGCATTATCAAGCTCGTCTTTGCCGTTGAATAGGTCTCCGCATTTTCTCCATGGGTGATCCTTGTGGAGCCACATTCGAGTCCTCTGGAACACGGTTTTCGAAGACTCGGGATCCCTTGGCAGCACCTAACACATGCACAGAATCCATGGTTCACCTAGCACGCTACATATCCGTAACCAGGATAGTCATGCACCGTCGTGAGCAACACGGCTCTCAGGTCGAAATAGGCGTCCCACGTACGTGCCGGCGTCTCCCACAACGTCGCTAACTCCTATTTCAGAAGCCCGAGATACAGAATGGCGCCAACCAAACTGTTGAGCAGAATGGCGCCATCACTTGCAGCAAAAGCTTGAGCAGTGAGAGTGTTTGGGATCGAAGCATACCATTTGCAAAATTGACTCTTGTGCTCAGAAGTACTATTACAAGAAAAAAGATGTATCTGTGCTAAAGCCTAATCTAGAAGTCATTTTGTTTCAGGAATAAGAGTGTTTTACATATGCTACGGTACACTACACTGCAGGTCAACAACTCCATTGCACCATACTATTACTATCACTAGTGAAGCAAGCTGCAGGCTACCACATAGTTCCTGAACCATGTACAACATGCAAAAAACACTTAATGCACTGTCAGGATGAAAGTAGCGGTGACACGTCCAGCAAATTAAACCCACCTGCACCGGCGGCCGCGGAAAAAATTGTATGTGTGGCTTTATTAGCATACAAGCAGCCCACATAGTCTAGCACAGGCTTTGGAACTCAGGTGTGGTCGACAGAGATCGAGCAAGGCATGAGTGAGCGAGCCCGTCGGAGACTCGGTGTCAGGGTTAAACTACAGCGAAATTCAGAGAAATATGGTCGCGAGTTTGAGGCTTTGATTCACGAGGACAGAGTCGAGTTACAATACACGGTGGCCAAACCTCGAACAGAGGCGGCTAGGGTTCAACCCAAGATTACAAGAGATGCCTAGTCCATCCCGGATCTGAGGCTAAATAGATGGAAAATAATACAGTACGACAAAGAACAGAGTAGTTTTATTTTTTTGAACTAAAGAACAGAGTAGTTGAGGTGCTTTTTTTTTGAAATTCAACCATCATATATTAGGCATGCAAGCCGCCTCATTAAAATCTTCCAGTTCCCTTAGATACCCTGGTAAAGAAAAAGAGTGCGTCTGAAACTTGCAGCCTATCAAACAATAGTTACATCATCTAAGAGAGTTTGTTGAAGAAAGCTGGGGGTAGAGTAGTTGAGGTGCTAATTAAAGGGGCAGCTGTAAAGCGAGTTCTCGGCGTGAAACGGTACTGGATCATCTGGAGCTTTGATGAACGGATCGACGGCTCCCATGACGCTATCTTCATCCTTAAATTGTCGGTCTTGACACTCAGAGGCTAGTTTACATATTGTTCAGAGTCGTCAGCGCGCAGGAAGAAACAGAGAAACCGAGAGACGCACGGTCTTATTGGTGTCTCTACAAGACTACAAGCCCGAAATGGTCAGCTGCTCATCTTGCCCACGCACGCGCCCTTTTTCGATGCAATGCCAGCCCGCTCACCTCCCCTTGTTTTGTTTTTTTTTTCCTATCTTGCAGACGCTTCCACCGGTCGAGACCTCAAGGAGTTCATACTCGAGGCGGCGGCGCAGGTGTGGTGGCTTAAGAGGTTCAGTGCCGGAGTTCTTCCAGTTAGACTAAATATTTGTAACATGATGAATTGTAACGTGTTAACCACGGAGTAGTACTCCACGTCATACATGGTGTCATGCATGCACACGTTTTGTACCAGAATTAGAGATAGGTATTATCGATAAGGATCTTAGCACTTTATCTCTTAGTCCGTCGGTATCCTCTCCTATAATCTCGCATGTACCGGCCATCCTCGGGCTTTTCCGAGTATATATGAACACGCAGCCGAGACTCCGAAAGGTGTTCTCGTTTTCCTAAACCCAGTCTATCGACATGATATCAGAGCCACCTCTTCTATAATCTAGTTGCCAAAAAAATATCAGCCCACACAAAGCCAAGAAAAATCCCTGCCGCCGCCGCCGCTACAACGACCAAGACCACGACCGGATTCCCCTGGTGGCCATGACGTCTTCTTCTTCATCGTCGACGACGCTCTCTGCTGCCCTTGGATCCCCTCCCTCCTAGAAGCTGACGCGGGCTAACTTCCTTTACTGGAAGACTCTCGTCTACCCCCCCCCCCCCTTCGTGGCGCTCAAGCTCTCGGCCTGCTCGATGGCACTGACGCCGCGCCGGCGAAGACCCTAGAGGTTGAAGATGACAACCAAAAGAAGATCACAATCCCCAACCCTGCGTATGTGGCATGGCTCTCGCGGGATCAGACGGTGCTCGGGTTTCTCGTGAACTCATTGTCGCCGGAAATCATACCCCATGTTGTGGGGTTGGAGACGTCTGCGGCGGTGTGGTCTGTCATCACCGCCACTTGCTCCTCCCACTCCCGCACGAAGATCAACCATCTCCGCGGGCGCTGAAAAACACCAAGAAGAACGAGCTAACCGTCGCACAGTTCTTTGCGACGATGAAGGGCTTCGCCTCTGAACTCGCCGCGGCGGGAAAACCTGTTGATGAAGATGAGATGGTTGGGTACATTCTCAACGGTCTTGACGCCAGCTACAACTCCGTCGTCGCCTCCGTCAACGGCAACCCCGGTACCACTCTTGATGACCTCTATGATCAAATATGTGCTAATGATATTCGCACCGAGATGCTCTCCGACACAGGACATGACACCAGCTTCACCTCCTCCGCCAACGTCGCCACCCGGCCGTCTCGCGACGACAGCCGCGACCCCCGCCCACGTAGTGACCGTGGGCGCTCTCCCACTCGCCCTGAGCGTGGGGGCGGGGATCGCCGTGATGATGGAGGGCGCTGGCGCCGTCGTGATGATCAAGGACGCGACAACAACCGCGATGGACGTCGTGATTGGCGTCGTGATGATGCTGGTCGTGACAACCGCCGTGAAGATGGAGGACATCACCGCGATGACGGCGGTCGCCGTCGTGATGATGGAGGAGGGCGTCGTGATGATGGGGGGCGCCGCCGTGGCCGTGCTCCTACACCCTACGTCGACGTTACCTGCCAAATCTGCAAGATCCACGGTCATCCCGCCAGTGCCTGCTGGTGGCGCTATCAAGACCGTCATGATTCCGATAATGATGGCGGTGAGAAGGGTGTCCATGTTGCATCCTACGGCGTCGACACCAACTGGTACCCCGATTCCGGTGCCACCCACCATGTAACATCAGAACTGAGCAAACTCCACACGCATGACAAGTACAACGGGCGTGATCGCGTCCACACGGCCAACGGCAACGGCATGCAAATAAGTCATATTGGTCATTCAACATTATGCACCCCACATAATTATTTACATCTCAACAATGTTCTCCATGTTCCAAGTGCTTCAAAGAACCTTCTTTCCGTTCATAAACTTACCCTTGATAATGATGTCTTTCTTGAGTTTCACCCATACTTCTTTTTGATTAAGGATCAGGAAACAAGGAGGATTCTGTTTAAGGGACCATGTCACGGTGGCCTCTATCCACTTGTACCTTCATCTACTGGATCTCACAAGCAAGCTCTCGTCACAATAAAGCCATCATCCTCTACATGGCATCGTCGTTTAGGACATCCTTCATCTTTTGTGGTTCAACAAGTACTTAGAAAAATAGTATTTCTTATTCTCCTGAAATAAATCCCTACATTTGTGACTCTTGTCAACTAGCTAAGAGCCATCAACTTCCATATCCTGTCTCTACTAGTGTTTCCACTGTTTCTTTGGAACAAGTGTTCTCTGATGTATGGGGTCCAGCACCTGTGTCTGCTGGTAAACATTCCTATTATGTAAGCTTCATTGATGCTTTTAGCAAGTTTACTTGGATTTATCTGCTCAAAAAGCGTGATGTCTATCAAGTGTTTCTCAATTTCCAACAACTTGTTTAAAGAAAATTTGCTAGGAAAATAATTACTATGCAAACTGATTGGGGAGGTGAATATGAAAAGCTAAATAGTTTCTTTCAAAAGATTGGCATTACTCACCATGTTTCTTGTCCACATGCCCATCAGCAAAATGGCTCTGCTGAAAGAAAACATCGTCATATTGTCGAAGTGGGTCTTGCTTTACTTGCAACTGCATCAATGCCTCTCAAGTTTTGGGATGAAGCATTTCTCACTGCTACTTTTCTTATAAATCTTCTACCCAGCAAGGTAATAAATCATGATACTCCTGTTGAATGTCTTCTTCATACAAAACCGAATTATGAATCTCTTAGAGTTTTTGGTTGTTCTTGTTGGCCCAATCTTCGTCCCTACAACAAAAGAAAACTATCTTTCCGCTCTACCAGATGTGTCTTTCTAGGATATAGCCCCCGTCATAAAGGTGTTAAGTGCCTAGATGTATCAACTAGTCGTGTCTATATTTCTCGAGATGTAGTATTTGATGAAAATATTTTTCTTTTCTCTGAGCTGCATCCTAATGCCGGCTCTCGCCTTAAAAATGATATTCTTCTTCTACCACACCACACATTATCTAGTGGGGATGCATCTATTAATGACTATATGGCTTTACCGTTTGTACCAGTTGTTACTAATGCTGATAAAGATGCTGCAGAAAAAGATACTTTGGCAGATCAAATAGCAACACCGGAGAAAAATGCTGCAGAAAACGACGGACCACCCAATCCCGAGGTGGATCCGATGCGCTCCAATCCCGAAGGATTTCCTGGTGTCACGCGCACGGAGTCCGAGCCTCGTCCAGGACGTACGGACGCCTCAGGCTCGCGCCCATGGTCGCGGACTCCGTCACGATCTCCTCAACCGCCAGGCGCGTCGCAGTCGCCGACCCCACCGCAATCTCCTCGACATCCACGCAACAGAAGTCTCTCTTCATCTCCTCCCCGTGCGACCGAGTTCGGGTCCCGCTCGCGGACCCCATCACGATTCCCTCGACATCCACGCGATGACATCTCTCCTTCGCGATCAGACGCGTCGCCATCAGGCTCACGGACCCCGCCACGGTCCTGCACACGGACTCCACCACGTGCCCCTCGCCAGCCGCGGTCCCGCACGCGGACTCCACCATGTGCCCCTCGCCAGCAACGCGACGAAGGTCGCTCGGCGTCTCCCCGTACGACCGAGACACGGCCTCCCTCATCTATTGGCGCGTCGAGCAATGATGGGCTGGGAGATTCTCCCGCTCATATCCATGACAGCGACCCTGCGGACCACGTGGGGGGGGGGGGGGGATTTTCTGCGGACGGATTTTCTGCGGACAATGCAGCTACTACAACATCTTCATCACCAATTTCTTCACCAACTCCTCCACATCCTCAACCTGAACCAAGAACACGGCTCCAGAAAGGTATACGATGCCCCAAAGTATATACTGATGGTACGGTTCCATATAGCTTGTTTATGTCTACAGGTGAACCTAGTACACTTTCAGAGGCTCTTGAGGATGACAGATGGCGAAAGGCGATGGAAGATGAGTACACTGCTTTAATTCAAAATAAAACATGGCATCTTGTTCCTCCACATTTTACAAAAAATCTTATTGGCTGTAAATGGGTGTACCGTGTTAAGAAACATGCAGATGGCACAATTGTCAGGTATAAGGCATGCTTGGTTGCAAAAGGCGTCAAGCAAAGATATGGAATATACTACGAATACACTTTCAGTCCTGTTGTCAAGGCGACAACTATCAGAATTGTCCTCTCCATTGCTGTTTCTAGGGGCTGGAGTTTGAGGCAGCTAGATGTCAAGAACGCGTTTTTGCATGGCGTTCTGGAAGAGGAGGTCTACATGAAGCAACCCCCAGGTTTTGAGTCTTCCGCTACTCCTCACTATATTTGCAAACTTGATAAATCTCTCTATGGGCTTAAGCAAGCACCCCGAGCATGGTACTCCAGACTTAGCTCCAAGTTGCAACAACTTGGTTTTGCCCCTTCCAAAGCAAATACTTCACTATTTCTGTATCACAAAGCTAATGTTATGATATTTATTTTAATCTATGTTGATGATATCATAGTCACTAGCTCATCGGATCAGGCTATCTCTGCACTTCTTCAAGATCTTAATGATGATTTTGCACTCAAGGATCTGGGAGATCTGCATTTCTTTTTGGGGATAGAGGTAAAGAAAACTCAGAATGGTTTGCTTCTTACTCAGGAAAAGTATGCCGTTGATTTGCTGACGAAAGTCAATATGATAAAATGCACATCCTCCCCTACACTGCTATCCTCTGCTAAAAAATTGTCCTTAACTGAGGGAACTCCTTTTGGTCATGATGATAGTACACAGTATAGAAGCATTGTAGGAGCCCTACAGTATTTGACACTCACCAGGCCTGATATTTCCTTCTCAGTGAATAAAGTTTGTCAATATCTTCATGCTCCTACAACTACTCACTGGACAGCTGCAAAAAGAATCTTGAGATATGTCCAGGATACCATACATACTGGTTTAACTTTTCAGAAATCTTCATCTAGTTTGCTGAGTGCCTTCTCATATGCAGATTGGGCTGGCTGGTTGGATGACAGAAGATCTACAGGAGGTTTTGCTGTATTTTTTGGACCAAACTTAATTTCGTGGAGTGCACGAAAACAACCTACAGTTTCTAGATCTAGCACTGAAGCAGAATACAAAGCTCTTGCAAATGCCACGGCAGCATTGATATGGGTTGAAGCTTTGCTTGGTGAACTTGGTGTTCAACTAAAGGCAAAGCCATGTTTATGGTGTGATAACTTAGGAGCTACCTATCTGTCTGCAAATCCTATTTTTCATGCTAGAACCAAACATATTGAGATTGATTATCACTTTGTTCGAGAACGAGTTGCTAATAAAATGCTTGAGATCAAATTCATATCAAGCAAAGATCAAGTTGCAGATGGTTTCACTAAAGCCTTGGCAGTTAAGGATCTAAATGAGTTCAAGCGTAATCTCAACCTTTCAGAAGATTGTGATTAAAGGGGGCCGTTAGACTAAATATTTGTAACATGATGAATTGTAACGTGTTAACCATGGAGTAGTACTCCACGTCATACATGGTGTCATGCATGCACACGTTTTGTACCAGAATTAGAGATAGGTATTAGCGATAAGGATCTTAGCACTTTATCTCTTAGTCCGTCGGTATCCTCTCCTGTAATCTCGCATGTACCGGCCACACTCGGGGCTTTTCCGAGTATATATGAACACGCAGCCGAGACTCCGAAAGGTGTTCTCGTTTTCCCAAAACCAGTCTATCGACACTTCCTTGATTTGTATCTTCCGATGACATGCCAAAAAAACAATTCGTGCTTTTGTATAGTACTATATATACTTGCGTGGTGTGGTTTGAATGCTGGAAGTTTGATGTCATCTTGGTTGGATGACCATTCGTGCCTCCTTCTATTTTCTCATGTGGATGCTGGAATCGGAACTACTACTAGCTAGCTACGAGTAATAAAGGCAAGTAGGCCGCCGGCACGGTGTGACATTGAGCAACGATGTAGAAATGTTGCTAATACTATAGTATAATTTATTTGTTACCAACTAACTCAACTGAAGCTAAAAATTAAGTACTCCCTCCGTTTTCAAAATATAAGATGTTTTATGTTTGTGAAAAAAATAAATCTAGACTTGGTTTAGTATGTAGGTTCACTCAACTTTGGGATGAATCTACATATTAAAAAAAGTCTAGATTCATTTTCTTCACAAACCTAAAACATCTTATATTTTAAAAACGGAGGGAGTAGTAGCTAAAAATGAAATACTAGTAGCAAATGTTTAGCTGGAAACTACACATCTCACTAGCTGATTCCCACACGTTCTGTTGACAGATTAATACACTATCGATGTCGCACGCTTGATGGCAACCAGCGCAACTAGGGGGGCGATGATCGCATCGTTACCAGTCATTTACCACAGATAGAGAAGAGGTGATTGAATCCGTCCTCCAGTCGGCTACTCGGTGTAAATCTGGTGTGACGCGTGGCCATATAGTCAGCAGACTCCTGCAAAAAACCAAGTGCAGAAGCTAGCGTAGCACACAACAGATTCCAGTGCAGATGCTGAAATAGTTTTTTTTTTTTTTTTTTTTTTTGGCGGAGAATCAAAAACGAAGCACAACATCTCGCTTGATTAGCTTGCTTTTGCGAAACCAACTACTCAGGAGGGTTCAATACTGGAGCAGTACAAGGATGGAACTTCCACACGAACACTAATAATCAATAAATAAATTGTTTAAGCAAACAGGTAAGAGGCCACGAGTTTACATGCCCCAGAACTTCAAGACAGCGCCGGAATGATGCTCCTCAGACTAGCTTCCCGTGCGCGTGTAATAAATCTGGTGTCGCGGGTGGTCATATAGTCAGCTAGCAGACTCCTCCGCGTATTCGAACTTCGACGGTCTTGATCTCGATCTTGATGTTGATATCGTATTCTACCGGGAAGAACCAAACACCGGAAAGAGAGGGAAACAATCAACACATGGCATTGATGCAATGCTCAAGCGAGTATGATGATATGACAAGTTAAATTGTATTGAAAAGTAACCCTAAGGCATGCTCGACAGTTTAATCGGGGTTCCGAGGGTTGAAAACCCTAACTCGAGAAAACTCACGATGTATATGAGAGGGTTTACTATGTTCTTCTAATTATACTTGCCATTTAAGTTGTCGAACAATGCATGATTATGGCTTAGATAGATAGATCTCAGAAATTATTAAACCATTTAAATTGATTTAATGCGTCATGTTGACGTCAGCTAGGGGGGTTGGGTGTTTCTTATTGGGGCTGGGTCTAGCCCCAGTCACAGACATGTGGGGTCAGGGACACGTCAACTAGCCACGCAGACACGACTTGGTCAGCACGCACGTCAGGCACACGGAGGCGCCACGTCGACACCACGGTGGCTCCACATGGGCTCGCCGGAGAACGGCCAGGCGGCGGCAGTTGGCGGCGCTAGGAGGCTTGCAAGACTGCGCGGTTACGTGCGTTCGAGCAAGCGGAGCCAGGCGAGCATGGCAGAGGCGGCGCCGCCCTGATTTGGTCACCGGAGCGTCGGCAACAACAACGGACAGCGGCGGCGACGGCAGGAGCACGACGACAACAAGCTACGGAACGAGAGGGAGGAAGAGGAAGGGTCCACAAGGACCAGCAGCTCACCGTGAAGCTAACGGAGGTGACGGCGAGGCCGAAGGTGGTCCAGAACGTCGGCAAGGTCCACGACGGCGAACGTCCGTGACGGGGAAGAAGGGGTTGATGCCGATGATTCGAAGCTTTCGCGGTCGATTCCTTGGGCCAATCGAAGCAAGGGAACGTGGCGGTGCTAGTGGCATGCTCGGAGGAGCACGGGGGTGGCCAAAACGGCGACGAGCCGAAGCTAGGGTTTCGGGCTCTCGCGCGGGAGGGAAGAGAGAGGTCGCTGGAGAGGGGGAAAGTGGATGAGGGCGAAGGCGACATTGTCATGGAGATCGTATCCACCCCGGAGCTCGACGGACGGCGGGATGGAGGCGGCTAGGATCGACGGCAGCGGCGCGGGCACGCAGCTGCTCGCCGCTCGCGGGGAAGACGACAGACAGAGAGGCGAAGGGGTATGGGCTACGCTGAGCTGCTCTTGGGCCTTAGCTGGGCCTCTTTGGGATGCACGCTGAGCGGCAGGGAGAGAGGAGAGGGAGTTGGGCCGGCCTGGGCTGCGGCCTGAGAGGAGAGGTCAATAATTCCATTGGCCTAAAGAGTCCAGCAAGCTGCAGGGTTACCATAGTTCTTGAACCATGCGCAACAACTCAGGTGAAAAAAACACTTCATTCACTGTTGGAGGTCAGGATGTAAGTAGCGGGGACACGTCCAGCAAACCCACACTTCATTCAATGTTGGAGGTCAGGATGTAAGTAGCGGTGACACGTCCAAGTGCCTCCATCGTGCACAACATCTACAAGCCCGACATGATCAGCTCATCTTGTTGCATGGCCCCCCACCTTGCCCGGCTCACCTCCCTTGTTCTTTTCTATCTTGAAGACGCTTCCACCGGTTGAGACCTCCCACGTCAGGGTGTAAGCGGCTGTCCAGCGCGTCCGGAGGTGGAGGAATATAGAGGCGACTAATGTAGAGGCGACTGGATGGCTTTTTTGGGAGCGGAGGTGGAGACTGGCAGCGCGGACAACGCCCGTCGGCGGCGAGGCACCATGTGGCCATGAGTGAGCGTCCGTGTCGCGTCTCAGCGATTCCCGGACTAGCTTCCCGTGCGCGTGTAAACCTGGTGTGGCGGGTGGTCATATTGTCAGCTAGCAGACTCCTCCGTCCAGTGCAGATGCTGAAATAGTTCTCCCGCGGAGAAACAAAATCAGCACGCGAAGCACAACATCTCGCTTGATTTTACGAAACCAACTACTCCCACGGAGTGCATGATTGCAATACATAACAGAGAATAAATTGTTTAAGCAAACAGGTAAGAGTGCACGATTTATATGCCGCATGAAGTGGCAGTTGAGATGAGAATCACCAGAACATCAAGGTCAAGGCAGCGCTGGGATGATGCTCCTCAAATGCGATCTTCAACGAAGACTTCACGGCCTCTTTTCTTTTACCGTAGATGCATAACTTGATTTCTCTGAGGCCAGCGGGCAAGTGCTCAATGCCATCTACTGGACACTCCGCAGACCCGCCACTCTCGCAACCACTCGGTTCTAAAATTAAATGAAGCTGCTTGAGCATAGGCATAGCACCTGCTTCGAAGGTCAGCAACACGTTATGAAAACACCTGAAATCAAACACTTTAAGAGCTCGGAATGCCATGTCGCTGCCAGGGATGTGCACCCTTTCTTCTACAGGTTCTTCTGCCTCTAAACAAAGATGGACAAGTGATGGCAGCCCTGCAAGTATAGCAACACCATCATCCTTCAACCCTGCCCCGCTAACCCTGAAATACAAGGTTTGAAGGTCGCGGAGTTGACCAAACCAGTTGGGGATCGTCGAGAACACGCAACCCATCATCTGCATCTTTCGGAGATGGATAGGTGGAGAGGAAAATGTGCTCCAGCCATCCAAACGCCTACCACCAGAATCCATCCTAAGGATCATGAGGCTGTCGCTGATCCTTTCTAGAGAAGAGCGCAAGACGTCCATACGCCTCGCCCCTTCAACCAAGTCCTTTCCCGACCATTGGAACTCAAAATCTCTTAGGCTGAACATCTTGCCTAGGCCTTCGATATTCTCCACTGAGTTCTTACACAATTCTAAAACCCCAACAGTTTGCACATGTCTCAATCTGCCAATGCCGTCGGGAAAAACTGTATCCTTGTGAACAATAAGATGCAGCAGCAGAGGCAGACTAGCAATGTCAGATGGAAGCTTGCAGGCAGAATATCTTAGCTCAAGTGTCTCCAATTGTTGTAGCTTACCAATTCGGCTAGGTAGCTCAACCCTCCCACGACCGACCACCTTTAAGTATCTCAACAGAAACAACCTAGATATACCAGTGAGATCTACCACATCGTTTTTGTTGATCTCAAGATGTAGAACTCGGACATAATTCAGCATCACCAAAGATTGGCAAGAAAAGCCTCCAAAAACATAGACTGACCGGACTTTTGATAATGACCCATTCACCATTGCCGATGTCACTACACACTCTTCACCATGGCATTGGAGTGAAGCTCTCCGGATATTTCTGTGCATCCCTAACACAACTTCTGGATCATTTAGAACAGAAATAAAATTATCTTCTTCAATCTTGGATCTGATGACATCTAGCATTATATCATGTACTCTGCAGATCAACACTTCTCCATTAATGTTAGTATACACAGGCTGGATCATGCTCCTATTGATAAGCTCGTTGAAGTAGCTTATCGCAACATCCTCTGCATCTAGACTAGAGATTGCACACACGAAACCCTCTGCTATCCATTGCCTCAACAAATCAGCCCTGTATATCTTGTGGTCCTCTGGATACATACCAAGATAGAGCAAACATGTCTTAAGATGGTTAGGAAGGTTTCTGAAGCTAAGCTCCAAAATTTGCCTCATCTGATCAAGAGTAGGATTTCCATCAAACATGCATCCGAGAGACTTCCTTACATACTCAAATTTTGGCTTTGGCTGATCGGCTAGAAGGCTTGATATACTAATAATAGCAAGCGGGATACCACCACATTTTTTCAGTATATCTATTGAAATATCTTCTAACTCAGTAGGGCAGGAATCTTCTGAACCAAATATTCTGCTAAAATACAATCTTCTTGAATCATTGTTCGTAAGAGCTTTCATCTTGTAAACACATCCTCTGCTTCTAGAGCAACAAGCAGCAGCAACAGAATAAATCCTTGTAGTTGTTAGCACTCTACTGCCATTATTGTTTTCTGGAAAAGCACATTTAATAATATCCCATGCTGATGTGTCCCATAAATCATCAATTATAATAAAGTACCTAAAAATCACATCGCATTGAGAACACATAAAGGTTAGTTAATTGTGAGATTTTATAAACTTTGAAAAATTATAGTCCCATTACCTAAACCATAAATTGTACGTGTACATGTCAACACCAAACACCATGATAATACATACAGTTAATTAGATTTACGAAGTTATATTGTACACAACAAATGGCCTTTGAATCGTCTGTCATTAGATATAAATACAGGTAGTAGAAGTCGTTTTGCAGTATATGTAATAACTTTCGCTTCCTTGTACTCAGCACTTCATCATTTGTTAGTATGGTTGCGCTGGAAATGGTAATTTGAAAATGATTTGCTTAAAATACTTTTATAGTGCATTAAATCACAATTACTTGCTAAGATATATTGGTAAAAATGCATAAAGTGTACATTGCTACAATAAAACACACATAATAAAAATACCTCTTGTTCAATAAATACTCTCTGATATTTTGAATCAAATCCTCCAAAATGCTACTTTCAGAGGACTGTTGTCCAGTAAGCTTCAATAATAAATTCTGGAGAAGCCTTGGTAGATCAGGCTTTAGAGATACCGATACAAATGCATGACAAGTGAACTGCCCTTCAATCTTGCGGCGCACTTCACTGGCAAGGGTGGTCTTTCCGAGACCTCCAAATCCCACAATAGAAGCCACCTTCAGCTCTTGATCTGGATGCATCAACAACTCAACAAGCTCATCTCTGGGGGTATCAATACCCATAAGACCATCCGCATCCGCAAAAATGGCGAGTACCCGTGGATCAATATGGACAATACTGGACGTAGGGTTGTACTCATCAAGCTTGTATCTTATGCGCCGCTCATGCACTTCAAGTACACGAGCCTCAATCCCCTTGATCTTGTTGGCAATTTGATGACGCATCTTGAGCTTTTTAAAGCGTTCAGCAGTCTTCTTGAGAAACCCAGTGGTTGCACCTTTTACTTCAAGGTCATGCAAGAAGTCATCGATGCAATCTTCAATATCATAGGACATGTCTCTCACTTGGTCTCTCCACACCTTAGCCTGAGCATCAAGCTTGTCCATTTCTGCCAGCTTCACCAGAAGAGCATTCATGCTACTGAACTCTTCATGAAGGGACACCACCTTATTCTGCACGCCTTTAAGCTTCCGATACTCATCCCCCATCAGGGTAGTAAGCTTCCTAAGGATGGAGTTCATCACACCCGTGGAAGCACTCACTGCCATGGTTGATAGGGTCATAGTCCTATAAAACATAACAAAATTGGTTTATAAATTTCATAGAGGTTTCCCAAATGCTCATGACCAGACCTCAAAGAAAAATTAAGGATGAGAGGTTCAACGTAATTGTATACTAAACTATTGCAGCTGCAGATTCTAATCATGACCATACTGTTTGTAAATATGACCGTAGTGCTTGAAGAAGCCATAAACATTGAAAATTGATGAAGTAAACATCATGATTTGAAGACAAAAAGACAAAGAGTAAACTATATAACCATACCTAGCCACTCAGGAGTACTTCAGATCGATATTAGGTGACTTGAGCTTTAAACTTAAGAAGCTAATATTGTATTCTTCTGCGGTCACCACCTGATCACCTGAGACAACTTCTCTCCATGTTTAAGGAGAAGGGAATACTACAGGAAAGAATAGACACAATGCTTGATTATTTGGAAGATAACATATACTGTTCAAGTGCAGGGCTTGCTTTAGACATCAAACAAAATATGCATTGTGGTACCTTAAGAAGATGTGATCAACGTTAAGCTGAATTGTTTGTGGGAGTAACTTTACTCATTCAAAAATAGAGTTGAAAATGCAAGGGAATTAAGTTATGGTCTACACTAAATTCTGATTTTCTATTACCGTAGCTAGCAATGATTCTTCTCACAACTCTATAAACCAGTTGTACCACCAAATGGAAGATCTTTATTAGGCATCACCAGGAACTAGAAGTACCTTATTGATCAAAACATGTTTCATATGTTTGTGTCGCCTTGAATGCACCCACCAATTGCTCTCTTATTATCACAATAATCAGATCATCTCCGAGTGCAGCAGCCTTTGATAGTTATATGCCTGATCCTGATGAGTTGAGAACATATCTGAGAACCATTGCTGTTACTAATTATGCAGTATATAAATTATTGTTAACAACAAAGACGATTCTCACGACAAAATTAGTTTTGTTCACAACATTGATCCTTGCAAGTTGAAAAAAAGACAAGGTAGCATCAAATCGGGTGATAGTTCGTGGGAATCAATGCACACAGCCTATTATGCATCAATCAGAATAACCATGGAAAGTTAAGGATGAGACTGAACATAACTGTGTAAAAAAAAAACTATTGCAGCTACAGACTATAAGAAAGACTAAATAATATGTGTGTGCGTCTGCACCAAAAGTGCGCCCGCCACTCTATTTCAATGTTAAGCATCAAGAATCCAGTCACGAACCAAATTTAAGGATGAGACTCATGGTAATTGGGTATAATAAGCTATTGTAGCTGCAGACTATAAGAAAGACTAAATAACTATTAGACAGGCTTATATGTAAACATAGTGCTCGCAGCTTGCAGACAATACCGCGATACTGGTATCACCTGAATCCACCACTCAGGACTGAGGAGTACTTGGGAACAATATTAGGTGTCACGAGCTTTGGACATAGGAAGCCAATGCTTGATTTCCTCTCTGTTACCATGGCCTGAGACAACTTCTCTTCACGAGGAGCAGCCAACACCGCAGGAAAAGATAGAATTTTGTGCAACACCATGTATTGTTCAAGTACATGTCTTCCTTGAGATCATGAAACAAAATAGGCATAACGTGGTGCCTAATTAAGGAAGATGTGATGGCTGAATTACTGGTGGGAGAATAAATGATTAAGTTTCTAATCCAGTTCAAAATCAGAGATGAAATTGCAAAGAAATGAAAGTTCCGATCTACACTTAAATCCTATCACAGCAGCTAGCAAGTTCATCGGATTTTTTTTTTAAAGGAAGCTTTAACATCAGATCAGGTGCTAATTCATGGGAATCGGTCAATGCACAAAGCCTAAATTATCCCCGAAAAAGATCCGCGTGAAAAGGCCCCCCAAAAAACCCCGATAGCTCCTCCCCTCTAACTGGCCGCACGGCGGAGCAGGCGGGCCGCAGAATCGCCATATACCCGGATCTTGCGCCGCTCCGCAGAAACCCCGCCGGATCCGCCTCCTTCGCCGGCCGCCGGCCGCAGCAAACAGAGAAAAAAAAAGCAAAATAGAGTGAAGGATGTACCCGGCGCTGGCGGCAAAGATTTCTCCGGTTGATCTGCAGCGAGCAGCCGACCTTGGTCTTGAGTACTGTGGAGGGAGTTCTTGGCTAGGTGGAGGCAGGGAGTTCTTCCTCGGCTGGAACTCGGCCTTGCGTTAACCCCTTCGCCGGACACAAATTCAATCATAGCTAAAGTCCATTACAGCCTTTGTCGGGTCTTCACAGAGGCGCACATGTACTGCACTGAGTGACTGTGCCACCTACCATCATCACACCCTCTCTCTCGTCACCTCGCAATCATGATCTGCACTGTAGTACAAATGTATCCGGACAGAAGTGGAGAAATACATCCTTAGCTGTCCCATTTCTAAAGGACTATGGTGAGCGTCCCCGGACGATACAACGTTTCCCATCATCCTGGTCCGTTCGCCGACACATGTTCTGTTTTTCCCCGTAGATCCCGTTTTGCTGCAAAACATCCCGTTTTTGCTACACATGTTCGTGCTTTTGTTTTCGAAGCAAAAAAAGATTCGTTTTATAAATAGAACGTCTCGCCGGAGACTGTGCAGCAAAAAAAATTATGCCAATGCAGCAAAATCGATTTCACCGGAGACATCGTCGGAAAAAACTCGCCGGCGTCTCTCGCCGGAGACCTTGTAGCAAAAAGTTGACATTGTTGTAGCAAAACCACAAGACGGTTGTAGCAACAAAGTTTTTCTAATGTAGCAAAAATCCTACTTCGACGGAGACATCGCCGGAGAATTTAGCCGGAAAAACTCGTCGGAGAACTTGTAGCAAAAATTTTATGGTATTGTAGCAAAACAAACAAATAGAGATAGCAAAAAAATATCAATGTAGCAAAACTACAGAAACTTTTTAGTAAAAAGAATTTTTACTATTGTGACATCCTAGCAAAATCCGGGATCTTGTAGCACCGTCGCATGTAGCAAACTCGGATGCCGCATGTAGCAGACATTGACGCCTTTTGCAGCCCAACAAATCGACCTCACGTAGCAAACCATTGACGTCATGTGACAAAAACTAGCAAACACCGGCGCCGCTCATAGCAAACGCCCGGTCGATACGTGATTTGGGGAAAGAAAGGGTTCATTTTCTAGGGCGAGACCTGGAGACCATGCGTTTGCTACGAGCCCGAACGATCGCTAACCTAGTAGCCCAGGACGTCCCATGAGCCCTTCGCCCAGTACCCCAGCATGGCTCACTTGTCACCTTGGTGTGGAGGTTTGTCCAACGCGTCACGTAGCAACCCACCCGAACAAAACCCGTCCGTACGTCCGTACATGCTCGTATCGCTAACCTGACCCGGATGATCATCGTTCAGTGTAAGGTAATCATTTTCCATTTCTAAAGGACCCCCTAATCAAAACCCCTTTGATAATAGTAAAATCGACTTTTCGAAAATATCTTAACTTTGTCTAGATACGAATTCAGTCTAGATATTTTATTAAATAGAGTAAATTTCGGATTTTACCCCCTAGTTTGATAATTTTGACACTTATTACCTCATTTAATAATTTTTCTTTCCTATTACCCCATTTAGTGAAAGTTTTGGCAATTTTTACCCTCCCTAAAAATTCACACGTGATTTATCATGTGGGTATTGTCGGTAATTTTCCTTCAATTTTTTCTTGTACTCGAAGAAACAATGAATTAAAAAAAATTCTGTCTATAACCACTATATTGTGAAAATAATAATGACACCCATTATGACGCGATGCATGTCAGCGCCCGTGTGTCTCCATTGAGTTTTATTTCATCAATGGTAGTATTTGTACATTGTCGTGCAAGTATATAATCACATATACTAGTCACATGATCTTGACACCCTGCAAAAAAATATGCAGGCACGTTTGTGTAAGCGGTAAATTTTGCTAGCTATTCGTAGTAGATTTTAATTGAGCCAGCAAGTTTGTACTTGTTGTTGCAGTTAGCCAAACGCATCGTTCCAACATTTAAAAAGAAATTCACTTGGTCTCGGGTCACCGGCTCCGGCTGTGAAATCCCTAGCGACCACCTTGACAAATCCCCTATCATCGACTTTTCTATCAAAATAATATCGTCGTATACCAATGAATCAGTCATCGGACGATCTGGGTGTGGAAAAAATCTGATGAAAAACGACCGACGTCGCATGGCATGTGGATCCACCTAATAAAGGGCTCTCGGATTTTTAAAATGGGGTAAAAGCTGACAAATTTTTTTCTAAACGGGGTAACATGGATAAAAAATGTTAACGTGGGGTAATTGGAGTCAAAGATATGAAACTATGAGATAAAATCTGGAATTTACTCTATTAAATATATACGAATCTAGATAAAGTTGAGATTAATAATATGGACCGGAAGAAGTAGCCGACGATGGTGGAACCTCTTGCCTAGTCCACGCGGCATGCGGCGGCGCGTGCGGTGCCAGCGGTGCGACACCACCATCAAATTGAGCTTGATGACGCTTTCCAGCCCAGCCCATTTCGTGTCCTCCTCCTGCTTGTATAGCTTGATGACGCGTGCGGTGGCCGCCTCCTCATTGTAGTCTGGCGGGAGGCAGAGCGCCCTCGTGCTTCACGATGACACCTGTGTCGTCGCCGCTACCGCCCTCCTCCTCGTCATTGGAGTCCTCGTCGCCATAATGCGCGGCAAATTACCGTAATCTTGCCCTGGCTGGAACTCGCCCCGGTACGAGCACGCTTGCCACGCGTCGTGCTCCCACGCGAGAAACTTTCGCCAGAAGTCCTTCTGGCAGCGCGACGCAGCCAAGGTAGTCAGAATCCCGATCCTACTAGTGGAATCCTACGATTTTAGGACCCTAGGGCATCATGTCGCCAGTTAGGTAGAATCCATGTTGAGTCGCGATCCCAGTCACAAAATCCTTTCCAAAATTATAAAATCTCGATCCTACTTATGGAATTTCTCGATTCTATTAACCGATTATCCAAGACATCCAGTCCAACCTCCCAAGTCTTTTTCACTTGCTTCACCAATCTTAATTTACCTTGCAAAGAATTAAGATGTAAGTAGTTCAATGAAAGTATTAAATTATACATGTTTATTTGTTGTGAAATTTGCACCACGTACAAATACTTTCCACTTTTTGACATTCTGGTGTAAACCATATTGTTAAAAATATTATGTGTAAACCATGTTTATGGAAATTTTATTGCTTAGTATTTCATGTCTCATAGAATATTTCTGCACATATGAGAAAAGATCTTCCGTAATTAATCTAGTAGAATCCTCGATTCTATGGCTCAATACTACAACTCGATTCTGTAAGAGAATATTCGATCCAACTTAGAATCCCGATTCTGACTACCTTGGATGCGGCGATGCATCTTGATGCGTGTTGAGCGTCCGTTGGGAAACCCCAAGAGCAAGGTATGATGCAGCACAACAACAAGTTTTCCCTCAGTAAGAAACCGAGGTTATCGAACCAGTAGGAGGAAGGAAATGCCTCAAAGGTGTTGCAAGCAACGTGGAAACCTGCACAACACAAACTCAAGACTTTGCCCCAACTAACAGTGAGGTTGTCAATCTCACTGGTTGCTGTAACAAAGGATTAACTGTATGATGTGGAAGGTGATGATGGTTTGCAGCAAGTAAATAGTAACGGTGAAAGATGTATCAATGGTAAAGATTGGACTGGGGTCCATAGTTCACTAGAGGTGTTCTCCTTAGATAAACAAACATGGCATGTTAGGTAAACAAATTACAGCAGGGCAATTGACAGGAACTGAGCAAGGCATAACAATGCAATACTAGACAAAAAGATCCTATAAGATTCGATTGGGCAATACAACAATATACATAAACCGTCATCCAACTGCATCTATGACTAGAAGTCCATCTTCAGGTTATCATCCGAACCCCCTCCAGTATTAAGTTGCAAGCAACAGACAACTACTTTAAGCAAAATGTGTAAGGTAAACAATACACTTGTTCCATGAACAAGAGACCGTTATTTTCTCCCTAGTGGCAACAGGACATCTACAACCGAAGAGATTTCGGTCACTTCCTTTGGAAACTAGAGGCACGAACCCACTATCGAGCATAAATACCCCCACTTGGAGTCACTAGCAACTACTTGGCCAAGATAGCTACTAACAACGGAGAGCATGCAAGATCATAAACAACACAGACATGATAGAATCAAATAGACAAAACCATTAATCAATCTGACATAGTAATCTCAATATCCATCGAATCCCCGCAAACACAACATGCATTATTACAAATAGATTAGATCTTGATCATGAACAGAGCTCACAAGATCTATACATGAAAGCACAAATGAGGAGATACAACCATCTAGCTACTACATGGACCCGTAGTCCAAGGTGGAATTACGCACGCTTCATACCGGAGGCTGGCATGATGAAGAAGAAGGCCTCTGGGATGATATCCCCTTCGGTAGGGTGCCGGGAAGAACTTCAGATACCCCTGATCTAGGGACGATGGTGGCGGCGGCTATAGACGGTTTTGTGGAGATTTGATCGGGTGCCTAGGGTTTCTGCATCGGGGGCTTCTTATAGGCGAAGGGGCGAGCCAGGGGGAGCACCAGGGAGGCTGCACCCCCCTCCCTAGGCACGGGGTGGTCCCACCCGCGCGGCCAGGGGGTGTGGCCCCCTGGTGAGCCTTCTCCGTCTCGTCTTCTGGCTTTGTGTTGCCCACGATAAAATATTGACTTTGGCTTTTGTCCCATCCAATTATGATAATATTGATTTTCTGCCTTTCTAGAACCAAAAATAGAAGAAAACAGACAACTGGCACTGTGGCAACTTGTTAATAGGTTAGTTCCAAAAAACATATAAAAACACCTCAAAGTGTAGACAAAACAAAGCAAAGTAGATAAAAAAGCATGGAGCATCACAAATTATAAATATGTTTCCGACGTATCAACATCCCCAAGCTTAACTCATGCTCGTCCTCGAGTAGGTAAGTGATAAAAGAATAATTTTTTAGGTGACATGCACCATCAAAACCAAGATCAAACCATTTACAAGCATTGAAAGTTGGGATTAAAGAACTCTAAACATGTGCATGAAAGATGAAGTTCTAACAATAAGACAAAGTAACTATGCATGCAACATGACAGGCTACAAACAAAGATCATGAATAACATGCATTGAAAAATGTTTGTTTGTTTGACATACAGAAAACATGGCATAGTGGCATTCAGCTTATCCCTCATAGAGTAGCAAATATATGCATAGGACACCTTCAAAGTTCATAAGAGTGACTAGATACATATAGCACAAGAACAAGTAATATCACAATATGCATCAATCAATAAGTTTTGGGACACTGCACATAGAACTAAGAATGACAACTATGCTCTCTTAATGGTGCCTAAAGGTAGAAGGTGGAGACTCAACATAATAGTGGAAGAAAGACCCTTCATAAAGGGAAGCAGGGATTTCAAGTTTCAAAAAGAGCTTCCAAAAATTATGGTACTTGTTAGCTTTCAGCCCTTATTGACCCTATCATAAGCATCTTGAAGTGATTAAGGTTAAAGTGAACAAACTATGAAGTATATGCTTGACAAATTATAAGTTGGCAATCTCATGTCCCTTGAATACAAGGGCCACACCTCATGCTACTCAACTTCAGTCACCTGTAAGTTCTTGTCATAGTAAGTACATGTGTATCATAGATAACCGCCAACGGGGTACCCCTTGCACATGGTACAGGAACTATCCCATAACCAAAATGACAAGGCAAGCAGACAATGAGCATCCCAGCGATCTTTTTATTTACTATGTGCATAGCTTTTTATTGAGGATGCTTCACAGAATGCTCATTATGGTGATGCTGCAAGTTTCCACCATGATTAGGCATGGCTTAGGCTAGCGGCCCAGTTGTTTCTCTAACACAAAATATATAACTCCATGGACTTACAAGCTCCCTCTTTATATCACACCGATGACATCCATAGACAAAAGAGCATGATATCAACTGTGTACAAAGTACAAGTGCAATGTTTAAAACGTTCCCCATGACAGCATGGTTCTGCTAATTCCAACGTATAAGTTCAAGCATATACAACATAAATTACACAATGGTTCAAGTTTATTAGGGGCAAAGAATATAAAGTGTGCCATCAAGTTCGTGAGGGCTTTAATCACTAAGTTTTCACATAACAAAATACTTTTTAATTGGAAGATAGCTGAAAACAAGAATATACTTAGAATGGTGTAACACACCATGCATAGAAGTTTATAGTGGACACTTTGGAATAATTTGGTTTCTTGGAAGTTGGAAGCATGAGTAGAGCTTACTCATACAAGTGGAGGCTAGCAAAAGACTGGGAGCAACCAACTAAGAGAGCAATAATGGTCATAATCATGCAGAGCGACAAACCATTACTAATCAAAGCATAGAGTGGTACTACATATCAAGGACTAAATGATCATAGAGGCTATAGTGACTTGTTCATAGTCATAACATGGTGTGAGCATGTGCCAAGTCAACCCAAACAAAGCATCAAAGGAGAATACCACAATACTATACTTTTGTATGTTAAAACAACGCATGATTCTTTCAAGGCACACTAAGCAATCCCAATTTTTTGGAACAAGACATACTACATCAATAATCACTGAGAATAAGGTCAAAACAGCACCTAGCATGTCATGCTAAAGTCTAAGTCATAGTTAATGCAAGCTCCTCTTGCACTTTCAAGCAAGAACTTTCTACTCCTTTCCAACACCAATCGACTTATTTGAAACAACACAGCGAGAACAGGGGTCCAAACTACTTTATTCAACCAAACTAAAAAAACTAAGCAAAGCAAATGAAAACTAAGACGCTCCAAGAACAACACAACAGTGCATGAAGCAATAAAAATGAAGTGTCTAGAAAGACCTAAGCTTTTTATTGATGAAGAAGGGGATGCCCAAGGCATCCCCAAGCTTTGACACTTATACCTGTTGGATATTTCTTAGGGTGATACCAGGGTGGAATCCTCAAGCTTGAGCTTTTGTCCATTCTTCATCTCATTACATCATTTTCTCTCTACACCTGAAATTTTTCCTTCATACAAAACTTCACACAATCTTCATTAGCAACATTAGTGTATTCAAAAGATAATAGACCTTTGGGTTTAGCTTTGAAACAGAAAAACTTTTCACTAAAAACATATGGTACTGTAGCAACTCCTTCAAAAAGCTCAGTTTCCTAAAAGAGAGCTCAAAAAGGAATCAATAAGAAGCAAATGCAAATAATGGCAGAAATTTGTCAAAACAGACCAGCAGGTAGAAACCGATTTTTTCGAAAATCTTCTGTTGCTCAAGTAAAAATGTGTTTAACTAATGAAAGTTATCTAACATACTGTGTGATTTATTAGTAAATTTTCAGCTCAATCCGACTTACAGAGACTCCTCACGAATTTTATGGTGGAGGACAGAAATCTGTTTCAGGACAACAACTCCCCAAATCTTACTTTCCTCTCATTAGAGGTCATTCTTGGCACAAAAAGCAAACAAAAAGGATAAGAAAAGGTCATTACTAAAGTAATAACTTCCAAGACTCAAGGAAACTCTTGGGTTATCTCCCAACAAGTACTTTTGTTTAACGCCTTTAAGTTAGGCACAAGAAGCAAGAAATCAAGTATTTTCAAATGAAGCGTTAACTCTCTTGTTCTTTCCTTTCTTACCTTTCTTCTTCTCTTTAGGGAAAATATGATTGCTTACTGGAGGAGCAAAATGCATAATGCCTTTTCCCACATCTATTATTGCTCCAAGATGTTTCAGTAGGGATCTTTCAAGTGTGATCTGTCCTTTGCCTGCATATTCAATAACAAGATAATCAGTAGACACCATTTTCCCTGAGATTTTTGTAAACACACCTTCAGCTATTCTAATGGGTAATAAAGTGGCATTATTAGTAAGAGAGATTTCCTCTCCACCTTTAGAAAGCCCCCAAAGACTCAAAGGCTCATAAATATCTTTAGGCATAAGGCAAAATTCAAACATGATGTCACAACGAGCATCAAAAGTTGCACTATTTATAGTGATTTGATTGTGGGAAACCACTTTGAAGGCTCAGAATTTATTGGAACATAATCATGGTACTCCCTAAGTGTGTGATAACAACTGTTTAAAGCAGCAATACCGGACTCAAAGTGTTCAACCTAGCAAAAATATTTATGAAAGAGGAATCAGACTTGCAAGACGTATTATAAATTATTATCAATTTCTTTATGGCATCAAAAGCTTCATCCTCAGTACATTGAAAAATATCTTTTTTAGCCACAACATCCAAAGCATATCTATAACAAAGAGCAATAACGCGGTAGAAACTATTGATAACCAAGCTAAGACTCATCTTAGGCTCAGTTTTCCTTTGTAAAGCAGAGATTCTAGACCAATCTTCTTTAAAACTATCTTCACCTTTTTGCTTGAAAGCAAGGATCTCTTCCATAAGTTTTAGAGAGATAGGACCAAAACCAGATATGGTAGCAACTAGGGCAGGAACTATTTTTTGTGTTTTTGAATAAAGAAAGCAAACCAAACTAAAATATATTTTTGGAGTTTTTGATAAAAAGAGGCAAACAAAACCAAGCAAACTAAAAACAAAGTAAAGATAAAGGTTAAGGAGGACTTCCCTTGTGAAGACGTCCTTAGCCTCCCCGGCAACGTCGCCAGAAAGTCTTGATGCGTGTTGAATGCCCTATTGGGAAACCCCAAGAGCAAGGTATGATGCAACACAGCAACAGGTTTTCCCTCAGTAAGAAGCCGAGGTTATCGAACCAGTAGGATGAAAGAAACGCCTCAAAGGTGTTGCAAGCAACGTGGAAACATGCACAACACAAACTCAAGACTTTGCCCCAACTAACAGTGAGGTTGTCAATCTCACTGGTTGCTGTAACAAAGGATTAACTGTATGGTGTGGAAGATGATGATGGTTTGCAGCAAGTAAAAAATAACATGGAAAGATGTATCAATGGTAAAGATTGGACCGGGATCCATAGTTCACTAGAGGTGTTCTCCTTAGATAAACAAACATGGCATGTTGGGTAAACAAATTACAGCAGGGCAATTGACAGGAATTGAGCAAGGCATAATGATGATGCTCGACGTGGCACTTCATTGGTAACCCCAAGCATAGGGTGTGAAGAGAAAGCAGCAAGTTTTACCTCAGTTGAGACCGAGGTTATCGAACCAGAAGGAGGAAGGAAACGTCACACAGGTGTTGCAAGCAACGCGGAGCCCTGCACAACACAAACTCAAGACTTTGCCCCAACGAATCAGTGAGATTGTCAAGCTCACCGATTTGCTATAACAAAGGATTAAACAAACTGTATGGAAGGTAATGGTTTGCAGCAAGTAAACAAGTAACAGTGGAAGATGTATCAATGGTAAAGATTGGACCGGGGTCTATAGTTCACTAGAGGTGCTCTCCTTAGATAAACAACATGGCATGAAGGGTAAACAAATTACAGCAGGGCAATTGACAGGAACTGAGCAAGGCATAATAATGCAATTACTAGTCAGAAAGATCCTATGAGATTCGATTGGGCAATACAACAAGATACATAGACTGCCATCCAACTACATCTATGACTAGAAGTCCACCTTCAGGTTATCATCCGAACTCCCTCCAGTATTAAGTTGCAAGCAACAGAAAACTGCTTTAAGCAAAGTGTGTAAGGTAAACAGTCCACATGTTCCATGAACAAGAGACTGTTGTTTTCTCCCTAGTGGCAACAGCACATCTACAACCGAAGAGATTTATGTCACATCCCTTGGAAACTAGAGGCATGAACCCACTATCGAGAATAAATACCCCCTCTTGGAGTCACTAGCAACTACTTGGCCAAGATAGCTACTAACAACGGAGAGCTGCAAGATCACAAACAACACAGACATGATAGAATCATAAAGACAAAACCATTAATCAAACCAACATAATAATCTCAATATCCATTGGATCCCTGCAAATACAACATGCATGATTACAAATAGATTAGATCTTGATCATGAACGGAGCTCACAAGATCTATACATGAAAGCACAAAGGAGGAGATACAACCATCTAGCTACTACATGGACCCATAGTCTAAGGTGGAACTACTCACGCATCATACCGGAGAGAAGGTCTCCGGGATGATCTCCCCTCCGACGGGGTGCCGGGAAGAACTTCAGATCCCCCTGATCTAGGGACGATGGTGGCGATGACTACAAATGGTTTTTTGGAGATTTGATCGGGTGCTTAGGGTTTCTGCATCAGGGGATTCTTATAGGCGAAGGGGAAGGCCGAGGCGACGGACAAAGGGGGCAAACCCTACCCAGGCACGGAGTAGGGCCCACCCGCGCCTAGGGGGGTTTAGTCGCCCTGGCACGCCTCCTTGTCTCCCCTCTCGACTTCTTGTTCCCCACGGAAAGTAATTGACTTTGACGTTTGTCCCGTCCAATTCTGAGAATATTTCTTTCTAACTTTTCTAAAACCAAAAACAACAGAAAACAGGAATCTGGCACTGTTGCAACTTGTTAGTAGGTTAGTACCAGAAAGCATGTAAAAAGCACCTCAAAGTGTAGACAAAGCAAAGCAAAGTAGATACTAACAAGCATGGAACATCAAAAATTATAGATACGTTTCTGACGTATCAACATCCCCAAGCTTAACTCCTGCTCGTCATCGAGAAGGTAAGTGATAAAAGAATAATTTTTGAGGTGAAATGCACCCTCACAATAAAGATCCAACCATTTGCAATCATTGTAAGCTGGGATCAAAGAACTCTAAACATGTGCATGAAAGATGGAGTTCTAATAATAGGACATAATAACTATGCATGCAACATGGCAAGCTACAAACAAAGATCATGAATAACATGCATTGAAAAATGTTTGTTTGTTTCACATACAGAAAACATAGCATAGTGGCAATCAGCTTGTCCCTCATAGAGTAGCAATATAGATCCATAGGACACCTTCAAAGTTCACAAGAGTGACTAGAAACAAATAGCACAAGAACAAGTAATATCACAATATGTATCAATCAATAAGCTTTAGAACACTGCACACAGGATGAAAACTATGCTCTCTTAATGGTGCCTAAAGGTAGAAGGTGGAGACTCAATAGTGGTGGAAGAAATGCCTTTTTGTAAAGGAAGCAGGGATTACAAGTTTCAAAAAGAGCTTCCAAAAATTATGGTACTTGTTAGCTTTCAACCATCATTGCCCCTATCATAAGCATCTTAAAGTGGTTAAGGTTAAAGTGACAAAGATGGAGTATATGCTTGACAAAGTATAAGTTGGCAATCTCAAGTCCCTTGAATACGAGGGCCATACCTCATGCATAATCAACTTTGGGTCCAGGTAAGTTCTTGTCACTGTAAGTATTTGCATATCATTGAGAACCGCCAACGGGGTACCCCTTGCACATGGTACAAGAGGTTTCCCATAACCAAAATGACAAGGCAAGCAGACAATGAGCATCTTAGCAATCTTTTTATTTACCATATGCATAGTTTTTTATTGAGGATGCTTCATAGATAGCTCATTATGGTGATGCTGCAAGTTTCCACCATGATTAGACATGGCTTAGGCTAGCGGCCCAGACATTTCTCTAACATAGGATACAAACTCCATGGACTTACAAGTTCCCTCTTTATTTCACACCGGTGACATCCATAGACAAAAGAGCATCATATCAACTGAGTACAAAGTACAAGTGCAATGTTGAAAACGTTCTCCGTGACAACACGGTTCTGCTAATTCCAACTTATAAGTGCAAGCATATACAAAAAAGTTGTCACAATGGTTCAAGTTTATTAGGGGAAAAGAATATAAAGTGTTCCATCAAGTTCGTGAGGCCTTTAATCACTAAGTTTTCACATAACAAAATAGTTTTTAATTGGAAGATAGATGAAAACAAGAATATACTTGGAATGGTGTAACACACCATGCATAGGAGTTTATAGTGGACACTTTGGAATAACTTGGTTTCTTGGGAGTTGGAAGCATGAGTAGAGCTTACTCATACAAGTGGAGGCTAGCAAAAGACTGGGAGCAACCAACTAAGAGAGCAATAATAGCCATAATCATGCAGTGCAACAAAGCATACTAATCAAATCAAAGAGTGGTACTACAAGTCAAGGACTAAATGATCATAGAGGCTAATGGTGACTTTTCATAGTCATAACATGGTGTGAGCATGTGCCAAGTCAACCCAAGCAAAGCATCAAAGCAGAATACCACAATACTATGCTTTTGCATGCTAAAACAACGCATAATTTCTTCAAGGCACACTAAGCAATCCCAATTGTTTGGAACAAGACATGCTACAGCAATAATCACTAAGCATAATGCTAAAACAACACCTAGCATGTCATGCTAAAGTCTAAGTCACAGTCAATGCAAGCTCCTCTTGCACTTCAAGCAAGAACTCACTACTCCTTTCCAACACCAAGTAAACTTATTTGCAAAACAACACAGCGGAACGGGGGTCCAAACTACTTTATTCAAGCAAACTAAAAAAACTAAGCAAAGCAAACAAAAACAAAGACGCTCAAAGAACAACACAACTGTGCATGAAACAATAAAAAACGAAGTGTCTAAACAGACCTGACCTTTTTATTGATGAAAAAGGGGATGCCTTGGGCATCCCCAAGCTTTGACGCTTGTACCTCTTTGATATTTCTTTGGGTGACACCATGTTGGCATCCCCAAGCTTGATCTTTTGTCCATTCTTCATCTCATGGCATCATTCTCTCTTTACACCTGAAATTTTTCCTTCATACAAAACTTCACACAATCTTCATTAGCAACATTAGCTTATTCAAAAGATATTAGACCACTGGCAAAGCTTTGAAACATTAAGGCTTTTCACTAAAAACACAAGCTATTGTAGTAACTCTTTCAAAAAGCTCAATTTACCTGAAGAGAACTAAAAAAGGAATCAATAAGAAGCAAATGCAAATAATGGCATAAATCTGTCAAAATAGACCAGAAGGTAGAAACCGATTTTTTCGAACATCTTTTGTTGCTCAAATCAAAAAGTGTTTAACTAACTAAAGTTATATAACATACTGAGGGATTTACTCGTAAATTTGCATCTCAATCTGAGTTACAGAGCCTCCTCACGAACATTTTTGGTGGAGGACAAAAAATCTGTTTCGGGACAGCAACTCCCCAAATCTTACTTCCCTCTCATTAGAGGTCATTCTTGGCACAAAAAGCAAACAAAAAGGATAAGGAGAGGTCATTACTGAAGTAATAACTTCCAAGACTCAAGGAAACTCTTGGGTTATCTCCTAACAAGTACTTTTCTTTAACGCCTTTAAGTTAGACACAAGAAGCAAGAAGAATCAAGTATTTTCAAATGAAGAAGCATTACCCCTCTTGTTCTTTCTCTTCTTACCTTTCTTCTTCTCTTTAGGGAAAATATGATTGCTTACCGGAGGAGCAAAATGCATGATGCCTTTTCCCACATCTATTACTGCCCCAAGGTGTTTCAGTAGAGATCTTCCAAGTGTGACCTGTCCTTTGCCTACACATTCAATAACAAGATAATCAGTAGACACTATTTTCCCTGAGATTTTTGTAAACACACCTTCAGCTATTCCAATGGGTAATATAGTGGCATTGTTGGTAACAGAGATTTCCTCTCCTCCTTCAGTAAGCCCCCAAAGACTCAAGGAATCATAAATATCTTTAGGCATGAGGCAAAATTCAGACATGATATCACAGCGAGCATCAAAAAGTGTAGTGTTTATTGAGACTTTGATTGTGGGAAACCACTTTGAAGGCTCAGAATTTATGGGAACATAATCATGGTAAGCCCTAAGCGTGTGATAGCAACTATTGATAGCAGCAATACTTGTCTCAAGAGTGTTCAACCTAGCAAAAATATTTGTGAAAGAGGAATCAGACTTGCCAGGTGTACCATAAATCATGATTAATTTCTGTATGGCATCAAAAGCTTCATCCTCAGTACATAGCAAGAAATCTTTCTCAGCCATATCATCCAAAGCATATCTATAATGCAGAGCAATACCATGGTAGAAACTATCAATAACCAAGCTAAGGCTCAGTTTCCCTCTGTAAAGCAGAGATTCTAGACCAAGATTCTTTAAAACTTTCTTCACTTTTTTGCTTAAAAGTGGAGATTTCTACCATAGGGGAAATAAAGATTGGTCCAAAATCAGACATGGTAGCAACTAGAGCAGGAACTAATTTTTTGTGTTTTTGAATAAAGAAAGCAAACCAAACTAGACTAATTTTTTGGGGGATTTTGAAAAGAGGCAAACAAAACCAAGCAAAAGAAACAAACCAAACTAAAAACAAAGTAAAGAGAAAGGAAGGGAAGGACTCCCCTAGTGAAGACGTCCTTAGCCTGGGGGAGGTTTGGCCACCCCAGGCAGCTCCTCGGACTCCCTCCGCGCCTATAAGTTGCCTTCTGACCTAAAAACTCAGGGGGGTTCGATAGTTTTCCAGAAAGAGTTCCGCTCCACCGCCGCCACCAGAAACCAAGATTCGGATCCAGAAACTCCGTTCTGGCACCCTGCCGGGACGGGGAATTTGGAGACGATCATCGCCATCGTCATCACCAACGCATCTCCATCAACCACCGATGTTTCCCTCATCCATGAGTGAGTAATCCCCCGCTGTAGGCTTGGGGATGGTAGGGATTGGATGAGTTCTATCAGGTAATCGAATAAGATCTGTTAGGGGCATAGTGCCTAGTATCGCTATTTGTGCTATTTGACTTTGTTGCAACTTGTTGTGCTTAATGCTTGTCACTAGGGCCCGAGTGCCATTATCTCAGATATGAACCTATTATTGAATCATTATGATAATTTTGTTTATGGTCTTATCTGCAAGTTGTGTATACATATCATTGTCCGGATCCAAAGGCTCCAAAGTGACAATAATTGGGACAACCGGAGGGGATGGCTGTGGTGTGAGGATCACATGTGTTCATGGAGTGTTAATGCTTTGCTCTGGTGCTCTATTAAAAGGATCACCTTAATTTCTAGTAGTTCCCTAGAGGCCCCACTGCCACGGGCTGGCTGGACCAAAGATGTTGTGCAAGTTCTCATTGCGAGCACGTATAACTATATTTGGAGCACATGCCTAGGATTGTTTAGTACTTGGATGCTTATTATTATTTATCTGCAATGCCCTAGATCTTGAAGTTACATGTTTAGACTTGTCCATGCAACGCCCGTCCATCCATCCCTATGCCTACCGCACTCGAATCCTACTATTACCGTTACTGTTACTTCTGCTGTTGTTTCATTGTTGCTGTTGCTTTGCTGTTGCTACTACAAACTGTTGCTACTAATAAACTTCTGTGATCAAGAACTATTTCCAGGTGCAGCTGAACTGACAACTCAGTTGTTAAGGCTTGCAAGTATTCTTTTGCTCCCCTTATGTCGAATCAATAAATTGGGTAATACTACCCGCGAAGACGGTTGCGATCCCCTACACTTGTGGGTCATCAAGACTATTTTCTGGCGCCGTTGCCGAGGAGCATATCTTTATTTGTAAGTTCACTTGGATCTATTATTGTTCACTGCTACTCCTTTCATCATGGGGAAGTCTCGTGATGGAAAGTTTTCCTCCCAGTGCTAGACATGCTGCTTTGCAGAGACTTTTTTATTTTAAACAGGAAGAAGAAGAGAAATTGCCTGAGTCATGGAAAAGATTTTGTTCCTTGATTCATGCATATCCTGGATGTCCATTACCTCAGAATGAGCTTCTTGATATTTATTATAATGGACTAACTGATGATTCTAGGACCTACCTAGATAGCTTTGCTGATTGTGTTTTCAGGAAAAGGACTCCTATAGATGCTGAAGAATTAATGAACAAGATAAGCAAGAATTATGATGATTGGACTTCAACTGAGCTGAATACACCAGAGCCTATTACTCCTGAACCAGTTGTTCCTAAACCAGTTCCAACACCAACAATAAAGAAGAGGGGAGTTATTGCATTAAATGATGAAGTGATGAAGGAAGCTAAAAAGTGTCTAAAGGAGAAAGGTATTAGAGCTGAAGATGTGAAGAATCTACCTCCTATATAAGAATTATGTAAGCCAATTCCCCAATCATTTACTATTGAGGTACACTCTCTCCAACACTTCGATGAAGGTGATATTCCTTATGGTAAGCCTCCTGATCAATGCTTAGAGGAACTTGACATTTTTATTGTTAAACAAGGTAATTTTAATAAACAAGTTCAGAATCATTTATTGGAAAACTCTAGAGCTATCCATGAGTTGAAAGATATTGTGGAAAGAACTTCTAATGATATTAAAATGCTTTGTAAACACTTTCAAATGGTTCAAACTCAACTTGATCAACTTGCTAAGGTACAAAAGGATATGCTAGTTAATGCTTCAGGAAATAAACATGCTTATGGAATTAGAACTAGGAGTGGTGTAGCTACTCAAGATCCTTTATATCCTGAAGGACACCCTAAAAGAATAGAGCAGGATTCCCAACAAGGTGAGGATAGTGGTAGTCCTCGTAAGAGGAAGAAAAAGAAACATAAGAAAGTTGAGGAACCACTTGAACCTGCTGTAGATCCTAATAGTATATCTGTCTCTGATGCTGAAACTGAGAGTGGTAATATTGATAAGTCTCCTGATAAGGAGGAAGTTGAGGAAGAACTTAAGAAACACACTAAGAACACAAGGTACACAAAGGAAGATTTTATTGCTAATAAACATGGTAAAGAGAGAGAACCTTGGGTGCAGAAACCTATGCCTTTTCCAGGTAAGAAACACAAGTCAAAGGAGGAAGTACACTACAACAAGTTTTGTGAGTGGATGAAACCTTTATTTTTGCAAATTCCTTTGACTGATGCTATTAAGTTGCCTCCCTATTCAAAGTATATGAAGGATATTGTCTCTAATAAAAGGAAGATTCCTAATGAGGAAATTTCTACTTTGCTTGCTAATTACTCCTTCAATGGTAAGGTTCCAAACAAAATTGGTGATGCAGGTATACCAACTATTCCTTGCTCCATTAAGAATAATTATGTTAGAACTGCTTTATGTGATTTGGGAGCCAGAGTTAGTGTTATGCCTTTTTCTCTCTACAGGAGACTCCAGCTAGAAAAGTTGATACCAACTGATATATCTTTTGCAAATGGCTGATAAGTCAACTACTGTACCTGTTGGTATATGTGAGGATGTTCATGTTCAAGTTGCTCATAATTGCATGGTCTTAACTGATTTTGTTGTGCTTGAAATGCCTGAAGATGATAATATGTCTATTATTCTTGGGAGACCTTTTCTTAATACTACAGGTGTTGTCATCAATTGCAATCAAGGAAAAGTAACATTCAATATTAATGACAAAGAGCACACTGTCTATTTCCCCAAGAAGGTTGTCAGAAGATATTGCCTGAATTCTATTGAAAATATTGAAGGCATCAGGGTTGGAGAAATATATTGTCCCATTCCACAAGAAAATATTGAAACTATTATGATTGGGACCATTGCTATCAAGTATGAGGTAACATAATCACCTTGTGGAATGCAAAGTTTTGTTTCATATAAGATTGTTTTGGTAACAAGACTTGATCAACCTTGTTAACAAAAGGATTTTAATGAACAAAATAATGTCTCCACTATGGTTATACTTGCTTTCTTTTTCCTTTCTCCCTCCTAGTCTTTGCTTTAGCTTTAGTTTTGCTAGTTGTTTGTTTGTTTGTTTGAGTTTCTTAGAGCTCCTGTAGTTTGGCTTTTGGTTTGCTTTTGCTTCTTCTAAAAAAAACTGTTTCTGCAAGAAAATCAATTTTCATAACCTGAAAATTAGCCAAAAATAAAGTTTTCCGAAAAATCCCAGAAAATTCAAAATAATTTTCTTCTCGAAAAAAGGGGCAGAGTGGCACCTGAGATGATCCATGGGGCCACCCCTAGGCCCCACATCCATGGTAGGCATGACCTACCTAGTGGTGGTGCCTAGGGGGGTCTGGCCCACCTGGGCCCCTCCAGGCTGCCTCCTCAAAGCCACCTTCTTTCTCTCTCCCGAAAAACGCCGGAAAACTTGCTCAATCTCGAGTTCTTGGTGTTCTTGCTCATGATTTTCGATCTCCTTGTTCAACCCATCTCAAGTGCTAATTTTTGGAGGGATTGTTCCTTGGTATGTGCCTCCTCCACTTGTCCAATTAGATTTGTGATTGGTAGATTGTATTTTGAGTATTTTGCTATTGTAGGTGACAGGTTATTTGAGCTTGCATGCTTGTTCTATGTTAGAAACTTTGTTTTGATGCATATGTAGTCCTCTAGCAAGTTCCTATAGTAGTTTCTCATCATTTATCAACTTAGAAATCACTTGGTTTGATGGTTGTCTAAAAATTTCAGCAAAGAAGATGAGTGCTTATTCACTGAATCAATATGACTTGATGGTGCATGAGCCAATGAAGGTTCATCATGAGGAGGCAGTTTTTCCTTCCATATATCCATGCTATGAATTTATGAGAGCTGTGGGGATTCTCCAAGATTTTCAAACTTTGGTTACAAATGCAGGGTTGGAGCACTTTGTTGAAGGTGAACCAATCCAATATGTTAAGTTAACCATGGCTTTTATGCAGGATTTCTGGTTCACTTGGTCTACTTCTAATCCCATGGTCCATTACAAAATATATAATATGCCTGTCAACCTGCCTTTTGCTGATTTCTGTGCAGCAATTAGAGTACCTCAGTGGGGATCTTGTGAGAAGATCAAGGAGAGGCCCAAGTCACTTGTTGATTTGTATGCTGAGATTTGCCAAGGTTTCGACTTCTAAAGGAAAGTGTTAAAATTCGGAACATCTAGCTCCCAACTATTAGATGCTTTTCCTATTTCATTACCAAGTGTGTTCTTGCTAGAAAGACTGCTAGAAAGTTGTCTTCTTTTGATCTAGCTTTTATTGCAGCTGCTCTGAATAGGAATAGTTCTTATAGTTTGGGTGCTTTTCTAGCTCACCGTCTCACCACCAACTATGAGAAGGGTGGAATTTATGGAGGTCTCATTGCATCTAGGTTGCTAGCTTTCCATGGTTTAGAGACTCATTATTCAGATTTTCAGTTCCCCATAGAGAGGCTTGATATTGAATCCATGATTCAGCATGGTTTTGTTTCTTTGGGAGCCAGTGTGAGAAGTTTGCCATATGAACTATCTTTTGCCCAGCAAGGTCGGATAAAGGGTAGGAATGAGAAAATAGTTTATTTGCCTGCACCTGATTTGTTTAACTTTGATAACAGGCAAGGATGGTCACTTACGAAGGAGGAGGTTGACACTTATGTGGGGGAACTCTCCCAGCAAGAGGAGAATGTTGAACAGGATGCCGAAGACAATTCGGTTCAGCCCTCCAACTTGGGAGAGTCTTCATACCAGCAGCCCTAATTTGATTGGGGCGCGTCTTCTTCTTTATCACAGGTGCCTAACTATGATCATTCCTATGATGACCCACCAGCCTGGAGTTATTATTCGCGCTATTGATCCCCACTTAGGACAAAAGCCTAAGCTTGGGGGGAGGTATACCGACATCACACTCATATATATATATATATATCATGTTCGGTCGGTTCTTTGTACATCCATTGTTTTGCTTTCTTTTTGGTTTTTGTTGCTTCTTTCTCAAAAACACAAAAATATCAAAAATATTTTTGTTGTTTCTCTTGGTTTGTTTATTTGATTTGGTTTGCCTTAAAAGAAAAATCCAAAAAGATTTTGCTTTGTTTGGTTTGCTTTGTTCTTGTTTGGTTTTTCTTTGTTTGCTTGTTTCTAAAAAATCGAGAACACCAAAAATATTTGTTGTTCTTCTTTGGTTTTGTGAGTTCTTTGCAGGGTTCAAATTGTCCTCAAGGGTATTGGTTTTCATGTTAATTATTCAAGTCACACAAGTGAAGGGCAATAATGAAGATTAAGACAACTCGAGGTGTGGTAAGAGGCTGGTAACGAACTCTATTTGTTTCACTTTTGTACATATACTCATCATTGTGAGCATGCTTAGCCTGTTTGTGTAAGGTGTATGTCATTATGGATGCTTAGTAGTTCTTGCTTGTCTATGATTAGCTCCAGCCTGCTAATAGTTTGTAGCATGTCATATGAATGTTTGCTTGCATTGTTTTATTCATACTTTGGTATGATATTATGGTATCCTCCTCTGACTGTTCATGTGAATCGACTTGGCACATGCTCACGCATGCATATGACTAATCAATAGTCAGTAAGCCTTGATGATTTATTTTGCCTCAGAGTTCTTGTATCACTTTCATGCCATAATTAGTCCTGTTTTGTTGCAAGCATGATTATGACAGCTATTTCTCTCTCGTTTGTCGCTCCCTCTCTATTGCTAGCCTTCACTTGCACTGAGTATGTGCTTTACCTGTGCTTCCAACTCCCCCAAACCAATATTGCCAGCTGTGTCCACCATACCTACATATTAGCCTCATTTGCAATTTCAGTGCATATTCCTTATGCCGTGTTTTCTTCCAAAATAAAATGTTTGTCTGTTTTGAGAAAGTTAGTTAGTAAAGCTCTCACGAACTTGATGGCACACTTTATTCCTTGCGCTTAATAATTCTAAACCATTGTGACTAGTCCATGAAAGTTATATGCTTGCTTATTATATACTGGAAGTCAGTAGAACCGTGCTGTCACAGGGAACGCTTTCAACACCTGTTGGATATCTTATCCAGTTGATACTTTGCTCTTTTGTTTATGGATGTCGACGATGTGAAATAAAAGAGGAAGTTGTTAGTTCATGGAGTTTATACATTGTGTTAGAGAAACGCCTGGGCCGCTAGCCTAAGCCATGCTTAATCATGGTGGAAACTTGCAGCAACACTATAATGAGCATCTATGAAGCGTCCTCAATAAAAAGCTATGCATATGGTAAATAAAAAGATTGCTGAGATGCTCATTGTCTGCTTGCCTTGTCATTTTGGTTATGGGAAAGCTCCTGTACCATGTGCAAGGGGTGCCCCGTTGGCGGTTCTCGATGATATGCATGTATTTATAATGACAAGAACTTTCAGGTGACCAAAGTTGAGTAGCATGCGGAGCGACCCTCGTACTCAAGGGACTTGGGATTTCTAGTCTATGGTCTGTCAAGCATATGATTCAGAGTGGACCTCACTTTCACCTTAACCACATGAAGATGCCTATGATAGGGGCAATGAGAGCTCAAAGCTAATGAGTACCTTCCTTTCAGCATTAGGAAGACTTTCAAACCTTCACAAAAACCGTTTTCACAATTTTGTTAAGTCACCACTTATTCTATGAGCACCTTCTTGGGAGCATAGTTGTCATTCTCGTGTTTGTTCCAAAACTTAGTTAATTATGTCATGACTTTGATGCTTGTATCTCTGATATCTTTATCTCTAGTCTTTATGTGAACTTCAGAGGTGCCTCAACATTTTGTGCTCTTCAAACAAAGGCAAGCGAGATACCACTCTATCATACCTTATTATGAGCATTGCAATGTTGCTTATGTTTATGTTTCATGATACTTATTATTATTGAGTTGGTTTCTCTTCATAGCTTGCAATGACAGTCATTGAGTAGACTTAGTTGCATAATTTTTATTATAAATTGTCTAAGCATCTACTTCTGTGCTGAGAATATATACATCATATGAAGCAAAGTGTTCATGAAAGTTCTTTTTTATCGCACTCAGTTTTCAACTGAATTGCTTACACTACTAGGAAAACGGTCGTCTGTGGCGCACTAGGGGTGCGCCACAGGCCTTGCGCTACGACTATCTCCTAGCCGTGGCGCACTGCCTGGTGCGCCACGGTTATGTCGAGATAGGCGTAGCGCACCTGCTAGTGCGCCATGGATATGTTGGCAGGTGCGCTACGCTTTGGATCTTCTGTGGCGCACGTTGCAGTGCGCCACCAAGCTGCGCAGGTGCGCTTTAGTTGTAGTGCGCCACAGAAGCTGTGCCATGTGCGCCACGGGTGTCTTTTTTTAAAAAAAAATTCAGGGCCAGATGATATACAATATAGATTATATACAATATTATAGGCAGATATACACACAGATATAAGATATACAGTTATATATATAAATACACAATTCGCAAAACAAGATTAAAACAAATACATATAGATAAGTCTCATACATGAATACATAAGTTATACATTGTTTCGATCAAGTTACAAAGTAGTTGGTGACATGCGAATACATGTGTCGATCGAACAAGTTAGAGCTCGGAAGCTCGCCTAGACATCTAAACTAGCTAGACACAAACGCGGGATAAACAACCAAAGAAGATAATCATGATCACCGCGACGAAGGTGTAGGTCTTCATCCGGTTCCTCGTCCTAACTCCCGCTAGATAGCGCGTGTATCTAGCTTCCGCCGCCGCCATAGTGTTGTACCCTTTGTAGCTATTACCGCTGAAACGGTGCACCTGTCTCCGGCAGTCTTCCAAATCATCGTAGACTTCGGGAACCCGTCCCTTGTACACGACGTACCACGTCATCTACAAGTTGACAATAATAATTAACCGATGATTGAAAAAACATATATAATTAAAGTCGCATATGAAGATACACTTATAGAAAGTACTCCTAAATCAAAAAGACCAAACTCAAAAAGCATGCCTCATATATAACTAGGTTGTTCGACACAGGAATATGATACGATGGAACTGTCCGCCAAGTAGGATGCACAACACCTGGACCTGTGCATAGCACAAGGCGGACAATCCCATCGCATCACATTCACATATATAGTGTGCCACGACATTTCAATCATCGGCATTATTCTTGAAAAAGACCAAAGTAACTCGAAAAGAATGCCTCATATATAACTAGCTAGGTCGTTGGACACAGGAATATGCTATGATGGAACCGTAAGCCAAGTAGGATGCACAACATCTGGACTTGTGCATAACACAAGGCTTACAATCCCATCACAGCATATTCACATATATAGTGTGCCACGACATTTCAATCATCGGTATTATTCTCGAAAAAGACCAAAGTAAATCAAAAAGAATGCCTCATATATATACATAGGTCGTTGGACATAGGAATATGCTATGATGGAACTGTGAGCCAAGTAGGATGCACAACACCTGGACTTGTGCATATCACAAGGCTCACAATCCCGTCGTAGCACATTCACATATATAGTGTGCCACGACATTTCAATCATCGGCATTATTCTTGAAAAAAGACTAATAAAATAAGGAAAAAAAGAAGGACCAAAATGAGCAAAGGACCAAAGAGTAAGCAAAAAACCCAAGCATTGATTGATATATAATAATAATAAGCAAAAGAAGTAAGCGATGATTCATAAACCTAATAAGATAAGTATAGTAGCATGTACACTTGTCCACATACACACTAGGGTCATCTATAGTTTGTAACTACAACTAGGCCAACATCAAACCTTATGGCTCGACTTAGGGAACGGGAGGACGCCTTGTCTCGTCATGAACTTCCTATAGTCACCCTGCATCTCTAGGCGATCTTCTATGTCACGGTTATTCGGGATATTTCCTCCGTAGAAGATCCCCTCAAGTCATGACATCACGAAGATGATTGCCCCAAATCTGCTTTGGATGCGATACATCTCTTGTCTAATATCTGAATCGTGATCTTGGCCTTTGCTTCGACCTCTGTTTGAGATGATCGTGACATAGAATTCTGCTGGTCAAGTAGGAACGCCTCATGTGATGGAGTGCGTAGTAGGCTTCCTTCTTCGTTCTCCGGTGCTTCACGAGGGAACTCCGGTACGTGGTTGAAGACGTGCCTGCCGAACTTGACCTTCGTACGCACGAAGGTGGTGCCTTCCGTCGAGGCATAGCCAGTGAGAGCATCATCCAGAACTTCCTTGATCTTGTCGTAGTTTTTCTTATTTTCTAGACTCCCCGAGTCGAAATATGTGGCGTGGGAATGCTTCAGCGATAAGGAGATGAGCGTGCAGTGTTCATCTCTGCGCAAAAAATTCAAATGGAATGTGTTGGAAAAAGAATGATGATAATCTAATAAAGCCAATCGACGGTGGCGAGTGAATAACGACTTACTCGGGAAAGTAAGGCACGAGAATGTATTCCTTTGTCTTGTTCGCCATGAGGATTTTTTTAGGTACGAGGCCACGATACGTCGTTCAGCGGGGGAACCCAAGCAGCCGTCACGCATGTAGTAGGGGTCCACTATAGCGATGCCCGGTGTGTTCTCTCTAATGATCTGCATGGCCAGCCGAGAGAAACAGGCGGACCATGGTATAGTGCAGGTATAGGTGGAACATATTGAAGATGTCGTCGAACCGCAGGAAGAACAGATCCGCAGGGGCATTGTCGACGAAGCCCAAGCCTGGTGGCACCTTAACCACGAATACCGGCTGCGGGGGATCTTTCTCCGCCAGAAGGCGTCTCTCTATCGTCAACACGCCGTCATGCACACTGCGATTCTGAATCTGGCGAGCCTCGCAAATTCTTAGGTAGCATGGGCTCACCCGCCACATGAATCCTCCACATAATACCTCGGTCTTGGTGGCCCGTCCGAAACCTGATCGGATTCGCGATTGACGCCACCGGCTGGCTCGAGCTGCTAGATTTTCTTTCCTGCCCTTTTTTCCTTTTGGAGAGCGGGCAGGCACATAATATGAGCACCGCCGCCCTATGTAGTGTGTCGGGCTTAGAATAAAGGGCCGGTTGGTTGTATCAGCTGGCTCAGAAGGCGCACGCTGGAGGCGCTCTCGAGAACCAAACAGACGCTTGGTGATAGTGGCTTTCTCTGTGGGGCCACCAGCTAGGTCTTTGTTGCTAAACTGAGTGTTGAAGAAGTGATCATTCCAGTCTTCGTCATCCTCGGCCGGATCCTGCGCCATGTGCATATCATCAACATGATCATCCGACCCACCGCGTGGAGGTGATGGCGAGGGCGATAAGGGGGCCTTGCCACCGCTTGTCGCTGGCGCGACAGGCGGTGCTGTTGTCTGTGGCGTGATGGCCCCCGCCGTCCCCAAACGGATCATGCTCTTTGGCCATTGCAAGAATAAGCCGAAGCAACTTCTGAGGACAGCCGGCTCTTCTTCATCCGCTCCTAGGGGTTGAATGGGAGGTTCCAGGTTGTCGCAGCCCCTTAGGACCCGACTAATTTTAACCCTGTGCACGCTATCTGGCATCGTCCTTGAGTGGAACATGGGCCGCAAGGGTTGAACGATGGTACCCTTGGCAACATCCCTCAGCTCGCTATTCACGTAGCATAAGAGAGTGCAAGGAACATCCGTCTGCGAAAAACATGTACGGCGTCGTCAGAGATGCCATAAGAGTAATAGATGGCGTGAAAGGTGGTAAAGCAATTTGTTTACCGTGATGGCGTCGAGATCGGCTAATGTCGAGGCACCGCATACGGCGATGGGCGTGTAAGAGACGGAAGGGCTGCTTGATGGCGCGGTGCTGGCTGCCGGTGTATTCTCCCTACCGGTGCGAAATGCCAAACTCTTGCCAAAATGGAAATGAATCAACATTTTGGCAAAACAAATGGCAACTTGTTCACACACAAACACAAGAGAGAGAGACCGATCCATACACACATGAACATATCATTATCCTCTCCATACACACATGCATGAGCATCATCGATACTCTCCATATACACACACATGACCATCGATCCTCTCCATACACACATCATGAGCATCGATCATATACATACATATGAGCATATCATCCATATACACATGAACACATCCTTACATGGACAACTTACTGAGATGAGAGATCGATCGCGAGAAGATGGAAAGGAGAGGTGCGCGCGATACCGGAGAAGGAGATGAGAGACCGGAGAGCTTCCTCTATTACGTATGTAACATCCAAGGCAAGTTCTACATGCTAAAAATGGTGAATGGGTGGAGAAATTGAGGTGGGAAGGAGAAGGATATAGACTAGATCTAAGGAGGAAGAAGAAGGGGAAAGTGAAGTGTGGGGTGGTGGATGATCACACATGTGCACAAAGTGAAGCTGCCAAAAAAAAGGGTCGACACATCCGTGGTGCACGTGGCCCCAGTGCGCCATAGGGAATAATAACATCCATGGCGCACATGCCATAGTGCGCCACGGATGTGTCTGCCCGTTTTACAGAGCAGAGGGGCATGCGCTTAGGCGTAGCGCACCCCCTACATGTGCGCCACGGTTTAACACTAACAAGCGTAGCGCACCTACCCTATGTGCGCTACGGGTCTGGCGTGCGGCCACAAGGCCCTGGCCCACACATATCTGTGGTGCACTATGACCATGTGCGCCACGGTTGTTCTAGTTACTAGTAGGGCACTGGCCATAGGTGAGCCACGCCTATTTTAGCAGTGGGGCACTTCAACCATGTGAGCCACGGATGAGCTGATTACCTATAGCCATTTTCCTAGTAGTGTTAAGGACAAGCAATAAGCTAAGCTTAGGGGGAGTTGATATGTCCAAAACGTATCTACTTTCTCGAACACTTTGCTATTGTTTCTTCTCTAAACTTGTGTGATTTGGATACAACTAACACGGGCTGATGCTGTTTTCAGCAGAATTACCTTGGTGTCTTGTTTTTGTGCAGAAAATCAACTATCAGGAAAAATCTCGGAAAATATGCCAAAAATTATATTTCACCAGAATATCCACGGATCCATAAGGGGAGACAGAAGGGAGGCCTGGGGGGCCCAGACCCACCCCAGGCACGGGCCCACTGACCATGCGCCTAGGGGAGGTCTGGCCACCCTAGGAAGCTCCTCGGCCTCCCTCCGCGCCTATAAGTTGCCGTCTGACCTAAAAACTCAGGGGGTTCGATAGTTTTCCAGAAAGAGTTCCGCTCCGCCGCCGCCACCAGAAACCAAGATTCGGATCCAGAAACTCCGTTCTGGCACCCTGCCGAGACGGGGAATTTGGAGAGGATCATCGCCATCGTCATCACCAATGCATCTCCATCAACCACCGATGTTTCCCTCATCCACGAGTGAGTAATCCCCCGCTGTAGGCTTGGGGATGGTAGGGATTGGATGAGTTCTATCATGTAATCGAATAAGATCTGTTAGGGGCATAATGCCTAGTATCTCTATTTGTGCTATTTGACTTTGTTGCAACTTGTTGTGCTTAATGCTTGTCACTAGGGCCCGAGTGCCATGATATCAGATATGAACTTATTATTGAATCATTATGATAGTATCGTTTATGGTCTTACTGCAAGTTGTGTACACATATCATTGTCCGGATCCAAAGGCCCCAAAGTGACAATAATTGGGACAACCGGAGGGGATGGCTGTGGTGTGAGGATCACATGTGTTCATGGAGTGTTAATGCTTTGCTCCAGTGCTCTATTAAAAGGATCACCTTAATTGCCAGTAGTTCCCTAGAGGCCCCGCTGCCACGGGCTGGCTGGACAGAAGATGTCGTGCAAGTTCTCATTGCGAGCACGTATGACTATATTTGGAGCACATGCCTAGGATTTTTTAGTACTTGGATGCTTATTATTATTTATCTGCAATGCCCTAGATCTTGAAGTTACATGTTTAGACTTGTCCATGCAACGCCCGTCCATCCATCCCTATGCCTACCGCACTCGAATCCTACTATTACCGTTACTCTTACTTCTGCTGCTGTTTCACTATTGCTATTGTTGTTGCTGTTGCTACTACAAACTGTTGCTACTGATAAACTTCTCCGAGAAAGAAATATTTCCAGGTGCAGCTGAACTGACAACTTAGTTTTTAAAGTATTCTTTGTATCCCCTTGTGTCGAATCAATAAATTGGGTAATACTAGCCGCGAAGACTGTTGCGATCCCCTACACATGTTGGGTCATCATCCATAGTTCACTAGAGGTGCTCTCCTTAGATAAACAACATGGCATGAAGGGTAAACAAATTACAGCAGGGAAATTGACAGGAACTGAGCAAGGCATAACAATGCAATTACTAGTCAGAAAGATCTTATGAGATTCGATTGGGCAATACAACAAGATACATAGACCGCCATCCAACTGCATCTATGACTAGAAGTCCACCTTCAGGTTATCATCCGAACCCCCTCCAGTATTAAGTTGCAAGCAACAGACAACTGCTTTAAGCAAAGTGTGTAAGGTAAACAGTCCACATGTTCCATGAACAAGAGATCGTTGTTTTCTCCCTAGTGGCAACAACACATCTACAACCGAAGAGATTTCTATCACTTCCCTTGGAAACTAGAGGCATGAACCCACTATCGAGCATAAATACCCCCTCTTGGAGTCACTAGCAACTACTTGTCCAAGATAGCTACTAACAACGGAGAGCATGCAAGATCACAAACAACACGGACATGATAGAATCATAAAGACAAAACCAATAATCAAACCAACATAATAATCTCAATATCCATCGGATCCCCGCAAACACAACATGCATGATTACAAATAGATTAGATCTTGATCATGAACGGAGCTCACAAGATCTATATATGAAATCACAAAGGAGGAGATACAACCATCTAGCTACTACATGGACCCATAGTCCAAGGTGGAACTACTCACGCATCATACCGGAGAGAAGGACTCCAGGATGATCTCCCCTTCGGCAGGGTGCCGGGAAGAACTTCAGATCCCCCCGATCTAGGGACGATGGTGGCAGCAGCTATAGACAGTTTCGTGGAGATTTGATCGGGTGCTTAGGGTTTCTGCATCGGGGGCTTCTTATAGGCGAAGGGGGAGGCCGAGGCGGCGGCCAGAGGGGGCAAACCCTACCCAGGCGCAGGGTAGGGACCACCCGCTCCTAGGGGGGTTTAGCCGCCCTGGCATGCCTCCTCGTCTCCCCTATGGACTTCTTGTTCCCCATGGAAAATAATTGACTTTGACGTTTGTCCCGTCCAATTCCGAGAATATTTCTTTACTAACTTTTCTGAAACCAAAAACAGCAGAAAACATGCATCTGGCACTATCGCAACTTGTTAGTAGGTTAGTACCAGAAAACATGTAAAAAACACCTCATAGTGTAGACAAGCAAAGCAAAGTAGATACTAAACAAGCATGGAGCATCAAAAATTATAGATACGTTTCCGACGTATCACATAACAATGCAATACTAGACAAAAAGATCCTATGAGATTCTATTGGGCAATACAACAATATACATAGACCGCTATCCAACTACATCTATGACTAGAAGTCCACCTTCAGGTTATCATCCGAACCCCCTCCAGTATTAAGTTGCAAGCAACAGACAACTACTTTAAGCAAAGTGTGTAAGGTAAACAATCCACTTGTTCCATGAACAAGAGACCGTTGTTTTCTCCCTAGTGGCAATAGGACATCTACAATCGAAGAGATTTATGTCACTTCCCTTGGAAATTAGAGGCACGAACCCACTATCGAGCATAAATACCCCCTCTTGGAGTCACTAGCAACTACTTGGCCAAGATAGCTACTAACAATGGAGAGCATGCAAGATCACAAACAACACAGATATGATAGAATCAAATAGACAAAACCATTAATCAATCTGATATAGTAATCTCAATATATATCAGATCCCTGCAAACACAACATGCATGATTACAAATAGATTAGATCTTTATCATGAACGGAGCTCACAAGATCTATACATGAAAGCACAAAGGAGGAGATACAACCATCTAGCTACTACATGGACCCGTAGTCCAAGGTGGAACTACTCACGCTTCATACCGGAGGCTGGCATGATGAAGAAGAAGGCCTCCGAGATGATCTCCCCTCTGGCAGGGTGCCAGGAAGAACTTCAGATCCCTCGATCTAGGGATGATGGTGGCGGCGGCTACAGACAGTTTCATGGAGATTTGATCGTGTGCCTAGGGTTTCTGCATCGGGGGCTTCTTATAGGCGAAGGGGCAAGCCAGGGGGGCCACCAGGGTGGCTGCACCCCCCAAACACGGGGTGGGCCCATCCGCGTCGCCAGGGTGTGTGGACCCCTGGTGAGCCTTCTCCGTCTCGTCTTCTGGCTTCGTGTTGCCCACGGTAAAATTATAGATACTTTTCCGATATCACATCTCCGCTTCCAGCGCCGCCCTGTCAACCGGAGGAGGCGGCACTGACACACTATCGACATTGAGATGCCAAATGCTAGGGAGGGAGGCATCATGGTGATCGTACCGATCCTGATCATCCCACCGCCGAATGCATTCCTTGTAGGGGTTCGTAGCATGGAAATCAAAAAAATTCTACCGCATGCACACAAACAAGCCAAGATCTATCTACTAGATTGTAGCAACGAGTCGATAGAGGAACTCACCCTCGAAGATTCCAAAGCGGTTAACGAGAGCAGATTATCGTGGGTGATGTAGTCGTACTCTTGCCGATCTCAAGATCGTGTAGACGATCCTTCCGGCGCTGCATTCCGGCAGCGCTTCCGCAGTTGGTCACACGTTCGGTACTTGATGAAGACATTCCTCTCCCTTATTCCAGCAGGTAGTGGAGGTTGTAGTACTCTCCTCGCGATTCCGGTAGCACGACAGCGTGCTGTCGGAAGTAGAGGGGAGATCTCGCAGGGCTTCGCCTTAAGCCGGAGCGAGTATGGTGGAGTATGAGAGAGGCCTTGGCGATCTAGGGTTTAGAGGCACCAAGGGGAGGGTGTAGCCGGCGGCTAGGGTTTGGGGAAACCCTAGTCCGCGACTTGGGAGGAGCCCTAGGCGGTGGCAGCACTTGGAGGTGGTGGCACCGGCGACTTGGGGCTAGGGTTTTGGGTGTGTGGGTAGGGGCAGCCCTACCCCTCCTTATATAGGTGGGAGGGAGGTGGTTGGGAGGAGGGAGTCCTCCTCCAACTCCTAATCCTTGGCCGGTGGGTGGAGGGAGTGGGACTTCCTCCCCAAGTAGGTTTCCTACTCTCCCTCCACCAAGCAAACTTCAGATTTGACTTTTCAAATTGGCGTTTGACTTTCAAACCTGGATTTGATTTCTCTCTCCATATTGACCAGCCAAGTGACCTAGTACATGATGCAACCATTCCATATTGTCATGACAAATCCATGTACCATTCCCCTCTGGAGTGCCGGACCTTCCAGACCCTTCTAGAACATTCCTGGTGAAAACACCGGAATCATTTCCGAACTCCGAAACATGACTTTCCTTATATGAATCTTATTCTCTAGACCATTCCGAATCTCCTCGTGATATCCTGGATCCCATCCGAGACTCCGAACAACATTCGGTCTCTTACTCATCATTCCATAACTACTCAACAACATCGAATCCTTAAGTGTGTCTCCCTACGGTTCGTGAATTATGCGGACATGACCGAGACACTTCTTCGATCAATAACCAATAGAGGAATCTGGAAATTCATATGGCTCCCACATATTTCTACGATTACTTTGCGATCGAATGAACCACTTACATATGATACAAATTTCCTTTTGTCTCACGATAGTTTACTTATCCGAGGTTTTGATCGTCGGTATCTCTGCATACCTAGTTCAACCTCGTTACTAATAAGTACTCTTTTCTCGTTCCCGTGATATGTGATCCCTTGTGAGCCAGTCACATGCTTGCAAGCCAATTGGATGACATTCCACCGAGAGGGCCCAGAGTATATCTATCCGTCATATGGATGGACAAATCCCACTCTTGATCCATGTGCCTCAACCCATAATTTCCAAACACTCAATGCCATCTTTATAGCCACCCAGTTATGGTGTGGTGTTTGATGTCATCAAAGCATCCTTCCGGTGATGGTGATTAGCATGATCTCATGGTCGAAGGAATTAGGTTACTATGTATCAGAAAGCTTATAGCAAACGAACTATTAAAATGACTTGATCTTTATGCTACGCTTATCTATAGGAGTATGTCCATCATACCATTCTCCTAATGATATGATCTTGTTGTTAACAACATCTCAATGTTCATGATCGGGAAACCACAATCATCTATTAACTAACAAGCTAGTATTGTAAAGAGGCTTTACTAGGAACTCTTATTTAGTTTACAAATCACACAAGTATTAATGTTTCTGGTTAATACTATTATAGCATGAATGTAAACATTTATCATAAACACAAAGATATAATAATAACTACATTTATTATTGCCTCTAGGGAATATCTCCAATAGTCCTGTACTAGCATTTACCGACGATCGCGCTCCCGTCGTTCAGGCCACGCCGTGGGCGCAAGTGCCATTGGACCCACAAAATCTTCCGCCCATGGAGGCGGCAACAGATTTCGGCGGCGTCTGCGTGGAGCTGCTCTCGCACGTGGTATATGCGACGATATTGGTGATCATCGAGGGTGGCGACAACCCAAGGACAAGCCCGCTCGTCGTCATTGGTAGTCTTCTTCAGCCAAAACGACATCTTCGTGATGCTGGCTAGGGCGAGGGGGTATTGCTTGGCTAGAAGTGCCAATGGTGAGGCCACTCCCGACGCATGCACTCACAACCGTTAGATTTTAGGACCAGAGTTGTCACAATCATAGATTGAGGCTGCTAAGCTAGATTTTTTTGGAGAGCGCTACGTGTCCCCCGGGGGATAACTTCCCCCGATCCCTCGGGTCCCCTGTGTGACACGTGTCCTCTTTTTTTTGTCCTGATTACCGCTTTTGCTACAAATTATCCCGATTTTCTACAAGATGTTCCGCTTTTGCTACACGTAGCAAAAAACGATTCAACCCAAACAATAGAAAAACAGACTGAGCCTCGCCGGAGATTTCGCCGGCGACCGTGTACCAAAAAGGTTGTACTAATGTAGCAAACCCGACCTCGCCGGAGACCTTGCCGGAGACTTTCGCCGGTAGGCCTCGCCGGAGACCTCGTAGCAAAAAAATTTACGTTATTGTAGCAAAACCATAAAACAGGTGTAGCAAAATATTTTTTCTAATGTAGCAAAACGCACATCGCCGGAGACATCACCGGAGACTCTCGCTGGAGACCTCGTAGCAAAACCGTAGAAATTAATTGTAGCAAAAAAATTACACGAAAGTAGCAAAAAAAATATGAATACATAGCAAAACATATGTGCTAAGGTAGAAAAACGTTCTTAGCAAAGACTGACATAAAAGTAGCAACACCGACTAACTAAATTAGCACACGCTCTAAACTGTGGTAGCAACGCCGGAGACTGTTCGCAGCATTGCCGTCACCAGGGGCTATGGCTGTGTGTTTCCGTGTCGCAGCACGACGAAGTCCATCTGAGGCGACAACACGGAGCACCACCGTCGTCCTTCCTTCCGTCGGACGCCTCTGTCCATCGCAGCACACGTGAAAGGGGACGTGGTGGCCATGGCGAACTACCGGCAGAGAACGGCTGCAGAAGTAAAAGCTTGCCCATAGGTAGCTCCTCTCACTAGAGCACCTCCAACCCATATGGACTCCATCTCGGCGAAGGGAGGCGACGCGGATGAGGACGAGCGGCGGCGTGGTTGCGGAGGAGCAACAACGTGCAGGCGGAAGAGCAGCTACGGCGGCGGAGGAGCTGTGGCAGCGCAACCTGCTAGGGTGTGGGCAGCGCAGTGACGCGACCTGCTAGCAGCACGCGGAGCGGCGACGCGACCTGCTGGGGGCGGGCGACGCAACCTGCAAAGACTGCGCGACGCCAGCTGGGCAGGCGGCGCGGGTTGCGGGATGCAGCGGTGGTTCCGTGCGTGAATGAAGAAAAGAAGAGAAAGCTGGTGAGACCAACTGCGCGCACGTGAAGGGACTGACCTGGGGGATCGGAATGCACGTCCCCCCCCTTCCATTTTTTTTATCATGAGGGAGGCATATCTCGATAAGCAGCTGGGCCCTATGGACATGCCCTGGCCCTTGAGGCAGCGAACGAGTACTCCTCATGCCCGGAAAACACCGTGGCCGGTCTTCTCTCTCCTCCCCACCCGACCCTCCCATGCTTCTTCCTCTCTCCCCGAGCGCGCACGCCCGCCAAATCAAGCAAGCCGCCGCCTCCTGCCTCGATTGCCACCGCCGGTGTCCAATCCGCCTCCTCTCTCAACGGTTCACAGCCCAATCCGGTCGGTTCCGACGCCCTCAGGTCCAGGGAATGGCTCCCTGCCGGGCTAGGCACATGCCGAGCGGCGGTTTCACCCCCTATGCCCCGTGGAGCGGAAGCCGGCCGTTTTTGCTCGGTTCGGAATGCTCGGATGTGATGGTGACATGGGAGGCCGAGGTGGAGCTCGGCTCTGGCAGTTCGAGTGGACTCCGGTCCTCCCTGCGTCCTTGTTGTCGTCGTCCTTTGTCTGCAAAACTTGTCACCGGCCAACTCCGGCACCACCAACATCTTCAGTTCTTCGCTCCTCTCCGCCATCGAGACCAGGTAGAGGTTGCTCCTTTTTTCCTTTTCCCTAATCTGATGTTTTGGCATGGAACGACTAATCTTTTTACCCCCTCCTTTATTTGTTCGTACTCCGTTCTTATCTCCTATATTCGACAGTCCAATGGATGAAGCTAGGTGTCAGTAACGATTCACATGCGATCTTCTGCTGCAGTGGTCGCTCGATGTTAACGAGCGCAGAACGAGATGGAGCTGACTAATATAATAGATGGTCCAAGAACCAAGGCGAACCAATTTTTTGTTGCTGGTTATAGCTCTCCATAAGTGCACTGGTTTGCTATAGTTGTTCACTAAAGTTCATGCAAGGAGGCAGTGGGACAAGGCATGGGTGCTTTATTCTAGGTAAAAATAATACTCCACTTTAAATTCCTACAGTTTTGTATATCAAGGTGGATGATGAAAGGGTCTTTTTGGTGCATGTCCCAAAAATTTTGTATGCTCCCTTCATATCTCCTAAAGTTAGCTCACCTCCTAGAATTAGAGATTCAGGTTTAGATTGCTCAAGTAACATTAACCCCTTGCCTTATTATTACCCTAGAAAAACCACCGTGCTATTTGGTATTGTTTATTTTATATTAACTCTTTATAGATCAATAAAATTGGTATTTTCTACTAATTATTGTTTTGTTGCATTTAAAAGCCAACAAACAGTTCAGTGAACTGTGTTAGCCACATCTTTGAGAGATATAAGAAATTCTGAATTTTTGTATCTTATTATCATAGATTACTGAAGGTTACCATACATGCACTTTGAGTCATTTTTCTGGCGGGTTTTAAAAGCTTTAGCAGTTTCAAAGCATTGAAAGTTTCCAGTTCAAGGAATAATGAGCTTGCTGAAAGGAAGTAAAGAAGTGGCAAGATCCAAATTATTGTCTGGTATAGTGGTATGCGACATTCTGCAATTAATATACGGAGCAAAATAAATTCTATCATGCTCCATTGATTCATATAGTTTGGCAACATATGAATAGTACCAAAGGTGCTTGCGGCAGGGTTACACGGATCAAGATATATTATCGTTTTGTATACCATCATTTTATTTGATGCCCACTCAATACCTTGGATCAAAATTACACTTTTGCTTCGGACCCCACTCCTTCTTTCAAACTTTGACAAATAAAAACTCGATACCGATTGTTTAGAGGACCATATAAACCCATCCGAAGTCTGTATGGTCCTCTTAGACGTATAATCACCGTATACGTATACTCATGTGCCTGCGGCAGACGAAAATCGAAAGTTATATAACAGCAACAAAAAAAATTAAATGACATGCAGAAATGTAGATCGCCATAATAGGAGGTGGAATCAGCCGAGCAGAACGTAGATTATATCCGGTTCGACCGAGTACACATATACAGAGATATATATGGCCTCGATATATACGGCTTTCGACGGGTCAAAAAATAAAATGGTCCATACAGATTAAGTTTAGGGGATAGGTTACCAAGCACACCTCTCAAAATTATTACATTTGTTTTCTACTATTCTCAACCAACCTATTGGATCAGACTTCTTGGTTAGGTTTATACATTAGCATACCACTTAGATTATATTTTCTTGAGAGTACTGTTGAGGGATCCGTTCTTGGCTGGAACTCGGCAGGACATAAATTCAATCATGGCTAAGTCCATTTACAGCCCAGAGGCGCACATGTGCTGCAGTGAGTGACTGCGCCAGTCTTCCCTCTCGTCGCCTCGCAATCATGATCTGCACCAGTACCACCGTGTAGGAGTACAAATGTATCCGAACACAAGTCGAGAAATACATCATCGGGGTTGTTCCATTTCCAAGGTATCTCCGCCGGAACAACACATCTGGCCGACTCAAATCGTTATTTATTCGTTTGGGTTGGTTTGCGGTTGTTTTTAGATCGAAGTGTGGTCTGATTGGCCATCCACGACCAGCGGTACGATCCATTTATTTGGCTAGGGTGAGGATTTTTTTTAAAAATTGAAATGTAAGTCGTCCGTGCTAAAAACTGGCAAAGTCCATCCATTTCATATGTAATTTACATCCATAATTTAAAACGAAATTAAGCTAGACCTAACCCTAGCTACCGATCTTCGCGCGTCGGCGCCGCCGCGTCCATCTATGGATCAATGTCGATGTACTCCGGCGATGTCCAGAGGTTGGGCGGTGGTAGGGCGAGAGCGGGCGCCGGCGGGTCGATCACCTGCCCAGGCCACGCCGGCGGCGGCCCCATGCGGTGGTGGAGGTGCGCCAGCTCCATCCCCACCTCCGGAGTAACGCGCGACACCCACCCCGACAACGGAGGCAGTGGAGGCAGCATGGTTTTCGCATGCACCATCATGCCAGTGAGCTGGACAACTTCTTGGTAGCCGCCCCACAGGGCGTCCTCGTCATGCACGCTAGCCGCAATGGTATGCTTGATGAAGGCGTCCTCGTCGTAGCCCCACGCCAGCACCTCGCGGTACTCTGGGGTAGGTTCGCGGCGATATCGACCACCGCCTCCTGCTTGGGGACGACATCGTCGTCATCGCTACCGAGCTCGGCATCGGAGTGGGTGAAGGCCTCCTTGTCGTCTGAGTCGATGGTGGGCACGGAGTAGACCTGGCCCGGCTGCCACAGTGACAAACCAATGGTCGCTCCTGAAACACTACTCGAGTGTCGAGTTGGACTCCGGGGCAGCGGCCCGGGAAGGTGGGACATGTGGTTGGTGGGTGAGCCCGTGGTTCTGGTGCTGGCTAGGGACATGGCCATGTGGATGGCATGGTACCTGGCGGGTTGCGCTTCATGGCGGTGGTGGGGTTGTTGTTTTGGCGGCGTTCCTTGCCATGATTGGGTTCTGGTGAGATCATACCGAGGGGAAACCCTCTCCTAGGTCTTCCCGGGCCACGGTGTCGTCGTCCATGGACGTCGTCCCCTTCTTGAAGGCTTCGGTTCCTCGCTTCATTCATGCTCCGGGTGAAAACCCTAGATCCTCGGATGGGACCATGGCGATGCTCTTGCGTCATGCTCTTCTTGAAGACATCGCCTTGGAGCTCATGTCGTGCAGCCCTCCGTTGGTGATATGCGATGTTTCCTCAGTTGGCGCTGCCTCTACGGTTGGCGATCTTCGACAAAGCTTGCTTCAGGTGCTTCACCTCGGTTCTTTGTTGAGTGCTTCGGGTGCTTCACCTTGGTTTTTTTTCCATTGTATCGTATGTCTTTCCTTAGCAGCACAATTTCATACTAAAAATAGTTAACTCCTATTAATTGTTAGGAATGATAGTTAGAGATAATGTGTTGTATGACTTAACTCTAATGTCTTCTTTAGATGATGTGAGGGATAAGGGAAGACATGCTCTCTCTACTATTATACATGCCCTCAGCACCCTAAAAAACTCAGTTTGATGAGCTTTGACTCAACAAAAGCGGGCAATTTTCTCTCATCCTACTACCGGTGCCATCCCCTCCATCCGGTCACACCCTGCATGGTCCCCTAAGTGCATCCCAAATGGCGGCCCATTTTGGACACCAAATTTGGACCATTTCTCGATTCAGTTCGAGAAGAAAGCAAAAATCAGCTGCAACGTGAAAGCCACGCGCTCCGCTTCCCCTCTTCCTCTCTTCTACAGTAGCTAAAAGCTCCCCCTCCGTCCCTGACCGAGCCTAGGCCCTCGCCGCTGGAGAGCGGCGGAGGTGAGGTCCTCCATGTAGTATAGGTAGTCTAGGGTCTTGGCTTCTCGCCATAGGTTTGGGTTTCTTAGTGTCTGCCTCCATGGCGTTTGGCGAGTTGCCGTCCGGCCTGTCCCCTTCGTTGTTCTGAAACGACACCGGCAGGCCGTCTTCGCAGTGGTTCGGTGAGCTCCTGTGGTTGGAAGGTGATGACCCACAAGTATAGGGGGTGTATCGCAGTACTTTCGATAAATAGGAGTGTCAATCCCAACGAGGAGCAGAAGGTGCTGACTAGTGGTATGGAACAAGAACACTCTGCAAATACTTAGCAAACATATTTTTAGTGGTTTCCTGATAGAGCAACAAAACAAGGTGCAAGTAATAAAGACAACGAACAAACGCAGCAAGTGACCCAATCCTTTCTTAGCAAAGGACAAGACAATGGAAATACTTATAAGGACCAAACATTCTTGAGGACACATGGGAATTCTGTCAAGTGCTTTCGCTTCAAATAGCTGAGTACTCTTCTCTGGTGTTGTAAGTGTTGTGTGGGTGAACCTATGCTAACATACCGACCTTACTTGGACTAACACATACTTGTGATTAAACCTCCTGCAAGCATCCGCAACTACGATAAAGTAATTAAGATATAAATCTAACCACAGCCTTAAACTCTGAGACCTACACTCCCTTGTGCAAAGGTGTCCTAACGGGGGTTCAGGTTTCTGTCACTCCGACAACCCCACAATTAGTAGCCAAATACACAATGCATTCCCCTAGGCCCATAAATGCTGAAGTATCATGTAGTCGACGTTCACATGACACCACTAGAAGAATAGCACCACAACTTAAATACTAAACCATTGAATAATAACTCAACACAAATCCACTACTAACAACATGACTTCTCCATGTAATCAAGAACTAAACGAACTACTCACGAGACATTATATGGATCAAGATCAAAGATGATATGGTAATGGATAACAATCTGAACATAAACAATTTTCCAATGGTTCCACTCACAAGCATTAACTACAATAGTAATCAACACCGGGAAAGTTTCCCCTAAGAACTATGCAAGTATCCAATACGATTGTTACAACGGGATGGAGTGGTGATAATGGTGCTGGTGGAGATGATGGTGTTGATGATGATGATGATCCCGATGAAGCCTAGCTTGACGATGGTGTTGATGGCGACGGTCTCCCCTCTCCGGGAAGGAATTTCCCCGTCAGAAATCTGTCTACCGGAGAGCTCTTTCTCTCTCGATGTTTTCCGCCCTGCAGAGGCGGCGGAAATCTATCTGTGGTCGCCCCTAGTATTAGGGTTCTGAGAGGATGATATAGGCGAGAGGGCGGAGTCGGGAGCTGGCCAGGTGGGCCACACCTTCCCTAGGCGCGGCCCAGGGGGACCCGCGCCTAGGGGGTGTGGGCCCCCTGTGGCCCTTTTATGCCTCCCCTTCTGGCTTCCTTCGTCTTCTGGGAAAATATAATTTTCCCATATTTTTCTGATCTTCGCGAAATTGCATTAAAACACCTCCTTTTCCATCAGAATCCAGACTCCGGCATTTCATCCTCCAAGAATCATCCAACATGCATAAAACATGTGAAAAGACATAAGTAATTCCTGATAGGTCGGAAACATATCTATAATTTTTGATGTTTCGTGCTTGTTAGTATCTAATTTGCTTTGCTTTGTCTACACTTTGAGGTGGTTTTTACATGTTTTCTGGTACTAACCTATTAAAAAGTTGCCACAGTGCGAGTTGCATGTTTTCTGCTGTTTTTGGTTTCAGAAAAGTTAGTAAAGAAATATTCTTGGAATTGGACGGAACAAACGCCAAAGTCAATTACTTTTCATGGGGAACAAGAAGTCCAGAGGTGAGCCGGAGAGGCGGGTGATATGTTGAAAACGTATCTATAATTTTTGATGCTCCATGCTTGTTTAGTATCTACTTTGCTTTGCCTTGTCTACGCTTTGAGGTGCTTTTTACATGTTTTCTGGTACTAACCTATTAACAAGTTGCCACAAAGGCTTACTGTTTTTTGCTGTTTTTGGTTTCAGAAAAGTTAGTAAAGAAATATTCTCGGAATTGGACGGGACAAAAGCCAAAGTCAATTACTTTCCGTGGGGAACAAGAAGTCCAGAGGGGAGACGAGGAAGCGTGCCAGGGCGGCCAAATCCCCCTAGGCACGGCTAGGGGTGGGCCTGCGCCTGGGTAGGGTTTGACCCCCCTGGTCGCCGCCTCGGCCTTCCCCTTCGCCTATAAGAAGCCCCCGATGCAGAAACCGTAAGCACCCGATCAAATCTCCACCAAACCGTCTATAGCCGCCGCCACCATCATCCTTAGATCAAGGGGATCTGAAGTTCTTCCTGGCACCCTGCCGGAGGGGAGATCATCCTGGAGGCCTTCACTCTGGTATGATGCGTGAGTAGTTCCACCTTGGACTATGAGTCCATGTAGTAGCTAGATGGTCGTATCTCCTCCTTTGTGCTTTCATGTATAGATCTTGTGAGCTCCGTTTATGATCAAGATCTAATCTATTTGTAATCATGCATATTGTGTTTGCAGGGATCCGATGGATATTGAGATTATTATGTTGGTTTGATTAGTGGTTTTGTCTTTATGATTCTATCATGTCTGTGTTGTTTGTGATCTTGCATGCTCTCCGTTGTTAGTAGCTATCTTGGCCAAGTAGTTGCTAGTGACTCCAAGAGGGGGTATTTATGCTCGATAGTGGGTTCATACCTCTAGTTTCCAAGGGATTGAAAAAAATCTCTTCGATTGTATATGTGTTGTTGCCACTAGGGAGAAAACAACGGTCTCTTGTTCATGGAACATGTGGACTGTTTACCTTACACATTTTTGCTTAAAGCAGTTGTCTGTTGCTTGCAACTTAATACTGGAGGGGTTCGGATGATAACCTGAAGGTGGACTTCTAGTCATAGATGTAGTTGGATGGCGGTCTATGTATCTTGTTGTATTGCCCAATCGAATCTCATAGGATCTTTCTGACTAGTATTGCATTGTTATGCCTTGCTCAGTTCCTGTCAATTGCCCTGCTGTAATTTGTTTACCCTTCATGGCATGTTGTTTATCTAAGGAGAGCACCTCTAGTGAACTATGGCCTCCGGTACAATCTTTACCAATAATACATGTTCCACTCTTACTTGTTTACTTGCTGCAAACCATTACCTTCCACACCATACGTTTAATCCTTTGTTACAGCAAACAGGTGAGCTTGAAAACCTCACTGATTCGTTGGGACAAAATCTTGAGTTTGTGTTATGCAGGTCTCCACGTTGCTTGCAACACCTTTGACACGTTTCCTTCCTCCTTCAAGTTCGATAACCTCGGTCTCTACTGAGGGAAACTTGCTGCTGTGTTCATCACACCTTGCTCTTGGGGTTCCAACGAAGTGTCCCACGTCAACACTAGGTGCATGCATCAGCGGGCTAGGGCGCCCAGACCCCCCTAGGCGCAGGTGGGCCCTGCCCCGCGCCTGGGAGGGGTGTGGGGCCCCTGGTCGCCTCCTCGACCTCCCACTTCGCCTATAAGAAGCCCCTGATGCAGAAATCCTAAGCACCCGATCAAATATCCACGAAACCGTCTGTAGCCGCCGCCACCATTATCCCTAGATCGGGGGGATCTGAAGTTCTTCCCGGCACCCTGCTAGAGGGGAGATCATCCCGGAGGGCTTCTCTCCGGTATGATGCATGAGTAGTTCCACCTTGTACTATGAGTCCATGTAGTAGCTAGATGGTTGTATCTCCTCCTTTGTGCTTTCATGTATAGATCTTGTGAGCTCCATTCATGATCAAGATCTAATCTAATTGTAATCATGCATGTTGTGTTTGTGGGGATCCAATGGATATTGAGATTATTATGTTGGTTTGATTAATGGTTTTGTCTTTATGATTCTATCATGTCTGTGTTGTTTGTGATCTTGCTTGCTCTCCGTTGTTAGTAGCTATCTTGGCCAAGTAGTTGCTAGTGACTCCAAGATGGGGTATTTATGCTCGATAGTGGGTTCATGCCTCTATTTTCCAAGGGAAGTGACAGAAATATCTTCGGTTGTAGATGTATTGTTGCCACTAGGGAGAAAACGACAGTCTCTTGTTCATGGAACATGTGGACTGCTTACCTTACAAACTTTGCTTAAAGCAGTTGTCTGTTGCTTGCAACTTAATACTGGAGGGGGTTCGGATGATAACCTGAAGGTGGACTTCTAGTCATAGATACAGTTGGATGGCGGTCTATGTATCTTGTTGTATTGCCCAATCGAATCTCATAAGATCTTTCTAACTAGTAATTGCATTGTTATGCCTTGCTCAGTTCCTGTCAATTGCCTTGCTGTAATTTGTTTACCCTTCATGCCATGTTGTTTATCTAAGGAGAGCACCTCTAGTGAACTATGGACCCCGGTCCAATCGTTACCATTGATACATCTTCCACTGTTACTTGTTTACTTGCCGCAAACCATTATCTTCCACACCATACGTTTAATCCTTTGTTACAGCAAACCGGTGAGCTTGACAACCTCACTGATTCGTTGGGGCAAAGTCTTGAGTTTGTGTTGTGCAGGTCTCCGCGTTGCTAGCAACACCGGTGTGACGTTTCCTTCCTCCTACTAGTTCGATAACCTCGGTTTCTTACTGAGGGAAACTTGCTGCTGTGCTGCTTCATACCTTGCTCTTGGGGTTTCCAACGAAGCGTCCCACGACAAGTGTTGGGTGCCATCAAGCTATTTTTTGGCGTCGTTACCGGGGAGGCTAAGGACGTCTTCACAAGGGGAGTCCTTCACTTCCTTTCTCTTTACTTTGTTTTTAGTTTGCTTTGTTTCTTTTGCTTGGTTTTGTTTGCCTCTTTTCAAAAAACCCAAAAATTAGTCTAGTTTGGTTTGCTTTCTTTATTCAAAAACACAAAATAATTAGTTCCTGCTCTAGCTGCCGCTGCTGTTTTTGGCTTGCTCACCTTTGCCAAAATGAACTCTACTGAGAACACCAAGTTGTGTGACTTCACTAGCACAAACAATAATGATTTCCTTAGCACACCTATTGCTCCACCTGCTCCTGATGATACCTTTTATGAAATTAAGCCTGCTTTGTTGAATCTTGTGATGAGAGAGCAATTTTCTGGTGCTAGTTCTGATGATCCTACTGCCCATCTCAATAGCTTTGTTGAACTTTGTGAGATGCAAAAATATAAGGATGTAGATGGAGATATTATTAAGCTTAATCCTTTTCCTTTCTCCTTGAGAGGGAAAGCTAAAGAATGGTTGCTTTCTTTGCCAAAAAATAGTATTGATTCTTGGACTAAGTGCAAAGATGCTTTTATTGGAAAATACTATCCTCCTGCTAAGATTATATCTATGAGAAGTGACATTATGAAATTTAACAAAACTTGATAGTGAACATGTTGCTCCAACTTGGGAAAGAATGAAATCTTTGGTTAAGAATTGCGCTACTCATGGACTCACTGCTTGGATGATTATCCAGACTTTTTATGCAGGTTTGAACTTCTCCTCAAGAAATCTGTTGGATTCAGCTGCTGGAGGTACCTTTATGGGCTCACTTTGGGTGCTGCAACAAGGCTCCTTGATAATATGATGGTTAACTACTCTGAATGGCATGTTGAGAGAGCTCCACATGGTAAGAAGGTAAATGATGTTGAGGAAACTTCCTCTTTGAGTGAAAAGATTGATGTTATTATGGCTATGCTTGTTAATGGGAAAGCTCCTTTAGATCCTAATAGTGTTCCCTTAGACTCTTTGGTTTCTCAAGAAGAGCAAGTTGATGTAAACTTTATTAGACACAATAATTTCAACAACAATGCCTATAGGAATAATTTTGGTAGCAACAACAATTATAGGCCTTATCCTCCTAATAATGGCAATTCCTATGGAAGCTCTTATAATAATGCTAAAAGTACCCCCTTTAAACTTGAAGTCATGCTCAAGGACTTTATTAGTAAACAAACCACTTTCAATAAGACTATAGAGGAAAAGCTTTTAACTGTTGAGAAAAATATATCCTCTTTGTCTGAAGCTCAGTCCTCCTTGATTAATAAAATGGCTGCTAAACCTGAAACTATGGAAAACACCTTTGCTACTGCTCATTCCATACAAGTTACTATTGATGAAAATGTTAGGTTGTTAGCTCAACTTCATGCTAGGTGGGAAAGGGAAGCTGAAATTGATAGAAACAATAGTGCGTGCACTATCACCACTAAACTACAAGTAGTCCCTATTCCTCCTCCTACTATGCCTAAGCCTATTAAGCCTACTACTAGTGATGCTAAGTTTGGTTTTGATATTGATGGTTGCAATATTTCTGAAGTGATTATGTTCCAACAAAATCTTGCTAGAAGTCCTGATGCTAGTGATATGCATGTTACTTTCACTGAACACATTACAAATGCTCTTGTGAAAATTAAGGAAGAGAAGCTAAAATACAAAGCTTCTATTCCTAGGAAAGTAGAAGATAGTTGGGAACCAATTATTAATGTGCAAGTGAATGACTTTGATCTCAAAGCTTCATGTGATCTTGGTTCTAGTGTCTCTATTATTCCTAGGAAGATTTATGAAATGCTTGATTTGCCACCATTGGAAGATTGTTATTTGGATGTCCCACTCAATGATAATGCTAAGAAGAAACTCATGGGGAGTATTAATGATGTTATCATTATGGTTAACAATGCTTATGTACCTGTGGATTTCTATGTTTTGGATGTTGAATACAATGCTTCTTGTCCTATTACTTTGGGGAGACCTTTTATTAGAACAGTTGGTGCCATCATTGATATGAAAGAAGGCACCATAAAATATCATTTTCCATTCAAGAAAGGTCTTGAACACTTCCCTATGAGGAGAGAGAAGTTGCTTTTTGCTCCTCCTTTGAAAGCAAGGTTTGACATTAATGCTTCTTTATTTGAAAATAATTGATTCTTCTTGCTTCTTGTGTCTAACTTAAAGGCATTAAAGAAAAGTACTTGTTAGGAGATAACCCAAGAGTTTCCTTGAGTCTTGGAAGTTATTACTTCAGTAATGACCTCTCCTTATCCTTTTTGTTTGCTTTTTGTGCCAAGAATGACCTCTAATGAGAGGGAAGTAAGATTTGGGGAGTTGCTGTCCCGAAACAGATTTCTGTCCTCCACCAAAAACATTCATGAGGAGTATCTGTAACTCGGATAGAGCTCCAAATTTACGAATAAATTCCCCAGTATGTTAGATAACTTTCATTAGTTCAACACTTTTTTATTTGAGCAACAGAAGATGTTCAAAAAAATCGGTTTCTGTCTGCTGGTCTGTTTTAACAAATTTCTGCCATTATTTGCATTTGCTTCTTATTGATTCCTTTTTGAGTTCTCTTTTGGGGAATTGAGATTTTTGAAGGAGTTGGTACAGTAGCTTGTGTTTTTAGTAAAAATCCTTGATGTTCCAAAGCTTTGCCAGAGGTCTAATATCTTTTGAATACACTAATGTTGCTAATGAAGATTGTGTGAAGTTTTGTATGAAGGAAAAATTTCAGGTGTAGAGAGAGAATGATGCAATGAGATGAAGAATGGAGAAAAGCTCAAGCTTGGGGATGCCACCATGGTTTCACCCCAAGAAATATCCAAGAGGTACAAGCGTTAAAGCTTGGGGATTCCCAAGGCATCCCTTTCTTCATCAATAAAAAGCTCAGGTCTGTCTAGACACTTCGTTTTTACTGTTTCATGCACAATTGTGTTGTTCTTGGAGCGTCTTAGTTTTCGTTTGATTTGATTAGGTTGTTTAGTTTTCTTGAATAAAGTAGTTTGGACCCCCGTTCTAGATGTGTTGTTTTGCAAATAAGTTGCTTGGTGTTGGAAAGTAGTAGTAAGTTCTTGCTTGTAGTGCAAGAGGAGCTTGCATTGACTATGACTTAGACTTTAGCATGACATGCTAGGTGTTGTTTTGACCTTATGCTTAGTGATTATTGTCGTAGCATGTCTTGTTCCAAGAAATTGAGATTGCTTAGTGTGCCTTGAAGAAATTATGCGCTGTTTTAGCATGCAAAAGCATAGTATTGTGGTATTCTCCTTTGATGCTTTGCTTGGGTTGACTTGGCACATTCTCACACCATGTTATGACTATGAAAAGTCACCATTAGCCTCTATGATCATTTAGTCCTTGACTTGTAGTACCACTCTATGCTTTGATTAGTAATGCTTTGTTGCTCTACATGATTATGGTCATTATGCTCTCTTAGTTGGTTGCTCCTAGTCTTTTGATAGCCTCCACTTGTATGAGTAAGCTCTACTCATGCTTCCAACTCCCAAGAAACCAAGTTAATCCAAAGTGTCCACTATAAACTCCTACGCATGGTGTGTTACACCGTTCCAAGTATATTCTTGTTTTCATCTATCTTCCAATTAAAAACTATTTTGTTATGTGAACTTAGTGATTAAAGCTCTCACGAACTTGATGGCACACTTTATATTCTTTGCCCCTAATAAACTTGAACCATTGTGACATCTTTGTTGTATATGCTTGCACTTATACGTTGGAATTAACAGAACCGTGTTGTCACGGGGAACGTTTTCAACATTGCACTTGTACTTTGTACTCAGTTGATATCATGCTCTTTTGTCTATGGATGTCACCAGTGTGAAATAAAGAGGTAACTTGTAAGTCCATGGAGTTTGTATCCTGTGTTAGAGAAACTCTTGGGCCGCTAGCCTAAGCCATGCCTAATCATGGCGGAAACTTGCAGCATCACCATAGTGAGCTATCTATGAAGCATCCTCAATAAAAAGCTATGCATATAGTAAATAAAAAGATTGCTGAGATGCTCATTGTTTGCTTGCCTTGTCATTTTGGTTATGGGAAAGCTCCTGTACCATGTGCAAGGGGTACCCCGTTGGCGGTTCTCAATGATATGCAAATACTTACAATGACAAGAACTTACCTGTGACCGAAGTTGAGTATGCATGAGGTGTGGCCCTCGTATTCAAGGGACTTGAGATTGCCAACTTATACTTTGTCAAGCATATACTCCATCTTTGTCACTTTAACCTTAACCACTTCAAGATGCTTATGATAGGGGCAATGAGGGCTGAAAGCTAACAAGTACCATAATTTTTTGAAGCTCTTTTTGAAACTTGTAATCCCTGCTTCCTTTAAAAAAAGGCCTTTCTTCCACCACTATTGAGTCTCCACCTTCTACCTTTAGGCACCATTAAGAGAGCATAGTTGTCATCCTGTGTGGAGTGTTCCAAAGCTTATTGATTGATACATATTGTGATATTACTTGTTCTTGTGCTTTTTTTTCTAGTCACCCTTGTGAAATTTGAAGGTGTCCTATGCATCTATATTGCTACTCTATGAGGGACAAGCTGATTGCCACTATGCTATGTTTTCTGTATGTGAAACAAACAAACATTTTTCAATGCATGTTATTCATGATCTTTGTTTGTAGCTTTCCATGTTGCATGCATAGTTACTCTGTCCTATTGTTAGAACTCCATCTTTCATGCACATGCTTAGAGTTCTTTGATCCCAGCTTACAATGCTTGCAAATGGTTGGATCTTTATTGTGAGGGTGCATGTCACCTCAAAAATTATTCTTTTATCACTTACCTACTCGAGGACGAGCAGGAGTTAAGCTTGGGGATGTTGATACGTTGGAAACGTATCTATAATTTTTGATGTTCCATGCTTGTTAGTATCTACTTTGCTTTGCTTTGTCTACACTTTGAGGTGCTTTTTACATATTTTCTGGTACTAACCTATTAACAAGTTGCCACAGTGCCAGTTGCCTGTTTCTGTTGTTTTTGGTTTCAGAAAAGTTAGTAAAGAAATAATCTCGGAATTGGACAAGACAAACGCCAAAGTCAATTACTTTCCATGGGGAACAAGAAGTCCAGAGGGGAGCCGGAGAGGCGGGTGCGGTGACCCAGCATACCACTGCATTATGTAGTATACTATAGTCGTGGACATAACACCAATGAAACACCGTTCACTAGTATTACATCCCTCAGAATGGCACAACAGAAACACAACGGGTCCAATACATGGCTAAAGGTTACAATTCACTCTTTACATAAGATCTAGAGAACACTCTAGGTTAAAGAGAGAGAAAGAACTTCTTATGGAGAAGAATCAAAGATAAATAATGCAAGAACAATCATACTATTGCGTCTAGTATTCTGGCTAAGAGGTTGGCATTACTGCTATCGCAACGCACTACAGAAATAGGTTATTTGGCTGGAGATAATATTCCTATATAGTCAGTAACTTTCGTCTTCACTTGAGTTGAGGTATATGTTGACTTCCTTGTCTTCATTGAAGAGCTTTAGCTGGTCTTGATAAGTCCTGGAGCATATGTTGATGCAGACATCGTTTTAATGGCTTTAGAATCTAGCAAGGGTTAAGAAGATACTTTGAGTACGAGTGTACTCAGCAAATTCACTAGAAAAGGAGTGTTTGATGCACTATCACTACAGCCACAGACCGTAGGTCGTAGGCAATGCAAGTTTTCAGAAACATTTCTTCAAAGGTTGCTTTTATTCTGAAAAACTATGTCCGTCAGCCTTCACGGGTTTACCAGAACTTTCATGGAGTTCCTTTCCCGCCACGTTCGCAGCTCCTTCCCGGAACAGGGAGTAACAAGTTACAGTTCTTACACTCTGCAGAGGTGCGTTACTTTACCCATGAGAGATCAACTCTTTGTTGCACAACCGGGCAGCTTATTCCCGTCCACAATTCCATGATGTGGGGCCCAGAAGATGATCCAAGCCAATCACTGCCCCCTTCGCGATCCAAGTCATTCTTTTTACTTGTATAATGGTTTCTTGATTTGATTATGGAGTAATATCATTTATCCTTTTATAGATGAGTGAGTATAGTTTATAATCTAAAACATACTATTACTTAACTACTTATGGTTTTATATAATGTTGTGGTAGTTTTTGCAATTAGGTAGTTAATATAGATAGAAAAGGTTTGGTGGATTCATAAGTTGTTCTTTAAGGTTTTTATCATGAATTGGAATCCTTTGAGAACATAATCTTCACTTAGAGTTGAAGATAATTTATTACAAAGATGTTTATAATGTTTTAATCCATTATGGATTCATATTATTAATATTTAAGACTAATATTATTTATTAGACTTAATTGATTTATTTTAGAAATATTCATAATTTTTATTTATCTTTATATGAATTATTAATGAAGTAAATAAGTTTAAAGTTTAGTTATTAGAATATTCGAATTTTTATTTAACTCAAAAGTATAATATTATATTTTTATCATGTAGATATTATTTTTGTGATCATTTTAGTATATTATATTTATTTTTGTGATTAATAAATAATAAGATATGATTTTTATAATTCTTATTATTTTATAATTACTAAATAGATATTAAGTATTTATTTAAGTGAAATAATAATACATAATTATAGTTTTATATTGAAATTATTATTTTTCCAAGATTTTTGGTATTTTATTTATATTTTTTTCAATATTTACCATTATTAAAATATGAATTATCAAAGCTTTATTACTTATAAAACTTTTATTAAATAACATTTATTTAAATAATCATCATAAAAATATTTGGTAATAGTTTTAAGTTGTAATTTTTTTTTCTAAATTTTTTCATATATTATACATATTTTTCTGAATTATAAATCAAAAGTTATTAATTAAACAAGATTTAATCATTTATTAAATTTCTAGAATATTATTAATTGGATTATAACATTTTATTTATTTCTAAACAGAAAATTAATTTTTACACCACACTAAGAGCTAGCCCCAGTCACTGACCTGTGGGCCATTGTCCACCTCAGCTCTCAGGTCTAGAAATGCACTGACCTCCTCTCTACTCACTGTCGATGACATGTGGGCCCTGGGCCATGTCATCCACCACGCGAAGCAAAGACCAGTCAAACGAGCTGACGTGGCTCGATCATGAGATAAGCATGGCGTCAGCATCACCACCGCCGTCGGTGAGTGGTCACCGGCGACGATCTACGACACCCCAGCAAGCGAAATAGATCTAGTCCGAATCAGCGCGACCTACTGAACCTAATAGTGGCAGCGCCGCTCGAAAATGGTCATCGGAGGGTCATCGACGACGAGCTACTGCGGCGGCCAGCGGCGGTGCTCAACAAAACGAGACCTACAGTGCGAATCTGCAAATGAAACTAGGGTCTAGATATGCGTATGCTTACCCTGATGACGATAGAGTGGTCAACGGGGACAGGCGCGGTCGGAAACGAGCTCCCCGACGAGGATTCCGACGAAATGGTGCGAAGGGGAACGACCAAATTCACCCGCCCCAGTGCTCCCCTTGATGCAAGCTTCTACCTAGAGGATCTATGGAGGAAGGCGCTTCTCCATGACGGCTCAGAATGATGTGAGGAGACGTGGTTCGACGGTGAGAGGTGGCTCCGGTGAGCTAGGGTTTCAGTTTTGTTCGTATCTAAGAGGATAAGGAGGGATTGGGGATAGGGATGTAAGCAATATGTCGCGGTGGCCTTCTTATCCCCTCCTGGCAACGACGGCGAGTATCTTGGCGCAATGACGGCATCTGGCGGCGGCGAGCTCCGCCAGCGAGCTGTCTGTGTGTATGACGATGACGATGATGTTCGTTTTGCGGATAACCCCGTGACAATTTATTTAGCTCAACCCGCGGTCCTTGTTGACCCAATTTGTCGACCATGCATTTAAAAAGGATTTGGTTCTTCGGTTGTTGTGTACGCAGCGTCGATAGGTATAATTGTGTTGGGTTGCGGCCAGGTTTGGTTTTTATTCGTTTTATCCTTTTTCTATTTTCTGTTTTCTTATTCAGATTTGAATTTGGTTTATATTTTGAATCTTTATTTGTATAATTTGTTTGCTGGATATTTACAACAATACAAAAATATACCTAGTCTCATTTGTGATTTCTTATTATATCCTCTTTTTTTATTTCTTGTATTTACTTAATGTGATCCCCCTTGTTGATATTTTATATAAACTTTTCTTATTATTTTTCTCTCCTTATTTTAGTTAGGGATTTCTTGAGTAATATATTCTTATTTGTGTAAAACTCAACTTTTAGTGAGCTCATTGTTTGAATAGAACATTATATATATGTATAATGATTCTATACCATTATTTGATGCATGAAATATAAAGATATTGATATGGTGATTATTACTCCCATTAATTTGGAAAATGGCAATGTATGTGATAACAAAGAAGTTTAGGGTTTTGAATTATGAGTACTACCCTTGGCTTTAGGGTTTTGTATATGCTTAGATTCCTTTTAAGAGTTAAGATTTAATAACTAAGCATAATGCCTTATGTATATAGTATTGGATGAAATCTCCCTTTTAAATAGAAAGTTATAATTAGAGTGTTTTATAGAAGTGAACTTATAAAAATATACTTAGGCACATATAGTTCTGATGGTTGAAATTAACAGAGATATGCTTATGTAATTTGTTACAGGGAAGTATTTCTATAAAGTGTTATAGGCATCAGATGATGGATCAACAGTATGAGATGGATATTATGTTTGATTTGAGATGTAGAGTTGATTGCTTCATCAGATTTAAATAGGAAGATGATTTATACATACAATTATATTTCCAAATCTTGGATCTGTTATTAAGAAATTCCTTTCCTAGATATACTTTTTCCTATCCCTCATCATGGTTAGTATTATGGCTTACTTATTAAAATCTTCTTATTCATATATCATTCTTCTAAACTTATGGATGAATCCAATGAGTTTGATACAAGGATATTTCATAATTTCCTCATATCCTGGCTTGGTTGTATTTACTATTATACTGTTGATAAACTTCCATCCAACCAGTGGTTCTTTCAACTTCACTCACAATTCTCATTAATATTCCATCACTGATCTTTCTCTAAGGTTGATTATCTTTTAAGATGAATAACACTTCTTCTAAACTCTATGCTATTCTAGCTTTAATTGAATAATATCAGCCTATATTTACCTAACTCTCATGACTTTCACTTCAATCCCTGAATTATATTTATTTGGTTTGCAAAGACTACTCTAGGATCACTTATCTCTACTAAGGTTCCAATCATGTTTTACCCACCAGTATTACTTTTACTAAATATAAGCATTTAATATTGGTGGCCAAAGCATTACCATTATAATACTTTAATCATTTATTACTTAAGTTCTTAGTTGGCTAAACAGGGCTTTATCAATCCTACCTTTTATTGTCTAAAAGTTATCTTCTAGTATCTTATATTGGATTAAGGTTATTAATGGATTATGCCCTCATTAGAAGATTTAAGTAGATGTTCTGATAAGATTAAGTAATAGATCAAAGGTTAATAGTTAAATAATTTTCCCCAAGTGCTAAAAAGTGCACGGTGGCCAGTTTGCTGCATCGAGCCATCGATTTATGACCGTTTGATGGTACGTGATCAAGATGCGCGACTACTCTCTGTTCCGACAATGATGGACAGCGACGTCCGGTGGCCCCACATGGCATGTGCGAGGGAGAGAGAGGCCCCTTCCCCATCTCTCTCTCTGTTCCATTTCGTTCCCCTTTCCTGGCTTCTCCCCAAATATCTAGGGTTCGTCGAATCGCCAGGGATTGATTGAGCCAAAATCAGCGGACGGTGGTGGTATCCCGCCGTTGGAGAGCAGCCGTGCGTGTGTGGGAATGGATGCTGGAGTCGAAGAGAATCCGCGCGTGAGAGGGTTTGGAGCTCGGCGTTGGGGAGCGGCCGCACGCGAGAGGGCGTGGAGCTCGGCGTCGAAGAGCGGCTGCAGGCGAGAGGGCGTGGAGCTCAGCGCCGAAGAGCGGCTGCACACGAGAGGGCGTGGAGCTTTGCGCCCTAGTGCGGCCGAGCGCGAGGTCTTGAAGAGCGGCCGTGCTGCAGAGCGTAGAGCTCGTCGTCGGGAAGTGGGAGCCCGCGTAGATCAACCATGGTACCAGGTTACCGACGCGGTTGACAGCTACTGCAGAAACGGCAACCAAGTCTACATACGAGGGGAGAACGTCTTCATCTGTAAGTATATAACGTTCTAGTCTGAAACCATCACATGATGTTATTGAGTAAAAATGCTCACCTTGTCTCTGTGTCAACAGACGCAGCTAGCAGCATGTCGAGGTTCAGTTGGCTCTTCGCCATCTGGTCGTGTCCAGCGCCATGTTGCCGGCTACGATTCTATAAGTATATGCTTAGGGTACGTTTATCTGCGTATAAATACTTTTTCTTTCGATAGAGTACAGACAGACATATGTGCAAGCGTTCCTTACATCATATTCACATTTCATTGTTTCAGTCGTACATGGACTTGGATATCATGGCCATCATGTCCCAGTACATGCCGCTCGACAGCCAGAACAATGAGCAGCAGCTCCTCCGACAACAAGCTTCAGAAACCTAAGGTAAATTATTCAGCCGGATGTGTGCCACTTGCCAGGTTATGTAACTACACAACTACATCTGCGACATTCTTTCCCTTAATTAGATTACTATAATGCTTTGAATTTTAGATGATTTCATCACACTAAATGTCTCTATGAGAAACCTCGTCCTGACTTTTGCATCTTCTCAACGGGCAGTAGATGGATATGGAATTGGGAAGGGAAACATGCATGAGTTAAACCTTGCGTATAACCATACTCGGCGCAGGTTGATACTTTCCTGTGCTTTTCGATGATTTCTTACTTCCTGGATTAATCTCGAGACCAGTTCTTTTGCGAGAATTTTTTCTATTTTTCGCGAGAAGAATGTGTGTACCATGGATACCCTAGTTACTGTACGGTAATCGTTTACTATTGTTTAGCGCACCAGTGCAACACACTACTCAGTGATTTTTTTCATATAGGGGGAGGGAACAAAGAACATAGCAGATAAGTGTAAATCCCCATTAATCAAGTTGCTTATCGCATTTAATTAGGTTGATTAGCCACTTCATCTTATGTTGCTTTCATCCATGGACCAGGGGTTGTGTGTGACTAGGAAAATTCATCCAAATGTTTTTAAGTTGCTTATATCGTTAATTAAATTGCCTAGCCACTTTAGTTTAAGTTGTCTGTGCTATTAATTAAGTTGCTTTTCTACATCTTGGTTCTCTCATAACAGTAAGTAGGACAATAATAATTCCTTAAACCATGTCTAAAGTTGCTTCTTGGTAGTTTTTTCCTTTGTAATCCATGCAACCAAGTTGTACATGATTTTCCATCTAGTTGTATTTTACTGTACCACTTAGTTGCAACATGGATCATATAGAGTTGTATGGTGATTCTTGGTTAGTTTTTCTTTTTTAAAATCCATGCAACAAGGTAGGGTACATGATTTTTCATCTAGTTGGACTTGCTATACCCCCTAAGTTGCAGCGAAGATTATGTAGAGTTGTATGATGATCTATAGTTAGTTGCTTTTTCTGAAATCCATGCAACCAAGGTGGGTATTCTAATGCTTGTCTCATCCTGTAGTTTTTTTTGGCTTCACTATGCTATTGTTTTAGGTTGTGATTTTTCTTCATATCTAAGTTGTGTCATCACGATAGCTAAGTTACTTTGCGATCATATCTAATTACTTTTCACCAACTTAACTAAGTTCGATTCCATATATTATGCTATATATGGTCTCCCTTAATTGCGGTAGATTAGGTTAGGTTTTCCATCTTTTGTAGTTAAATTGATTTGCATGAATTAACTAAGTTGTTGTTTGCAACATGGACATTTGTTGTTTTTCCTAGTTTGATTAGTTTTTGCTTTGTATGTAAGTTCATTTTCAAAATAGCTAAGTTGTACATGTTTGACATGCAATATACAAGAAAGTTGTACCTTTTTATACATTTCTTTGCAAACCAAAAGTTCATTTACATTCTTTTTTGTTGCAACTTCTTCAGGTGCATGAGGCAACAAAACTAATAGTAGTATCTTGGCATCATCAACAAGCTACGATAAATGTTCATCATACGGTTGCACTGTGTAAAAATGAAACAACAACCATGGTCTCCCTTTTATCTTCCTAGCTGAAACTATCGATAAGGTAATATTTTGCTATCTGTGTGTTGCTTCACAACTAGTTGTTGCTTCAAGTGGTCGCCTCAGATGTTTCACACTAACACTACTTCTCCGATGTTAATTTTAATATTTGTTATCTTTTCATATGCGTGCCTTTATGGTTTCATATATGTTTTGCCAAATGCACTAGGTAACTTCTAAAAAACAAACTAAGTTTATGATGGGGGTTGCACTATTTTTTTTCTTGCTGATGACAATGGTCATGTGAGTTCCAAAACATGAGAATTAGGTTTGTTTCTACAAATACAACTGTCCATAGTACAGCTTTGTCATTGGCCCCATGATTGCTTCCTGAATAAGTACCTGGGGATATCCTAAGTTCTTCCTGAATAACTAACTAACCATGCTTGTGTTGTATTTGTTCATACAATTGTTTCTGGTGTGTGCCATAGTTGCTTTTGCCAGGTAGAAGACATGAATCTCTATAAGTTGCAGTATGATTGATGTATAATTTGGTTTAGACTCACTTTTTGTTGTTCCTGTCAATCTACTCCCTTCATCCAGAAATAAGTAACTTGCATTTTTCTAGATTCGCATGTATCTGCACACTAAAATGCGTCTAGATACATCCAAATCTAGACAAATTCAAGTCAGTTATTTCTGGACGGAGTGAGTAGTTGTTTCTATGGGGGGGTGCTTGATGGTGTTTTGGGGCTGATAATTGGGAGGAACAATTTTGTTACAGAACCCAAATAGATCCTAATCTAGAAGCCCATGTAAAATTAGATCCAAAGAAGAAGGTAAAGTAAATGGGAGAAGGAGGAGAAATTAGGGTCGTGTAATATAAGCTTTTCGAATCATGCTCAGCTGGAAGAAAAATACTTGCAGGCTTAATGTATATGTGAAGGAAGAGGAAGAGTTGATGTTTTGTAGAGGAAGAAGAGAGAAAGGGGAAGAGGGTTCACGTGGTCTGTGGATTGGGTTGAGTGGTTGGAAGTTGGTAGGTTTAGCGTACGAGCTGGGCATCAGCGCACCTGGGAGGGAATCTGGTGGGGACTGGGCGCGTGCCACGGAAATTGGCAACTTTCCTTTTTCGGGCCGGTAGGAGCTGGGATACTTTCCTTGTCGGGGGCGAGGGCCGGAAGCGACTAACCAGCCCCTGATTGCTCCCTAGATGCACCCATAATTTTTGAATCAATGGGGAATTATCCAACATTAATGAACAACAGATATTGAAATAAGTTCTATAAAGATTCTATAGAAAGAAAGATATCTATATAGTGGTTACATTCTTATTATTTGTTTTATATCTTTAACTTGGTACTTATGAATGATTATAATGAGTGCTATAACATGATCACCTAATGATCAAATATAATTCACATTGTATTAAGGTTTAACTTATAGTACATTTGATCTACCCTTAGATCAAAGCTCTCTTACCCAAAATGAGATTTTAACAAAGGTCTTATTGAAACTTATCGCAGTCAGCTTGATGATCTACTTCAATTCCATCAAGCTAATAGAAACTTCAATCACTTTGACAAGTTTGTTTAAAAGCGTGAAAATTATTCGGATTTTCTATGCATGAATGAAATGCACACATCTGGGTTCAGCTTATTTCTAGGCTCTAATGCTGGGATGTTACAGACTCTTCCCCTTAAAATAAAATTTATCCTCGAAGTTCGCAAACTCTCATGTTTCGGAGTAAGAAATTGTTTTGCAGTGGTTGTTGTATTCCCCACTTCATGATGACTTTAAATGGAATTAATTGGAGTATTCCATAACCTGATTAAATATCCTAATCAAATTCTTTCTATCAAAACATCAAACTTTATTACTAATTTAAGTACAGTGTAGGGGTCTCCTTCAAGAATAAGTTTTAAGTTTCTATATACCCGTGTTAGTAATTAAAAGACTACCCTTCTATTACTGTCATAACATAGTTGATACTGGTATTCCTTCCAAAATTGGATTTGAACTCATTTAGTCCATACCCATTAGAATCCTTATTCTCTTCCTATGTCTAATTGGAAGTTCTCTATTATTTCTTAAGGTTTACTTAAGAGTTGTTTCTTTTAGAATTGATCGGTTAAATGTATCCTTTATCACCTTCAAACCTTTACCTTATTAAGTTTTAGATAATCTTCGAGTATTACTTGAAGGGAATATGCCCTAAGAGGCAATAATAAAGTGTTTATTATGTGTATTCCAAGTATATGATAGATGTTTATTTTGCATGCTATAATTGTATTAATACGGAAACGTTAATACATGTGTGTTTAATAAACAAACAGAAAGTTCCTAGTTATGCCTCTCTCATAAACTAGCTCGTTGATTAACAAGATGATCAAGGTTTCCTGATCATGGACATTGGATGTTGTTAATAACGGGATCACAACATTAGTGTAATGATGTGATGAACATTCATCCGAAGTATAGCATTACGATCAAAGTCATTGAGTTTATATTGCTATAACAACTTACGAAGTGATCCTAATCCTTAGACCATGAGATCATGTCAATCACTAACACCGGAAGAGTTTCTTGATAACATCAAACGTCACACCGTAACAGGGTGATTATAAAGATGGATTCAGAACTAATAAAGTGTTATGTTGAGGCTCATGGATCGAGAGTGAAATTTGTTCATCCTGATGACGGATAGATATACTCTGGGCCCTCTTAGTGATATCACATTGATTAGCTTGCAAGCAAGTGATTTGGTCACTAGAATGTTATATCACGGGAACGAGAAAAGAGTGCATGTCGGTAACGAGATCAAACTAGGTATGGAGATACCGATGATCGAATCTCGGACATGTAATATATCGTGAAACAAAGGGATTAAGATACTAGCGTAAAAGGTTCCGACGATCACAAGAAAGTCATCGTTGAATGTGTGGGAGTCAGTATGGCTCTCCAGATCCCGCTTCTGATTATTGATCCGAGAGGGGTCTCGATCATGTCCGCATTATTCACGAACCATAGGGTGACACACTTAAGAGACACCGACATCTAATTGGAGCAAATGTTTCATGCCGAAAGAATAAACAAGCGCAGGAATTTATTTCACTAGATATCGAAACAGGTTTTCGGGTGAAATTGCATAAAGTGGTTATGCATGTGAAATGGAATTCTAGCAAGGGGTTATTTGTGAATGTTTGTCATTAAAGTAATTGACAAAATTCTGAATAAAATAAAAGAGTTTTATTTAATGATAATTTGCATTAAATTTGGTGGAAATTTAATGGGAATTTGAGTGGACTTTTGAGTGGAGAAAATTGAAGGGCCATTTTGTGAGTGGAGTGTCCACCCACATGAATGAAGGAGGGGAGGGGGCAGCCCCCATGGCCGGCGGCCACCCCCTTGGGTGCCCCCCTCCTCCTATAAAAGGAGCCCCCCTCCTCACTTGTCTCACACACCTCCTCGTGAAGGATCTCTCTCCCCCTCTAGAATTTATTCCCCATGGTCTCGGACTAGCGAGATACATGTTCCCGGTGGCTATTCGGCAAGAAAGAGTTGTGCTTCATCGCATCATTTGGAGCGAGGAGGCGGAGGTTGCTCGGTGCCTCGAACGTGTGCGAAAGCACGGATGCGCCGCTGATTTATTTGGCTAGGACTTCCTCTCGATCTTGAGATCGGCAAGAGATCGTCTACATCAACCACGAGTTGAACTCGTTAAACTTTGTCGGTCTTCAAGGGTATGTTCTCTACGGATATACATCCGCCCGTTGTTTGTATCTAGTAGATAGATCTTGGTACATAGTTCCCATCGTAGGAAATTTTTGTTTTCTATGTCACGAACCCTACAAAGGTATCGAGCCGGATCTATGCGTAGATACTTTACACGGGTAGTACACATATGAGTATGTGGGCGATGATGATCATGTTGTTGCTCCTTTGTTGTAATTTTGGATATTGGTGGCATAGTGGGATGAAGCGGCCCGGACAAACTTTACATGTCCTCGCACATGAGACCTGTTCCACGCTTGACATGCAACTAGTTTGCATAAGTGGCTAGCGGGTGTCTGTCTCTCCTACTATAGTCAATATCTATTTTGCAAGCGAGTTGTCAACAATTTGATTATCCTCCTTGTGGTCCATGTTCGTAGGTAAGAACGGTTCTATCTCGAAAGCCCTAAGCCACGTAAAACTTGCAATGGATAAATTAGAGGCGTCTAGTTTAGATTGTTGCTGGGCTAGTGTTATGATATGGTAGTGTTGTAAGTAGAAGTATGAGATGATACTCTTACAACACACATAGCGTGTAAACTCCATAGACCTTGGATTTACACATATAGGTATGATAGTGACCATACCACGATGCACATGATAGAGATCATATGCGGGAACCATAACGTTTCACTAATAAACATGTGATGTTTGATAGCATCTTATATTGCTTGTTTAGCGCTTTGTTAGCATAATAAGATGATCCCTCATTTAAATATCAAGATAAGAATGTGTTCTTCCTTTAGTATGCACCGATTATGTTTCTTCGCTCGAAGACATCACGTGATGATCGGGTGTTCTTGGATCCACGACCATATTTCGGGTGTAAAACAGTTACACACGCGAATACTAAGGTTCTAACTTGGCGAGCCTAGCATGTACATACATGGCCTCGGAACACGGACCGAAAGGTTAAGCATGAGTCATATAGTTGATATGATGCCCATTTGATGCTCGCCTTTGAAGCTATACCGACTCACGTGATGATCGGACTTGGTATAGTGGATTTGGTTCATGTAATCACCAAAAAGGCACGAGGGATGTCGTTTTGAGTGGGAGTTCATTAAATATGGATTAGTTGAACTCAATCTATCATACACTTAGTCGACACTTTCCATATTCTGTTGTAGATGGCACCACCTGCTTTTAATTTCAATGTGTTCATGGAGAAAGAGAAACTAGCAACGAACGGTTTCAACTTTACCGAATGGGCCATGAATTTGAGGATTCTCCTCTCACGCACAAAAGCAATATGTGCTAGAAGAGCCGTTAGGCCCCACCTTTGATGATGCCCCGACGAGGAGAAGCATGTCTATCGACTCGTCAGAGGACCACAACTTAGTTCATTGGCATATTGTATGGGCTAGAGCCGAACTTCAAAGCGTTTGAAAATGGCAATGCATTTGATACAATGGGTGAGTTTAAAATGATTTTCGACACACATGTCAACAGAGAGCTACAACGCTCGTAAAAGTTCTTTAGTCGATGATGGAAGAGCACAAATGTTAGTGAGCATGTACTCAAGATGTCGGGTTACGCCGATAAGCTTGTGTCTTTGGGAATATCGATTCCCATTGACTTAGGCATCCATCGTGTTCTCGCGTCTCGCCACCTAGCTATAAGAGTTTCGTGATGAACTATAATATGCAAGGCATGAAGAAGTCTTCCCCGAGCTCACAATGCTTAAAACTGCAAGTGGAGATCAAAAAGGAACATCAAGTGTTGATGATCAATAGGAACACCGGTTTCAAGAAAGACAAGAAGGGAAAACGGAAGGAAGTAAGGGCGGAAGCTCGCTGTCGTGCCTAAAAGAAACCCCGAGTTGGACCTAAGTCCGATCCGAGTGCTACTATTGTAAGGATCGCCATCGGAAGCAATCGCCCCAAGTATCTGGCGCATAAGAAGGCCGGCAAGGCAAACAAAGGTATATATGATATACATGTTATTGATGTGTACTTGACTAGTGCTCGCAGAGCACCGGGTATTTGATATCGGTTCGGTTGCTAATATTTGTAACTCGAATCGTGGGTCGGAACAAGCGACCGCTAGCAAGGGGTGAGGTCAAGATGCGTGTCGGCAATGGATCAAGCGTTGATGTGATCGCCGTCGGAACGCTACCTCTCCACTTGCCGTCGGGATTAGTTATAAACTTGAATAATTGTTATCTGGTGCCTGCACTAAGCATGAACATTGTATCTGGATCGTGTTTGATGCGAAGTGGTTATTCATTTAAATCCGAGAACAATGGTTGTTCCATTTATATGAATGAAACCTTTTATGGTCATGCACCGATGATGAATGGTTTATTTCTTTTAGATCTTGATGATAATGTTACACATATTCATAATGTTGATGCTAAGAAGATTAAACTTAATGATGATATATCCGCATATATGTGTAATCGCCGTCTAGGTCATATTGGCGTTAAACGCATGAAGAAGCTCCATTCGGATGGACTTTTGGAATCACTTGATTATGAATCGTTTGATACATGTGAGCCATGCCTTATGGGCAAGATGACTAGAACGCCATTTTCCGGTTCAATGGAACGAGCGACAGATTTGTTGGAAATCATACATTCTGATGTATGTGGTCCAATGAGTGTGTCGGCGCGAGGTGGATATCGTTATTCTGTTACTTTCACGGATGATTTGAGTAGATACGGTTATATCTACTTGATGAAACACAAGTCTGAAACCTTTGAAAAGTTCAAGGAATTTCAGAATGAAGTGGAAAATCATCGTAATAGAAAGATCAAATTTCTATGGTCCGACCGTGGAGGTGAGTATGTAAGTTACGAGTTTAGCACTCACATGAAAGAGTGTGGAATTGTTTCACAACTCACACTGTGAACACCACAGAGAAATGGTGTGTCGGAACGTCGTAATCATACTTTATTAGATATGGTTCGATCTATGATGTCTCTGACGGACTTGCCATTGTCATTTTGGGGTTATGCACTAGAAACTGCTGCATTCACTTTAAATCGGGCACCATCTAAATCCGTTGAAAAGACACCGTATGAATTGTGGTTTGGAAACAAACCTAAGCTGTCTTTTCTTAAAGTTTGGGGGTGCGATGTTTATGTGAAGAAACTTCAACCGGATAAACTCGAACCCAAAGCGGAAAAATGCGTCTTCATAGGATACCCTAAGGAAACTATTGGGTATTCCTTCTATCACAGATCCGAGGGCAAGGTTTTTGTTGCCAAGAATGGATCTTTTCTAGAGAAAGAGTTTCTCGCGAAAGGTGTGAGTAGTCGGAAAATAGAACTCGAAGAGGTTATTGAACCTTCTCTTCAAAGTATGGCGAGTAGCACAGTGCCAGAAGTTGTTCCGGAGTTGGCTCCACCTGTTGAAGAGGGAACTAATGATAATGACCATGAAACTCCGAAAGAGAGTACTACCAAACCTTTATGATAATTTGATTAACTATGTCAACCAATACTAGTCATGATGAATACATTCATGGATTAGAATGTCGGCAAGGGATTAGGTACCCAAGGCGAAACATTCTGTGTGGTAGGTATTATCTTACAGTTTCCGACCTACGAGTTACATTCTCTCTGAATTATCAGAGCTTGAAAACCCTTTTGGTTCTAAGGCATCTCCTTGGTATTTTTTCATGATACTTCCATGAACTTGATAAAACTCTTCATTGACTTCTTAGCATCTTACCTACTTTGAATGAACTTTCAATTTATCATATCTTGTTACTCCTTACATCTCCTACACCAAGCTTTCTTCCTAAACTGGCCAAGAATGTGACTTATGTTCTATCTATTCCCCAAATGGTGTAAATACCTATCATGCTACATCCTTCAAGTTAATCTTCCTTATGATCTTTGAAGCTCGTCACTCCCTTACATGAATTCCCGTTTCTATCTAGGTCTATAACATCAAGTAATAACTGGTGTTACATCATGCATTTGCACACCTAATTACACTTCATGTACAGATCTAGTCAATCAAGAAGAATAAAAAAGATCCAAAAGTCGATAAACAACAGAACATATACCATGTATTACACATAGGTTTAAATAATTTATAAATGTACTAGATGTTCCCACGGTTTGCTCCAAACCTATTTACACAACTATCTTACAAGAACCTCTTGCTCTTGTGGATATATTCTCACTTATTTCGGCAAACTCTTCAAACTACAATACGCATTACCCTCTATATACATTATTCAAGCCCTCATCCCTTGGGATGTTGTTTCTCTCTCACTTTCATCTTCCTCTAGTGCTTCCTGGAGTTCCGTCCATGATGACGTAAAGTCCTACGACTGCCTTGTGGAGCATAGGAGCATCCAGGAGGTGGGTATTCTTGATTAGAAGTACCGAGACTGAGATTAGTCATTTTTGGCGTAATCTTCCACCGAATAGTCCAGGTTTTCTTGCAACGCTTCCTCATAGTAAGTTGGTTCCTTAGATTTTTCTTGGATCCAGTCATATATGTTGGTATAGTAGCTATTGGAGTACTCTTCTAAGTTGATTGGATTCGTATTACCCCCATATGGTCCATAAGGCTCTATATGGTTATAATTGGTCTCTTCTTCGATACCTGTATCACAAGGTATAGGATTCCCTATGGTTTTACCTTGAGATTCTATTTCCCATCCATACTTGTTAGGCTCAGGTTTATTTGGAATAACTTTATTCCATTCCTGTTGTTCGGAATTGTACTTGGTCCGTAAGTCTTTAGGTGGCTTGAAGTCATTCTGGTAATAGGCATAATTTTCTGAGTTTGGGTCATCAAACTCAGTTTCCTCAAACACCTCTCCTGAAGGTATGTATTTGGGATGCCTAGCTTCTTTATCTAGCTTCTTCCTACGAGCCATTGCTTTATCAGGATCAGTAAAATCCTCAATGACCGTATCCAGCTCCTGAACTAAGACTTGGTGAGTGTTATGGTAAGTGTTTAGCAAAGACCTATAACGATCCATATACTCTACAGCTAAAGTAGGTTCAGCTTGGACTAAGGTAGAGTGATCTAACTCATACTCTGAGTTTGAGGTTTCATGTGGTATAATGGTGTGAGTACTACCTTCTAGAGCTTGGGATTTATGCTCTCAGATCATGGTTATGGTCTTTCTGCAATCGATGCGAGATGCCATGCACCTTGCCTCTCCTGCTGGCATTTCTCCCTTAAGTCCTAACTTCTTGGGTAACATGATCATGACACGGTATTTAGCTAATACCTGCCCATCATATTAACTGTAAATGTTGACCAAAAGTCTTGATTCACATTCCGAACTCCATAGAATTTGTCGGAGATTGTCTGTCCAATCCCCTCCGTAGTCATCCAACGTCCTATTCATCACTTGAACATTCCGGGGTGGATACCGAGGTGCCATGTGGAACTGTGGATAAGAAATTATCATCAGTCACATTGAGTTAAAACTCTTGGGTAATGATTGTAATTGCAATCACATAAAAGAGTTATCGCACTAGTAACATAACAGGATTATTCTCAAGTGAATATCCCTCATATCACTAGATAACTCTTCATTATTGCTAGGATGTGTCCTACAGGTTCTACCCATTTACTAGGTTTCCAACCTAAGGTCAAAGCATACGCTCTGATACCAACTGCGGTGACCCAGCATACCACTGCATGATGTAGTATACTATAGTCGTGGACATAACACCAATGAAACACCATTCACTAGTATTACATCCCTCAGAATGGCACAACAGAAACACAGCGAGTCCAATATATGGCTAAAGGTTACAATTCACTCTTTACATAAGATCCAGAGAACACTCTAGGTTAAAGAGAGAGAAAGAACTTCTTATGGAGAAGAATAAAAGATAAATAACGCAAGAACAATCATACTATTGTGTCTAGTATTCTGGCTAAGAGGTTGGCATTGCTGCTATCGCAACACACTACAAAAATAGGTTATTTGGCTGGAGATAATATTCCTATATAGTCAGTAACTTTCGTCTTCACTTGAGTTGAGGTATATGTTGACTTCCTTGTCTTTATTGAAGAGCTTTAGCTGGTCTTGATAAGTCCTTGCAGAGATTGTTTTAATGGCTTCAAAATCTAGCAAGGGTTAAGAAGATACTTTGAGTACGAGCGTACTCATTAAATTCACTAGAAAAGGAGTGTTTGATGCACTATCACTACAGTCACAGACCGTAGGTCGTAGGCAATGCAAGTTTTCATAAACATTTCTTCAAAGGTTGCTTTTATTCTGAAAAACTATGTCCGTCAGCCTTCACGGGTTTACCAGAACTTTCATGGAGTTCCTTTGCCGCCGCGTTCGCAGCTCTTCCCCGGAACAGGGAGTAACAAGCTGCAGTTGTTACACTCTGCAGAGGTGCGTTACTTTACCCATGAGAGATCAAATCTTTGTTGCACAACCGGGCAGCTTATTCCCGTCCACAATTCCATGATGTGGGGCCCAGAAGATGATCCAAGCCAATCACTGCCTCCTTCGCGACCTCGCATGCCTCCTTGGTGTACACCATGCCCACATAAAGAATTACGGCAATGGTTTGTACAAACCGTTAGATATCCTCTACGAATTACCAATTAATATGCACGCTACGAGGATAACAGCCACGACCTGCACATCCGGCTTCATGCGAGAGGGAGAAGATACAACTGACTTCTCCATCCCATTCCAAATCTCATGGTCAATGCGTAATATACGGTGCAAGAATCACTGGCGACATTGGTTGTTAAGTCCTAGGTGATATAGTTCTGAACAATGGTATTCCAACCGTCAGATTTAATAGATTAGCTGATCACCCTAGATCAGTAACCAATAGTTCACATTATTATCGAAAATAGTGTTTTTAGACCTTTTTCAAATGCAGGTGATAACAACACTGGATTTGTAAAATACTTTACAGAAAATAAACAAAGGACATGAGCAAGTGTGAACTTGCCTTTTGTGATTGCAAAATTATGCGCTCACGGTCTTCGAGTCAGTGTATAAGATCCAAAATCTGAAATCAGCATCATTGGTCCAGTAAGGACTAATGTTTAAAGAAGCAATATGCTTTTATGCATAAGTAATGTGATGCACGTTCTACACGCAAATCTCGGGGATAACGTTGTCCTAGGGTTTGGATTCCGGAAATGGTTACTTTGGAATGTGTGGTCCTTTTAGATAAGTTTCATAGTTGTACTTTTATTAGAGTTTATAAGTGGTTGTAGACAACACATATGTAGGAGTAAAGTATACATACTTATGACATACTAGTTAGGATTACTTATACAAGTGTTCTTATTTAAAGTGGCAAAAAGTATAACCTTCAAAGTAAAGGTTTCCCTTCTAAGGTCTAAACAAACTTTGTGGGTAGTTAGTGGTGGTTGATGTTATTTGTTTGCTCACATGGTTTGGCTTGAGTTGCTTTATAATTTAACTACTTCAGATCAAAGTTAACTATAAAACATATAGTAATGCTTATAGTGTTGCATTAAGATTCTATAGACTAAAGTTATCTTTAAAACAAAGATGATTTTGAGAGTAGAATACTTATAACATTTGTATTTAGTGTATTTGAAATGTTTCCTTTAGGTTGCTTAAGAATGGTCATTCTTTTTACTTGTATAATGGTTTCTTGATTTGATTATGGAGTAATATCATTTATCCTTTTATAGATGAGTGAGTATAGTTTATAATCTAAAACATACTATTACTTAACTACTTATGGTTTTATATAATGTTGTGGTAGTTTTTGCAATTAGGTAGTTAATATAGATAGAAAAGGTTTGGTGGATTCATAAGTTGTTCTTTAAGGTTTTTATCATGAATTGGAATCCTTTGAGAATATAATCTTCACTTAGAGTTGAAGATAATTTAACACAAAGATGTTTATAATGTTTTAATCCATTATGGCTTCATATTATTAATATTTAAGACTAATGTTATTTATTAGACTTAATTGATTTATTTTAGAAATATTAATAATTTTTATTTATCTTTATATGAATTATTAATGAAGTAAATAAGTTTAAATTTGAGTTATTAGAATATTTGAATTTTTATTTAACTCAAAAGTATAATATTAGATTTTTATCATGTAGATATTATTTTTGTGATCATTTTAGTATATTACATTTATTTTTGTGATTAATAAATAATAAGATATGATTTTTATAATTCTTATTATTTTATAATTACTAAATAGATATTAAGTATTTATTCAAGTGAAATAATAATACATAATTATAGTTTTATATTGAAATTATTATTTTTCCAAGATTTTTGGTATTTTTTTAATATTTACCATTATTAAAATATGAATTATCAAAGCTTTATTACTTATAAAACTTTTATTAAATAACATTTATTTAAATAATCATCATAAAAATATTTGGTAATATTTTTAAGTTGTAGATTTTGTTTTTCTGAAAATTTTCATATATTATACATATTTTTCTGAATTATAAATCAAAAGTTATTAATTAAACAATATTTAATCATTTATTAAATTTCTGGAATATTATTAATTAGATTATAAAATTTTATTTATTTCTAAACAGAAAATTAATTTTTACACCACACTAAGAGCTAGCCCCAGTCACAGACCTGTGGGCCATTGTCCACCTCAGCTCTTAGGTCTAGAAATGCTTTTGCTACTGACCTCCTCTCTACTCACTGTCGATGACATGTGGGCCCTAGGCCATGTCATCCACCACGTGAGGCAAAGACCAGTCAAACGAGCTGACGTGGCTCGATCATGAGGTAAGCATGGCGTCAGCATCACCACCGCCGTTGGTGAGTGGTCACCGGCGACGATCTATGGCACCCCAGCAAGCGAAATAGATCTAGTCCGAATCAGCGCGACCTACTGAACCTAATAGTGGCAGCACCGCTCAAAAATGGTCATCGGAGGGTCATCGATTACGAGCTACTGCGGCGGCCAGCAGCGGTGCGAATCCGCAAACGAAACTAGGGTCTAGAGATGCGTATGCTTACCCTGATGACGATAGAGTGGTCGACGGGGACAGGCGCGGTCGGAAACGAGCTCCCCGACGAGGATTCCAACGAACTGCTGCGAAGGGGAACGACCAAATTCACCCGCTCCAGTGCTCCCCTTGATGCAAGCTTCTACCCAGAGGATCTACGGAGGAAGGCGCTTCTCCATGACGGCTCAGAATGGTGTGAGGAGACGTGGTTCGTCGGCGAGAGGTGGCTCCGGTGAGCTAGGGTTTCGGTTTCGTTCATATCTAAGAGGATAAGGAGGGATTGGGGATAGGGATGGAACCAATGCGTCGCGGTGGCCTTCTTATCCCCTCATGGCAACGACGACGAGTATCTTGGCGCAATGACGGTGATGACGACATCGGGCGGCGGCAAGCTCCTCCAGCGAGCTATCTGTGTGCGTGACGATAACGACGATGGTTGTTTTGCGGATAACCCCCAGACAATTTCTTTAGCTTAACCAGCGGTTCTTGTCAATACCGATTAAAAGGATCGGGCTAGTTATGTCAATGTTGTGCATAGGCGTTAGATAGGTATAAGTGTGTTGGGCTACGGCCAGGTTTGGTTTTTATTTGTTTTATCCTTTTTCTATTTTCTGTTTTCTTATTCAGATTTGAATTTGGTTTATATTTTGAATCTTCCTTTGTATAATTTGTTTGCTGGATATTTACAACAATACAAAAATATACCTAGTCTCATTTGTGATTTCTTATTATATCCTCTTTTTTAATTTCTTGTATTTACTTAATGTGATCCCCCTTGTTGATATTTTATATAAACTTTTCTTATTATTTTTCTCTCCTTATTTTAGTTAGGGATTTCTTGAGTAATATATTCTTATTTGTTTAAAACTCAACTTTTATTGAGCTCATTGTTTGAATAGAAACTTTATATATATGTATAATGATTCTATACCATTATTTGATGCATGAAATATAAAGACATTGATATGGTGATTATTACTCCCATTAATTTGGAAAATGGCAATGTATGTGATAACAAAGAAGTTTAGGGTTTTGAATTATGAGTACTACCCTTGGCTTTAGGGTTTTGTATAAGCTTAGATTCCTTTTAAGAGTTAAGATTTAATAACTAAGCATAATGCCTTATGTATATAGTATTGGATGAAATCTCCCTTTTTAATAGAAAGTTATAATTAGAGTGTTTTATAGAAGTGAACTTATAAAAATATACTTAGGCACATATAGTTCTGATGGTTGAAATTAACAGAGATATGCTTATGTAATTTGTTACAGGGAAGTATTTCTATAAAGTGTTATAGGCATCAGATGATGGATCAACAGTATGAGATGCATATTATGTTTGATTTGAGATGTAGAGTTGATTGCTTAACCAGATTTAAATAGGAAGATGATTTATACATACAATTATATTTCAAAATCTTGGATCTCTTATTAAGGAATTCCTTTCCTAGATATAATACTTCTTCCTATCCCTCATCATGGTTAGTATTATGGCTTACATATTAAAATCTTCTTATTCATATATCATTCTTCTAAACTTATGGATGAATCCAATGAGTTTGATACAAGGATATTTCATAATTTCCTCATATCCTGGCTTGGTTGTATTTACTATTCTATTGTTGATAAACTTCCATCCAACTAGTGGTTCTTTCAACTTCACTCACAATTCTCCTTAATATTCCATCACTGATCTTTCTCTAAGGTTGATTATCTTTTAAGATGAATAACACTTCTTCTAAACTCTATGCTATACTAGCTTTAATTGAATAATATCAGCCTATATTTACCTAACTCTCATGACTTTCACTTCAATCCTTGAATTATATTTATGTGGTTTGCAAAGACTACTCTAGGATCACTTATCTCTACTAAGGTTCCAATCATGTTTTACCCACCAGTATTACTTTTACTAAATATAAGCATTTAATATTGGTGGCCAAAGCATTACCATTATAATACTTTAATCATTTATTACTGAATTTCTTAGTTGGCTAAACAGGGCTTTATCAATCCTACCTTTTATTGTCTGGAAGTTATCTTCTTAGTATCTTATATTGGATTAAGGTTATTAATGGATTATGCCCTCATTAGAAGATTTAAGTAGATGTTCTGATAAGATTAAGTAATAGATCAAAGGTTAATAGTTAAATAATTTATGAATCAATGGGGAATTATCCAACATTGATGAACAATAGATATTGAAATAAGTTCTATAAAGATTCTATAGAAAGAAAGATATCTATATAGTGGTTACATTCTTATTATTTGTTTTATATCTTTAACTTGGTACTTATGAATGATTATAATGAGTGCTATAACATGATCACCTAATGATCAAATATAATTCACATTGTATTAATGTTTAACTTATAGTACATTTGATCTACCCTTAGATCAAAGCACTCTTACCCAAAATGAGATTTTAACAAATGTCTTATTGAAACTTATCGCAGTCAGCTTGATGATCTACTTCAATTCCATCAAGCTAATAGAAACTTCAATCACTTTGACAAGTTTTGTTTAAAAGCGCGAAAATTATTCGGATTTTCTATGCATGAATGCAATGCACACATCTGGGTTCAGCTTATTTCTAGGCTCTAATGCTGGGATGTTACAAAGTTAGGCGCCTGCACCCCCTAGGAGCGGGTGGGCCCTACCCCGCGCCTGGGAGGGGTGTGGGGCCCCTGGTCGCCTCCTCGGCCTCTCCCTTCGCCTATAAGAAGCCCCCGATGTAGAAACCCTAAGCACCTGATCAAATATCCACGGAACCTTCTGTAGCCGCCGCCACCATCATCCCTAGATCAGGGGGGGTCTGAAGTTCTTCCTGGCACCCTACCGGAGGGGAGATCATCCCGGAGGCTTTCTCTCTGGTATGATGCATGAGTAGTTCCACCTTGGACTATGGGTCCATGTAGTAGCTACATGGTTGTATCTCCTCCTTTGTGCTTTCATCATTTCATGTATAGATCTTGTGAGCTCCGTTCATGATCAAGATCTAATTTATTTGTAATCATGCATGTTGTGTTTGCGGGGATCCGATGGATATTGAGATTATTATGTTGGTTTGATTAATGGTTTTGTATTTATGATTCTATCATGTCTGTGTTGTTTGTGATATTGCATGCTCTTCGTTGTTAGTAGCTATCTTGGCCAAGTAGTTGCTAGTGACTCCAAGAGGGGGTATTTATGCTCGATAGTGGGTTCATGCCTCTAATTTGTCACATCCCAAATTTTAGATTTGGTCTTGCACATCATTCATATCATTGCATCATACTTTTCCATTCAAAACCGTCGAGTGAATAGGTTCGGCGAAACGCTATTTACAAAACCCTATTCTTTTTTGCTACGAGGCTCCTGCGGGAGGCTTTAGTAGGACTAGCGTTGACCACCCTTGTAGACTAGTGGTTTCGCTCAAACCTTGACCTTAGATTGTTCCCCTCGACTCTACGAAACCGTAGGAGCAAGAATCATTCGATTCGGAGCTCGTACGGAGAAGTTGCGGCCGCTTTAGTGAATCGTCGGAAAACAGTCCGAATTTCCGGACCGATTTCCGAGTCCGAAACCAACTCTGCGCCGAATCAGTTTAGATTTCCGCGTGGGGCCCCACAAAAGGACCCCACCTGGCCCGGCCGACCCCGCCCTCGATAACTCAACCACTGGGAATCGATCCCGCACCCGCCGCCATCGCCCTCTCCCCGCCGCCTCGCCTCCTGGCGCGAGCCGCCGCCTCGCTTTCACGCCACGCCGCTAAGACCCGCCGTTGCCGCTTCTTCCCGCCGCCATCGCAGGTACGCCGCCTCGCCATCGCCGCCGCGACCGCGACCCGCCCGCCGACGCCACCAGCTTATCTCCTCGCGGCTAACCGCCACCATGCCGCCAAGGCCGCCAAGGCCACTCGCCACGCAGCCGCCACAAGGCCGCTTCGCCGCTGCGCCGCCAGGCCGCTCAGCATGTTGCCGCTTCGCCAGAAGCCGCTGCATCACGCTGCCGCCGCTCGCAGCCGCCGCCGCTGTCGCTCGCCACGCTGTTGCCGCTGCCGCCGCTTGCGCGCGCTAGCTGCTACGCTGCGCCGTTGCATGCGTTGCCGCTACGCGCACCCACACGCACACGCGCGCGCACACACGCATGCACGCGTGCGTTTAACGCCGCCGCTTGGTGACCGCTTAATCCGTACCGACCCTCTCCTCCGCCGCAGAAAAACCTCGACGCCGGAACCGATCGCCGCCGCCGTCCGGAACTCGCCGCCGCTCGTTTCGTCGTTCGATCCCGGTGAGTCAGCAGCCATCGTCAGATCTCAGATCAGCGGCTCAGATCATTCGTTGACCGGTCAGACTCAGGCGTTGACTAGTCAGACGCTCAGTCAACGCCCAGTCAGCAGACGCTTTGACCAGTCAACAGACACAGTTGACTGGTTAATTTCGTTAATCCTTTTAGTTGACAGATTTCGGTAGAATCTTGTAATTTGCGTAGAAATTAAACCACTTGGCCAAAAATTGCAAATAAAATATTTGTAGATTCAGTGAGTCGTGTAGAATCTCGCTGTACCTTCGGTTCAGACTTTTGCAGCAAGGTTTAGTACAGTTTAATCAAACTATTTAGTGGCCTTTTCGGAGTAATAAATTCGTAGAAAAAGATCCGTAGCTCCAAAAATCGCGTGTGATATGTCCCTGGATTCAGTGGAACGAGGGGAATCTAATCGTGAATTAAAAAGATAGGCTTACAGTAAAAACTTCTACAGAAACTGTCTAGTGGCTTTCTGCAGTGTTTTAATTACTCGGGGAGTTTTATAATTCCTTTTTGAGTAATTCTAGTTGGTGCTGTTTCCAATCAGCGATGCCTATGCGATAGAATTTTTCCAAGATTTTACAAACAGTATACTACCGGTAGTGAATTATTTGAGTCTAGCTCTAGTTTTGAGCATTACTTTTGTCCATTAGTTTTCCTAGCGCTAAAACTATTTTCCATGCATGCTATCGGTAGTATTATGGAATAGGATGTTGTGGTGCAGCTGTAGCACCAATTCACTTGTCATTCTTGCATTCATGCATCATATTTGTTGCATATGTTGTGGATTGTTTGTTTATGAATGCAATTGTATCGTGTAGATTGTGACGAGTGCAACGCTTGCTCGTGTGTGGATTGTTCTTCCGACCGCTACAACCAAGGCAAGTAGATGCTACTTTGTTCATGATATCGTCCTCTATTTTCTATGCATTGTCGTGTATTTTGTAGATGCATGTGTAGGATGATACTATCGCTATGCTATGTCCTATTATGTGGTAGGGCTTTCCTTGTAGATGAACCACCGTTGGTAGATGTGCTTAGCCATGCTATGATGAACGAGGGCTGGGTTACATCATTGAGACTTGTTTCTAAAAGTATTGGTTTGTGAAAACTAAAACAACTTAATCAATGAATCCCCTGGGTGTGATGGTATTGATAATTTTTGGTGGTTTCATTATGAAAGGCACCTGTATCAAGAGAGAATGATTGGCTTCTTTATTGTGTAGCTTACGTGTACAACCATGTGCCAATAATGGAATGGGCGGTTGGTTGGACTTAGTAGGTTGTGGTGACCCGAACCCGCGTATCCAGAGATGTAGAATTTTGGTAGGTTGGACCGGTGCGCGTCGGGATTGGGGAGCTACTTCCCGAACGGTCTCAACTTGGACTTCTCCCTATCATCACCCAAAATGAGAGTGATGGTACGAGCTGGGCTGGCCAAGTCACATGGGTAAAGTGAACTAACCTCTGCAGGGTGTATAATCTAATCGATTAGCCGTGCCCCCGGTTATGGACAACTGAGTTGCTTGATATTGATTTCATGACATGTTTCTCGCTCATTCCAATTTCATAATTGTTTTAATATTGTTGGGTTAACTTAATTGGGATCTTTTCAAAGAAAATCAAAAACTGTTTATGAAAGTAGGACAAATGTATTTGCAAATGCAAGCCAGACACAGCTCCACTTGCCAAATATGCATGTAGATGTTAGCACTATTGTCCCCTTTACTAGCTCTACTTGCCATACATTCCATGTATTGACCCTTCGGGGCTGCTACGTTTCATGTTGCAGGTTATTCCGATTCTGAGTAATCGATATAGGCCACGGTACTCCACTCGGCACTTGTTCACTTGTGGACAATTTGAAGAATGGAGGATTTACTTTATTTATGTTGCTACCTGAATAATTTGAGCTAGCTTTGGGCTAAGCTTTTATTGTAATAATGGTACTCTGGATCTTCGTTATTTATGATACACGGATATTTTGCTATGCTATTCATCTTACTCTATTGTGGGCCAATGAACCGATCCAGGGATTGGCATGTCACATAGAGGCCACGGTCTTTTCAGAACCGGGGTGTTACATAATTTCCAAGGGAAGTGACAGAAATCTCTTCGATTGTAGATGTCCTATTGCCACTAGGGAGAAAACAACGGTCTCTTGTTCATGGAACAAGTGGATTGTTTACCTTACACACTTTTATTAAAGTAGTTGTCTGTTGCTTGCAACTTAATACTGGAGGGGATTCGGATGGTAACCTAAATGTGGACTTCTAGTCATAGATGCAGTTGGATGGCGATTTATGTATCTTGTTGTATTGCCCAATCGAATCTCATAGGATCTTTCTGACTAGTAATTGCATTGTTATGCCTTGCTCAGTTCCTGTCAATTGCCCTGCTATAATTTGTTTACCCTTCATGCCATGTTGTTTATCTAAGGAGAGAACCTCTAGTGAACTATGGACCCCAGTCCAATCTTTACCATTGATACATCTTCCACTGTTACTTGTTTACTTGCTGCAAACCATTATCTTCCACACCATACGTTTAATCCTTTGTTACAACAAACCGGTGAGCTTGACAACATCACTGATTCGTTGGGGCAAAGTCTTGATTTTGTGTTGTGCAGGTCTCCGCATTGCTAGCAACACCTGTGTGACGTTTCCTTCCTCCTACTAGTTCGATAACCTCGGTTTCTTACTGAGGGAAACTTGCTGTTGTGCTGCTTCATACCTTGCTCTTGGGGTTTCAACGAAGCGTCCCACGACAAGTGTTGGGCGCCATCAAGCTATTTTCTGGCACCGTTTATTGAGGATGCTTCACAGATAGCTCACTATGGTGATGCTACAAGTTTCCACCATGATTAGGCATGGCTTAGGCTAGTGGCCTAGGCATTTCTCTAACACAAAATACATAACTCCGTGGACTTACAAGCTCCCTTTTTATTTCACACCGGTGACATCCACAGACAAAAGAGCACGATATCAACTGTGTACAGAGTAAAAGTGCAATGTTGAAAATGTTACCCATGACAACATGGTTTTGCTAATTCCAACGTATAGATGCAAGCATATACAACTTTGATGACACAATGGTTCAAGTATATTAGGGGCAAGAAAATAAGGTGTGCCATCAAGTTCGTGAGAGCTTTACTAACTAGTTTTCACATAACAAAATACTTTTTAATTCGAAAGATAGATGAAGCTTGAGAATTTGCTTGGAATAGCAATAATGCTAATAGGTAGATATGGTGGACACAAATGGCACAGGTTTGGTTCAAAGGGATTGGAAACATGAGAAGTATGCCTTCTCAAAACATGTTTTTGGATAGAAAGGCTGGGTAGCTAGCAAGAGAGTTGAAGGAAACAAGCAAACATACAAGTAATAAAGCCAAACATGCAATCTCACTTGAAGACACAAAAGATCTTAAATAAAGAATACTAAGCTTATGAGCCAACCAAGAAACAAAATAGATGATACAAAATACCTGTAAGCTTTTTCTCTTTTCCTTTCAAACCTCAAAAAGTGTTGCTACTGACCAGAGCTCGGTTTGCCAAAACCAATTTAGATATACTTGATGCTCCCAAAGTGATGCCAGTACTGGTCAAAAAGATCCATCATATAACAGAGATTGCAAACTAAAATAAGAAGTGCAAAAAGTAAAGGATGAGACTTCTCATTAATATTCAATAAAGGCACTCACACCAAGGGATACATAATCAACTAAAGGAGAGATACTTCCACATGCAAACCAAACTATAAGATAACCTCTCTACCAAAGATATGAATCCACTAAAAAGGTAAAAGATAAAATATAATGATTGTGATACCACGACACTCCCCCAAGCATGGAACAAGCCAAGGGGATGCCAAACCTGATGATGAATTACTCCTTCGGTGGTGGTGGTGTTCTCTTGATAAGCTCTTCAATAAGTTTCTTCAAATCCTCAAACTCGAAGGTCAGACTACAAATCAACTCCGAGTTTTGCTCAATGCGGTTCATGATCATATCGGACCGAGAATCCCAGTCCTTGTTATTCTTTCCCCATTCTTCCTCCTTAGAGTGTTCCTTCCCTGCATGGTTAGAACGAGGCATATCCCAAACCAAGGGCAGGTTCCCTTTGGGCACCTATTGGTATTGATGCTCATGTATAAGAGTATGGAAGGGTCTCTTGGTACATGGATGAGATGACCGTGGAATGTAAATAAGACGTGGAGGTTTCCCTTCTATAGACATCCGTGCTGTACTCCTAAGCTTGGTAGGGTTTGCCACCACTCGAATGCTTGCGACGGTAGCACGGGTATCCGGATGATCTTCCTCCTCCATGTATTCTTCATCCCCAACCAAAATCTCCTCCTCCTTGAGTTCTTTAGGATCATCTTCCTCGGGCTTCTTGCCTTTGTCGTTGGCGGAGGCCATGGTGCTCTAAACTTGAGAAGATTTCCTGACAGAAACAGATCGAAACGAAAACACGATGAGAACACGATGCACGAACCTCGGGGGGATCCGGAGGGTTATATATTACGAAGTTTCAATGCATAAGGAAGGTATTGGTACAAACACGAGGCGGAGACAGAGCTCGGGGGGCTCACACCGCCCTTAGGCGTGGCCAGCTGGGGCCCGCGTCTAGGGTGGGTGTGGCCACCTCGGCCTCCGTTTCCTCCTCTGTTCCGTCTCGTAATCTTGTATATGTATTAAAAACATCAAAAATATAAAAAGATTATGCTTTCACGAACCTTCTGTTTTCACCACTTTTACTTATTCAAAGTCGAACTCTTCAGATTCCTGTCCTCCTTCTCCTGAAAATTCCTTTCTTTGCAAGGCAATACACAAAATTCAATGGCAACATTAGTGTAAGCAAAAACAATAAACCTTTAGGTTCACACTTCAACTGAAAACCCATCAAAACAAAGGCTTCTGTAAGAGGCAAATGCAAATGACGACAGAAATCTATCAAAACAGACCAGCAGGTAAAGAATTATTTTTTGAAAACCTTTTGTTGCTCAAATCAAAAAGTGCAAAACTGATGAAAGTTGGGTAACAACTTGGAGAACAAGCACAGAAAAATGCAGCTCCATTTGAAGTACTGATCTCCCTCACGAATTATTACGATGCAGCACAAAAGTCTATCCCAGGACAGCCACTTTTCACAACTCCTCTACTTCACAAAAGTAGTTGAACTTGACACAAAAACCAAAACAAAAAGGATAAGGAGCGGTTATTACTTAAGTAATAACTTCCAAGACTCGACAAAACTCTTTGGTTGTCTCCCAACAAGTACTTTTCTTTAATGCCTTTAAGTTAGGCTTGAAACTTTCAAAGATGCTCACACAAGAGATAAATATTTGAGGTGAAAGAGAGCATCAAGAAGCAAATAACCAACACATTTGAGTCTAACCCACTTCCTATGCATGGGAGTATCATGAGAAAGCGAATTGTTTAAACAAAAAGCCACTAGCATAGGAAGACAAAAAAATACAACTTCAAAGCTTTCAACATAAAACGGGGAGAATTAACATTATTGAGATGCATAAACCATGTTTCCCTCTCTCATAGTAACTTTCAGTAGCACTTTGAATAAAGTTGAAAATATAACTGTCACTGGAAACAACTTTATCATCAGGATGAGCATACTTACAATCATCAAAAAGATGTCCAAGGTCATAAACTGGATCTATAGAAGCAAGTTGTTCCATCCTGAAATCTTCATTAGGCAAGCTATTTTCACAAAGAGCTTTAGAAAATTTGGAAAAGTTAAACACATAAGAATCTCCATAAAACTTAGTTAAAACTATCTCCTTCTTACAATCTATAATAGCTCCACAAGTGTTCAAGAAAGGTCTACCAAAAATGATAGGACAAGTTTTGCTAGCTGCTGAATTAAGTACTAGAAAATCAGCAGGATACTTAATCTTACCACGGAGAATCTCCACATCTCTTGCAATACCAATGGGGCAAATGGTTTCCTTATTAGAAAGGTGAATAACCACATCAATGTCTTCAAGCTCACAAGGACCAATCTCATGCATAACTTCCCTGTAAAGCTCATAAGGAATAACACTAGAACTAGCACCAATATCACATAAACCATAGTAGCAATGATCACAAATTTTAACAGAAAGCACAGGAACATTAGCTTTTATAGCTTTACTAGGATGAGAGATAATATTAGAAGCGTCTTCACAGAAGACAATGTGCTCATCCTCTATATTTCTAGTGACAGGGTTTTTCACAATAGCTACCATAGTTTCAGTACTCATTTGCTCATCAAGCTCCATAGTTTTCATTGTACCTTTATTATTTACACTAATCATCATAGAATACTCCTTTACCTTAGCTGGGAAAGGAACTTTCTCAACATGAGGTTCAGGCACAATATGATTAGTAGTACAAACTTCAGTACTTCTAACAGGAACATGACTAACAACATCTTTATAAGGACCATGGTACTTATTCCACTTCTTCTTGGGAATTTCTATGTAGGAGGCAAAGGCCTTAAAACAGTTGGCAATACTTTGGGAATCAAGACCAAACTCATTACTAATATCATGGAAGTCATCAGTTCCCATAAAAGTTTTAATGCATTCATAATCATAGTTTATATCTAAATTTCTTCCTTTGTCATTCTCCCAAGCTTCAGTGTTCTCTTAAATACGGTCTAAGAGATCCCATTAGATTCTTCCTTCATACGTGTGAATGATCCCGCGCAAGAAGCATCTAGTAAATCTTTATCATGAAGATAAAACCTAGCATAAAAATTATTGATAATAATATTGTTAGGGAGTTCATGAATAGGACATTTAAGCATTAGTAACTTCAATCTCCCCCAAGCTTGAGCTATACTCTCTCCATCACGAGGCCAAAAGTTATATATCATATTTCTATCCTTATGAATCTCACTGGGAGGATAGAATTTACAATAAAAGAGAGATGCAATTTCCTCCCATTCCATGGATTGTCCATTCTTCAGCAACTTATACCATTCTTCAGGTCTCCCTTTCAAGGATATGGAGAGTAACTTCTTCTTCACCTGTTTAGTTGTGATACCTGCACACTTAAACAACCCGCATAATTCATAGATAAAAAGCAAATGATCACCAGGATGGACAGTTCCATCCCCTAAATAATAATTATCCATAACACGATCAACAATACTTGTAGATATCTTAAAAGGATCTATCTCAACAGGTGGTGGTTCATCTACTACCTAACAGTAGTAGTTTTCCCAAACAGAAAACCAAGTGGGTTATCCATATTGGAAACAAAGCAACAAACAGAAACAAAAGCAATACTCACAGTAGAAGCTTTCTTTACTAGTTCCACTCTTCAATAGCGCTTCACTCCCTGGCAACGGCGCCAGAAAATAGTCTTGATGACCCACAAGTATAGGGGTGTATCGCAGTACTTTCGATAAATAGGAGCGTCGATCCCAACGAGGAGCAGAAGGTGCTGACTAGTGGTATGGAGCAGAAACTCTCTGTAAATACTTAGCAAACAGATTTTTAGTGGTTTTTTGATAAAGCAACAAAACAAGGTGCAAGTAATAAAGACAACGAACAAACGCAGCAAGTGGCCCAATCCTTTCTTAGCAAAGGACAAGCCGATGGAAATACTTATAAGGACCAAACGTTCTCGAGGACACATGGGAATTCTGTCAAGTTCTTTCGCTTCAAATAGCTGAGTACTCTTCTCTGGTGTTGTAAGTGTTGTGTGGGTGAACCTGTGCTAACATACCGACCTTACTTGGACTAATACATACTTGTGATTAAACCCCCTGCAAGCATCTGCAACTACAGGAAAGTAAATAAGATATAAATCTAACCACAGCCTTAAACTCTGAGATCCTACACTCCCTTGTGCAAAGGTGTCCTAACGGGGGTTCAGGTTTCTGTCACTCCGGCAACCCCAAAATTAGTAGCCAAATACACAATGCATTCCCCTAGGCCCATAAATATTGAAGTATCATGTAGACGACGTTCACATGACACCACTAGAATAATAACACCACAACTTAAATACTAAACCATTGAATAATAACTAAACACAAATCCACTACTAACAACATGACTTCTCCCATGTACTCAAGAACTAAACGAACTACTCACGAGACATCATATGGATCAAGATCAAAGATGATATGGTAATGGATAACAATCTGAACATAAACAATATTCCAATGGTTCCACTCACAAGCATCAACTACAATAGTAATCAACACCGGGAAAGTTTCCCCTAAGAACTATGCAAATATTCAATACGATTGTTACAGCGGATGGAGTGGTGATGATGGTGCTGGTGGAGATGATGGTGTTGATGATGATGATGATCCCGATGAAGTCTAGCTTGACGATGGTGTTGATGGCGACGGTCTATCCTCTCCGGGAAGGAATTTCCCCAGCAGAAATCTGTCTACCGGAGAGCTCTTTCTCTCTCTGTGTTTTCTGCCTCGCAGAGGCGGCGGAAATCTATCTGTGGTCGCCCCTAGTATTAGGGTTCTGAGAGGATGATATAGGCGAGAGGGTGGAGTCGGGAGCTGGCCAGGTGGGCCACACCTGCCCTAGGCGCGGCCCAGGGGGGACCCGCGTCTAGGGGTGTGTGCCCTCTGTGGCCCTTCTACGCCCCCCCTTCTGGCTTCCTTCGTCTTCTAGGAAAATATAATTTTCCCATATTTTTCTGGTATTTTTCTGATCTTCGCGAATTACATCAAAACACCTCCTTTTCCATCAGAATTCAGACTCCGGCAGTTCATCCTCCAAGAATCATCCAACATGCATAAACAGATGAAAAGACATAAGTAATACCTCATAATAAGACATATATCAATGAATAGAGGCAAATTATAATATAGAATGGTGATGCAAATTGGACGTATCAGAAGGCGCTGCTTGCGCTGCCGTGGATGGAGGCCCTCGAAATAAGTGCTTCCGCCTTTGGATCTAGCTGTCGCGCGTCTCACTTCTCCCCCTGTCCGGCCTTAGTGGCGAGGGGTGGGAGGAGGATGAGGCGGTGGTCGCTGGGTTCGGGAGGCGGTGCGGGTGTTTGGCTCGGGATTGTTTTGACCCAATCCGGCGTCAGCCGGGGAAGAGGTATCCTGCTGCGGTGCTCTATTGGTCAGAGGCGGATACAGTGGTGATCTTCGGTTCCGACAGCTCCCTGGATAAGGTCAGTTGGTTCGGTTCGTGACGGGTTCCTGCGTGCTCTCGCCGCTCTTCTGGCCGGCCGTGACGGCAGGGGAGTAGGGTTGGTGTGACCGTGCGGCGGCCTGTTGCTGCACCAAGCTTGCAGCACAGTCGAGCTCATCACGCGGTGGCTAGGTTTGGCCCCGCGATCTATGGCCGAAGGGAAGGCCTGCTCGGACGCTAGAGATGCATCCTTTCAACCTCCAGGATGGAGGACTCTCCTCGAGCTCTGCACGTGCGTTCTACGCTCCCTCGTGGCCAAGTGGTTTGTCCCCGGCGGCGAAAGAGCGGCCGGAGCTGGAGTCTCATCGTCGGTGGTGGAGGATAGGCACTTGATTGTTTTTTCTCATTTTCTTCAGGGGTCCTTGTTGTAATTCTGCAGGACTTTGTTATACTTACTACTTTGTACAGGGTCCTGTGTGTAATTCTGTACCCACCGCTTGGATATCAATGAAGCTGCGTCGGGGTCCTTCGAGACCCCTCTATTGTTAAAAAAATGGACATCAAATGTATTTGAATTTGTCCATTTAGGGCGTGCCGAGTACAGGAAATGTGTCACGGTCCGGCTGCCTAGGCCAGTCCACCCAGCAGTAAGACCTAAGCTGCCTGTTGCCTAGACTTTTTTCCTTGACATTTTCATTAATTTGAAAACCTAATTGGTATAGTTAAAATAAAAAACAGAACGGAACCCTAGTCGGCGACAACAGAGCCAGCTACTCGGCGGCGTCCAGGGGCCCTTCTGCGTCCACGTAGGCTGCAGCCACGCCGATGGCGCCGATGACGGTGGAACCTCATGCCCAGTCCACACGGCATGCAGCGTCGCATGCGATTCTAACGCCAGTGGAGGTGCCAGCATCGCACCGACCCATTTGTTGTCCTCCTCCTACTTGTACAACTTGATGGCGCGTGCAGCGGCCACCTCGTCATTGTAGTATGGCAGGATGGCCACCAAACAATGTGGTGGACAATACGAGATGGGGGACACACTCAAGGCCGGGAGGGGGACGAAGCAGTCTAGGGAAGATACAAGCACTCTACCGAGGTTGGAAACTTTACCCACAAGGTTCGACGTTCCCACCCCGTCCCGCCACAAGAGTGGCAAACAGAGGAGGGGACCGTCGCCGATTCCAAGTCGGAGGCGGCAAACACAACATGGATGGCGTCGTTGTCTAGGCTGGAATCCTTGGTATCATTTCATTTTAATCGATGTATCTATATGGCTTTGAAGGCAAGGAGAGTCCTTGACCACATAGGAACATATATCTTTGTTAAAAATCCTTTGAAAGTAAAACTTTTCATATGCTTGCTATTAGACAATATGTTGCGGAACGATATAGCCTGATTAGAAGAGGATGGAATGGTGAGAACAGTATTGAAACAATGGATCCTTTTTTTTTCTGAATGTTGCTCGATATGTGTGGGGTTGTGATCAAGTGCGCTTCAGCCTTCATGACAGGTTTGAGTAAAGTGGATGTTAAGATGTAAGCTGATAGTGGTTTGTTGGTTTGTTGAGTTTTATGTTCCCTGCAGTTTATGCATAGACAGACTCCGAGTTGATTTGTGTTGTGGCTTCCCACTGAGCTACTACTACCCGAGATTAACCCATACCCTGCGCACAAGGACTCTGTTGGAACAAGGTATCCGATCTGTGTACGAATACGGCCCAGGACCATCGACGATATATGTATCTCGCAAGCAACGATACATCGCTAGCTCCATCGATCGAGACTCAAAGCCGCTAACTAAATCGATCGATCACCTTGATTATTCTGCGCGCCTATTGACTGGTGAACAGATGTCGCTGCTCCGTGCCGCCGCGGCCTCGGCTCGACGTGCAGTACTCAGCCGGCCCTCCGTCGCGACAACAACGACGGCGGCGAGCCATGGCCGTCGCACCATGTCCACATCTCTCTCCTCCTCTGCCTGGAAAGATAGGATGGAGGTTCGTTTCTACCAGCAATAATCTATGCGTGATTTTCTTTTGTTTGATAAATTCGAATCGACAAATCTAAGTCAGTTATTTCTGGACGGAGGGAGTAAGTGATTTTCTTTTGTTTGTTAAATTTCACTGCGTGTGTGCGTGCAGGGAACCTGGATAATCTATGCGTACATGTGCTACGGCGCCGTGAGTTATGTTATCCACCACAAGATTGATCGGTTGAGGACGGACCATGACAGGGTTATGCGCATCATCTGGGAGGAGACCCGGAGGCTGCAACGGTCTAACGCGGAGCTTGCCGCCCTCGTCCAGAATCACACCAGCAACCTGATGCAAGATCAACCTTCAGGCACCGCGAGCATGGACACGGAGTAGCTGTCGAATTAAAGCTTATATTGACCAAATATGTACTGCATCCATCTTAAAATATGTTTTTGTTTTTTTAAAACGAATAAATATAGACAACATGTATCTTTTAGTATGTAGATTCAGAATAAACTTACACGGTGCTAAAAGGAGGCTAGACATATTTGTTTCACAAAAGCTAAAAAATTATATTATGTAACGGAGAGAGTACTAGTAGGATTTGTCCGATATTATATAGTTTAGAGTTTTACCTATAGGTGAGTTTTTTTTATAAAGCGAGCTTTTATTACCTACGCACGCAATAAAAATTACGTTTTTTTAATCAGATTTCTAATTTCAAAAGTAACGCTTAATGTGGTGATGCCATTGCTAGTGTCACATATGCATACATGCTTTCTCTAGGTTGGACATGTTGTTCAGGGCCAACGGAGGATGTACACATAGGATTTTCCGTATGCAGTAGAGGCTTAGAGGTAAATAGGAGAGATGAGTGAACCAATTCTTATACTCACTCCGATCCATATTACTTGCCACTAAAATGGATGTATCTAGACATGTTTTAGTGCTAGATACATCCATTTCAACGACAAGTAGTATGGATCGGAGGGAGTATTAGATATGACCTCCTAATGCAGTCGAGTAAAATCATATTCATCATGTAACCATATTGTGATGGTTGTCTCTACAAATCAACAATGTCCTACTAGGAAACATGCTAAGAGCATCTCCACTCGCCTACCCAGGACGCCGATCCGAACGCCGAAAATCGGCCAGCCGCGTACCCAGAACCTGTTTTCGTCCGGATTTGGAGAAATTTGGTCCGGTCTTCCCAGGCCGAACCCAGGTTCCCGGGTCCGTCCTGAGAACGCCGGACGAAGCGAAAAAGGACGTGGGCCAGCTCTATCGGCGAGACAGTACCATTCCCACCCACTCCACTCGCCCAGACTGCGGCGAAGAGCTCCCAGCGCCTCTGTCGCCATGACTTCGCCGGCGGAGCTCCTCCATGCCGAGACATGCCCACGCCTCTATATACGCTCGCCGTAGTTGTCGACCACTTCGCCGCCCGTTCCGCCGCCGCTTTCGCCGACCGAACTTCGCTATAGCTCTACTTCGCTGCGTGCTCCCACCACCATGCCCGCCAAGTGTTCGGCATTTGGCCGGTTCGACCATGGACTCCGACGACGACGAGATGCTCGCCATGGACTCCGACGACGAGATGCTTGCCATGGACTCCGACGACGAGGAGATGCTCGCCGTACTGCTGGAGGAGGAGAGCGCCGAGGTCGCCGAAGGTGAAGAGCACTTGGAGATCCTCGCCTCGCTCGCCCAGCTGTACCTGCAGATGGCGAAGCCGAAGCGCGGTGGTTCGGCGCTGGGTCGCCGGAAGTGCAAGGCGAGGCAAAGGATAGAGGGGTACTGCTTGTTGTACGCCGACTACTTCACTGCAAGTCAAACTATGTTTACGTTTACGCCGAACTATGTTCAAAATTTCGCCGTACTTTGGCCGTAATATGTTCTGTATTCATTATTTGCTGAACTATGCCAAAATCTGGATGAACTTGAGCCGAATTCGAGCGGAAACTGGCGTCCCGGGAACTTGGGCTGGGTACGCAAATAGAAAACTCGGCGTATCCAGACAAAAACTTGCTTCGTCCGGACAAAGTTTGTCCGAATTTTGGTGTGGGTTCGTCCAACGAGTGGAGATGATTTAAAAGACAAGTCATTGCCACCCAGGTGATTGAAAGAGGGAGTACTAGAACAGTGAATCATAGATGTGTGGGTTTCAACCAAGCGGCTAGACTCTCGGGGTTATGGCCCCCGAAGCAAGTTCCTTGCCTCACCTCCTAGCCCAAGCACGCAACCTGTTTGGTGTATTTCCGGTTGGGATCTCAATTTGCTCCTGATCCCGCAGACCCATTAAGCTGGTGGATAGCATGACTAGGGCGATGTGTGGCTCATGAGCTTCCTGTTATTCTTAATTCTATATATTTCGAGCTTGTGTTGCAATTGTTTCAATCGTACGTAATACTCCTAATTTTGGTCTTCCCACATGATAGTTGAGCAACGAACATTTGTGTAATGCGATAGTACAAACAAGTTGTATGGATAATGGCGCTTCACATCACGCTTAGCTTGTTTTTTTTTGGGGGTGGTGGTGTGGGGGGGGACACTAGTAGAAAACAGACCATTCGTTCGCGCCCCCTCAGAGCATTAGTCTCGGTTGCGTCACCAACCGGGACTAATGCTGGCACGCGTCCCGGTTCGAGCAGGCACGGGGCCAGGAGGCATGCGTCCCAGTTGGTAAGGGGGCATACGTCCCGGTTAGATCCACCAACCGGGACTAAAGGTTTGGCCACAACCACGTGGCGTGGCACACACTTTTAGTCCCGGTTGGTGGCTCCAACCGGGACGTACGCTCCCGCCCTCTATAAATGCAACGCCCCAACTCCCTCTGCCTCCACTCTGTTTTTTCTCTTGGTGGAAGGTGTGAGAGGGTTGCTAGTTTTTTCTCTCCTATGCATGCATTGAAGGTGTTTGATAAAATGTTTGAGTGAATAATCCCGTTCAATTTCTCATAGAACAAAAATATAGAAGGTGTCTGAGACGCACTTGAGCTTTCTCCTCTTTATTTCCCTCGATCGAGGTTAGCAATCTTATCTTTTCTCTGTCATTGATACAATGCATGTGTCAATGTGAATTGGTCATTTCACTATTTATGATGTCCTGTTTTTTGATAAACTTACTTATATGATGCAGATGAACGGTCGGGAATGGATGTACGGTGACCGGCGCGTAGCCGGGTATATAAAAGGCGTGGATAAATTTATCGATGTGGCTACGGCAAACAAAGAGAATGGTTTTATACGTTGTCCATGTGTTCAATGTCGGAACAACAAGGAGTACTCTTCCTCAAAAATCATTCGCGGCCACCTGATTATGAAAGGTTTCATGCCCAACTATAATTGCTGGACCAAGCACGGGGAAAGAGGGGTTATGATGGAAGATGGTGAAGAAGAAGATGATGATAACAACTATCATCATATGTTTCCTGAATACAGTGATACTGCAATGGAAGACAATGGAGAGGAAAGAGGTGAAGAACGGGCATCAGATGAGCCGGCTGATGAACTTGGTAGGGTCATTTCTGATGCAAAGCGAGACTGTGAAACAGAAAATGAGAAGTTAAAGTTAGAGGGCATGTTAGAAGATCACAAGAAATTGTTGTACCCAAATTGTGAAGATGGCAACACAAAGCTCGGTACCACACTGGAATTGTTGCGATGGAAGGCAGAGTGTGGTCTAACTGACTCCTCATTTGAAAAGATGCTGAAAATAATGAAGCCGAAGTTTCCAAAACATAACGAACTTCCCGAGAGTACCTACGAAGCAAAGAAGACCCTCTCCCTCCGGGATTAGATGTGCAAAAGATACATGCATGCATTAATGATCGATCCTCTCATGGTAAGGAGTATGAGAATTTAGATAAATGCCGGTATGCAATGCGCTATGTATAAGATCAGACGAGATGACCCTGGTGATGTTGAGGGAGAGCCCCTCCGGAAGAGGGTTCCTGCTAAGGTTATGTGGTATGCTCCTATAATACCAAGGTTGAAACACATGTTCAGAAACAAAGAGCATGCCAGGTTGTTGCGATGGCACAAAGAAGACCGTAAGAAAGATGGGAAGTTGAGACACCCTGCTGATGGGCCACAGTGGAGAAAAATCGAGAGAGACTTCCCAGACTTTGCAGGTGACGCAAGGAACTTATGGTTTGGTCTAAGTACGGATGGCATGAATCCTTTTGGGGAGCAGAGCTATAGTCACAGCACCTGGCCCGTGACTCTATGTATCTACAACCTGCCTCCTTGGTTGTGCATGAAGCGTAAGTTCATTATGATGCCAGTGCTCATCCAAGGGCCGAAGCAACCGGGCAACGACATTGATGTGTACCTTAGGCCATTAGTTGAAGGACTCTTACAGTTGTGGGGCAAACCAGGTGTACGTGCGTCGGATGAGAACAAACAGGAGCCATTTGATCTACGAGGGTTGTTATTCGTAACCATCAATGATTGGCCTGCTCTTAGTAACCTTTCAGGACAGACAAACAAGGGATATAAGGCATGCACACACTATTTAGATAAGACTGAAGGTACATATTTGCATAAATGCAAGAAGGTTGTGTACCTGGCGAATCGATGATTTCTTCCGACCAATCATCCCGTAAGAAAGAAAGGCAAGCATTTCAAAGGTGAGGCAGATCACCGGAAGAAGCCTGAACTCCCTGCTGGTGATGATGTATTTGGTATGGTCAAGGACATAGAAGTAATCTTTGGAAAGGGTCCCGGCGGTCAATCAGTTCCGAACGACGTAGCTACAGGACACGCACCCATGTGGAAGAAGAAATCTATATTTTGGGAGCTGCCATATTGGAAAGTCCTGCGTGTCCGCTCTTCAATCTACGTGATGCACGTGACGAAGAATCTTTGCGTGAACCTGCTAGGATTCCTAGGCGTGTATAGGAAGACAAAAGATACACCAGAAGCACGGGAGGACCAACAAATTATGAAAGACCCAAAGAACATGCATACACATAAAGAAGACCCCTTGCCAATCGAGAGGATGAGAAAAGCAGTAAAGGCTGTTAAAGATGGGAACTTCATTCCCGATAGAGAGAATGATGAGCTCACACTCGCCCTTGGAAATAAGGAACATGATGGACGAACACGAGGCACAAGAGGCTCCCAACCATGGAGGACTGGGTTTCCCGAAGAGAGGAAGAAATATCCTGATAGAAGCCCGAGGAGAAAGGACAGGCGGAAGTTGAAGCAGATAGTCGAAAAGAGCGAATGCGTTTAATTGAAGAACGATTAAAGCAACAACAAGATGAAATTAACGCACTTAAAGAGCAAAGTACTACTGCCCATCTCAGCGACACCGCATTCGATGCTACCGCCTATCGAATAATCGAAAAGCAGTGTGGCTTCCACCGAGATCCCGGTGATGACAATGGCGATGACGATGGTGCACCGACGATGGCTCTGTTGGCTATACCCAGTGGATGATATCACAGAGATGACACACTGCGAGCTACATGTCAAAGTTGTGAACATATCAATGAAGGTGGCGGTCGGCTATGCCTTACCAATTGGACCCACACCAACTTACCACTGTCGTCCGGTTCTAGAGGGCTATGCTGTTGTCGGGGTGGATGAAATCATGCCCACCTTTGAAGTTTTAGATCTTGACTACCCTGCAGGTGAAGGGGATGTGACTGTACTGGGAGACGCAAAAAAGTCACCATTCTATGGCCGAAGGAATGTATCGTTCTTCAAAATCACACGCCAAGGCCATCTTCGCCGCCTCACCGCCCGTCACGCCTCACCCAGCTCCGTCGCCTCACCCGCCTCCGGCGCAGCCATCGCCGGGAGCCATCGCCGCGCCAGATAAAAAGCGAAGCGCATGCCATTTCTCTGCGTGGTAAGCGATCGCCGAAACGTAAACAAGAGCCTCTTCCAAAAGTACCAAAGGTTCCTCCCAAGAGATCTTATGACTGTACTGAAGAGGAGACTGCGGCGATCGTTGATGCGGAAACGACAGCGTTTTTCGCTAAGCTGAGGCGGCCGAAAGAGCCAGAGTTTCCCAGCACCAAAGAAGAAAAAGCCAAAGTGTTGAAAATGCTAAATACTCTTCATCAACCCGAGCCAAAGCTGTCATCAGACTATGAGCGTTCTATTCTCAAGTCACATGCGACACAAAAGCCTCAAGAGCAAGATCGATGCAAGCGAGAAATCGGTTGCCCAGCTCGGAGAACAAGCAAAACAGTCTTGCGCCCCTCTCAAGGTGATTTCCCAAACCAATGTAGGGTCGAGCAAATATGGGGATAAGAGCAAGATGATCCAGAGGTAGTTGCACACGGAGAAGCCGCTGCTCAAGGTATGAGTATTGCCCAGTACTTATCCCAGTTAGAGTTCTTCCCCGTGAGTGAAGTAGCATACAAATACCAGTACGGCAAACCTCTCGTCAAACCTGAGGAGGTAAACAATCTTCCAACAAAAATACGAAGATTGCATAACTGGTACATGCATGCCACAAAGGCCGGGGCTAACTGGATAGTGCTGAGGGTTACAAAAAAACATCATGGGAAAGAAAAGGATGACATGATATCCATTGAATTTGATGAACTATTTAAATTATTCAATCAAGACGCCTTGGACAAATCGATCATATTGTCTGTAAGTACTAATTCTGTAATTAATTTAGTCTCCAGCTATCTCACCTTGTTTATTGCATGTATATAATCATACTGTAATATGCAGAATGAAGATTCTCGAATGCAGCAGAGGACAAATCTATGACATTGTCTTCATTGACCCATATTGGGTTCATGAAGCTAATCTCAAAACAAGCCCCCAGGATACGAAGGATAACATAGTACACGCGTTAAGGTTTCAAGAAACCAGAAGGGAAATACTTTTTTCTTACAACTTTGAGTGAGTGTTATTGTCTTCTATACACTTTCTATTTCGCTTACTCGATGTTAAGTATATAATTGATTAGTTATGCATTCGCAACTTCCACTATATTCTGTTAATCATTCAACTTGACAAAGGGCGTGTACTAGTCATGGACTCGAAACATAAACCCCTTGAGACGTGGAAGGACATGCAGATGCTTCTTCAGCGGTAATCATTACGACACTATATCGGCAACGTTCGTGCATTTTATGATATCAAGTAATTAATAACTTATTTTATTCGTTTTCTTCGCCGGGCAGCGCTTGGAAACGGTTCACCAACAAGGCTAGGGGTGTTTGGAAAGAGGAGCTTACATTTCAACCACTAGATGTAAGCACCACTAGCTATATCCGCGCATCTCTTTGATTCTAGTTTTGATACAGTTATTATCATGCTTGATTATTATTTTGATTGAACTCTGTTCTCGTAAAGTGTCTGACGCAGGGACCAGGTAACAATCTATGTGGATACTATGTTTGCGAGTTCATCCGGCAGACGTGCGATGGGAATGGCAGAAATTTAGAGCAACTCCACGTACGTAAACAATTTTTATAGTTTTTAATTACAATCAAATTGTGTTTAGTTTCATTCATATAGACTGACTCCTTTTTTAAATCAGATCGAACGTCTACGGGACGGTCTGCTGCCAAAGGATCGCGTACGAGCAATTCAGGAGGAATTGGTGGGATTCTTGAATGCAGAAGTTCTAAACCCAAAAGGGGAATACTATTCGGCTGTGTATAGACAATAGGGATTGTAAAAATAGCAACTTTTGTATGTAGTGCATGAACTCGATCCGTGTATTGAATGTAATATTGTCATGATGATCTTGTGTAATATAACGGTTCCTTCATTGATAAGTGCAAAACACTAAATAAACAATAAAACAACCTAAATGAATTCTCTGTCGCGGCACAAAAAGTGGCGAAAATGCTGCCGCGACAACAAATGTGCCAAAATGAATTCTCTGCCGCGGCAGAGAAATGGGCCAAATCTCTGCCGCGGCAGAAGGTTATTAGTCCTGGTTCGTGTTACAACCGGTACTAATGCTTCACCCCCCTCGCCCTCTGCCGCTGCCACGTGTGCACCCATTTGTCCCGGTTGGTGGGGCAACCGGGACTAAAGGTTAGGGATGTAGTCCCGATTGCCCCGTCCCGATTGGGCAACCGGGACTAAAGCCCCTTACCAACCGGGACGCATGGCACGTTTTCTACCAGTGGGGCCCACATACGTACTACAATCTTTCAGATCTTAATTAGCAGCCATCAAGCACACACCATCAATCATAACCATGCACACCATCTATCAATCGATCTATTAAGGGCCAGTTGGCCCTTGCGGTGTTTGCGGTTGACACGGGCGAAGACGAAGCGACCAGATCCCTCCTCGCCGTGCGCGGGGCAGGGGGACCCTAACGCCGCGCCGCCCCTCCCTCCTCGCCGCCAGAGGGCGCGCGCTTGGCCCGGCGGCCGGCGGCGGGGCTCTCGGCCTCTCCTCGGCGGCGCTGGGCCGTCTTCTGAGCGGCTGGGGGCGTGGGCGTCGGGCTCCATGGCGGCGCTGCCGTGGCGCGCGTCGGACGGCGAGGTGGCGGCATCGGCTCGGCTCCAACCCCTCCCGGCACGGCGGGCCGGCGAGCCGCAGCCGTGGTGGAGCAGACTGCTGGAGGCGGCGGGCTCGGCGGCGGGGTTGTCTCGGCCCGGCGGCGGAGCCTCTGGCGGCGCTGGAGCTCGGCGGCGGGGTCCGTCTTCCTCGCGGTGAGGCGCGGCGGCGCCTCCTTCCCTCTTGGCGGCGGGGGCGGCTCTGGCCCGGGCTTTAGGCGTGAGCTCGACCCGAGATCTGGCGGCGTCCATGGCGCCCGCGGCGGCGACAGGGCGCAGGGTGGCTCGGGAGGTTAGGGATCGACGACGGCAGCGTCTTGGCAGCAGCAGCGCAGCGGCGGAGCAGGGGGGCCCGTTATGGGCCTGATCTGGGCATGTTCCAGCCCTGTCTTGCTCTGCTGCTGTGTCCGGACGGCGCTCAACGCGGGTGTTGGAGGGCAGGTCCCCTCCCCCAAGCTGGTCGTGCCTCGGTTTCCTCACGTCCGTGAGCCCGACCCGGCCCTATCGTCGGTGGCTCGATGCGGCGTCGGTCGGAGCTTTGGTTAGAGCTCGGGGATGCCGGGGCGGCGGCTCCGGAAGGCGGTCTGCGCGGGTGTCTCTTCGGCGAGCGCCGTGTCAGTGGTGGTGGCTCCTCCCCCCGGTCATGTGGATGGCGAGGAGAGGGCGACGGGAGGTTTCGGTGTTGGCGGCGCTTCGGCTAAGGCAACTCCCAGATCGCGTGTCGGCAACCTTTCTTGGGGTCAACGAGCGTGGCAGTTGCCCGGGAGCGGTTGGAGGTTTTTCCGGGCGAAAGCTCTGTGCTTCGGCACCATCGGCGGCGGTGCCTGCGGGTATCGTTACCTCCTTGGGGGCGTCGGTGCGGCTACCTCCCGCGCGACAGGGCTCCGGGTGAAAACCCTTGACTTTTGGTCTCGACGGCGGCGGCGCGGTGTGTCGTGACCCTCTTGGGGGCGTCGTCGTGGAGCCCCGGGTCACCCTAGTTTCGGCTCGTTGTCCTCGGTGGCAAGTTTAGGCTTCCGCGTCTTCTTGTTTATTTTGATCTGCCTTGTAAAGGGGTCTCCCCTCCACCTTGTATCTGTTCGGCCGATGTGGATTTATTTATAAAGCGGGGCGAAAGCCTAGTTCGAGATTAAGGGCCAGTTCTTTTCGGCCGAAGCTTGTGCAGAAACGGCTTAAGCTTAGCTGCTCCAGAGAAACAACATTGAAAATAAGCCAGCGAGAAAATGTTGTCCAGTTCTTTTCAGCTTATATTGTCTTAGCTTATTTTCTCAGTTGTCACTGAAATGACTGTGATACACTTAGCCATAATTATTGTGAATTTAATATCTGGTACTAAATGATAAATGAAAAACGTTGTTCTAACCATTTTCTCCGTGTTAAAGGAAAGGCCGTATTTGTTCTTAACCCAAATAATCCACTCAATTCAAAGGAAATCGTTGTATATTTTCAAAACAGGAAAGAAAAAGAGAGAGAAAAATAGCACTTTGCATATTGCTCAACAAGGCAATCTCTTGGAGCTGGAGGTAGCTCGCAACCAGCTAGCAGCACATTCGTCATGTCCACGTACGCCGTGTTTTTTTCAACGCTTTGCACCTGTAACGGCTATATGATGGTTTTCCGGCAAGACTTCGTTCCAGCGGGCAACCGAGCAGCAACACCACGAGCACCATTTGCACCGGGCCGAGGTCGAATTCGCCGCCGCAGTGCCTGTCCGCCGCCGTTCCTGCCGTGCGTGGGCACCATGCTGACAAGGTACGTGGCGTACTCCTGGCGGCTGGCACCAGGCATTCTCGTGCCTGCACCAGCGTTCTCGTGTCGGACGGGACTCGGGAGGTCACTGATATGCGAGAGCGCTGCCACATACGGCAGCTTCCTGTCGTCGTACAGGAGCAGCATCGAGCATGTCAACAAGGAAGAGGCGGAGCTGGGCGAATGAGACCGATATGTGAATGTTGGAAAACGTGGAGATGGAAAGGAGAACCACCGCCAGGACGTGTTGTCGTGGCTGTTGACAGGTCCATGTCGTCCATGAGAAGCTACATACACAGGAGGATCCATGGCGGTGACCGTGGATCGTGGTAGCTACAGATGAAGAGAGCAGCAGAGGCCGGACGGACGGAGGGGGAAGGGGCGTATTGCATAGATCCATAGGGCCTGGGCTGCTGCGGCGGAAGAGGAGGAGGGCCGGCCGGAGCGACGACGGCGGTAACCCTGCATGTTGGCGTCCGGCAGAAGAGAGAGAATAGACGGAGAGACTCTTTTCTGTTCGGTGGCATATTGTCTGTAATAACGTTTCGTTTAGAGCCCACTGCCGTCAATCCACAATTTCACTTACCGCAGAAACTCGGGAAGCTTCGGCAAGCTGGTCTGGCACAGCTTCTCTCCACTACACACTACACAGTGACCGGTGGTGGCTGAAAAGTTAAGCCTGGCTAAAATTTTGAGTTCTTTTTGGCTTCGGCTTAATTTTGCAGCTAAGCTGATTGAGAAGCCAAAAAGAACTGGCCCTATATTCCGCACTTCTGTTTAGCGTTTGGGATTTACACAGCTTATAAGATCACTGTAGCAACGGAACAACTCAGCACCATCAAGGAGGGGGTGCAGAAGCTGCTTCATCTTCAACAACAGCAGCAATACTGATTTCACAAGTCGGGAGAACAACAGGTGACACCCGGCACCAATTAAGGACGCCGTCGTCGCCCAACCAGCACCGCCGCCTTCTCCACGTCGTCTCGGATCGGAACGCGAGTAGCTGAAATAAGATGTCAAGATAACATTCACGGTTTTATACTACAGTATATCAATAAACTTTTCTTGTGATGGTGGTCGTTGTAGCATTCGATTAACTAGAAGGATATCTCGCTTGCTACGGCGAAATTATTGAAACTTATTTGTCAATTATTAAGACAAATATGCAATACGAAGTTTGTTTCAATTGATCCCGGCAGCAGGCTATAAATGGCGTGAATGCTTGTGCATTGACGCAACGAAAGGTCAATAAGGTTCATGCTGTACGCAATTTCTTAAAAAACCATGCATACATAAGAGGAATCAACAGCTGGTGATGCGGATAGCTTGTATAGAGAGATGCCCTTTGACGCATGTACTTTTTGAAAGTCTTAAGTTGGAGTATTAAATTCGAAGATCACAAGATTGTCATCATTGAAAACAAGGGCCACGTTGATGCGATGTTTTGTGCAAAACTGGATTGGTTTCGCGTGGAGGAGGGACGGACGTGCGACGAAGGGGTTGACGTATTGCCGACGACGGAACGACACTTTCTTTTTAGGTAGTAGAGATTACAGTCACAGGTCACCGCACATGTTGTGGGTTATTTTGTTTGCGTGTCATATATGGATTTGATGTTGACTGAGGATGCCTTGTTGCGGGCTTGCGGCCATGATTGATGGCTGGCCATCATGCGGAGGAGGTCTTTTTTAACTTTGTTGCCTACTCCATCCATTCATAAATAAGTGTACTTCTAGCCTTGTTTTAAGTCAAAGTTAGTAAAATTTATCTAATAGAGCAGCGCACTCCCTGGCTCAGCTGGGCAAGTCGGGTGTCTTTGATTATCTTTGTAATGCAACACCGTCATGCATGGAAACTATTGTTGCAAACGATGTAACCATACAATGATGGTGACAGCAGAGGTTTCAGACGCACTCTTTTTCTTCTAGGGTACATAAGGAGAGTGGAAGGTTTTTAATGTGATGGTCCGCTTGTCAATTTTAATATACTGTGATTACATTTAATTTTTTTTAGTAAAGTTTAACTAATTTTATAGAAAAACGTAGCAATATTTATGACTCCAAGTTGGTAACAATATATATGTTTTCAAATTTAGTATCATAATATGTTAATTTGATGTAATATATGTTATTATATTTATCTATAAAGTTGGCCAAATTTGAAAGATTGCGAAAGTATTGATATTGCAAGAGGTGATTACAACGTGAGCCCTTAGGCTGTTTATATGTACTAGAAAACTTGGGAGGCAAGAAGACTACTAGAGATAGAATTGGATTACAATATGAAACTACCTAATATAACGTAACCGACATATACTCTAACACCCCCACCACGCAGTCGGATCGGTAGTGACGCGGACGGTTTGACTAGAGCATAAGCCGAAGGTGAGGTGGTAGCCCTTGTTGCCGATGTCGATGTAACCGGGAGTGGAGCGTTGTAGTCGTGGTCGATGGTGCCATGGGTGAAGTTGTCGCCATTGATGAAGTCAATGAAATTGATAATGTTGTTGTGTTGTGGTCAATGTCGTCGTTGAGCCTGAAGAATTTGCCGTAGTAGTTGAGGTAGACGTAGTTTGAGTTGGGGTAGTCGAGGTAGGCGACACGTCTTGCCGATCTTGCCAAACTCGGGATCGCGCCGGAGACGAAGGCACGCGTCTATGTTGCCAATACCAGGCGTGCGAAGACATGGACCATCACGAGCCATGCGAGCCAGAGCCGGAGGGAGAAGCAGAGAAATTCTCCGTGAATGGTTGGTGCGTAGCGATTTGTCAGAGTAGATGAAATAGTTGCAAGAAGAAAATTGATTTAGTGCAAAAATAAAAATTTAGACTGCGACTCTGGTGGCGACGTCGTGGTGGACGAAGACGACGAGATAGTTGTCGATGACGATTGAATTATTGCGGTAGTTGATTTCGGGGATTAGACCCGTATTTTCCGCGTGTATGAGTGTGGCGTCGCTCATGGAGAAGAACTTGTTGGCGTTGACGATGACCACGATTGGTGGTGACGGTGACGATGTGGCGGTGTTGTTGGTGTAGATGGCTGTCGGCGATGATGACCATGGGTAATGAAGGTGCAACCCTTTGTTGACGGCGAGGCGCGTACCCGGGACTTACGTCCCAGTTGATGTTGGCGAAGAAGGGCCAGCATGGTGACGACATGAGGGCGGAGAAGCCGACACAACACGTGAAGGCGTCCCTTGGAGCGCCGTGCGGAGGCTCTTTCGCACGATCGTTGACGATGATTTGCCGGAGATGAGTCGACGCCGAGGTTGAAGTAGAGGCGCGTGATGACGACATGTGGCTGTGGACGGCGCAATCCGATCTATGATCGGCGAAAGAAGAAGAAACGCCGATCAAACGGCCGACGGGAAATTTTTGACGAAGTAAGATCTAATCTACTTTTCCGCGGCCCCCGGCGGAGAACGATCTCCCCGGAGACGGCGCGACGGAAGCAGTGGCTAAACCCTAAGCGGAGCGAACCACTCTGATACCATGAAAGATTGCACAAGTATTGATTATATTGATATTGCAAGAGGTGATTATAACATGAGCCTTTAGGCTGTTTATATAGTACTAAAAGACTTGAAGACAACCGACATATACTCTAACAAAATTTGATAAAGTTTGACTTAAAAAATATAGAAATATACTTATTTGCGGATGGAGGAAATATGAAAGGCATCCGTGTTTGTCGGACTCGAAGGAACGCACGATAGATACGATATATCGCTCCATCAAAACTCCAAGCCATCCCTAACTCAGATAGACAGATTCCCACACATTAGTTTAATATAAATAAATATAGAAAAATATATCCATGATGTCGCCGCTGTGGCGTGCTGCCGCCGCGACAGCCGCTCGACCGGCCGCCCTTGGCCGCAGCCGCGACGACGATGTGTGGTCGTCGCACCATGGCCTCCTCCTCCTCCTCCAATGTCTCTGCCAACATGGGGCTGGAGGTTTGTTCGCTTCTACCAGATCTTCATCTATCGATCAAATAATGGATGGGCTTGATCCATATATCTGCATGCCTTCATGATGGGCTAACGATAAATTTTACTTTGCGCATGCGTGCAGGCAAATCTGGCATTCTTGGTGCTCTTCTTAAATACTGTTAACTTGGATAGCGAGATCAGCGTCATCCGTAAGGAGGTCAAGAGCATCCGGGAGGAGATGAAGACACTCCAAACCTCCAATAACGAGATCCTCGCCATGCTCAAGAGAGACCCCACTCGTACCGGAGAGTGAGCGGACATGCAAGAAGGCAGCCCAAGCATACTACATACAGATAACATATCCTGAAGCAAGTCTTGTCATGTACTCCCTCCGTTTCAAAATATAAAATGTTTTAGGTTTATGAAGAAAATGTATATAGACTTCTTTTAGTGCGTAGATTCACTTCAAACATTAGTGAATCTATATACTAAAAATAGTCTAGATAAATTTGTTTTATAAAGCTAAAACATCTTATATTTTAAAACTGAGGGAGTAGCATCTTATCTAAAATTATAGTTGTAGGGAACATTGGTACAATTTCATCAAATATTAGTTACTATTTTGGCCTTCACATATTTATGTGCGATCAATCAGATAGGTTCATAGATATGAGTATTATATTGGACACTGGATTCTTCACTACCGGAAATCGAGATGCTACTGGGTGTATTCTTGTTTGCCGAGTGTTTAGATATCGTACTCGGCAAACAACTGACTCACAGCGAAGTTGGCACTTTGCATGAGTGTACCGGTGAAAAACACTCCGCAAACAAAGACATACACAGTAAAATAGAAAAATACACTTGGTAAAAGTTTGATACACGGCAAACCACCGTACCACGTGTCCTTCCAAGCTGCACCAGACGGCGCAACTGACGGCGTTAGGGTTTGCCGAGTGTCATTTAACGTACACACGGCAAACTTTTGGCAAGAAACTTTCTCCCCCTGCGTGAGCCAAAAAAACTAGAGTTTGGGTCTAAACTTTGCCGTGTGTTAAACACAAATACTCGGCAAAGATGCCTTTTGCCGTGTATCAATTTTTTTACCGTGTGTTTTATTCTGATACACGGAAAAAATATGAGAAAACCTATTTTTAACTTTTTTGAATTGTTTAACTCGTTAATCTCACATGGAATTTTTTAATTCTCGGATGAAATAACATATTGTGAACCTAAAAATATTGTGAACCTAAAAGCATACTACATACAGATAACAACATGAAGCATGTCTTGTTATGTGGCATCTTTATCTAAAATTATAGTTGTAGGGAACATTGGTACAATTTCATCAAATATTAGTTAAGATTTTGGCCTTCACATATTTATTTGCGATCAATCGATAGGTTGATAGATATGAGTACTCCCTTCGTCCAGGAATAACTGATTTGGATTTGTTTAAATTTATATTAAAATACATCTATATACATTCAAATCTAGACAAACTCAAGTCAGTTATTTCTGGACGGAGGGAGTATTATATTTGACACATGATTGTTGTGTGAAGATGGTATTGAATCATTGAACCTAACTAGTCGGTGTAGGCCATGCGTATTGCCATTTTGTTTAATCTAATTGCAAGTAAAAATGACGAACTTGGATTACGACAATTATTATGAAAAACCTTTCACAGAACCGACCAACCATGAACAAAGTTGCATTGCTTTTATGACAAATGCGCAAGGCCTTGACGTTAACCATGTCATGCTTGGTCAGAACGAGCCCATATTGCACACATGATGCACATTAGAATTATCCACAATGTTGTCAAAGGGAGCTTTAAGATGATTTCCGTTTGCGTATCAATCTGTGTGATAACTACAACGATTTCTAGGTTTGATGATGTCGACGCTTTGGCGTGCCGCCGCAGCCGCTCGACAAGGAACCGGCTGGCCGCCCTCCACCGCCACAACGACGATGAGGATGCTTGGCCGTCGTACCATGTACTCCTCCTGCCACGGCTCTCGATGCAGCGTGGGGTTTATGGTTCGTTCATTCACTTGCCCGACCGCTTCTACCAGCAGCTCTTTGCAAGATGCATGCGTGATGGGCTATAATGGAGAAAATTATAAAAAACCACCATATTTAGGGATAGGGTTTTAAAAGACCATCAATTTTTTTTTATAGAGGAGCGGATTTGGGGCACACGGTTGCAGATAGCACTGATCTGACTCTGACACAGCTCTAACGACGAATCTGACCGGTAGGGCTCGATTGTCAGGATGAATGTGGCACGTTTGGACGGCGTTAACTGCGTGGTCGGCAACGCATCACCTCCACCAACTCCGGGGATCAACTACCGGGACGCCTGTAACTCCTCCGCGCATCCAGCACGCACCCCGGCGACGAAAGGCCAAGGGCCTACTACGTGTTTAGGAAGAGGAGGCCCCCGCGGCCTGGCGGGGCCTTGTTGACATAGTCGTCGACAGTGGTGGCGGCCGGGGCGGGGTCTCAGCGGGAAGCTCCGCAACGACCAGGTGGACTCCGTGAAAGCTACAGGGACCGTCGGAGAAGACTAGGACACAAAGGAGGGGATGAATCGATGTGCGGCGGAGCTCGGCCGGAACGGAGGAAGATGGAATCGTGGACAACATCGCATACCACCTCGGCTCGATTCCCTTGTAGGTTAGCGGCGCAAGGAAACAACAAAGACGATGGCGCAAGGAAACAACAAAGACGATGGGCTCAAAATATTGATGCAAGCGATAGCCTACAACAAGCACATGTCAAGGATTCGACGGCGCGGCCGGCCGCCGCCGCTCTCTTGGCCTCAGGCCCATGTATGGGATTCAGTTGGATTGATCAACTACGCTACAGTGGACAAAAAGAAGGGATAAAACAAAGTAAGAAAAGAATAATGCTAGTCATAGTGGGAGTAACTTGAGTAGTAACATAGTACTACATGTATTGCCAACTAAGCATTTAGATGACATGTCATGCAATTAATGTTGGAATTATGCCCTAGAGGCAATAATAAAGATGTTATTATTATAATTCTTGTTCATGATAAAGTTTATATTCCATGCTAGAATTGTATTAAGCGGAAACTTTAATACTTGTGTGGTTTGTGAACAACACCGTGTCCCTAGTATGCCTCTATGGACTAGCTCATTAATTAATGATGGTTAAGGTTTCCTAACCATAGACATGAGTTGTCGATTAATAATGAGATCATATCATTGGGAGAATGATATGATGGACAGACCCAAACTAAGCGGAGCAATTAGATCGTGTCATCGTGTTCATCTTTGCGAAGCTTTTCTTATGTCAAATATTGTATTCCTTAGACCATGAGATAATACAACTCCCTGGTATCGGAAGAAAGCTTTGAGGTCATCAAACGTCATCCTATGAGAGGGTGATCATAAAGGTGTCTCTCAGGTGATCGGAAAGTACCTGTTGGGTTGTATGTATCGAGATGGGATTTGTCCCTCCCAAGTCGGAGAGATATACTTCGGGCCCACTCGGTAATCGATACCAACACCGCTTGCAAGCATGTGGTTAAGGAGTTAATCACAAAGTGATATCGGATTACGGAACGAGTAAAGTACTTGCTGTGAACGAGATTGAACTAGGTATGACGGTACCGACGATCAAATCTCGGGCAAGTAAAATATCGCGAGACGAAGGGAATATATATATGGGATTGATTGAATCCTCGCATCATGGTTCATCCCATATGATCATCGATGAATGTGTGGGAGTCAATATGGGTTTCCAGACCCCGCTGTTGATTATTGATAGAAGATCATGTCTGCATATTCTCGAACCCGAAGGGTCACACACTTAACGTGTCTCGACGCTAGGATAGATTGGATAATTGGTTTATGAGTTTTTGTTCGGAGTCTCGGATGAGATCCAGGACGTCACGAGAGGTTCCGGAATGGTCCGGAAAATAAGATTCATATAAGGTAATGCAGTTTTTGGAGTTCGGAATTGTTTCGGGTTAATCGGTATTGTACCGGAAGCTTCTACAACCTTCCGGAGTGGGACCAACGTGGCCCCACTTGTCGGGAGGGGGCATGGGCCTATGAGGAAGTGCCCTGGCCGCATTGGGCCAGGGGCACAAGGACCCATAGGGCCCAGCCGGCCAAACCCTAGGGAAACACTAGGGGATTCTAGAAGGGGGGGGGAACTTGCCCCCACTCCTCCCTCCTTTGGCCGCCGGCCTAGGGCTTGGGGGAGGGGCAAGGGCCAGCCGCCCACCCCTCTATATAAAGAGGGCTGGGGGCGCACCCTCCCCGCACCTCCTCCTCAAGCCCTAGCCGCTGCTCCCTCTCTCTCTCCTCCCGATTGCTGCGTGGCGAAGCCTGTCAGAAACTCTCCACCGCTTGCACCACACCGTCGTGTTGTAGATCCAATCCATCTATCCACCCCACTTGCTGGACCGAGGAAGGAGGAGACGTCGAGGTGCCGCACGTGTGCATCTCTCGGAGGCATCGCCACTTGCGGTGTTAGATCGGATCGGATCGCGAGGAGGAGAAGCGAGTACGACTACATCACCCACGTTCCGTCGAACGTTCCGCTGTGCGAATCTTCAAGGGTATGAAGATCTAATCCAATCTCTCTCGTTGTTTGCATCTCCTAGATTAGATCTTGGCTTTCCTTCTGTTCGCTTCCGTAGAAAATTTTGATTTACTATGCTGCGAAACTCGTCAGTGGTATCAGAGCTAGATCTATGCGTAGATGTGTTTCACGAGTAGAACGCAACATGGTTGTTGCGGGCGTTGATGTTTTCTGTTGCAATCCTCTTGTTTACGTACTTCTTATGATGCGGGATAGTGAGATCGAAGCGGTCCAGGCCAACCTTACGCGACCTCGTTCGCGAGATCGGCTCCGCACTTGACGTGTGGCTTGTTCCACACATGCGGCTGGTGGATGCCAGTTTCTCTCACTATAGTTGTCATGGGATTTACATCGGAGTTTGGCAACCATAATATTACCGTTGTGGCTTTCCGTAGGTAAGAATCGTTCTTAGCTTGCTACTCCCATAAGCCACGTAAAACATGCAACAACAAAGTAGAGGCGTCTAACTTGTTTTTGCAAGGAGTGTTTTCTGTGATATGGTATGGCCCAAGATGTGATGTGTATGTTGTATGCGATGATCATGTTTTGTAATGTTTCACGACTTGCATGTCGATGAGTACACAACCGGCAGGAGCCATATGGTTGTCTTTATAATTGTGTATGACATATGTGTCAACTTCTTATACGCCATGTAATAGCTTTACGTTATCGCTAAGTAGTTAGCAATAGTTGTAGTTGCCATTCGTGGTGGAGGCAATCATGGTGGAGTGATGGAGATCATGCCGGCACGCACAAGATGGAGATCATTGCGCGGAGATTGGATATACCATGTCACATAAAGTTATATGCATGTGATGTTTATCCTTTTATGTATCTTATTATGCTTAGATCGCGACGGTAGCATTATAAGATGATTCCTCACTTAAAGATCAAGATAAAACTGTGTTCTCCCCATGTATGCACCGTTGCGAAAGTTCGTCGTGTTCAAGCATCACGTGATGATCGGGTGCTATAAACTCTACGTTCACATACAACGGGTGCAAGCCAGTTTTGCACACGCGAAAATACTTGGGTTTGACTTGACGAGCCTAGCATGTACAGACATGGCCTCGGAACACATGAACCGAAAGGTTAAACATGAGTCATATGAATGATATGATCGACACTTCGTTGTCCACCATTGAAGCCACATCTCTTCTCGTGAAGATCGGATTAGGTGTGGTGAATTTGGATCGTGTTCACTAAACAACTTGAGGGATGTTGAATTTAGTGGGAGTTCATCTAGTAATTTGATTAAGTTGAACTAGTTCATGAACATAGTCTAAATTGTACTTGCAAATTTTGTAGATCAAATGGCTAAGTCCAACTTCAACTTCAACGTTTTTGCTGAGAAAGAAAAGCTTAAGAACAATGGGTCTAACTTCACCAACTGGTTCCGCAATCTGAGAATCATTCTCTCTGGTGGACAAAAGGACTATGTCCTTGAGAAAGCGCTAGGTGACACCCCTGCTATAGATGTGCCGGCTGATGAGAAAGCTTTTTATCAGTCGCGCAAAGATGATTATGGTGTGATTAAGAGCGCCATGTTGTTTGCTATGGAATCGGACCTTCAAAATCGTTTTGAAGATTACCCTGGGCCCTTTGAGATTCTTGAGGAACTGAAAACTATGTTCCAGACTCAGGCCCGTTCTGAGAGATATGAGATCTCTGAGAAATTCTTTAACTGCAAGATGGAGGAAGGGAGTTCCGTTAGTGAGCATGCCATAAAGATGTCGGGCTACACTCAACGCCTTGAGCAACTGGACTGCAAGATTCCATAGGAGCTCAAGATTGACAGGGTTCTGCAATCACTCCCTCTTAGCTACAAAAGTTTTGTAGTTACTCATAATCAGATTGGTTCCACTGATACGATCACCGAGCTCTTCGCTAAGCTGAAAGCTGCGGAGGTGGACATCAAGAAGGATAATCATGTGTTGATGGTCAACAAGCCCCCAGCTTTAAGAAAGGTAAGGGTGCAAAGAAGCCCTTCAAGAAAGGCAGCGGAAGCTGCGTTCTCTTGCCGAGAAGAAGCTCAAGTCTAGACCTAAGCCGGACCTCGAGTGCTTCTATTGCAAGGACAAGGGTCACCTTTGGAAGCTTAATATCAAGTACTTAGTGGACAAGAAGGCTGGCACCATCAAAGGTATATTTGATATACATGTTATTGATGTTTTCCTTACTAGCCCTCGTTGTAGTGCCTATGTATTTGATACTGGTTCAGTTGCTAATATTTGTAACTCGAAACAGGAGCTACAGAATAGACGGCGGCTGGCGAGGGATGAGGTGACGATGCGCGTTGGCAACGGATCAAGAGTTGATGTGATGGCCGTCAGCACGCTCTCCTTAGTTTTACCTTCGGGATTAGTTTTAAACCTCAATAAATGTTATTATATGCCTGCGTTGAGCATGAACATCATATCTGGATCGTGTTTATTACAAGACGGTTATTCATTTAAATCTGAGAATAATGGTTGTTCTATTTATATGAGTAACATCTTTTATGGTCATGCACCTGCTGTGAATGGTTTATTTCTTCTGAATCTCGAAAGGGATGAAACACACATCCATAACATTGATGCTAAGAGATGCAAGGTAGATAGTGATAATACTACTTATTTGTGGCACTGCCGTCTAGGTCATATTGGTGTTAAATACATGAAGAAACTCCATTCTGATGGACTTTTGGAGTCTCTTGATTTTGAATCATTTGACACAACCATGCCTCATGGGCAAGATGATCAAAACCCCGTTCTCCGGAATGATGGAGCGAGCAACGGACTTGTTGGAAATCATACATACCGATGTATGCGGACCGATGAGTGTTTCGACACGCGGTGGATATCGCTACTTTCTCACTTTTACCGATGACTTAAGTAGATATGGGTATATCTATTTAATGAAACATAAATCTGAAACATTTGAAAAGTTCAAAGAATTTCAGAATGAAGTGAAAAACCATCGTAACAGAAAGATTAAGTTTCTACGATCCGATCGTGGAAGTGTATATTTGAGTTATGATTTTCTCACGCATCTTAAAGCAAGCGGAATCGTTTCGCAACTCACGCCACCCGGAACACCACAGCGCAATGGTGTGTCTGAACGCCGGAATCGAACTCTATTAGATATGGTCCGATCAATGATGTCTCTTACTGATTTGCCGTTATAATTTTGGGGTTATGCATTAGAAACCGCTGCATTCACTTTAAATAGGGCACCATATAAATCCGTTGAGACGACACCGTATGAACTGTGGTTTGGTGCTAAACCTAAGTTGTCGTTTCTTAAAGTTTGGGGATGCGAAGCTTACGTCAAGAAGTTGATGCCGGACAAGCTCGGACCCAAAGCTGAGAAATGCGTCTTCATGGGATACCCTAAGGAAACTATTGGGTATACCTGCTATCACAGAACCGAAGGCAAAGTGTTTGTCGCAAAGAACGGATCCTTTCTTGAGAAGGAGTTTCTCTCGAAAGAAGTGAGTGGGAGGAAAGTAGAGCTAGACGATGTTGTTGAACCTTCTCTTGAATTGGAGAGTAGCGCAGCACCTGAAATTGTTCTAGTGCCGCCTGCACCAACAATAGAGGAAGCTAATGACAAGGATCATGAAGCTTCGGACGATGCTACTACTGAGCGTCGCAGGTCGACAAGGTCGCGTGCCCCTCCTGAGTGGTACGGCAACCCTACCTTAACTGTCTTGTTAGTAGACGACAGTGAACCTGCGAACTATGAGGAAGCGATGATGAGCCCAGACTCTGATAAATGGCTAGAGGCCATGAAATCCGAATTGGGATCCATGAGCGAAAACCAAGTATGGACTTTGGTGGACCCTCCTAGCGACCGAAAGGCCGTTGAGTGCAAATGGATCTTCAAGAGGAAAATGGACGCTGATGGTAATGTTACCGTCTATAAAGCACGACTTGTCGCGAAAGGTTTTCGACAAGTTCAAGGTGTTGACTGCGATGAGACTTTCTCTCCCGTAGCAATGTTTAAGTCCATTCGGATTTTATTAGAAATTGTTGCATTTCATCATTATGAAATATGGCAGATGGATGCCAAGACTGCGTTCCTCAATGGCAACATTGATGAAGAGTTGTATATGATGCAACCCGAAGGTTTTGTCGATCCTAAGGATGTTGATAAAGTGTGCAAACTTCAGCGTTCCATTTATGGACTAAAGCAAGCATCTCGGAGTTGGAACCTTCGTTTTGATCAAGTGATCAAGAGCTTTGGATTTATTCCAAATTGCTACGAAGCTTGTATCTACAAGAAAGTGAGTGGGAGCTCAGTGACATTTCTGGTACTATATGTGGATGACATATTGATTATTGGAAATGACATTAACATGCTTAACAATGTGAAGAGTTATTTGAACAAATGTTTTTCAATGAAAGACCTAGGGGAAGCTGCTTATATATTGGGCATCAAAATCTATAGAGATAGACAAAGACGCCTGATGAGCTTTAAGCCAGAGTACATACCTAGACAAAGTTCTAAAAAGGTTCAGAATGGATAAGGCAAAGAAAGGTTTAGTGCCTATGTTGTCAGGTAAGATATTGAGCAAGGCTCGTGTCCATTTGATGAAATGATAGAGAAGCTATGAGCAAAGTGCCTTATGCCTCGGCCATAGGTTCTATCATGTATGCCATGCTGTGTACTAGACCGGATGTGTCCAATGCTCTTAGTTTGACGAGCAGATACCAAAGTGATCCAGGAGTGGAACACTGGACAACCGTGAAGAACATCCTAAAGTACCTAAATAGGACTAAAGAAATGTTCTTAGTCTATGGAGGTGATGAACATCTCGTTGTAAAGGGTTATGTCGACGCTAGTTTCGACACCGACAAGGATGATTCTAAATCTCAGACAGGATACATTTATATTTTGAATGGAGGAGCTGTGAGCTGGAGAAGCTGCAAGCAAAGCGTGATCGCGGGATCTACAGTAGAAGCGGAATACATGGCTGCTGCAGAAGCATCAAGTGAAGGAGTTTGGATCAGGAACTTCATCACTGAGCTTGGTGTGGTTCCAAGTGCCTTGGACCCACTGCAGATATTGTGTGACAACACTGGCGCCATAGCACTAGCTAAGGAACCAAGATATCATCCAAAGACCAAGCATATCAACCGCAAGTTTCATATAATCCGAGATTATATAGCAGATGGAGATCTGAAGATTAGCAAAGTACATACAAATCTGAATGTCGCAGATCCATCGACTAAACCTCTTCCACGTGCAAAACATGATCAGCACCTTAGTGCCATGGGTGTTGGATTGTTGCCAGATGTAAACTAGATTATCGACTCTAGTGCAAGTGGGAGACTGTTGGAATTCTTCCCTAGAGGCAATAATAAAGATGTTATTATTATAATTCTTGTTCATGATAAAGTTTATATTCCATGCTAGAATTGTATTAAGCGAAAACTTTAATACTTGTGTGGTTTGTGAACAACACCGTGTCCCTAGTATGCCTCTATGGACTAGCTCATTAATTAATGATGGTTAAGGTTTCCTAACCATAGACATGAGTTGTCGATTAATAATGAGATCATATCATTGGGAGAATGATATGATGGACAGGCCCAAACTAAGCGGAGCAATTAGATCGTGTCATCGTGTTCATCTTTGCGAAGCTTTTCTTATGTCAAATATTGTATTCCTTAGACCATGAGATAATACAACTCCCTGGTATCGTAAGAAAGCTTTGAGGTAATCAAACGTCATACTATGAGAGGGTGATCATAAAGGTGTCTCTCAGGTGATTGGAAAGTACCAACACCGCTTGCAAGCATGTGGTTAAGGAGTTAATCATAAAGTGATATCGGATTACGGAACGAGTAAAGTACTTGCTGTGAACGAGATTGAACTAGGTATGACGGTACCGACGATCAAATCTCGGGCAAGTAAAATATCGCGAGACGAAGGGAATATATATATGTGATTGATTGAATCCTGGCATCGTGGTTCATCCGATATGATCATCGATGAATGTGTGGGAGTCAATATGGGTTTCCATACCCCGCTGTTGATTGTTGATAGAAGATCATGTCTGCATATTCTCGAACCCGAAGGGTCACACACTTAACGTGTCTCGACGCTAGGATAAATTGGATAACTGGTTTATGAGTTTTTGTTCAGAGTCTCGGATGAGATCCAGGACATCACGAGAGGTACCGGAATGGTCCAGAGAATAAGATTCATATAAGGCAATGCAGTTTTTGGAGTTCGGAATTGTTTTGGGTTAATCGGTATTGTACCGGAAGCTTCTAGAACCTTCCGGAGTGGGACCAATGTGGCCCCACTTGTCGGGAGGGGGCATGGGCCTATGAGGGAGTGCCCTGGCCGCATTGGGCCAGGGGCACAAGGCCTCATAGGGCCCAGCCGGCCAAACCCTAGGGGAGCTTCTAGAAGTGGGGGGGGGAATTCGCCCCCCACTCCTCCCTCCTTTGGCCGCCGGCCTAGGGCTTGGGGGAGGGGCAAGGGCCAGCCGCCCACCCCTCTATATAAAGAGGGCTGGGGGCGCACCCTCCCCACACATCCTCCTCAAGCCCTAGCCGCCCTGCTGCCCTCCTCTCTCTCTCCCGATTGCACGTGGCGGCGAAGCCCTGCCACAGAAACTCTCCACCGCTTGCACCACGCCGTCGTGTTGTAGATCCAATCCATCTCTCCACCCCACTTGCTGGACCGAGGAAGGAGGAGACGTCGAGGTGCCGCACGTGTGCATCTCTCGGAGGCATCGCCACTTGCGGTGTTAGATCGGATCGGATCGCGAGGAGGAGAAGCGAGTATGACTACATCACCCACGTTCTGTCGAACATTCCGCTGTGCGAATCTTCAAGGGTATGAAGATCTCATCTATCCCCCCTCGTTGTTTGCATCTCCTAGATTAGATCTTGGCTTTCTCCGTTCGCGTCCGTAGAATTTTTTTGATTTACTATGATGCGATACCCGTCAATTAAATGATGAGAGAGAGGTTTGTAGTAACTGGCTATGTGTAACATCCCAGCATTAGAGCCTAGAAATAAGTTGAACCCAGATGTGTGCATTATATTCATGCATAGAAAATCCGAATAATTTTCGCGCTTTTAAACAAAACTTGTCAAAGTGATTGAAGCTTCTCTTAGCTTGATGGAATTGAAGTAGATCATCAAGTTGACTGCGATAAGTTTCAATAAGACCTTTGTTAAAATCTTATTTTGGAAAAGAGAGATTTGATCTAAGGGTATATCCAAATGTACCATAAGTTAAACCTTAATATAATGTAAATTATATTTGATCATTAGGTGATCATATTATAGTATTCATTATAACCATTCATAAGTACCAAGTTAAGGATATAAAACAAATAATAAGAATGTAACCACTATATCTTAAATTCCATCTGCATACATTCTGAGAATCATAGTAACATCTAATCTTAAAAACTCTTTTGATAAGTTGAAGTTGGAAAGAGATTAAGTCAAGATCATCCACTATATATATATATATTTTTCTTTCTATACAATCTTTATAGAACTTATCTCAATATTTGTTGTTCATCAATGTTGAACAATTTCCCATTGCTTCACAACTTCTTTAACTATTAGTCATTGATCTATTATTTGATCTTATCAGAACATCTAATCAAATATTCTAATAAGGGCATAGTCCATTAATAACCTTAATCCAATAGAAGATTCTAAGAAGATAATTTCCAGAAAATAAAAGGTAGGATTAATAAAGCTCTGCTTAGCCAACTAAGAACTTTTGTAATAAATGATTAAAGTATTATAATGGTAATTTTTTGGCCACCAACATGGAATGCTTATATTTAGTATAGGTAATACTGGTGGGTAGAACATGATTGGAATCTTAGTAAAGATAAGTGATCCTAGAGGAGTCTTTGCAAACCACATAAACATAATTCAGGGATGAAGTGTAAGAGATGAGGGTTAAGTAATTATAAGATGGTGTTATTTAACTAAAGCTAGTGTAGCATAGAGTCATAAGAGTGGTGTTATTCATCTTTAAGGATATCTTACCCTAGAGAAAGATTAGTGATGGAGGATTAAGGAATATTGGGAGTAGAGTTTGAAGGAACTACTGGTTGGATGGAAGATTATCAATAGTAGAATAGTAAATACAACCAAGCAAGGATATGAGAAAGCTATGAAGTGTCTTTGTATCAAACTCATTGGATTCATCCATAAGTTTAGAAGAATAATATATTGAATAAGAATATTTTAATAAGTAAGTCCATCAAACTAACCATGATGATGGATAGAAAGAGGTAGTATATCTAGGAAAGGAATTCCTTAATTAGAGATTCCAGATTGTGAAATATAATTATATGTTATAGATCATTTTTCTATTTAATCTTGGTAAGCAATCAACTCTAAATCTTAAATCAAACATAATATCCATCTCATACTGTTGATCCATAATCTGATGCTTATAACACTTTGTAGAAATATTTCCCTATAACAAATGATATAAACATATCTCTGTTAATTTCAACCATCATCACTATATGTGCCTAAGTATATGTTTATAAGTTCACTTCTATAAAACACTCTAAATATAACTTCTATTAAAAAGGGAGATTTCATACAATACTATATACATAAAGCAATATGCTTAGTTATTAAATCTTAACTCTTAAAAGGAATTTAAGCTTATACAAAACCCTAAAGCCAAGGGTAGTACTCATAATTCAAAATCCTAAACTTCTTTGTATATCACATACATTGCTATTTTCCAAACTTAATGGGAGTAATAATCATCATATCAATGTCTTTATATTGCATGTATCAAATAATGGTATTGAATCATTATACATATATATAAAGTTTCTATTCAAACAATGAGCTCACTAAAAGTTGAGTTATAAACAAATAAGAATATATTACCAAGAAATCCCTAACTCAAATAAGGAGAGACAAATAATAAGAAAAGTTTATATAAAATATTAACAAGGGGGATCACATTAAGTAAATACAAGAAATACAAAAAGAGGATATAATAAGAATTCACAAATGAGACTAGGTATATTTTTGTATTGTTGTAAATATTCAGCAAACAAATTATACAAAGAGAGATTCAAAATGTAAATCAAATGAAAATCTGAATAAGAAAAAAGAAAAAGAAAAAGGATAAAACAAATAAAAAAACCAAACCTGGCCGCAGCCCAACACCCTCCACCTATCTGACGCCCTGTGCAGCCCACAACAGCCCAGTAACCAGCCCAGTTCCTTTTCCATCTAAGACTGACAAGTGGGGTAGGAGAGGACCGCGAGTTGAGCTAAAGAAATCGCTAGGGGGTTATCCGCAAAACGACCATCGTCGTCATCGTCACACACACAAGCAGCTCGATGATGGAGCTCGCCGCCGCCCGATGCCGTCATCGTCGTCGTTGCGCCAGGATACTCGCCGCTGCTGCCAGGAGGGGATAAGAAGGCCACCGCGACGCATTGCCTCCATCCCTATCCCCAATCCCTCCTTATCCTCGCAGATACGAACGAGACCGAAACCCTATCTCGCCGGAGCCACCTCTCAACGTCGAACCACGTCTCCCCACACCATTCTGAGCCATCATGGAGAAGCGCCGTCCTCCGTAGATCTTCTGGGTAGAAGCTTGCATCAAGGGGAGCACTGGAGCGGGTGAATTTGGTCATTTTCCTTCGCAACAGTTCGTCGGAATCCTCGTCGGAAGCTCGATTCCGACCGCGCCTGTCCTCGTCGACCACTCTATCGTCATCAGGGTAAGCATACGCATCTCTAGACCCTAGTTTCGTTTGCGGATTCGCATCGTAGGCAAGGAAAAAAATAGCGCGCTATTTCTTTTAGCGTGGCCCTTCTCCAGATGCTATGCAAGTTATAACGTGCTATTAGCACGCTATTTTTCAAAATAGCATGTGTAAAAAAATTAAAAAACTAAGGTATAGCATGTATTTCTAGGGATTTCAGCAGCTATTTTTTGGAGTATATGCATAACCAATTAACTAATAGTAGCCATACGACAAAGTTTCCTTGACATCGGGTGCAGGACAAGTTGGATAGGAAGACCTATGACGTGCCGAGCGGAGGTGGCCGACCGGCTAGACCCGGTGGAGATGGGCATTGCAGTCTGTCAGCAGCCGCCACCGTCATGTGGGGAGGGAGAATTGGGGAATAGGATTGAGTGGAGCTAGATTTAGATGCAGAGTGTTGGCCGTGGTGCTAAATGGGCTTATGGGGTGGTGCTATATTCACATATTTTTTAGCGCCGCTATTGCGTTATGACGTTATAGCATATTTAGCGCCGCTAAAGCGTGATTAGCATCATAGCGAGAAGATTTTGCATAGCGTAGCGTTCAACTCCCAAATATGCTATAGCGCCGCTATAGCGAAGAAATAGCGCGCTATTTTTTTCCATGACCGTAGGTCTAGTTTTGTTGAGCACCGCCGCTGGCCGCCGCAGTAGCTCGTCGCCGATGACCCTCCGATGACCATTTACAAGCGGCGCTTCCACTATTAGGTTCAGTAGGTTGCGCTTGTTCGAACTAGACCTATTTCGCTTGCTAGGGTGCCGTAGATCGTCGCTAGTGACCACTCACCGACGGAGGTGGTGATACTGACGCCATGCTTACCTCATGATCGAGCCACGTCAGCCGTTTGACTAGTCTTTTCCTTGCGTGGTGGATGACATGGCCTAGGGCCCACATGTCATCGACAGTGAGTAGAGAGGAGGTCAGTAGCAAAAGCATTTCTAGACCTGAGAGCTGAGGTGGACATTGGCCCACAGGCCAGTGACTGGGGCTAGCTTTGGTCGTGGTGTAAAAAGTATTTTTCTGTTAGGAAATGAATAAAATGTTATAATCCAATTAATAATATTCCAGAAATATAATAAACAATTAAATCTTGTTTCATTAATAACTTTTGATTTATAATTCAGAAAAATATGTATAATATATGAAAATTTTCAGACAAATAAAATCTACAACTTAAAACTATTACCAAATATTATTATGATGATTATTTAAATAAATATTATTTAATAAAAGTTTTATAAGTAATAAAACTTTGATAATTCATATTTTATAATAATAAATATTAATAATAGTAATAAAATACAAAAAATCTTAGAAAAATAAAAATTCTAATTTAAAACTACAATCATGTATTATTACTTCACTTAATTAAATATTTATTAAGTAATTATAAAAGTAATAAGAATTATAAAAATTATATCTTAGTGTTTATAAATCACAAAAATAAATATGATATATCGAAATGATCACAAAAATATTATGTACATGCTAAAAATCTAATAATCTCGTTTTGAGGTAAATAAGAAAATTAAATATTTTAATAACTCAAATTTAAACTTATTTACTTCATTAATAATTCATATAAAAATAAATAAAATTTACTAATATTCCTAAAATGAGTTAGATAAGTCTAATAAATAGTATTAGTCTTAAATATTATTAATCTAATGCCATAATGGTTTAAAACATTATAGATGTTCTTATTTTAGAAGAATCGACAACCTTAAATGAAGATTATCTCTAAAAAAAAATCCACTAATAATAAAATCCTTAAAGAACAACTTGTGATCAATCAAATCTTTTATAAACCATATTAATCATCAAATTACAAAAACTATTACAACACTATATAAATCCATAAGTAGTTAAGTAACATTGTGTTGGGTTCATAAACTATACTCACTTATCTATAGAAGATAAATGATATTACTCCATACTCACATCAAGAAACCATTCCTCAAGTAAAAGAATAAACATTCTTAAGTAACTTAAAGAACAAATTTCAGATATACAAGATACCAAGGTATAAGTACGATACTTCCAAAACTATCTATACTTTAAAGTTAACTTTAGTCTATAGAATCCTAATATAACACTATACGCATTATTATATGTTTTATAGTTAACTTTGGTCTGAAGTAGTTAAACTATAAAGCAACTCAAGCCAAACCATTTGAGCAAACAAATGACATCAACCCCCACTAACTAATCACAAAGTTTGTTTAGACCCTAGAAGGGAAACCTTTTCTTCGAAGGTTATCCTTTTTGCCACTTTAAATAAGAACACATGTATAAGTAATCCTAGCTAGTATGTCATAAGTATGTATACTTTACTCCTACATATTTGATGTCTACAAACTCTAATAAAAGTAGAACTATGAAACTTATCTAAAAGGACCACACATTCCAAAGTAACCATTTTTAGAATCCAAACCCTAGGACAACGTTATCCTCGGGATTTGCGTATAGAACATGCATCACATTACTTATGCATAAAGCATATTACTTCTTTAAATATTAGTCCTTACCGGACCAATGATGCTGATTTCAGATTTTGGATCTTATACTGACTCGAAGACCGTGAGTGCATAATCTTGCAATCACAAAAGGCAAGTTCACACTTGCTCATGTCCTTTGTTTATTTTCTATAAAGTATTTTACAAATCCAGTCTTGTCTTCACCTGCATTTGAAAAAGGTCCAAAAACACTATTTTCAATAATAATGAGGACTATTGATTACTGATCCAGGGTGATCAGCTAATCTATTAAATCTGACAGTTAGGATACCACTGCTCAGAACTATATCACCTAGGACTTAACAACCAATGTCGTCAGTGATTCTTGCGCCGTATATTACGCGTTGACCATGAGATTTGGAATGGGACGGAGAAGTCAGTTGTATCTTCTTCCTCTCGCATGAAGCTGGATGTGCAGGTCATGGCTGTTATCCTTGTAGCATGCATATTAATTGGTAATTCGTAGAGGATATGCAGCATATGGGTGGGAACCCTCATCGTCCCATGATAGTTCTGGCATCTAACGATTTGTACAAACCATTGCCGTAATTCTTTATGTGGGCATGGTGTACACCAAGGAGGCATGCGGGTTCGCGAAGGGGGCAGTGATTGGCTTGGATCATCTTCTGGGCCCCACATCATGGAATTTTGGACGGGAATAAGCTGCCCGGTTGTGCAACAAAGAGTTGATCTCTCATGGGTAAAGTAACGCACCTATGCAGAGTGTAAGAACTGTAACTTGTTACTCCCTGTTCCGGGAAGGAGCTGCGAACGCGGCGGGAAAGGAACCCCATGAAGGTTCTGGTAAACCCGTGAAGGCTGACAGACATAGTTTTTCAGAATAAAAGCAATCTTTGAAGAAATGATTTTGAAAACTTGCATTGCCTACGACCTACGGTCTGTGGATGTAGTTATAGTGCATCAAACACTCCTTTTCTAGTGAATTTGCTGAGTACGCTCGTACTCAAAGTATATTTTTAACCCTTGCTAGATTCTAAAGCCATTAAAACAATGTCTGCATCAAGATATGCTCCAGGACTTATCAATACCAGCTAAAGCTCTTCAATGAAGACAACATATATCTCAACTCAAGTGAAGACGAAGTTACTGATTAGATAGAAATACAATCTCTAGCCAAACAACCTATCTCTGTAGTGCGTTGCAATAGCAGCAATGCCAACTCCTTAATTAAATACTAGTTTTAATAGTATAATAGTTTGCATTATTTATCTTTGATTCTTCTTCGTAAAGAAGTTCTTTCTCTCTCTTTAACCTAGAGTGTTCTCTGGATCTTATGTAAAGAGTGAGTTGTAACTTTTAGCCATGTATTGGACCCGCTGTGTTTCTGTTGTGCCATTCTGAGGGATGTAATACTAGTGAACGGTGTTTCATTGGTGTTATGTCAATGACTATAGTATACTACATCATGCAATGGTATGCTGGGTCACCGTAGTTGGTATCAGAGCATATGCTTTGACCTTAGATTGGAAACCTAGTAAATGGGTAGAACCTATAGGACACATCCTAGCAATAATGAAGAGTTCTCTAGTGATATGAGGGATATTCACTTGAGGATAATCCTGTTATGTTACTAGTGTGACAACTCTTTTATATGATTGCAAATCCAATCATTACCCAAGAGTTTTAACTCATGTGATTGATGATAAATTTTTATCCACAGTTCCACATGGCACCTCGATATCCACCCCGGAATGTTCAAGTGATGAACAAGACGTTGGATGACTAGGGAGGGGATTGGACAGACAATCTCCGACAACTTCTATGGAGTTTGGAGTGTGAAACAAGACTTCTGGTCAAGATTTACAGTTACTATGATGGGCAGGTATTAGCTAAATACCGTGTCATGATCATGTTACCCAAGAAGTTAGGACTGAAGGGAGAAATGCCAGCAGGAGAGGCAAGGTGCATGGCATCTGCATATCAGATTGCCGTAGCAACAGCCATAACCATGATCCGAGAGCATAAATCCCAAGCTCTAGAAGGTAGTACTCATACCATTATACCACATGAAACCTCAAACTCAAAGCAGGAGTTAGATCACTCTACCTTATTCCAAGCTGAACCTACTCTAGCTGCAGAGTATATGGATCGTTATCGGTCTTTGCTAAACACTTATCATAACACTCACCAAGTTTTAGTTCAGGAGCTAGTTACGGTCATTGAGGATTTTACTAATCCTGATAAAGCAATGGCTCGTAGGAAGAAGTTAGATAAAGAAGCTAGGCATCCCAAATACATACCTTTAGGAGAGGTGTTTGAGGAAACTGAGTTCGATGACCCAAACTTAGAAAATTATGCCTATTACCAGAATGACTTCAAGCCACCTGAAGACCTATGGACCAAGTATAATTCCGAACAACAGGAATGGAATAAAGTTATTCCAAATAAACCTGAGCCTAACAAGTATGGATGGGAAATAGAATCTCAAGGTAAAACCATAGGGAATCCTATACCTTGTGATGCAGGTATTGAAGAAGAGACCAATTATAACCATAGAGAGCCTTATGGACCATATGGGGGTAATACGAATCCAATCAACTTATAAGAGTACTCCAATAGCTAATATACCAACGTATATGAGTGGATCCAAGAAAAAGCTAAGGAAACAACTTACTATGAGGAAGCGTTGCCAGAAAACCCGAATTATTCGGTGGAAGATTACGCCAACTCTAGTCATTTTTCAATGACTAATCTCAGTCTCGGTACTTCTAATCAAGATTACGCACCTCCAGGATGCTCCTATGCTCCGTATATAGCGAGGGAGTTCACGTCATCATGGACGGAACTCCAGGAAGCACTAGAGGAAGATGAAAGTGAGAGAGAAACAACATCCCAAGGGATGCGGGCTTGAATAATGTACATAGAGGGTAATGCGTATTGTAGTTTGCAGGGTTTGCTGAAATAAGTGAGGATATATCCACAAGAACAAGAAGTTCTTGTAAGATAGTTGTGTCAATAGGTATGGAGCAAACCGTTGGAACATCTAGTACATTTGTAAATTAGTTAAAACCTATGTGTAATACAGGGTATATGTTTTGTTGTTTATCGACTTTTGGATCTTATTGGATCTTCTTGATTGACTAGATCTGTACATGAAGTTTAATTAGGTGTGCAAATGCATGATGTAACACCCAGTTATTACTTGATGATATAGACCTAGATAGGAATGGGAATTCGTGTAAGGGAGCGACGATTCAAAGATCAAAAAAAAGGAAGACTTGCTGGAAGGAAGAAGCCAGATATAAGGAGTGTCAACACCCCTTGGAGAATAGGTAAAGTATAAATTATTCCTAGCAAGACCGAAGAGAGAAGTTGGGTATATAAGATGTAGGGGGCCACAAGAAATTTTAAACTTGAAGTTCAATCAAAGTGGGTAATATTATTAAGAAGTAAAGGAATAGTTGTAACAAGTTCATGGAAGTATCATGAATGAGTACAAATAGTTAGCTTTGGAACCAAAATGGTATTCAAACTATGACAATTCCGAGAGAATGTGAGAGGTATGTGAGAAACCATAGGGTAATACACACACCCTAGGACGGTTCGTAGCTGGTAATAATCCGCAACTGGTATTTGATCCATAGCTAGTAACTAATCCACAGTTGGTGTTCTGTCCGCAGCTGGTATTTGGTTGAAATAGTTAACCAAATCTTATTAAAAGTTGCATAAAGAGCATTAAATTTGGCCTAAGTTAAGTAAGACCTAAGAAAGTTTAACAAATTTGAAGACGATCGTTTGGCAAAATGCTTTGCAAGGTCCAGTTTATTCAGCAAGAATGCTCCAATAGTAAGTACGACATTTAGTGCTGAAAGATTTGCTTCGGAGATCCACAACTATGTGGATGCACCGTATAATATTTCATTGGACCTTAAACCAGTAAAATATAAACTGAACAGGAACCAACATTTTAGTTCAAGAATCAATGACTTCTATGTATGGAGTTTCAAAACTATTAGTAAAGCTTAAGGGGGAGAGTAAACATTAGGAATGAAAGTTGAAGAAAATACTATAGGTAATAAAGAAAAGTTATTTAAAAACATCCTGAGAAGGTATAACTTGAGGGTGATAAAGGATACATTTAACAATCAAATTAAAAAAGAAACAACTTTTAAGTAACCCTTAAGAAGTAATATAGAACCCTAATTAAACAAGTGTTGAGGATGAAAAATTCCAATGGGTATGGACAAATTGAGTTCAAATCCAATCTTGGAAGGAATACCAGTATCAATAGATAATGAAAGGAATAGTAAGATAGTCTATGGACTATTAAAATGCATAAATAGAAACTTAAGAACTCATGGTAGTGAGAACCTCCAAACTATACTTCAAATAGTAAGGAAGTTTGATGATTCAAGAAAAAGAATTGAAGGAGGATATCTAATCATGTTATGGAATACTCCAATTAATTCCATTAAAGATCATATTGGAGTGGAGAGTGTAGCAACCACTACAAAACAATTTCTTACTCCGAAACATGAGAGTTTGCGAACTTCGAGGACGAAGTTTATTTTAAGGGGGAGAGTCTGTAACATCCCAGCATTAGAGCCTAGAAATAAGTTGAACCCAGATGTGTGCATTGCATTCATGCATAGAAAATCCGAATAATTTTCGCGCTTTTAAACAAAACTTGTCAAAGTGATTGAAGCTTCTCTTAGCTTGATGGAATTGAAGTAGATCATCAAGTTGACAGCGATAAGTTTCAATAAGACCTTTGTTAAAATCTCATTTTGGGAAAGAGAGATTTGATCTAAGGGTATATCCAAATGTACCATAAGTTAAACCTTAATATAATGTAAATTATATTTGATCATTAGGTGATCATATTATAGTATTCATTATAACCATTCATAAGTACCAAGTTAAGGATATAAAACAAATAATAAGAATGTAACCACTATATCTTAAATTCCATCTGCATACATTCTGAGAATCATAGTAACATCTAATCTTAAAAACTCTTTTGATGAGTTGAAGTTGGAAAGAGATTAAGTCAAGATCATCCACTATATATATATCTTTCTTTCTATACAATCTTTATGGAACTTATCTCAATATTTGTTGTTCATCAATGTTGAACAATTTCCCATTGCTTCACAACTTCTTTAACTATCAGTCATTGATCTATTTGATCTTATCAGAACATCTACTCAAATCTTCTAATAAGGGCATAGTCCATTAATAACCTTAATCCAATAGAAGATTCTAAGAAGATAATTTCCAGACAATAAAAGGTAGGATTCATAAAGCTCTGCTTAGCCAACTAAGAACTTTTGTAATAAATGATTAAAGTATTATAATGGTAATTTTTTGGCCACCAACATGGAATGCTTATATTTAGTATAGGTAATACTGGTGGGTAGAACATGATTGGAATCTTAGTAAAGATAAGTGATCCTAGAGGAGTCTTTGCAAACCACATAAACATAATTCAGGGATGAAGTGTAAGACATGAGTGTTAAGTAATTATAAGATGGTGTTATTTAACTAAAGCTAGAGTAGCATAGAGTCATAAGAGTGGTGTTATTCATCTTTAAGGATAGCTTACCCTAGAGAAAGATTAGTGATGGAGGATTAAGGAAGATTGAGAGTAGAGTTTGAAGGAACTATTGGTTGGATGGAAGATTATCAACAGTAGAATAGTAAATACGACCAAGCAAGGATATGAGAAAGCTATGAAGTGTTTTTGTATCAAACTCATTGGATTCATCCATAAGTTTAGAAGAATGATATATTGAATAAGAAGATTTTAATAAGTAAGTCCATCAAACTAACCATGATGATGGATAGAAAGAGGTATTATATCTAGGAAAGGAATTCCTTAATTAGAGATTCCATATTGTGAAATATAATTATATGTTATATATCATTTTTTCTATTTAATCTTGGTAAGCAATCAACTCTAAATCTTAAATCAAACATAATATCCATCTCATACCGTTGATCCATAATCTGATGCTTATAACACTTTATAGAAATATTTCCCTATAACAAATGATATAAACATATCTTTGTTAATTTCAACCATCATCACTATATGTGCCTAAGTATATGTTTATAAGTTCACTTCTATAAAACACTCTAAATATAACTTCTATTAAAAAGGGAGATTTCATCCAATACTATATACATAAAGCAATATGCTTAGTTATTAAATCTCAACTCTTAAAAGGAATTTAAGCTTATACAAAACCCTAAATCCAAGGGTAGTACTCATAATTCAAAATCCTAAACTTCTTTGTTTATCACATACATTGGTATTTTCCAAACTTAATGGGAGTAATAATCATCATATCAATGTCTTTATATTGCATGCATCAAATAATGGTATTGAATCATTATACATATATATAAAGTTTCTATTCAAACAATGAGCTCACTAAAAGTTGAGTTATAAACAAATAAGAATATATTACGAAGAAATCCCTAACTCAAATAAGGAGATAAAAATAATAAGAAAAGTTTATATAAAATATTAACAGCGGGATCACATTAAGTAAATACAATAAATACAAAAAGAGGATATAATAAGAATTCACAAATGAGACTAGGTATATTTTTGTATTGTTGTAAATATTCAGCAAACAAATTATACAAAGAAAGATTAAAAATGTAAATCAAATTCAAATCTGAATAAGAAAACAGAAAATAGAAAAGGATAAAACAAATAACAAACCAAACCTGGCCGCAACCCAACACCCTCCACCTATCTGACGCCCTGTGCAGCCCACAACAGCCCAGTAACCAGCCCAGTTCCTTTTCCATCTAAGACTGACAAGTAGGGTCAGGAGAGGACCGCGGGTTGAGCTAAAGAAATCGCCAGGGGGTTATCCGCAAAACGACCATCGTCGTCATCGTCACGCACACAAGCAGCTCGATGGCGGAGCTCGCCGCCGCCCGATGCCGTCATCGTCGTCATTGCGCCAAGATACTCGTCGCCGCTGCCAGGAGGGGATAAGAAGGCCACCGCGACGCATTGCCTCCATCCCTATCCCCAATCCCTCCTTATCCTCTTAGATATGAACGAGACCGAAACCCTAGCTCGCCGAAGCCACCTCTCGCCGTCGAACCACGTCTCCCCACACCATTCTGAGCCGTCCTCCATAGATCTTCTGGGTAGAAGCTTGCATCAAGGGGAGCACTGGAGCGGGTGAATTTGGTCATTTTCCTTCACAGCAGTTCGTCGGAATCCTCATCAGGAAGCTCGATTCCGACCGCGCCTGTCCTCGTCGACCACTCTATCGTCATCAGGGTAAGCATATGCATCTCTAGACCCTAGTTTCGTTTGCGGATTCGCACCGTAGGTCTAGTTTTGTTGAGCACCGCCGCTGGCCGCCGTAGTAGCTCGTCGCCGATGACCATCCGATGACCATTTACAAGCGGCGCTGCCACTATTAGTTTCAGTAGGTTGCGCTTGTTCGAACTAGACCTATTTCGCTTGCTAGGGTGACGTAGATCGTCGCCGGTGACCACTCACCAACGACGGTGGTGATACTGACGCCATGCTTACCTCATGATCGAGCCACGTCAGCCGTTTGACTAGTATTTGCCTCGCGTGGTGGATGACATGGCCCAGGGCCCACATGTCATCGAGAGTGAGTAAAGAGGAGGTCAGTAGCAAAAGCATTTCTAGACCTGAGAGCTGAGGTGGACAATGGCCCACAGGCCAGTGACTGGGGCTAGCTCTGGTCGTGGTGTAAAAAGTATTTTTCTATTAGGAAATGAATAAAATATTATAATCCAATTAATAATATTCTAGAAATATAATAAACAATTAAATCTTGTTTAATTAATAACTTTTGATTTATAATTCAGAAAAATATGTATAATATATGAAAATTTTCAGAAAAATAAAATCTACAACTTAAAACTATTACCAAATATTATTATTATGATTATTTAAATAAATATTATTTAATAAAAGTTTTATAAGTAATAAAACTTTGATAATTCATATTTGATAATAATAAATATTAATAATAGTAATAAAATACCAAAAATCTTAGAAAAATAAAAATTCTAATTTAAAACTATAATCATGTATTATTACTTCACTTAATTAAATATTTATTATTTATTAAGTAATTATAAAAGTAATAAGAATTATAAAAATTATATCTTAGTGTTTATAAATCACAAAAATAAATATGATATACCGAAATGATCACAAAAATATTATGTACATGCTAAAAATCTAATAATCTCTTTTTGAGGTAAATAAGAAAATTAAATATTTTAATAACTCAAATTTAAACTTATTTACTTCATTAATAATTCATATAAAATAAATAAAATTTACTAGTATTCCTAAAATGAGTTAGATAAGTCTAATAAATAGTATTAGTCTTAAATATTAATAATCTAATGCCATAATGGTTTAAAACATTATAGATGTTCTTATTTTAGAAGAATCGACAACCTTAAATGAAGATTATCTCTAAAAAGAATTCCACTAATAATAAAATCCTTAAAGAACAACTTGTGATCAATCAAATCTTTTATAAACCATATTAATCATCAAATTACAAAAACTATTAAAACACTATATAAATCCATAACTATTTAAGTATCATTGTGTTGGGTTCATAAACTATACTCACTTATCTATAAAAGATAAATGATATTACTCCATACTCACATCAAGAAACCATTACTCAAGTAACAGAATCAACATTCTTAAGTAACTTAAAGAACACATACAAGATACCAAGGTATAAGTACGATACTTCCAAAACTATCTATATTTTAAAGTTAACTTTAGTCTACAGAATCCTAATATAACACTATAAGCATTATTATATGTTTTATAGTTAAGCTTGGTCCGAAGTAGTTAAACTATAAAGCAACTCAAGCCAAACCATTTGAGCAAACAAATGACATCAACCCCCACTAACTAATCACAAAGTTTGTTTAGACCCTAGAAGAGAAACCTTTTCTTCAAAGGTTATCCTTTTTGCCACTTTAAATAAGAACACTTGTATAAGTAATCCTAGCTAGTATGTCATAAGTATGTATACTTTACTCCTACATATGTGATGTCTACAAACTCTAATAAAAGTACAACTATGAAACTTATCTAAAAGGACCACACATTCCAAAGTAACCATTTTTAGAATCCAAACCCTAGGACAATGTTATCCCCGGGATTTGCGTATAGAACGTGCATCACATTACTTATGCATAAAGGCATATTACTTCTTTAAACATTAGTCCTTACCAGACCAATGATGTTGATTTCAGATTTTGGATCTTATACTGACTCGAAGACCGTGAGTGCATAATCTTGCAATCACAAAAGGCAAGTTCACACTTGCTCATGTCCTTTGTTTATTTTCTGTAAAGTATTTTACAAATCCAGTGTTATCTTCACCTGCATTTGAAAAAGGTCCGAAAACACTATTTTCAATAATAATGAGGACTATTGATTACTGATCCAGGGTGATCAGCTAATCTATTAAATCTGAAAGTTGGGATACCACTGTTAAGAACTATATCACCTAGGACTTAACAACCAATGTCGTCAGTGATTCTTGCGCCGTATATTACGCGTTGACCATGAGATTTGGAATGGGACGGAGAAGTCAGCTGTATCTTCTTCCTCTCGCATGAAGCCGGATGTGCAGGTCGTGGCTTGATGGGGGAATACCAATCGTGGTATACCCACGAAGCGGAGTCGCCAGCTGGGTCGAGCCGAATGATACCTAGCCCTGAGCGGGTCGACTCGCCCAATACGGCGACTGGCGCATGCTGTACCCAGACGAGTGGCACCGACTGGAGGCCCAAGACGACGACTTCAATACAAAGCCCACCAAATACTTGTAAACCCTAACTGGCTGCATATATAAAGCCACCAGGGACACCCCCACGGGGTACGTCATATTAGATGTTCTCTCTCATCAGATTAGATCTAGTCTCTCCCACCGCCTCCGACGACTTTATTGTAAACCAATCTATGATCATATACTGGATTGATAGCAGGACGTAGCGATCCTCCACCGAGGGAATGTGAACCTGGGTTCGTGTGCCAATCTCGCTCCCGGATTCTCCTACGTCGCCTTGATCCCTCTATGTAAGCTACCCCCAGTAGCATCTGCCGTGCAATACCACGACAGTTGGCGCCCACCGTGGGGCAAGCGGTGCTTGGAGGGTGATAATCCGGGCGGGATCCCTTTATCATCAACAATAGCCAGATCGCACGTGACAAGCTAGGCTCGAGAGTTGGAGGCCGATCGGTCTCGTTCGGCAGCCTCCCGGCGCGGTCGATTTGAGAAGCCTTGCATGAAAACGTACAAGATCGACATGGCAGCTGAGTTTAATTTCTATCCGATCTTGCTTTGATTACTTTATAAATTAATATTTTATTCAATCTAATCTTTTGCGCGTGCGTATTATTGACATGCATTGATCGTCTTGTCTGAGAATTGGAGCCAGAACAGGTCGCAGATACCAATTTCTGTGAGTCGATCTGAGGACTGACCCAAGTACACAGGACGGTATTGGCCGCCACGGCCGGCCGGCCGGCGGCGATCGCGGGTGCTACACGGAATATATTTCCGGTAGTATCGGATCTAATAATCTGATTAGCCATGCGGCACCATATCGATCTGCATGATCTTCAACAATATTGAATTAGATCAGGTGCGCGCGTTAGTATAGGCCGGCCGTGATGCGTTTCCTCGGTCGCGGACTCCATGCACAGGATTCTCCCCTCGCGGATTCACCATGCTCTAAAACTGGTGTAACACGGACACGTTTAAACGTGGACACGTCAATGCTTGGGGACTTGCCATGCTAACAGCTAAGTTTTTTTATGCTCGTACATGTTATGGGTTCAAAACATATATGCATTTTCATTCATTCTCCAAAGCCGACCATGCAGTCGCATATGACCCTTTCAGGGACCAAAATCATACTTGGGATTGGTTTCAGTTTTCCCTGCTGTTTATTCGCGTCCGTCGAAGTAGTGAGGCTGGGTATCAAAAGGCCGACCTTGTCTCCGGGTTCAACAGTCTGGCATCGCGACCCTGTTACCCGGCAAGCGTTTGATGCTGGAGGTCTGCCTACTCATGAAAAGACATGCATAAACCTTACATACTGCCCATCGATCCATATAGCAAAAGTGCATTGTCTTCAATGTCTACAATTCGCACGTCTTATAATTATTCAATATATTATGCAAGTACACCTTAATACAATTGTATCTTTTCTCCTTCTCAGCAAAACATTTATTTCTCGTCACTCGCCGAGCTCGGGGACTCGGCGCCCGCCTTCGACCGCTTTCGCCACCGCCGCCGGGACTAGGTGTCGGTCGCCGACCTCGCCCTCCTGGCCGGAGACTAGGTGCTCGTCGGTCGCTCGACCTCGCCACTCGCCGCTGGGGACTCGGGCGCCGCGGTCGCCGACTCGCCGCGCTTCCGGGGACTTCGGCGCCGCCGTCGCCGACTCGCTATTCGCCAGTTCGGGCACGGCGCCGCCGGTCGCCGACTCGCCGCTTCGCCGGCTCGAGGACTGGCGCGCTGCGGTCGCTTCGACCTCGCCGCCGCCGTGTTTCGAGACACGACGCCGCTGTCGCCGAACTCGCCACTCGCCGCGCTCGGTGGCTCGGCGCTCGCCGGTCGCTCGACCTCGCCACTCGCCGCGCTCGAGGGCTCAGCGCTCGCCGGTCGCTCGACCTCGCCACTCGCCGTGCTCAGGGACTCGGCCCCTCGCCGGTCGCTCGACCTCGCCGCTCGCCTTCGAGGACTTCGCATCGCCGTCGCCGACCGCCGCCGCGCTTGAGACTTCAGCGCTTCGCCGCCATGTCGACCTCGTCACTCGCCGCGCTCGAGGACTCGGCGCTCGCCGGTCGTTCGACCTCGTCACTCGCCATGCTCGGCAACAACCACTACTATTTTCAGAATATGCATCTTTAAAGAGCCTCAAGTTGCCTCTACAAGCCAACTCGAGCCTCGGGGACTACTCCTAGGCATGCTGCGTGTACGCGTGGTTCCGCGACCGCGGCTCGCCCTCGCCGACTCGCCACCACAGACTCTCCACTCGTGTACTCTCCACGCTCGGGGACTCGTGGCCGCGGACACTCGCCCTCGCGTACTCAACGCGCTCGGGGACTCACCACCGCAGACTCGCCCTCGCGTACGCCACACGCTCGCGGACTCGCCGGTCGCTCGACCTCGCCACTTGCCGCGCTCGGGGACTCGGCACGCTCCATGTTCGAGGACTCGCCGCAACTGCCGGCTTCACCGACACCCTGCGTCTTTCGCCAACTGGCCATCACCGACTGGCTCACGCCGACCGCCTCCCGCTTCACGATTCTTTTCTCTGTTCAGGAGCTCGTCGCCGATTCGCCACGACCCATCGTCAAGACTCTCCGCGCACTACCTCAAGCCCGCATCGAATCGACAATGCGCTCGGGGACTACTGATGGGGGAATACCAATCGTGGTATACCCACGAAGCGGAGTCGCCACCGGGTCGAAATAATGATACCTAGCTCGAAGGGTCGACTCGCCTAATACGGGCGATCGGGCGCATGCTGTACCTGCATTTAGTGGCACCGACTGGAGGCCCAAGACGATGACTTCAATACAAAGCCCACCAAATACTTGTAAATCCTAACTGGCTGCATATATAAAGCCACCAGGGGCACCCTCACGGGGTACGTCATATTAGATGTTCTCTCTCATCAGATTAGATCTAGTCTCTCCCACCGCCTCCGGCGACTTCATTGTAAACCAATCTATGATCATATACTGGATTGATAGCAGGACGTAGCGATCCTCCACCGAGGGGACGTGAACCTGGGTACATCGTGTGCCAATCTCGCTCCCGGATTCTCCTACGTCGCCTTGCTCCCTCTATGTAAGCTACCCCAGTAGCATCTGCCGTGCAATACCACGACATGGCTGTTATCCTTCTAGCGTGCATATTAATTGGTAATTCATAGAGGATATGCACAGGGACGGAGACAAGGGGGGACGAGCAGGGGCGACGCCCCCCCTATGCTCATGGTTTTCTTAAGAATGGTAGCCATGACAGGTTATTCTTTGTGCTAGTTTAGCAAGCTCAGCCCCCCTCAAACAAATAACATGCACACTTTGCCCCCCTTAAGCTCACACCCTGGCTCCGCCCCTGGATATGCAGCATATGGGTGGGAACCCTCATCGTCCCACGATATTTCTGGCATCTAACGGTTTGTACAAACCATTGCCGTAATTCTTTATGTGGGCATGGTGTACACCAAGGAGGCATGCGGGGTCGCGAAGGGGGCAGTGATTGGCTTGGATCATCTTCTAGGCCCCATATCATGGAATTGTGGACGGGAATAAGTTGCCCGGTTGTGCAACAAATAGTTGATCTCTCATGGGTAAAGTAACGCACCTCTACAGAATGTAAGAACTGTAACTTTATACTCCCTATTCCGGGAAGGAGCTGCGAACGCGGCGGGAATGGAACCCCATGAAGGTTCTGGTAAACCCGTGAAGGATGACAGCCATAGTTTTTAAGAATAAAAGCAATCTTTGAAGAAATGATTTTGAAAACTTGCATTGCCTACGACCTACGGTCTGTGGCTGTATTTAGAGTGCATCAAACACTCCTTTTCTAGTGAATTTGCTGAGTACGCTCGTACTCAAAGTATCTTCTTAACCCTTGCTAGATTCTAAAGCCATTAAAACGATGTCTGCATCAAGATATGCTCCAGGACTTATCAAGACCAGCTAAAGCTCTTCAATGAAGACAACATATATCTCAACTCAAGTGAAGACGAAGTTACTGATTAGATAGAAATACAATCTCTAGCCAAAGAACCTATCTCTCTAGTGCGTTGCAATAGCAGCAATGCCAACTCCTTAATTAAATACTAGTTTTAATAGTATAATAGTTTGCATTATTTATCTTTGATTCTTCTTCGTAAAGAAGTTCTTTCTCTCTCTCTTTAACCTAGAGTGTTCTCTGGATCTTATGTAAAGAGTGAGTTGTAACTTTTAGCCATGTATTGGACGTGCTGTGTTTCTGTTGTGCCATTCTGAGGGATGTAATACTAGTGAACGGTGTTTCATTGGTGCTATGTCAACGACTATAGTATACTACAACATGCAGTGGTATGCTGGATCACCGCACTATGTTACCGTAATATCACACATTTCAAGACAAAATGAGTCTACATTGCAATAAATAAGCCTTTGCATGACACCACGCATATGTTATTTTCCACTATAAAGGTAGTAACTTAGACTAGTAACATACACATGTTATTACTCTAAGTTACTCCCCACTATGACCAGCCTAAGAACAAATAATTGGGCCTCGAGGTCAGTCACACTTATCTCTTCACCACAAAATCAGAGTTTACGACCGCACCATTGACGCCATCCACGTCTAGCGGTGCAAATGTGCCATGTCAGCCTGATGACCAGGGCCCACCAGTCAGATTCATCGTTAGAGTCGTATCAGAGCCACATCAGTGTTATCTGCAACCGCGTGCCCCAAATCCGGTGCTATATGATTTTTTTCTTAAAAAATGGTGGTCTTTTGAAACCCTAGCGCCAAATGTGGTGGTTTTTTTTTGTAATTTTCTCGCTATAATTACTAAGAGCATCTCTAGCAGCGGTTATTATACCACGCCCATGCTATAATAACCGCCGATTTGCAATGCCGCATATTTGTGTTTTTTCCTCCAGCGGGTGTTGCAAAAATGTGCGCACGGTAAATATTTTAGCGCACGAGGCCCTCGGCGCTATCGCACGCGGAATATTTCGGGCGCATGCGGCAGGGCCTTATATTGTTGCTCGGGCTTGCGAGCGAAGAAACAACCACGAAATTTCTCCTCCTGCGCGCAATCTCACCGTCCGCGCGGCTGCCAGCACCATTCCGGCGAAGGACGAAACCTCAGGGACGCCGCTGAGACCTCCCTACTCGGTCCCCCTACTGCCGCTGCCATCCGCGTCAAACCCTAGTGGCGTCATCGGGAGCAATTCAGCCGCCGCTCGTGTACTCTTCGTGCCGCCGCGGCCGACAACCGACGGTGTCACACAACAGCCGCTATAGGCCCCGAAGGGTGGTAAAAATCCCGCAGGCGCCAAGAGGTCAGCGGCGGCGGCTCTCCAAAATATGAAGGCAAAATCGGCAAAGGAGAACGGCGGTCGGCGCGTCCAGCGTCCAGCATCACCTTCTACAGCTACGGCTAGCGCTCCGCCTCGTCTTACGCAGCAGCGGCAGGTGCCATCTACTGCAACGACTCTCGACGCGTGCCAGGTGATCGACCAAATGGACGCAAAGTATAAATTTCTTTTTGGTTTGGTTCTTTTAGGTATGGTAATATAGAGAATGTAGTTGACACGTGATCACACAATTGCAATGTAGTTTTGAGGATGACACATTCTTGGAGACTATGAATGTTGGCTCCTCTTTCGCACAATCATGTGAGGATCAAGAAAATGTCTATGAAGAGGAGTATCAAGATGGCACAACCACCGTCGAAGATTCCAATGGAGAAGAAGCACAAGATGAAGATGTTGACAATTGATGTGATGCAAGTTTGAGTTGCATTTAAACTATATCGTGCATTTGAACTATGTGGTGCATTTGAACTATGTTATTTTGAATCATATGTAAAACTATGTCATGCATTTGAACCACCATTTTCGTTGATTTATTTGGGTTTGTTTGATCTTGTTGCTTGCATATGTGTGTGTGTGTTTTGTTTGTGCCAGCGCCTCGCTGTATTTTAGCGCGCCTGCAAAAGGGCTAGTTTGGCGCTGCATTTTGGCACTACGATATAGAGCTTCCGGTGGAGCTGTCGCCGGCGCCGCGCACTGTATCTGGTTAGCGCACGCTGCAAGGTGGATTTACAGCGCGAGAATATGGCGCTGCTGCTGGAGATGCTCTAACTTATTTCACTACATGCAGGGTATGCGATGTATGATGGTCATTGTTGCGATCCTCGGGAAGAGTATTGCGATGGATATAAAGATCCCTAGTGTACGGCTTGGGGATCCCTGACTTGTCTAATGTCAATATGTCCCTCCTTGGCTCTTGGATCAAAAGATATTCCCAAGATGAGGGAAAAATCTGGAGGACCATTGTAGAAGCCAAATATGATACCAAGAACCTCAACATCTTCTGTAGCAAGCAAAATGGAGTTTCTCAGTTTTGGAAAGGGGTTCTTTGGGTTGTTAATAGTATCAAGTTTGGTTACAGGTGGTAGATTGGGGATGGGGCTCAAGTCAGGTTCTGGGAGGATACCTGGTTTGGGACCTCCCCTCTGTCTGTCCAGTTCTTTGAAATCTATGTTATTTGCAATGAACATAACAAAATTGTCCAGCAGATTTGGGATGGTTCATCCCTCAAGCTCACTTTTAGGAGGAATTTTAATAATGAGTTGTTGGCTTAACGGTATGAATTAGAGGAGATTGCTTCTGGTATCTCATTTAATGCTAATAATGATGCTTTGATCTATCAGTATGAGAATAAAGGGATTTAACCAGCTACTTCTCTGTATGCTATCATTAATTTTGGAGGGGTAACCCCTATTTGTATACATGTTGTTTGGAAGCTACACATACCTCCTAGAGTGCGTGTTTTTCTTTGGTTACTTTCTCACAACAAGTTAATGACTAGGGATAACCTGAAGAAGAGACACATGTATAAACCTTAAGAGTGCATTTTCTGTGCTGAGAATGAATCCATTAATCATCTCTTTTCCAATGTTTAGTTGCTAGACAAGTTTGGGTCATCATTTCCAGGTTCTTTAACAGTGATATTGGAAGCGATTACATGTCTGTAGCTAAATTCTGGATTGCCAATAAGAAAAATGCAGTTTTGAATTCAGTTTGTTATGCTGTTGTGTCTCTGGAAACTTAGGAATGAGATGATCTTTAATGGTCTCCCATGGATTAACTTGCATCAGGTCCTGAGGAAGATCCTAACTTCAATAAAACACTGGAGGCTAAGTTTTAAGGAAGAGATGATGGAGGAGGTGGACAGGTTCTGCGTCTACCTCTCCAAAATCCTGGATTCAAACTTTGCACTGATGAGTGGCTGAACAAGGGACAAGCTGATGAGGTGAGAGGCCTCCAGGATCAACCTTCGTCTCCAACTTCCAAGAGAACTATGCTGCAGGGGACCTGGGCGACGCCGACATCTACTTTGGAGGCAATTGCCTTCCCTTTCCCTCTCTGGTCCCCTCAGCCATTGTGGATGCATCCTAATGGCATTGTATCTAGTTTTTGGCACGCTTCTCTGCCTTTAACTCTGTTTCTTTGCTCTGTTTTGTGAACTCCTTTCATTAGTTTTCTTTGTAAAAGACCTGAGCTTACTTCCAGGTTTCGTTGATTATTCAATGGAACCGGGGGCGGGTATTCTGTTGATCTAAAAAAATTATGCATTAGTCTTTATCATGAAATTAATGCTAGATTTGTTGCAATTTGAGATTTTGTTACATATATGAATTGATTTTCCATCCCAAAAGCAACTATTGGTGTTCCAAGATCCGTGATACATAGGCTTGTTAGTGGTAAGCGTTTTGACTGCATTAACATGAGATTTTGCCTAATAATAATATTTTAATCCAATGAAAGTAAAAAACTAATTAAAATGACATTTTATTTCATATTTCTGCCATTTATTCATTTAATATGGCACAAATAATATCTTTAAATCTGTAAATCAAAATTCGACAAATAATATATCCATTATTATCATAAAAATGTGTGGAATCCAAATATGGCATAAAAAAATTCTAAAAAATTAATTTTTTAAATAACCTTTTTCCTTTTCGAATTTTAAAAATCTAAAAGAATCCCAAACGGCCTAAGGCCGTCGAAATCAAATTCAATTTTTTTCCGCACATTTTGATAAGTCGTACTTTTTTCCGACATCGTACACAAAAGTTATAGCCATTTGAAGTTTCCATGATAGTTTTTGACAAAATATGTCGAAGTTCATGTTTGTTATTTTTCGTAACAACTAAATCACTTCATATAACTACAGTTTTAAAGATTTTATTTTTAGCATTTTCTATAATTTTGTGGCATGCTTTTGAAACTAGAAAATACGATCTCAAGGGGGTGGACAAAAATATCCTGCCACGGCAGGATTTTTGCCCGTTTTCCTGCTGTGGCAGAACCCGCCAAATTATTTTTATCAATTTTTTTAGTCCCGGACGATGTCTCAAACCGGGACAAAGGGGTCTATCTTTAGTCCCGGTTGGAGACGCCAACCGGGACTAAAGGGTTGTTGCCCGTGCCCGCACCCATTCCACCCCTTTAGTCCTGGGCCGTATCACGAACTGAACCGGGACTAAAGGTCCACAAGGACCCGAGACTAAAGGTTGTCAGCGTCCTAGCTGTTGGAACCAGGACTAATGCTCACGTTAGTCCCGGTTTCTAACACATCTGGGAGTAATACTCCGGAAGGCTATGAACGAAAGCCCTATTTCTACAAGTGTTCCCAAAGTCAACTATTGTTGTTCCAAGATCCATGATACATAGGCTTGTTAGCGAAAAGCGTTGACTTCATTAACATGTGAGGTTTTGGCTTAAAAGGAACAGAAGAAGTACCTATCGAGTATGAGAGTACTGACCAAATTTTACTTCATTGTCAGATATCAAGATCTTGGCTTGTTGTAACAAGCTCTGGTGCGTATGTCTTGATGAGAAGTCACCTGTATACATATACTGTAAGATCCTTTGGAGCATGACTAGCTAGGTGACAATCCCTCTACTTACAATCCCTATTCCCTCTACTTGTAACAATTCTGCAATCTCTAATCCCTCTACTTGTAAAAATTCTGCAATCCCTAATCATCTATGTCATCCTAATCCTTCTACTCCTTCTCATAGTTAATGCTGATGTGGAGGAGCAATGAAAGCTTAAAATTACACACCGGCTGAGGCCGGAGCCGAAGGCGCAGAGATCTTGAGGAGGAGGAGGAGGAGGAGGGCAGGTTGCGGTGGCGCGCCGGGGCGTGGAGGAGGCGGCGACGGGAATGGCAAAGGCAAGCCAAGGGGCGGAGCTGCCGACAAGTTTTCTTTAGAAGGACACACATGTTTGGCAGACTAAGGGGGTAGCATCCGTCAAAGTTATGCAGACTGTCCGTGACGCCATTTAGGCTATTTAGATGGACACAGACTCACAGACCAACGGATGTCCGTGTCCAACTGCACGGTGATTGGGGACCGGTGCAAGACCGTAAAGTTGGCCTTTTGTACATAACTAATTGTAGAAGAAACACATGATTATATTCCAATATCAACTTAAAAATCACAGAAAAATAATAGTAGAAACTAAAATTGGATGTATAACAAGAAATATTTTTTACATATATGAGTTGATTTTTTTAATATATTCCAAGGTCTGTGATACATAGGGTTGTTAGTGGTAAGGGCGTCTCCAATGTGAACATAAGGCTCGGTCTTAAAGACTCTAAGGTCGACCATAGCTGAAAATAACCATTGTGAGGCTCGGTCTTAGGCACAAGATTCTTAAGGTCGGCCATACCGGTAAGACCCGTCCATAAGCAATAAAATACGTTTTTTCTTGTCCAAACTCTGCAAGCCAAGCTGATGGAATATTGTAGTAGCAGATATATGTTGAGTTTTAAAATGGCCAAAAGGTCAGCAACTGGGTCCCGACACTAGTGGAAATGAGGCCTTTGGTTGAGCCTGAAAATGGGCTTTAACACCGGTTCTTCTACGAACCGGTGTTAAAGGGGGGTCCCGTACCAGCGTGGCCCGTGCAGTAAAAAGGAGCCCCCCCTTTAACACCGGTTCGTGGCACGAACCGGTGTTAAGGCCTCGCCAGTTGCCCGAATTTCTCTTAACACCGGTTCGTGGCTTGAACCGGTGTTAAAGGGGGGGGCTATATAAGACACCGCAGCCCACACCCCACTCTTCCATTTTTTCACTATCTATTTTTTGGAGCCTAGCAAGAGGGTGTGAAGTGTGCTAGTTTGTGTTTTTTTTGTATGCACAAGAGGTGTTCGGTGAAATGCCCGGGAGCTCAAAATAAGTTTTCTCGTTGCTCTTTCCTTCTCGGTCGAGGTCGGCAACTATCCTTTCATGTGTCATTGATGTACTATATATATAAAGGGTCATCTCCCTATTAATTTTTGATATATACTATATATTAATGCAGATGAACCGGCAATGGATGTACGGTGACCGCCGCACTTCCGAGTACATTACGGGCCTCCAAAATTTCATCGTTGTGGCTAATGCAAATCGTGGTCACAATGGTTTTATGTGTTGTCCGTGTGTTCACTGTCAGAACAAGAAAGACTACTCAAATACCAGAACCATTCACGCCCACCTGCTTCGATCCGGTTTCATGACCAGCTATAATTGTTGGACCAAGCACGGAGAAAAAGGGGTTGTGATGGAAGACAACGAAGAAGAAGAGATGATGACAACTATCATAATATGTATCCTGAATATGATGATACTGCAACGGGGGTAGATAATGAAGATCAAAAGGCAGCAGATGGGCCCGCTGATGACGATCTTGGTCGGGCCATTACTGATGCAAAGGAAGAATGTGAAACTGAAAAGGAGAAGGAGAAGCTGGAGCAGATGTTAAAGGATCACAAAACATTGTTGTACCCAACTTGCGAAGATGGCCACAAAAGGCTAGGTACCACACTGGATTTGCTGCAATGGAAGGCAGAGAACGGTGTGACTGACAGCGCATTTTCAAAGTTGTTGGTAAAAATGAAGAATCTTCCTCCAAGAAATAATGAGTTGCCCGACAGTACATACCAAGCAAAGAAGGTTGTCTGCCCTCTAGGATTAGACGTGCAGAAGATACATGTCTGCATTAATGACTGCATTCTCTACCGCGGTGATAAGTACGAGAATTTGGATGCATGCCCGGTATGCACTGCACTGCGGTATAAGATCAGACGAGACGATCCTGGCGATGTTGAGGGCGAGGCCCCTAGGAAGAAGGTTCCTGCCAAGGTTATGTGGTATGCTCCTATAATACCACGGTTAAAACGTTTCTTCAGAAATAAAGAGCATGCCAAATTGTTGCGATGGCACATGGAAGACCGTAAAAAAGACGCGATGTTGAGACACCCCGCTGATGGGTCACAGTGGAGAAAAGTCGAGCGAGAGTACCCGGACTTTGCACGTGACGCAAGGAACTTAAGGTTTGGTCTAAGTACAGATGGCATGAATCCTTTTGGTGGGCAGAGCTGCAGTCACAGCACCTGGCCTGTGACTCTATATATCTATAACCTTCCTCCTTGGTTGTGTATGAAGAGAAAGTTCATTATGATGCCAGTGCTCATCCAAGGCCCGAGGCAACCCGACAACGACACTGATGTGTACCTAAGGCCATTAGTTGAAGAACTTTTACAGCTGTGGGTCAAACCAGGTGTACGTATGTGGGATGAGCACAAAGGGAAGCCATTTGACCTACCAGCATTGCTTTTCGTAACCATCAATGATTGGCCTGCTCTTAGTAACATTTCAGGGCAGACAAACAAGGGATACAATGCATGCACACACTGTTTAGATGAGACTGAAAGTGTATATTTGGATAAATGTAAGAAGGTTATGTACCTAGGGTATCGTCGATTTCTTCCGAACCTGCATCCAGTAAGAAAGAAAGCCAAGCATTTCAAACGTCTGGCAGAACCCCGGAGGAAGCCTGTCCTCCGTACCGGTGAGGAGGTATTTGGTATGGTCAAGGACCTAGAAGTAATCTTTGGAAAAGGTCCTGGCAGTCTATCTGTTCTGAATGATGATGCCGGACACGCGCCCATGTGGAAGAAGCAATCTATATTTTGGGACCTACCCTATTGGAAAGTCTTAGAGGTTCGCTCTTCAATCGACGTGATGCACGTGACGAAGAATGTTTGCGTGAACCTGCTAGGCTTCCTAGGAGTGTATGGGAAGAAAAAAGATACACCGGAAGCACGGCAGGACCAGCAACGTCTGAAAGAACCTGATACGCCTATGCATCCTAAGAACGAGAAGGGTAAACGATGCCACTTAACTCCTGCCAGCTACGCTCTTACCAAAGCAGAGAAGGAAATATTTTTTGAATGCCTGAGCAGTATCAAGGTCCCGTCTGGCTTCTCGTCGAATATAAAGGGAATAATAAATATGGCAGAGAAAAAATTCCAAAACCTAAAGTCTCATGACTGCCACGTGATTATGACACAATTGCTTCCGATTGCATTGAGGGGGCTTGTACCTGAAAATGTTCGAGTACCCATTGTGAAGCTATGTGCATTCCTCAATGCAATATCTCAGAAGGTAATCGATCCAGAAAGCCTACCAGTGGTTACGCATGATGTGGCCCAATGTCTTGTCAGCTTTGAGTTGGTGTTCCCACCATCCTTCTTCAATATTATGACGCATCTCCTGGTTCACCTAGTAGAAGAGATTGCCATTCTCGGTCCTGTATTTCTACACAATATGTTCCCCTTTGAGAGGTACATGGGAGTCTTAAAGAAATATGTTCATAACCGTGCTAGGCCAGAAGGAAGCATCTCCAAGGGCTATGTAACAGAGGAGGTCATTGAGTTCTGTGTTGATTTTATTCCCGACCCTAAGGCGATTGGTGTTCCAGAATCACGACATGAGGGGAGACTGCGTGGAAAAGGCACCCTAGGATGTAAAGAAATGATATGTAGGGACGGGCATTCTCTCAATCAAGGACACTACACGGTTTTACAAAGATCTATCTTGGTTGCCCCGTATATCACTGAACACAAGAGTTTAATACGCCTCAAACACCCGGGGCAGTCTGATGAATGGATTATAAGTGAACCCATGGCGAGTTTTGGCGGCTGGCTGCAAAGACTTCTCACGAATAACACCACTGTTGGGGATCAGCTGTACTTGTTGGCCAGGACACCATCTTCGACTGTATGTACTTTCCAAGGGTACGAGATAAATGGGAATACATTTTACATGATAGGCCAAGATAAAAAGAGCACCAACCAAAATAGTGGTGTCCGCTTCGATGCAGCAGAAGACAATGGGCAGAAGACCAAGTATTATGGGTTCATAGAGGAGATATGGGAACTTGACTATGGACCTAATTTTAAGGTCCCCTTGTTTCGATGCAAATGGGTCAAGCTACCAGGAGGAGGGGTTGAGGTAGTCAAGAAGTACGGAATGACAACAGTGGATCTCAACAATCTTATGAAGGTAGACAAGAACTTAGACGAACCATTCGTCTTAGCCAATAATGTGGCTCAGGTTTTCTATGTGAAGGACATGTCTACCAAACCGAAAAAAATAAAAAAAATAAGCAAACAAATACATCACACGATAAGCCAAGGCGTCACATAGTTCTTTCAGGGAAAAGAAACATCGTGGGAGTGGAGGACAAGACAGACATGTCAGAAGATTATAATAAGTTTGATGAAATTCCGCCCTTTAGAGTGAAGACTGACCCAACCATCCTGTTAAACGGTGCTGATACTCCATGGTTACGGCCGACGCGATCATAAGATTGACTCATTGATCCATTTTTGGCACACATATGTATCTCAACATGCAAATCAATGTCATATTTATTCTGTTAACAGTATATGTATTAAATGAGCCATTTAATACGGGGATAAAAAATAAAAAAACGGGGATAAAAAAATCTTCATGCCCGTTGTTCGACAAAGTTTGATGATAGTTTAAAATGGGGATAAAAAATAAAAAAAGATCGAAACAGTGCGAAACCTTCGCGTGGTGTTATATTATGTGACATAGTTAGAAGGAAAAATCTCAAACTTGGTATATTGATTATGTCTCAAAAAAACCTTCACAAAATGACCTATCTCATTCGAGGTTTCTTGGCTTTCGGGTCAAATGACCAATATTATGGCTAGAATCAAGGCATATTTTGTGATAATATGGCCATATTGTGCATAAATGTGCATCATGGCATGGCAAACAATGTTACAAGAGGAAGTTTTCCTTTTTATCGCACCAAAAAGGCATTTTCCATTTTCCGAGCGTAAAAACGGACGGTTTTGTGAAGCAACCACCAAATGGCTAATTCAAAAAACCACCACCACATTTTACAAATATACTAGACCACCTTATATGGACAGTGTACCAATAGGGGGATCTGAAACCTTTCCGTCCACCTCTGGTGAAAAAGACAAATTCATGTCGAATCGTCAGGAAGTGGGTCAGATATGAACTACAGGTACATGATACGATGCTCATGATTTTTTACAAAAATCATTTTTAGGTTCACAATATTCTATTTTATCAAAAATCCAATGCAAGTTAAGCGAGGCTTGGCCCCGAGCTAAGAATCTTCATGCCCGTTGTTCGACAAAGTTTGACGATAGTTTAAAACGGGGATAAAAAAATAAAAAGATCAAACAAATGCGTAAACCTTCATGGTGTTATATTATGTGACATAGTTAGAAGGAAAAATCTCAAACTTGGTATATTGATTATGTCTCAAAAAAACCTTCACAAAATGACCTATCTCATTCGAGGTTTCTTGGTTTTCAGGTCAAATGACCAATGTTATGGCTAGAATCAAGGCATAGTTTGTGATAATATGTCCATATTGTGCATACATGTGCATCATGGCATGGCAAATAATGTTGCAAGAGGAAGTTTTCCTTTTTATCGCACCAAAAAGGCATTTTCCATTTTCCGAGCATAAAAAACGGACGGTTTTGTGAAGCAACCACCAAATGGCTAATTCAAAAAACCACCACCACATTTTACAAAAATACTAGACCACCTTATATGGACAATGTACTAACAGGGGGATCTGAAACCTTTCCGTCCACCTCTGGTGAAAAAGACAAATTCATGCCGAATCGTTATGAAGTGGGTCAGATATGAACTACAGGTACATGATACGATGCTTATGATTTTTTACAAAAATCATTTTTAGGTTCACAATATGCTATTTTATCAAAAATCCAATGCAAGTTAAGCGAGGCTTGGCCCCGAGCAAAGAATCTTCATGCCCGTTGTTCGACAAAGTTTGACGATAGTTTAAAACAGGGATAAAAAATAAAAAAAGATCGAAACAGTGCGAAACCTTCACGTTGTGTTATATTATGTGACATAGTTAGAAGGAAAAATATCAAACTTGGTATATTGATTATGTCTCAAAAAAACCTTCACAAAATGACCTATCTCATTCGAGGTTTCTTGGCTTTCGGGTCAAATGACCAATGTTATGGCTAGAATCAAGGCATATTTTGTGATAATATGGACATATTGCGCATACATGTGCATCATGGCATGGCAAACAATGTTGCAAGAGGAAGTTTTCCTTTTTATGGCACCAAAAAGGCATTTTCCATTTTCCGAGCATAAAAACGGACGGTTTTGTGAAGCAACCACCAAATGTCTAATTCAAAAAAACCACCACCACATTTTACAAAAATACTATACCACCTTATATGGATAATGTACCAACAGGGGGATCTGAAACCTTTCCGTCCATCTCTGGTGAAAAAGACAAATTCATGCCGAATCATTAGGAAGTGGGTAGGATATGAACTACAGGTACATGATACGATGCTCATGATTTTTTACAAAAATCATTTTTTAGGTTCACAATATGCTATTTTATCAAAAATCCAATGCAAGTTGAGCGAGGCTTGGCCCCGAGCTAAGAATCTTCATGCCTGTTGTTCGATAAAGTTTGACGATAGTTTAAAACGGGGATAAAAAAATAAAAAAGATCGAAACAGTGTGAAACCTTCGCATGGTGTTATATTATGTGACATAGTTAGAAGGAAAAATCTCAAACTTGGTATATTGATTATGTCTCAAAAAAACCTTCACAAAATGACTATATCATTCGAGGTTTCTTGGCTTTCGGGTCAAATGACCAATGTTATGGCTAGAATCAAGGCATAGTTTGTGATAATATGGCCATATTATTCATACATGTGCATCATGGCATGGCAAACAATGTTGCAAGAGGAAGTTTTCCTTTTTATCGCACCAAAACGGTATTTTCCATTTTCCGAGCATAAAAAACGGACGGTTTTGTGAAGCAACCACCAAATGGCTAATTCAAAAAACCACCAACACATTTTACAAAAATACTAGACCACCTTATATGGACAATGTACCAACAGGGGGATCTGAAACCTTTCCGTCCACCTCTGGTGAAAAAGACAAATGACCTATCTCATTCGAGGTTTCTTGACTTTCGGGTCAAATGACCAATGTTATGGCTAGAATCAAGGCATAGTTTGTGATAATATGGTCAGATATTTCTTATGTTCAAAGTTTTAGGGTTTGTATATTTTATTTTTGTTTGAATTGAATAATCAAAATTTATATGTAAGTGTTTTAATTATTTTGAAAATTTTCATCTAAAGTAAATATAAAATGTTTATACATGAATGGATAGATATTATTTTTCTGAAAATTATGATATATTATTCATATTTTTCTGAGTTGAAAGAAAAATATATGAATTTTCTAAATTCATATCCTATTTTTTGAGTTAGAAATGCCCCCACCGCTTTAATGCATGAAATAAATGCCCCCCTTTAACACCGGTTCGTGGCACGAACCGGTGTTAAAGGGGGGCGCATTTATTTCGTTTCGCGCCCGCACCCCCTTTAACACCGGTTCGTGCGGGCGCGAAACGAATCCCCCCCTATAACACCGGTTCGTGCCACGAACCAGTGTTAAAGGGGGGGCATTTATAAAACGCGCCACTTCCTCCTTCCCCCCAGCCAGATCAAGCGCGCGCAGCAGAGGAAGAAGCAGAGGCGACGCCGCCGTCCTCGCCCCGTCTCGCCGTCGCCGGGCTGCCGCGCCGTCCCCACCCCGTCTCGCCGCCGCTGGATTGCTGCTACTGTCCCCACCCCTGCCTCGCCTGTTCTCCGCCGTCCCCACCCCGCCATACCGGCCCGCTGCCACGCGCCCCTCAGCCGCCCCATCCCGGCCGGGTCACATGTCGCCCACCACGCTGCACCACCCAAAGCGCCACACAAGGCTGCCTGCTGCAGTGAGCATGCCCGCCGCCGATTTTGGTTAGGGGTTAGTTATAGTGTTAGTTAGTGTTAAATTAGTATAGTGTTATATGTTTATGTATGCGTATGTGTATTTGTTAGTGATTGGTTAGTGTGTATGTGTATTTGTATATGCATGTGTATATGTATATGTATGTATATTTTTTGTATGATATATATATATATGTATATATATTTGTATATGTATGTGTATATATGTATATATTTTTTGTATGTGTATATATGTATGTATGTATGTGTATATATGCATCACCTGACCGATTACTTTTCCAATGCCGTGGACCCTGACCTCCTCTACCCTCGCCGAGTCGCCCATTTTAGGAGCCCACGTCGCGATGGTTTGAACGCACACCCCCACGCATCCTGGCCCCGCTCTCGCCCTAGCGCCGCCAGCCGCCGCCCTATTACACCTCTCGTTGTCAATATAGCATTAGGGTTTCTCCGAATCCGGGGTTTCTCTGAATGTATCCTCTCATATGAATCCGGGGTTTCTCCGAATTAGGGTTTGGAATGACCAAGCATGTATTAGGGTTACATTTCAATAATTTTAACCTGTCATATCATCATCCCCTGCCCTCGCCGAGTCACCCATTTTAGGTAGCCCACGTCGTGCTGGTTCGAACACACACCCCCACGCATCCCGGCCCCGCTCTCGCCCTAGCGCCGCCAGCCGCCGCCCTAGTACACCTCTCGTTGTCAATATAGCATTAGGGTTTCTCCGAATCCGGGGTTTTTCCGAATGTATCCTCTCATATGAATCGGGGGTTTCTCCGAATTAGGGTTTGGAATGACCAAGCATGTATTAGGGTTACATTTCAATACTTTTAACCTGTCATATCACCATCTTTGCTTGAGCATTTCAATAGATGTATTACTGATATTTGTGTGATCATATTATTGTTTTAGAAACTATGGATCCACTTAGTAGAAACCTTGAAGATGAAGAAATAATGGAGAACATGATCCACGAGGACACCTCACAATATCTGAACTTGGAGGGACATGATGACAGCTCAAGTAGTCATGGAGAAGATGACGACTCCGGTGAATGCACTTTAGTGATTACAAAGTCTGTCGAGGTATATGCATGGATTAAGCCTCACGACTTGCATGATTGATTTGTATATATGTAAATGTATTAATTAACGCTTCTTTCTTCTTTTAGCCCTCTGGATCCACCAGCCAGCAACAATCTTCTTCCACGAAAAAGAGCAAGCGAGGCGCGAGCCATCGGTTGAAAGATCGTGCAAAGTTCACGATCGAAGCAGTCCGTGTTGATGGCAGGCCGATGGAGCCCAAGAAGGCTGCAGACAAATTTGTACGTCAGGCTGGAGTTCTTGTTAGGGACCAAATCCCAATCATAATTGAATATTGGAATAAGCCAAAGAAGGGCGACGGTACCTTTGTCGATGAAAGATCCAAAGAAACGCTTTGGAATTCGCTGTTGGTAAATTTCACCCTTCCGCCAGAAGAGGATGAAAACAAACCGGTTATAAAGGAAAAGGTCAAAGAGTGGACTCTAAAGAAGATGGCTGGCGCTTTCCAACTGGAAGACAAAATTGAACAAATTTGTCAAAGCTCGCGAGACTCCAGATTTCGAAGACGCATATTATGCGAAGATAAGACCTCACTGGCCCGAATTTGTGGCATATAAGGAAGGTGCTATAGCTAAAAAGAGGTCAGAAACCAATACGCTAAATGCCCAGAAGAAGAAATATCACCAGAGGACGGGGTCAGGTGGCTACATATCTCAGAGGCCTAAGTGGGAGGAAGCTGAAAAGGCCTCAAGGCTAGAGGGATCACACCCCAGACAGATGGGTGGGACCTACGTGCAAAGACTTGGTTCTACGGAATCGGGGCAATGTTGGACCCAGAAACAGGATTGTGTATCTTCCCAACCCTCCTTGCCAAACCCGTCACTAAACTCATCACGGCATACAAGGAAACAGCCGCCAGGACCTTCCATCCCGACAGAGAGAATGACCAGCTCACACGCGCCATCGGTAAAAAAGAATACCCTAGACATGCACGAGGCACAGGGGGTATGACGTGGGAGGATGGGTTTGCCGAGTGGGGCGACTCTTACAGATGGCGCGGCAGAAAAGAAAAAGAGCGTACAGAGCGGATGACACAGATAGAACATGCACTTGTGGCGCTGCAGGCGCAAGTGAATGCACAACAGAGCCATCAAGCTACCGGCCCATCTCAGCGGCACGAAGAGCTCAGATTGGAAGCCGGTGGCCTGCATCACATGAAAAGCAGCCTGGCTTCCACGGAGAACGTGCAACCCACACTTGAAATGACGGGTCCTCGATACCCCGTGGATGAGATCACGGAGAGCGAACACGTTGAGCTGCATGTGAGATTAATGGGCTTATCCATTAAGGTGGCTGTCGGCTATGCCTTACCTCCTGTAGCTGGTGAAACTTACCACTGCCGACTGATTCCAGATGGCTATGCTATTGTCGGGGTGGATGAGGTTGTGAAGGAATATGAGGAAGCACAGCTTGACCATGCTACAGGTGAAGGGGAAACTCAACTCAAATTTGCAGTGAAAACAACCATTCTTTGGAAGAAGGAACACATCGCTTCCAAATTGAGGCCACTGCACCGAGCCGCTTCAGCCATCTCCTGCGCGGCAGCCATCTCCGGCGCTTCAGCCATCTCCTGCGCGATAGCCATCTCCTACGCGCCAGCCATCTCCGGCGCGCCAGCCATCTCCTCAGCGTAAGCGGAAGAGCACTGCCATGAAGAGCATCACTAGCACTGCCACAAAGAAATCCGCAGGAAACCGTACGCCAAAGAGTTCAAAAAACTACGTCCCGCAGCCTTCCGCCAAGCCATTGCCGGTTTTACCGTGGAATCGCAGCGACGAGGAGACCAATAGGATCTCGGAAGAAGAGGTCAAGAAATTCTTTGCACCTAGACGGGCTGAGCCAAAGGAGAAAATAGATCCAGCGGTGGTGGAGAAGTTTTACAAAAATCTTTTGAAACCTGAAACCCCACTTGTGTCGGACTACGAGCGCCAGATTTTGAAGGGGGATGCAAGGCGCCGTAGGGAGACTGAAAGTAGCAGTCGTGCGGCACCCTAGAAAACAGTTCCCATGCTCGGAGAGTAGGAAAACCAATCATGTGCCCCGCTCCAAGTGTTCGACACACGGGACGCTCCTCCCGTAAATGATTACGAGGCAGAGCTACAAAGAAAGGCCAATGAGATGGGGATGACTTACATTGCATACTTGAACATCATGGGAGACAACTTGCCCAAAGGCGATTCCAACCCCATACAGCCATGGAAGTATGGGAAGAATCTCGTCAAGAAAGAGGAGCTCAAGAATCTACCAACAAAGATGCGAAGATTGCACAAGTGGTACCTTGATTTCTGCAAGACGAGAAAGGAAGAATGGATCATGGCGCATATAAGAGATCAGATTTTCTTGTGCGGAGATGACGCGATCACCTTCAACATTCAAGACTTGCATTTTCTATTCAATCAGAAGGAACTCGACAAAGCTGCCATCAGCCTTTATTATGTGTAAGTACTATTTCTTTAATTTCTATCTCATCTCATTCAATTCATTAATTGCATGTATATATATATGCTCACCATATATTTATATATATACTATTATGCAGGAAAAAGGTTATGGAATGCATGAAAGGAGGCCCTTTTGACATTGGGTTCGTTGACCCAAATAGAGTTCATGAACAAGTGGTAAGAGACAAACACAGGCAAACAGAAGATTTATTGCTAAGGTCTTTACTGAGACAAGAAACCAAAAGGGAAATACTATTGCCTTACAACTTCTCGTGAGTACTGTTACCCTCTCTTGTACACATTCTGTTTCGGCTTACTCGATGTTAAGTTTAACTAATGATGAGTTATGCGTGCGCAGGTTTCACTTTATTCTGCTAGTCATTCGACCTGACTCAGGAAAAGTCCTTGTCTTGTACTCGTTACGAAAAGAAAAAGAGCTATGGGCAGACTTTAGAGAGATGCTCCAGAGGTACTTTCAATCATATTATCGCACTAGATCGGCAATTTTCGTGACAACAAGTAATTAATTACTCCTTTATCTATTTTCTTTGCTGGACAGGGTTTGGAAAAGGTTCACGGGCAGGGCCGTGGGTGAATGGTCAGAAGAACTAAAATTTGTAGACCAAAATGTAAGTAATACTAGCTAGCTAGGTCTGCGTATCTCTTTGATTTTGCTTCCAATTCCATTATATCATGCTTTACTGATTATTATTTTGATTGAACTCTCTATTCTCGTAAAGTGCGCACATCAGGGACACGGCAATAACTTATGTGGGTACTATATTTGCGAGTTCATTCGCAACACGATATGTGCGACGGACCAAGCCACACTAGAACAATTTAGAGTAAGTAAACAAAGTACACAACATTATTTTATTACCATCAATTGTGTTGAGTTTTATTCTTATATATATATTGACCTCATTCTTCATATATATTCAGATCGAACGGATGCGGGACCAACTCCTACCAATTGACCGCATACGAGCCATTCAAGAGGAATTGGCGGGGTTCATACTTGATGAAGTCGTCACGCCTGGCGGAGAACTCTTTAGATATCCACCAAAATGAATGTTGTATATATTCTTGAACGTGTTTGTCTTGTACCTGATGCTTCAACGTTTACGGAGAATACCACACAATGACGATGTTGTGTATAATAATAGTTGCTTAATTATTCATGTACTCGTATGTACCGATGACGATGTATATGTATATCGCTCCCGATCGATTCCCCCTCCCCCCGCCGTATCGCAGAAATACGCCTGTGAACGGGCGGAACTCGCCGCAGAGATTTAGGCTGCTTTTCCATGCGTAAATTTCACACCGGTTCGTGTTACGAACCGGTGTTAAAGGGGGGGCATGAGCGCTGCGGCAGCCCCACGTGCGCCACCCTTTAACACCAGTTCGTATAAGAACCGGTGTTAAAGGGGGGCTCTAACACCAAACCCTCAACAGCGGTTCTACAACCGCTGTTAGAGGGCCTTATGAACCAGTGTTAGAGGGGTACGTGTGCACTAGTGCGGCTTAAGTCCAGCCAGTATATAAACATTGTGGTGGTTCCGGTTCACTATATCAGATGTGATGGGGCCCATCTTATGGCCTCGTGGTGAATTAAATATTGGAGACGCTCTAAGCTTTGACTTCATTAACACTAGGTTTCAGCCTGAAGATGTACCTATCGAGCACGAGAAGTACTGACCAAATTTTAAATCATTGTCAGGTATCAAGATCTTGTCTTGTTGTAACAAGCTCTGGTGCATATATGTCTCGATGACAAGTCACCTGTATATAGATACCATAGACACTAGTACAAAACGGGTATATAGTCCCGATTTTCCAACTGGGACTATGGAATCGAGACTAAAGGTTTACTCTTTAGTCTCGGTTGGGCTACAAACCGGGACTAAAGGCCCTCACAAGACCACGGTCGAACGTTGTAATACAAATCGGAACTAGAGATATTTTTATTATTTTCTTTTCAAATTTTTTTACTCATTTTTTTCAAAAAAATTGAACTTTTGAATTATTTGACTCGTTAGTCTCTCTATCTGTAACATCCCATCCACTTGGCCTCGGGGGTGTCACTCCTGATAGTTTAATAGGATATATAGACTGGCCTCACAGATCAACACTAGTCTTTTCTGCGCACTTTGTCATCACTCATGCGCACCTGGTACCCACTTCCCGATCAGTCACCCATCCTAGAATTGCTCTAGGCCAAGCACACTTAACGTTAGAGTTCTTTTCGAATGAGCTTCCGGAAAAAGTTATAACTTGTTGGTGTGAGTATCATATCAATCCTATTAAGTCATGTGCTTGGATCTCACACTATCTCTTACTTGGAACATTTTTAACACTAACTATACTTAATCTTAGGTCAAATCGCAGACTTCCTGATCGGTCACACATCCTAACACTACTCCACCCCAACACGCTTAACTTCTCTATTCCATCAGGATGTCCTTACGTGAAGCCCATTAGTGCCTTGTTGTCAACACTATCATATCAATCTTATTAGCTCATATCAATATATCACACGTCTTTATGTTTCAAAACTACAAACAACTATTTAATTAAACCACAATAAATAGCTAATAATAATATTTTAATCCAATGAAAGTAAAAAAACTAATTAAAATAATATTTTATTCATTTTTTGCCATTTATTCATTTAATATGGCATAAATAATATCTTTAAATCCATAAATCAAAATTCGACAAATAATATATCCATTATTATCAGAAAAATGTGAGCAATTCAAATACAGCATAATTTTTTTCTAAAAAAACTAATTTTTTAAATAACCTTTTTCCTTTTTGAATTTTAAAAATCTAAAAGAATCTCAAACGGCCTAAGGCGATTGAAATCAAACTCTAAATTTTTTCCGCACATTTTGATAGGTCCTACGTTTTTCTGACATAGTACCCAAAAGTTATAGCCATTTGAAGTTTTTATGACAGTTTTTGGCAAAACATGTCAAATTCATGTTTGTTATTTTTCGTAACAACTAAATCACTTAATATAACTATAGTTTTAAAGATTTTATTTTTAGAATTTTGTTATAATTTTGTGGCATGTTTTTGAAACTAGAAAAGGCGAGGGGGGGTGGTGGTGGACAAAAATATCCCAACGCGGCATGATTTTTGCCTATTTTCTTGCCATGGCAGAACTCACCAAATTATTTTTACCAATTTTTTTAGTCCAGGTTGATGTCTCAAACCAGAACTAAAGGGTCCATCTACTAAAGGATTATTGCCCGCCCGCACCCATTCCACCCCTTTAGTCCCGGGCCGTATTACGACCCGAGACTAAAGGTTATCGGCGTGCTAGCTGTTAGAACCGGGACTAATGTGAGCATTAGTCCCGGTTCCAGTGGCGGAGGACGGAAAAAATCTAAGGTAGGGCAAACTCTAATAAAATTAAATACCAACTCGTTTTTGATGACTTTTTTGCCATTGACAAAACCCTTTCAACTGTTGCCGCTACGAGTAAAAGCAATGCCAACTCAACAATGCGATAAAAGGATATGTAGCATGATGTATCGTTCAAATATTAACATAATCTCCAAAATCTTTAATTCTTCGCATATGCATAACAAATATCTTTAAGTTATCTTATATAGGCTCATGCTCGTAATAAGATAAATCTCCGTAAGCTAAGAAATATCATTCACATTGAAACTATAAAATTAGTTACTTGAGTCAAGACAAAAAGTTTTAAAGAAACTCTAACGACAACTCATCAAAGCAACTACCAAAATTAGTTACAATAGATTCTATAGAATAATAGAAAGTGTACATACTCCAAAATAATCAAAAGTGATCTAGCGTCTTCTCGCTTTTAATGACTTTTCACTCGTTTTGTTACCATTTCATCCATGCTTAGATTGTAATATCATTTTTGCATGAATTCACATCTTTCAGGAGGGATCTAAACTATCATTTCTCCAATTAAGCCAGAATGTCAACTAAAATTTTAGATCAATAGTATATACAAGCCAAAATAGAAACATAAAACATAAACCATCATATAATTAGAGTTGGTTCTGGCCATGCCATAAGGTGGCCAAACAACTCTCGGGTCCTTAGATATCCCATCTAGGATATTGTTTAGAGTATAACTTTATTAGATTGAGAATTAGATGTTGCAAAGAGAAAGAGTTGGTTTAAAACTAGATTATACCTAGACCTTATTTCACTCCGAAATTAGTTTTGCGCAGTGTTCACTAAAACAAGTATAACTTTCTCATACGAAATCCCTTTTTAGCGTATGACCACTCAAAATGTTCAGAAAACACATACCTTGACCTACTGGGAGCTTCGTCCCTGCCCGGTTCCTAACACATTCGGGACTAATGCTCCGGAGTGCTCTGGACAAAAGCCATGTTTTCTACTAGTGAATACTTCGGAGCATGACTAGCTAGGTGCCACTATGAAGCAAATCAGCGCGCCAAGAGCAAAACCCCTATCAACAAACAAAGCATATAAGCCTTTGATTGTCGACGGAACGAGCTGATGGTCCTGCAGCAAACACTGAATTATTACTAATACGTGCAATGTGATTAATCAAGCATCCCATAAAACTATTGGCATTGTCATACACATTGGTGTACTAATTGTTTTCGAGGAACCATATACAAATTGAAATAAAGTGACCGGATGGATACTAAATTACTAAGATTTGTATATTGCTTAAGAAAATACAGCGGTCTACCGATGCCACCCGTAGGTTAGCGGGAGTGAGAGCATGCATGACCAATCATCCGAACTCCTCCTCTTCTCTCTATCCTCGTTATAATTCTCCTTCTACTTCCACCTATGCTCAAGTTGCAATACATGGAATAACGAATTTTTCTCAGGAGCGAGGATATGCTCAAGTTGCAATACATGGAATGCTGGAATTGGCGCTAGCTAGTACTCCCTCCGTTTCAAAATATAAGATGTTTTAGGTTTATGAAGAAAATGAATTTAGATTTCTTTTAGCGTGTAGATTCACCCTAAAGTTGAGTGAACCTATCTACTAAAACAAGTCTAGATACATTTGCTTCACAATACTAAAACATCTTATATTTTAAAACGGAGGGAATAGCTACCAGTAAAAACAAGCAGGCCGGCGGCACGGTGATGAATGTGAACATGTTGTCACGGGCTGTCAATGGCGCCGCCGGCGCGTCCGGAGGTGGAGGACCAGACGGCCGCGGCACCAACTAATGCAGATGCGACTGGATGGCTTTTTTAGGAGGCGGAGGTGGAGCAGGACAAGGTGGAGACAACGCCTGTCGGCGGCGAGGCACACCATGCGGCCATGAGTGAGCGTCCGTGTCGCGTCTCAGCGATTCCCGGACTAGCTTCCCGTGCGCGTGTAAACCTGGTGTGGCGGGTGGTCATATTGTCAGCTAGCACACGATGGAGTGCAGTGCAGTGCAGATGCTGAAATAGTTCAGGCTTAGGAGGAACAAAATCAGCACGCGAAGAAGCACAACATCTCGCTTGATTTTACGAAACCAACTATATACTCCCACAGAGTGCATGATTGCAATACATAACAGAGAAGCGGACAACCAGCTAGCCATGGTTGAATTAAACGCGGATGGAGGGTTCCATACTTAGGAGGGTTCCATACTGGAGGAGTAAGAGTACATGGATGGAACTTCCACACGGACACTAATAACCAATAAATAAATTGTTTAAGCAAACAGGTAAGAGTGCACGATTCATATGCCGCATGAAGTGGCCGTTGAGATGAGAATCACCAGAACATCAAGGCAGAGTTGGGATGATGCTCCTCAAATGCGCTCTTCAACAAAGACTTCACGGCCTCTTCTCTTTCACCGGAGATGCTTAATGTGATTTCTCTGAGGCCAGCGGGCAAGTGCTCAACGCCATCTATTGGACACTCCGCAGACCCGCCACTCTCGCAACCACTCGGTTCTAAATTAAATTCAAGCTTCTTGAGCATAGGCATAGCACCTGCTTCGAAGGTCAGCAACACGTTATGAAAACACAAGAAATCAAACACTTTGAGAGCTCGGAATGCCATGCCGCTCCCAGAGATGTGCACCCTTTCTTCTACAGCTTCTACTACGTATAATGAAAGATAGACAAGTGATGGCAGCCCTGCAAGTATAGCAACACCATCATCCTTCAACCCTGCCCCGCTAACCCTGAAATACAAGGTTTGAAGGTCGCGGAGTTGACCAAACCAGTTGGGGATCGTCGAGAACACGCAACCCATCATCTGCATCTTTCGGAGATGGATAGGTGGAGAGGAAAATGTGCTCCAGCCATCCAAATGCCCAACACAATAATACATCCTAAGGGTCATGAGGATGTCGCTGATCCTTTCTAGAGAAGAGTGCAAGACGTCCATACGCCTCGCCCCTTCAACCAAGTCCTTTCCCAACCATTGGAACTCAAAATCTCTTAGGCTGGACATCTCGCCTAGGCCTTCGATATTCTCCACCGAGTTCTTCCACAAATTAAAAACCCCTATAGTTCGCACATGTCTCAATCTGCCAATGCCGTCGGGAAAAATTGTATCCTCGTGAACACTAAGATGCAGCAGCAGAGGCAAACTAGCAATGTCAGATGGAAGCTTGGAGGCGGAACTTCCTAGATCAAGTGTCTCCAATTGTTGTAGATTACCAATTCGGCTAGGTAGCTCAACCCTCGCACCACCGACCACCTTTAAGTATCTCAACAGAAACAACCTAGATATACCAGTGAGATCTACCACATCGTTTTTGTTGATCTCAAGATGTAGAACTCGGACATATTTCAGCATCATCAAAGATTGGCAAGAAAAGCCTCCAAAATCATAGACTGTCCGGACATTTGATAATGACCAATTCACCATTGCCGATGTCACTACACACTCTTCACCATGGCATTGGAGTGAAGCTCTCCGGATATTTCTGTGCATCCTTAACACAACTTCCGGGTCATTTAGCACAGAAATAAAATTATCTTCTTCAATCTTGGATCTGATGACATCTAGCATGATATCATGTACTCTGCATCTCAACACTTCTCCATTAATGGCAGTATCCACAGGCTGGATCATGCTCCTATTAATAAGCTAGCTTATCGCAACATCCTCTGCATCTAGCCCCAGGATTGCACACACGAAACCCTCTGCTATCCATTGCCTCAACAAATCAGCCCTGTATATCGTGTGGTCCTCTGGATACATACCAAGATAGAGCAAACATGTCTTAAGATGGTTAGGAAGGTTTCTGAAGCTAAGCTCCAAAATTTGCCTCATCTGATCAAGAGTAGGATTTCCATCAAACATGGATCCAAGAGATTTCCTTACATACTCAAATGTTGGCTTCAGTTGATCAGCTAGAAGGCTAGATATACTAATAATAGCAAGTGGGATACCACCACATTTTTTCAGAATATCATTTGAAACATCTTCAAAATCAGTGGGGCAGGAATCTTCTGAACCAAATATTCTGCTAAAAAACATTCTTCTTGAATCATGGTCATCAAGAGATTTCATCTTGTAAACACATTCTCTGCTTTTAGAGCAACAAGCAGCGGCAACAGAATGAATCCTTGTAGTTGTTAGCACTCTACTGCCATTATTATTTTCTGGAAAAGCACATTTAATAATATTCCATGCTAATGTATCCCATAAATCATCAATTATAATAAAGTACCTGCAAATCATATCACATCAAGAACAAATGAAGTTTAGTTAATACTTAGATCTTATAAACCTGGGAAATTATAGTCCTATTACCTAAACCATAAATTATGTGTGTACATGGCTACACCATGCACCATGATAACATGTACTACTGATTAGATCTACCTAAATTACATTGTACAAACCATAACTACCTTTGAATCTTCCATGATAAGTAGATATAAATACAAGTTTTAGAAGTTGTTTTGCAATATATGTAATAACTTTTGTTTCCTTGTCCTCGTCAGTTCATTATGTAAGTTGAACTAGAAAGTAAGCTAAGATAGTATGTCCTCAACTAGAAAAGTGAAACATTTGTCCGAGGCCTAACATCCAACTAACTTAACCGTGTGAAGATAAAATTAGTGCTCATAATGAAAATGTATTAGTAGTATGGAGTGCAAATAAAATCATTATTACTTGCTAAATATAATGGTAAAAAGCATGAAGTGTATATTGCTACAATAAAATACACATAATAAAACAATACCTATGAGGCAATAAATACTCTCTGATATTCCTAATCACATCATCCAAGCTGCTACATTCAGAAGACTGTTGCCCAGTAAGCTTCAGTAATAAATTCTGAAGAAGCCTTGGTATATCAGGCTTTAGAGATACCGATACAAATGCATGACAGGTAAATTGCCCTTCGATCTTGCGGCACACTTCACTGGCAAGGGTGGTCTTTCCGAGACCTCCAAATCCCACAATAGAACCCACCTTCAGCTCTTGACCTTGATCCATCAACAACTTAATAAGTTTATCCCTGGGGGTATCAATACCAACCAGACCAGCCACATCCGCAAAAATGGCAAGCGCTCGTGGATCAATATGGACAATATTGGATGTAGGGTTGTACTCATCAAGCTTGTACCTTATGCGCCGCTCATGCACCTCAAGTATACGAGCCTCGATCCCGTTAATCTTGTTGGCGATTTGATGACGCATCTTGAGCTTTTTAAAGCGTTCAGCAGTCTTCTTGAGAAACCCAGTGGTTGCACCTTTTACTTCAAGGTCATGCATGAAGTCATCGATGCAATCTTCAATATCATAGGACATGTCTCTCACTTGGTCTCTCCACACCTTAGCCTGAGTATCAAGCTCGTCCATTTCTGCCAGCTTCACAAGAAGAGCATTCATGCTACTGAACTCTTCATGAATGGACGCTACCTTATTCTGCACGCCTTTAAGCTTCTGATACTCATCCCCCATCAGGGTAGTAAGCTTCCCAAAGAGGGAGTTCATCACACCCGTGGAAGCACTCACTGCCATGGTTGATAGGGTCATATTCCTGTAGAACATAACAAATTGGTTTATAAATTTCATAGAGGTTTCCCAAATGCTCATGACCAGACCTCAAAGAAAAATTAAGGATGAGAGGTTCAATGTAATTGTATACTAAACTATTGCAGCTGCAGATTCTAATCATGACCATACTGTTTGTAACCATAAACATTGAAAATTGATGAAGTAAACATTATGATTTGAAGACAAAAAGACAGAGTAAACTATATAACCATACCTGTGTCACCCACTGAAGCCACTCAGGAGTACTTCAGATCGGTATTAGGTGACTTGAGCTTTAAACTTAAGAAGCTAATATTGTATTCTTCTGTGGTCACCACCTGATCACCTGAGACAACTTCTCTCCATGTTTAAGGAGCAGGGAAGACTACAGGAAAGAATAGACACAATGCTCGATTGTTTGGAAGATAACATATACTGTTCAAGTGCAGGGCTTGCTTTAGACATTAAACAAAATATGCATTGTGGTACCTTAAGTAGATGTGATCAATCTCGTTAAGCTGAATTGTTTGTGGGAGTAACTTTACTCATTCAAAAACAAAGTTGAAATGCAAGGGAATTAAGTTATGGTGTAGATTAAAATCTGATTTTCTATTACCGTAGCTAGCAATGATTCTTCTCACAACTCTATAAACCAGTTGTACCACCAAATGGAAGATCTTTATTAGGCCTCATCAGGAACTAGAAGTACCTTATTGATCAAAACATGTTTCATATGTTTGTGTCGCCTTGAATGCACCCACCAATTGCTCTCTTATTATCACAATAATCAGATCATCTCTGAGTGCAGCAGCCTTTGGTAGTTATATGCCTGATCCTGATGAGTTGAGAACATATCTGAGAACCATTGCTGTTACTAATTATGCAGTATATAAATTATTGTTAACAACAAAGATGATTCTCACGACAAAATTATTTTTGTTCACAACATTGATCCTTGCAAGTTGAAAAAATGACAAGGTAGCATCAAATCGAGTGATAGTTCGTGGGAATCAATGCACATGGCCTATTATGCATCAATCAGAATAACCATGGAAAGTTAAGGATGAGACTGAAGGTAATTGTGTAAAAAAATATTGCAGCTACAGACTATAAGAAAGACTAAATAATATGTGTGCGCGTCTGCACCAAAAGTGTGCCCGCCACTCTATTTCAATGTTAAGCATCAAGAATCCTGTCACGAACCAAATTTAAGGATGAGACTCATGGTAATTGGGTATAATAAACTATTGCAGCTGCAGACTATAAGAAAGACTAAATAACTATTAGACAGGCTTATATGTAAACATAGTGCTCGCAGCTTGCCGAAACCGTGAAGATTGGTAAGTCACTGAGTACAGACAGACAATACCACCATACTGGTATCACCCGAATCCACTCAGGACTAAGGAGTACTTGGGATCAATATTAGGTGTCACGAGCTTTGGACTTAGGCAGCCAATGCTTGATTTCCTCTCTGTTACCATGGCCTGAGACAACTTCTCTCCACGAGTAGCAGCCAACACCGTAGGAAAAGATATAATTTTGTGCAACACCGTGTAAGATTTGTGTAGAAAGTAGCACGTATTGTTCAAGTACATGTCTTCCTTAAGATCATGAAACAAAATAGGCATAACGTGGTGCCTAATTAAGGAAGATGTGATGGCTGAATTACTGGTGGGAGTATAAATGATTAATTTTTTAATCCCGTTCAAAATCAGAGATGAAAGTGCAAAGAAATAAAAGTTCGGATCTACACTTGAATCCTATTACAGCAGCTAGCAGCAGTTCATCAGGAGAAGTGAAGAGAAAACGAAGGTGGAAGTAGCTGAATTAACAGGAATTTAGCGATGCGTAAGGTCCCTGAGCATGGATCTTTAAACAGGAATTCTGGTGCTCGGAAATTAAAAAATAAAGAAGCTTTAGCATCAGATCAGGTGCTAATTCATGGGATTCAGTCAATGAACAAAGCCTGAATTAACAGGACGCAAGTAATTAAACATTTAAACCCCATGCCTATTATGCGCTCAGTAGGAAGCTGCCGCAAACAAATCATAACCGAAAAAAGATTCGCCAGAAAAAAAAATCCGGATAGCTTCTCCCCTCTGAATCGCCCGACGGTGGAGCAGCCGCTCCGCAGAAACCCCGCCGGATCCGCCTCCCTCGCCGGCCGCCGGCCGCAGCAAACAAAAAAAAAGAAAGAAAGCAAAATAGAGTGAAGGATGTACCCGTGGCTGGTGGGAAGAATTTCTCAGGTTGATCTGCAGCGAGCAGACGGCCTTGGTCTTGAGAGTACAGAGAGAACGAGATGGACACTGGTTTGTTCAAGAATTCAGGATCACAAGTCAGGACCAACTGCAGTTTTGATTAGAGCTAAAAAAAATCTTCAAAATTAACGCCACTATTCTAGAAATCACCAAAGAATGAACAAATGGCCCTAGCTAGGTACTGTACCTGTCACCCCGGCCGATTGCTGAAGCACAAGGACCTAGTCCGAGAGATTGAAGGGGTGTTGTTGAGCGCCAAGGAATGGAAGACGAAGAAGGGTCCTTTCGCCCCAACAATCTGCTCGCTCGGCGGAGAGATGCATGGCAAGTTGGAAAATAAAGGGTGGTGGGTGGTTGTGGCACAACTTTTTAACTAAACCTTCATTAGTTTTGCTAGATTTTGGAGCCTTTTTTGGCTATATTTTCTTTTGCGGATCATTATGCGGGTGTCGCTTGCCACCCTAGGTGACGGACGTGAGAGAACAGCTCAAAAGCTAAACGGGAAAGCCACTATCAGCACCTAATCCCACTACTACGTACTCTAGTGCTCAAAGGTCTAAAATGCTAATTATTTTATGAAATCCATCAGCCGACTGTTTAATAAAAAATGCTCTCAGTGAATGCTCTGTTTAAAGCAAGGGAAGCTGCCTTGGAACATGTTGTGAAAGTTCGCGCTCAACTGCGTCTCTAATAAAGTAATTCGGAAAAGAGTGCCTAGGTGTTTAATTCGGAAACAAACACTTTTTCTTCTCCAATTAGAGGCCGACAGCTGTACCATAAAAAATGAAAAAAAATTGTGTTTCTCACCTTGTAAAACAGCCAGATGTATTTGGTCTTTCTCCATCAGCCTCTCATTTCTCGCCGATACTCAGTTATCTATGCCTATTTTCCTTCTCGTTAACAGAAATAGAAACAACCATTTTTGCCGGTGTATTTACAAAACATGGGCATCCTACAAAAGATGCACATCCAAAGTGGTGGGTAAAAGCCCAAAGACGGGTGAAGAAGGCTACAGCAAATCAAAATAGACCATGGTAGCGTATGCCTTGCTTATTCGATAAAGTTTCACATTGCATCCAAACGAAAAACAAGACAAATTACTTCAACTACAAATTGTTGCGGATATTGAATTTAAATGCAAATTAGCTCAGATCACGTTACCTGCGTGAAAACAAGGAACACGCATAGAAAAACTTCACCATCTGCACCTTCATTAGAAACTACCACTTGATTCCGCCTACAACATGTGGAATTATATTGTGTGAGAGTTATGTTAGAAAATAATCACATCTAGTCTTCCTTGCACTACTGGAAAAAGGCTTAGCGCTGCAGCAGTTTTATTGGCGAAAAAACAAAAGTCCGCCGGTGGTAACGTGTACCTCGACGATTAAACAAAAGATCGTCACTTATATAGGTCACGAACTGATCCCCGTAAGTCTTACCGCTGACTAGCACTAAAAAGGTCCATCCTTGCAACGTGTTTTGTGGGCGGATACGGGGCCGAAAAAAACCCTAACATTCAATCTCTTTTACGTTTGTCATGGCTATAGAGCCTAGCTGTGACCAAATGGTGTTGTGGCGTTTCATCAGCCGACTAATCAACTTTTGCAGGCATTTTGTTTTCCTTGTGCCGTCCCCAAAAAAAGTGTCACGCATGGGGTGTAATTTTGTAGTCGAGCATGGTATTGATCACCTGATTGGTAGCGGCGATGTACATGAGCATATGCTCCCCTTCTTTAGGAGTTACAAGGAATTGTGAGGATGAAAGCACCACCCCTGAGGTCCTCCAAAGCTGCATTTGCTTCGGTCGTTCACTCGAACTTGTCGGATTTACTCATCAGCTGATAAAATGGGAGAGCCTTTTCTCCTAGCTTGCCGATGAAACGGCTGAGCTCCGCCACACATCCTGTCTGTTGTTGCACATATGAGGTTTGTCGGCTTCTCCATCGTCAAGATCGTCTTTATCTTTTTAGGGTTTGCTTCGATTTCTCTTGCGGATATGAGGTATCCAAGAAGTTGTCTGCATGGACTCCGAATGTGCACTTCGTATGGTTCAACTTGATCCGGAACAGCATATACAACATTTTGCATGGATTATATTTTGTTTTTTGACCTAAGTGCCATCTTTGGGGTAATGACCAATTTCACTGCATGCATGCAGATTATGTTGCAAATCATCGCGGGCTTTTGGATTAGTGAGAAGGTCGACATCATGCGGGAGGAGATTAACACACTGCAAGCCTTAAACAACGAGATCTAAGACATGCTCAAGAAACATGGCACTCGGCACCAGACCGTAATCGACTGATCTTCCTGCAAGACCAACTGCCACCACCAGACGGATATAGAAACCGAAAGCACATTTCTTGATGTGGCTTGTGTTGTCTTAGATTAGTAACAGCAGTATTTAGCAAACTTTGGTACTCTTTCATCAAATATTGACTTTTGCTTTAGTATCCCCCTTTTCTCCAAACTTATTACAAAATTAAAGACACAAAGATGGTCAAGATTGACCAATACGTCTTCGGTTCCGAATGTATGACGAGGTATCGGTCCTTCCTGGACGTTCTTATGTTTTGAGTTTCGTAGGGGGGGGGCACCCAATCATACCTCAAATATTAGTTAAGACTCATGCACTATGTTTCATCAATATAGATGGAGATATTGTATTTTATGGTGGATTGTTGAGAATAGATCGCAAATTGGATCCATGAATTTAGCTAGCGCTGGAGGCAGCTAGATTGACAAAGCATAGGTGTCTCAAATTATCTTAGATCATGTTTAGTTTGTTTCTGATGCTCATCATCACCAGGAGAAAGATATACTCTTTATGTGCCACATCTTTCTACTCTAAATATATTTGTTATGTCTGTGTCAAACATTATTTAAGAGTTAGCTTATGTTGGAGTTAAATATGTGTGGATAAGGAACATGTAGTGTTTAAGTAGAATATAATGTATCTGTGGGCCTTCTGTATAATGTGAGTGGTAATCTGTAACGGATCACGAGGGTGTTGTTGGCGGATCATGGGCGAGCTCCCGTGGTCTTAACGAGGGAGTGGACAAGCTCGGAAAACCACGGAAACATATCTCCATACATTCTACATCTATGAAGATGTGTTGCTGAAGCGTGTTGTCAACAAGATGGGTGTTTGAGCTAGAACACTAGATAAAAGGTGGCCTATCCAGGTGGAGGCTACGAAGGTGAGAAGAACTCGAGTGGCGCTTGAGAGCTTCTTATGTCTTAGTTAGCTGATGTCATTCTACAATTTGTGCTAATTCTCGGTTGCAACTTATAAAATATGTACTATTTTCAGTTGCAACCAAATGGCAACTCATTAAATTCTTAGTTACGACCTAGTTGCAACTTATGTGTAACTATCACATTGCATGAATCGCTACATAAATACAATGGGTGAGAGAGGTGATTGTTGGGTTCGCAGGATAGAAAACAAAAACATTCCTACGATGAGAACTGTATACGCCACGATCCATCTATCTAGATACAATCAATGGGTAGATATACATCCAGAATACATACCCTTGAAGACCAACAAAGCTTTACGAGTATGGACCCGTTGGTGATGTAGTAGATCTCTTGCGATCTCAAGATCGTGTAGAAGTCCGGCAGTCCCGCAACTTAGTGGAGCATCCGTGATCGCACACATGTCCGGAACCCCGACCACCTCCGCGACCTTGCTCCAGCAATGCAGCGGAAGTAGCAAATCCGCTCCAGAAAAAGGCACCGGGAACATGTAGGGTTTGCAGCATAGAAAACAAAAAAATTCCTATGATGGGAACAACTATGTACCAAGATCTATCTACTAGATACAAACAATGGGTGGATGTATATCCGTAGAGAACATACCCTTGAAGACTGACAAAGCTTAACGAGTTAAACTCGTGGTTGATGTAGACAATCTCTTGCCGATCTCAAGATCGAGAGGAAGTCCTTTGCACCGCAACTTAGCGGCGCATCCGTGCTCGCACACACGTCCGAGGCACCGAGCAATCTCCGCCTCCTCGCTCCAGCGATGCAGCAGAAGCACAACTCTTTCTTGCCGAATAGCCACCGGGAACATGTATCTCGCTAGTTCGAGGCCAAGGGGGATAAATACTAGAGGGGGAGAGAGATCCTTCACGAGGAGGTGTGAGTGAGAAGTGAGGAGGGAGGCTCCTTTTATAGGAGAGGGGAGACCCCAAGGGGGTGGCCGGCGCATGGGGGCTGCCCCCTTGCCCTCCCCTCATTCATGTGGGTGGACACTCCACTCACAAAAATCCCTTTCAATTCCCTCCACTCAAAACCCACTCAAATTCCCATTAAATTTCACCAAGTTTAATGCAAACTCTCATTAAATAAAACTCCTTTTATTTATTCATAATTTTTTCAATTACTTTAATGACAAACATTCACATATAACACCTTGCTAGTATTTCATTTCATATGCAAAAACACTTTCTGCAATTTCACCGAAAACCTGTTTCGGTATCTAGTGAAATAAATTCATGCGCTTGTTATTCTTTCCAGCATGAAACTTTTGCTCCAAATGGATGTCGGTGTCTCTTAAGCGTGTCACCCTACGGTTCGCGGATAATGTGGACATGATCGAGACCCCTCTCTGATCAATAATCAGAAGCGGGATCTAGAGACCCATACTGACTCCCACACATTCAACGATGACTTTCTTGTGATCGTCAGAACCTTTTACGCTAGTATCTTAATCCTTTTGTTTCGCGATATATTACATGTCCGAGATTCGATCATCGGTATCTCCATACCTATTTTGATCTAGTTACTGACATGTACTCTTTTCTCGTTCCCGCGATATAACATTCTAGTGATCAAATCACTTTCTTGCAAGCTAACCAATGTGATATCACCGAGAGGGCCCAGAGCATATCTACCGTTATCGGGATGAACAAATTCCACTCTCGATCCATGGGCCTCAACATAACACTTTAGTAGTACTGAACCCATATTTATAATCACCCTGTTACGGTGTGACGTTTGATGTTATCAAGAAACTCTTCCGGTGTTAGTGATTGACATGATCTCATGGTCTAAGGATTAGGATCACTTCGTATGATGTTATAGCAATATAAACTCAATGACTTTGATCGTAATGCTATACTTCGGATGAATGTTCATCACACCATTACACTAATGTTGTGACCTCGTTATTAACAACGTCCAATGCCCATGATCAGGAAACCTTGATCATCTTGTTAATCAACGAGCTAGTTTATGAGAGAGGCATAACTAGGAACTTTTTGTTTGTTTATTAAACACACATGTATTAACGTTTCGATACAATTATAGCATGCAAAATAAGCATCTATCATATACTTGGAATATACATAATAAACACTTTATTATTGCCTCTCAGGGCATATTCCCTTCAGTCTCCCACTGGCACTAATATAGTTACATAGTGATGAATCTAATACCCATGGATTTCTGGTGTTGATCATGTTTTGCTCTAGGGAGAGTTTTAGTCAACGGATCTGCTACATTGAGATCCGTATGTACTTTACAAATCTTTATATCTCCATCCTTGACATGCTCACGGATGGAGTGAAACCAGCGCTTAATATGCTTGGAATTCTTGTGAGACCTTGGTTCTTTGGCATTGGCAATGGCACCATTGTTGTCACAATAGATAACCATTGGGTCCAACGCGCTCGCAACCATACCTAGTTTGGATATGAACTCCTTCATCCAAACCGCTTCCCGAGCCGCTTCCGAAGCGGCAACATATTCAACCTCCGTTGTTGATCCCGTCACCACAGGTTGTTTGGAACTCCTCCAACTAACCGCTCCGCCATTCATGAGAAATACGTATCCGGATTGAGACTTAGATTCATCTGGATCGGTGTTAAAGCTTGCGTCGACATAACACTTAGCGACGAGATCTTCTTCACCTCCGTACACAAGAAACATATCCTTAGTTCTTCGCAAGTACTTAAGGATATTCTTGACCGCTATCCAGTGTTCCGAACTTGGATCCGATTGGTACCTACTAGTCAAACTAATAGCATGTGTACATTGTAGAGCCTATGGCTGAAGCATAGGGGACTTTGTCCATTATCTCTCTTTCTTCCGCCGTAGCCGGACTTTGAGTCTTACTCAATGTCTTGCCTTGCAACATAGGTAAGAACCCCTTCTTACTTTCGTCCATTTTAAACTTTTTAAAAATCTTATCAAGGTATGTACTTTGCGATAGCCCTATTAGGCGCCTAGATCTATCTCTATAGATCTTTATGCCTAATATGTATGACGCTTCACCTAGGTCCTTCATACAAAATTTGCTGTTTAGATAACTTTTAACGCCGTTTAAAAGATCTATATCATTTCCGATCAATAATATGTCATCCACATATAATGTCAGAAATGCCACATTGCTCCCACTCACTTTCTTGTAAGTACAAGCCTCTCCATAAGTTTGGAAAAATCCAAACTCTTTGATCACCTCATCAAAGCGGAGATTCCAACTCCGTGATGCTTGCTTAAGTCCATAGATGGATCGCTGAAGCTTGCACACCTTATTAGCATCCTTAGGATTGACAAAACCCTTTGGTTGCATCATATACAAATCTTCTTCAATATTACCATTGAGGAACGCGGTTTTGACATCCATCTGCCATATCTCATAATCAAAATATGCAGCAATTGCTAACATAATCCTAACTGACTTTAGCATCGCTACGGGAGAGAATGTCTCATCGTAGTCAACTCCTTGAATTTGTGGAAACCCCTTTGCGTCAAGTCGAGCTTTATAGACGGTCACATTACCATCAGCATCAGTTTTCCTTTTGAAAATCCATTTATTCTCCACGGCCTTTCGGTCGTGAGGTAAGTCCACCAAGTTCCAAACTTGATTTTCATACATGGATTCCATCTCGGATTTCATGGCTTCTAACTATTTGTTGGAATCCGGGCTCATCATCGCTTCTTCATACGTCGTAGGGTCATCAATTTCATCAACCATGAAATTCATAACAGGGTTTCCATACAGCTCGGGAGTTGCACGCGTCCTGCTAGACCTGCGAGGTTCGGTAGTACTCTCTTTCGGAGTTTCATGATCATTATCATTAGTTCCCTCTTCAATCGGTGAAGCCAACTCTGGAACAAATTCCGGCGCTGCGCTACTCGTCATACTTTGAAGAGAAGGTTCAACAACCTCTTCGAGTTCTACCTTCCGACTACTCACAACTTTCGCGAGAAACTCTTTCTCTATAAAGGATCCATTCTTGGCAACAAAAACCTTGCCCTCAGATCTGTGATAGAAGGAATACCCAATAGTTTCCTTGGGGTATCCTATGAAGACGCATTTTTCCGCTTTGGGTTCGAGTTTATCCGGTTGAAGTTTCTTCACATAAACATCGCATCCCCAAACTTTAAGAAATGACCGCTTAGGTTTGTTTCCAAACCACAATTCATACGGTGTATTTTCAACGGATTTAGATGGTGCCCGATTTAAAGTGAATGCAACAGTTTCTAGTGAATAACCCCAAAATGACAGTGGCAAGTCCGTCAGAGACATCATAGATCGAACCATATCCAATAAAGTACGATTACAACGTTACGACACACCATTTCGCTGTGGTGTTCCAGCAGGTGTGAGTTGTGAAACAATTACACACTCTTTCATATGAGTGCTAAATTCGTAACTTAGATACTCACCTCCACGGTCGGACCGTAGAAATTTGCTCTTTCTATTACGATGATTTTCCACTTCACTCTGAAATTTCTTGAACTTTTCAAAGGTTTTAGACTTGTGTTTCATCAAGTAGATATAACCGTATATACTCAAATCATCTGTGAAAGTAACGAAATAACGATATCCACCTCGCGCCGACACACTCATTGGACCACATACATCAGAATGTATGATCTCCAATAAATCTGTCACCCGTTCCATTGAACCAAAAAACGGAGTTATAGTCATCTTGCCCATAAGGCATGGCTCACATGTATCAAATGATTCAAAATCAAGTGATTCCAAAAGTCCATCCGAATGGAGCTTCTTCATGCGTTTAACGCCAATATGACCTAGACGGCAGTGCCACATATATGCGGATATATCATCATTAAGTTTAATCCTTTTAGCATCAACATTATGAATATGTGTAACACTATTATCGAGATCCAACAGAAATAAACCATTCATCATCGGTGCATGACCATAAAAGATTTCATTCATATAAATAGAACAACCATTGTTCTCGGATTTAAATGAATAACCACTTTGCATCAAACACGATCCAGATACAATGTTCATGCTCAGTGCTGGCACCAGATAATAATTATATTCAAGTTTATTACTAATCCCGACGGTAAGTGGAGAGGTAGCGTTCCGACGGCGATCACATCAACACTTGATCCATTGCCGACACGCATCTTGACCTCACCCCTTGTTAGCGGTCGCTTGTTTCGTAGCCCCTGATCCGAGTTACAAATATTAGCAACTGAACCGGTATCAAATATCCAGGGACTACTGCGAGTACTAGTCAAGTACACATCAATAACATGTATATCATATATACCTTTGTTTGCCTTGCAGGCCTTCTTGTCTGCCAAATACTTGGGGCGCTTCGCCCAAAGGGCCAACCCTTACAATAATAGCACTGCATCGCACTTAGGGCCAACTCGGGTTTCTTTCAGCACGAACCGCTTTGCGCCTTACTTCCCTTCCATTTTCCCTTCTTGTCTTTCTTGAAACCAATGGTCTTATTGATCATCAACACTTGATGTTCTTTCTTGATCTCCACTTTTGCAGTTTTAAGCATTGACAGAAGCTCGGGGAGAGACTTCTTCATGTCTTGCATATTATAGTTCATCACGAAGCTCTTATAGCTAGGTGCACTACTAGAAAAACGCCTATTCGTGGGCGCACTGTAAAAGCCTTCCCTTAGGCGCCGCTGCGCGCCGGCGACGCTCAAGGCACGGGCGGGCAGAGGGCGGCGGGCGCACCATGGTGCGCGCCACTCGATCTATCGAGCCGTGGCGCACTACCAGGTGCGCCACGGTAGGGAAGGTAATGGTACGGATGTTTTTTCAAAATAAAAAAAATAAAAACACCCTTGTTTTGAATTGCAAAAGCAATCGGGTCCGCATCGCCAGGTCGCCTCGCTGGAGCATGAGTCGTGGCCACGACCTACCACCGCAGGGAGGTGCGGGAGGCCGTGGCCGTGCTACTCCTCGCCGGCATCGAGGAAGAGAGGAAGAAGGAGGTGTGGCTGGAGAAGGGAGGAGGTCTCCGCAAGGAGAAGGAGGTCGTCGGCGGTCGTCAGAGCTCGTCATCGCTCTTCGTGACTTCAAGGAGGAGGAGGCCGCAAGGAAGGAGGTCGTCACCGTCGTGACTGCAAGGAGGAGGAGAAGGTCGCCGCTGCCATCGCCATCGTCACTGCAAGGAGAGGAGGATGCCAGAGCAAGGAGGAGGAGAAGGCCACCGTCGCCATCGTCAGTGCAAGGGAAGGAGGAGAAGGAAAGGAGGAGGAAGAGGAGGAGAAGAGAGAAGGAAAAGGAGAAGGAGAAGAGAGAAGGAAAAGGAGGAGGGGGGAGAATGAAAAGGAGAAGAGGGAGGGAATAAGGGTAGGTGGGCAGGGTGGGGATTCGAAATTTGAATCCCGCCCAAACTTATCCGTGGCGCACTAGGTGGTAGTGCGCTACGGGTAAGTCGCCCTCTATTTTTTTTCTACAGGAAAAAACGGTCTTTTGACCATAACTTTTTACTCTTTGCGAGCGGATGCGAAATCTCGTTCTCGTCATTTTGGTATATTATACGATTTTTTTCGATATCGTATGCAAAAGTTACGGCCTTTTTACCGTGGCATGACTTTTTTTTGCAGATATCGAAACTCATGTTTGTTAATTTTACTAGAAGATATACCACATTACCTACCTAAATATGAAAGGATTTAATTTTTTGAAGTGTTTATCATTTTATTTTATTTTTTGCAAAGCCTAAAAAGGCGATCCATGGGGGTGGGTGGGTGGGTGGTGGAGTTGGTGCAGGATAGTCAGGCGTAGGGCACTAGGGCAAGGTGCCCTACTACTAAGTTTATACATCCGTGGCGCACATGCCATAGTGCGTCACAGATGTGTCTGGCCGTTTCACAGCAGAGAGGGGCATGCGCTTAGGCATAGCGCACCCCCTCCATGTGCGCCACGGTTGACACTACAACCATAGCGCACCTACCCTATGTGCGCTACGGATGTTTGGCGTGCGGCCAACAGGGCCCTGGCCGACACATATCTGTGGCGCACTATGGTCATGTGCGCCACGGTTGTTCTAGTTACTAGTAGGGCACTACCCATAGGTGAGCCACGCCTGTTTTAGCCGTGGGGCACTTCAACCATGTGAGCCACGGATGTGCTGATTACCTATAGCCATTTTCCTAGTAGTGGTGGAAGAGATTGCAGAACACGATGGATGCCTAAGTCGATGGGAATCGATATTCCCAAGGATACAAGCTTATCGGCGTAGCCCGACATCTTGAGTACATGCTCACTTACGGAGATGTTCTCTTCCATCATGCAGCTAAAGACTTTTCTGAAGAATTGTAGCTCTCTACATCAGCATGTGTGTCGAAAATAATTTTCAACTCACCCATTGTATCAAATGCATTGCCGTTTTCGAAATGCTTTCAAAGTTCTGGCTCTAGCCCATACAATATGTCGCAATGAACTAAGTTGTGGTCCTCCTGACGGGTCTGATAGACATTCTTCTCCTCGTCAGGGGTATCATCAAACGGTGGGGGGCCTAGCGGCACTTCTAGCACATATTGCTTTTGTGCAGCAGAGAGGAGAATCCTCAAATTCATGGCCCATTCGGTAAAGTTGCTACCGTTCGTTGCAAGTTTCTCTTTCTCCATGAACACATTGAAATTAAAAGCAGGTGGTGCCATCTACAACAGAATTTGTAAAGTTTAGAGTAAGTTTATGATAGATTGAGTTCAACTAATCCATATTAAGAGTGAACTCCCACTCAAAAACGACATCCCTCGTGCCTTTTTGGCGATTACATGAACCAAATCCACTACACCAAGTTCGATCATCACGTGAGTCGGTGTAGCTTCAAAGGCGAGCATCAATGGGCATCATATCTACCATATGACTCATGCTTAACCTTTCGGTCCGTGTTCCGAGGCCATGTATGTACATGCTAGGCTCGCCAAGTAAGAACCTTAATATTCGCGTGTGTAATTGTCTTACACCCGAAATATGGTCGTGGATCCAAGAACACCCGAAATATGGTCGTGGATCCAAGAACACCCGATCATACTTAAGGAAGAACACATTCTTATCTTAATATTTAAACGAGGGATTATCTTATTATGCTAATAAAACGCCAAAGAAGCAATATAAGATGCAATCAAACATCACATGTTTATAAGTGAAATGATATGGTTCCCGCACTTGATCTCCATCATGTGCATCGTGATATGATCACTATCATACCTCTATGTGTAAGGCCAAGGTCTATGTAACTTACACATTATGTGTGTTGTAAGAGTATCATCTCATACTTCTACTTACAACATCACCATATCATAACACTATCCCAACAACAATCTAAACTAGACGCCTCTAATTTATCCATTGCAAGTTTTACGTGGCTTAGGGCTTTCGAAGATAGAACCGTTCTTACCTATGAACATGAACCACAACGAGGATAACCAAATTGTTGACAAATCGTTGCAAATTAGATAATGACTATAGTAGGAGAGACAGACACCCGCTAGCCACTTATGCAAACTAGTTGCATGTCAAGCGTGGAACAGGTCTCATGTGCGAGAATATGTAAAGTTTGTCCGGGCCGCTTCATCCCACTATGCCACCAATATCCAAAATACAACTAAGAAGCAATAACATGATCATCATCGCCCACATACTCATATGTGTACTATCCGTGTAAAACATCTACACATAGATCCGGCTCTGATACCACCGTAGGGTTCGCAGCATATAAAACAAAAAAATTCCTACTATGGGAACAACTATGTATCAAGATCTATCTACTAGATACAAACAACGGGCGGATGTATATCCGTAGAGAACATACCCTTGAATACCGACAAAGCTTAACAAGTTAAACTCGTGGTTGATGTAGACGATCTCTTGCCAATCTCAAGATCGAGAGGAAGTCCTTAGCACTGTAACTTAGCGGCGCATCCGTGCTCGCACACACGTCCGAGGCACCGAGCAACCTCTGCCTCCTCGCTCCAGCGATGCAGCGGAAAAACAACTCTTTCTTGCCGAATAGCCACCGGGAACATGTATCTCGCTAGTCCGAGACCATGGGGGATAAATATTAGGGGGAGAGAGATCATTCACAAGGAGGTGTGAGTGAGAAGTGAGGAGGGGGGCTCCTTTTATAGGAGAGGGGGAACCCCAAGGGGGGTGGCCGGTGCATGGGGGCTGCCCCTTGCCCTCCCCTCATTCATATGGATGGACACTCCACTCACAAAAATCCCTTTCAGTTCTCTCCACTCAAATTCCCATTAAATTTCCACCAAATTTAATGCAAACTCTCATTAAATAAAACTCCTTTTATTTATTCAGAATTTTGTCAATTACTTTAATGACAAACATTCACATATAACCCCTTGATAGTATTTCATTTCACATGCAAAAACACTTTCTGCAATTTTCACCTGAAAACCTGTTTCGGTATCTAGTGAAATAAATTCCTGCGCTTGTTATTCTTTCCGACATGAAACTTTTACTCCAAATGGATGTCAGTGTCTCTTAAGTGTGTCAACCTACGGTTTACGAATAAAGTGGACATGATCGAGACCCATCTCCGATCAATAATCAGAAGCGGGATCTGGAGACCCATACTGACTCCCACACATTCAATGATGACTTTCTTGGGATCGTCAGAACCTTTTACGCTAGTATCTTAATCCTTTTGTTTCGCGATATATTACATGTCCAAGATTCGATAATCGGTATCTCCATACCTATTTTGATCTAGTTACTGACATGTACTATTTTCTCATTCTGATGATATAACATTCGAGTGATCAAATTACTTGCTTGCAAGCTAACCAATGTGACATCACCGAGAGGGCCTAGAGCATATCTACCGTCATCGGGAGGAACAAATTCCACTCTCGGTCCATGGGCCTCAACATAACACTTTAGTAGTACTGAACCCATATTTATAATCACCCTGTTACAGTGTGACATTTGATGTTATCAAGAAACTCTTTCGGTGTTAGTGATTGACATGATCTCATGGTCTAAGGATTAGGATCACTTCGTATGATGTTATAGCAATATAAACTCAATGACTTTGATCATAATGCTATACTTCAGATGAATGTTCATCACACCATTACACTAATGTTGTGACCTCGTTATTAAAAACATCCAATGTCCATGATCAGGAAACCTTGATCATCTTGTTAATCAACGAGCTAGTTTATGAGAGAGACATAACTAGGAACTTTCTATTTGTTTATTAAACACACATTTATTAACGTTTCCGTATTAATACAATTATAGCATGCAAAATAAACATCTATCATATACTTGGAATATACATAATAAACACTTTATTATTGCCTCTCAGGGCATATTCCCTTCAGAACATGTATCTCACTAGTCCGAAACCATGGGGGAATAATACTAGAGGGGGAGAGAGATCCTTCACGAGGAGGTGTAAGTGATAAGGAGGGAGAGGGAGTCCTTTTATATGGGGAGGGGGGCAACCCCTCCCATGGCCGGTGTCCAAGGTGGTGCCCCCACCTCTTCCCTCATTCATATGAGTGGAGATCCCACTCACAAATTTGACTCTCCATTTCCGCCACTCAAAATCCCACTCAAAATCCATTAAATTTCCACCAAATTTAATGCAATCTCTCATTAAATAAAACTCTTTTTATTTATTTATTCTGAATTTTGTTAATTACATTAATTAACAAACATTTACATAAAACCCCTTGCAACATTTCAATTTCATATGCAGAACCAGTTTCACCAATTTCACCCAAAACAATTCCGGTTTCTATTGAAATAATTCCAGCGCTTTGATATTCTTTTTCTAGCAGCTCATTTTCTCCAAATGGTGTTGGTATTTCTTAAGTTTGTCACCCTACGGTTCGCGAATAATGCAGACATGATCGAGACCCCTCTCCGATCAATAATCAGCAGCAGGACCTGGAGATCCGTACTGACTTCCACACGTTCAACGATGACTTCTAGTGATCGTGTGAACCTTTTACACTTGTAACTAAATCCTTTTGTCTTGTGATATTTTACATGTCTGAGATTCGATCATCGGTATCCCATACCTAGTTTGATATTTTTACCGACATGTACTCTTTTCTCGTTCCCGTGATATAACATTCTAGTGATCTTCATCACTTGCTTGCAAGGTATATCAATGTGATATCACTGAGAGGGCCCAGAGTATATCTCTCCGTCATTTGGATACCACCTTACCGACATGGCCCATGATCCATGAGCCTATACATAACATTATCGGAGTATCTGAACCCACCTTTCTAGTCACCCTGTTACGGTGTGACGTTTGATGTTATCAAGACACTCTTCATATGTTAGTGATTGACATGATCTCATGGTCTAAGGACTAAAGTTACTTGTAATGATTATATAGTAATTTAAACATAATGATTTTGATCATATTACTATAATTTGGATGAATGTTCATCACATCATTCCACCAATGTTGTGACCTTGTTATTAACAACATCCAATGTCCATGATCAGGAAACCTTGATCATCTTGTTAATCAACGAACTAGTTTATATGAGAGGCATAACTAGAAACTCTTTATTTGTTTATTAAACACACATATATTAACGTTTCTGATTAATACAATTATAGCATATAAAATAAAAATTTATCATAAATAAGGAATAAGATAATAACCACCTTATTATTGCCTCTCGGGCATATTCCCTTCAGATAAGGACAAGAGCGAGGTCATCTTGGGTTTCTCAGATGAGGACAAGCTACGCATCGCTGAAAACCTCAACTGTCGGCTGGCGGACTTCCCCATTTCATACCTTGGGATGCCTATTAGGGATACACATGTATTGATCAAGCACCTAGCCCTCGTTGTTGCGAGGGTTCGATCTAATTTTGAAACCTGAACCCTGGTGGGCTAGAATGACCTCTAAGGGGAACAAGAGGATCCTTATCAACTCGTGCTTGTATAGTCTCCCCATGTATCAGATGGGGATCTACCTGCTACCTGAAGGAACCCACACAGACTTTTCTATAGAGTTGTCCCAGTTCTTATGAGTAGCTAGGGATGGGCACCATAAATATCATAGGTGAAATAGGCTGATGATACGTCGGAAACATATATATAATTTTTGATGTTCCATGTTTGTTTAGTATCTACTTTGCTTTGCTCTATCTACACTTTGAGGTGTTTTTATATCTTTTCTGGAACTAACCTATTAACAAGTTGTCATAGTGTTAGTTGCCTGTTTTCTTCTATTTTTGGTTCCAGAAAGGCAGAAAATCAATATTCTCGGAATTGGATGGGACAAAAGCCAAAGTCAATATTTTACCTGGGTTACATTTAAAGGAAGCGAGAAGGCGGAGGGCGCCGCCACAGGCCAAGCCCCCTAGGCGCGGGTGGGCCCAGCCCGCGCTTGGGCTGGTGTGGCCCCCCTGGCGGCCCTCCTGCCTCGCCTCCTTCGCCTATAAGAAGCCCCCGGGGAGAAAACCCTAAACAATCCATCATAGTTCCAGAAAAACCTCTTTAGCGTCACCGCCACCGAAAGGGAGATTCAGGGGACAGAAAGTCTCTATTCCTGCACCCTGTCGAGACGGCACTACTAGAGAAAAGGCTATAGGAGACATGCTTATGCGAGGCACATTTAGACATATGCGCCTCCTATAAAAATAGGCGAGGCGCACTTTGCGATATGCGCCTCTAGTATAAAAATAGGCGAGGCGCATATGATAAGAATGCGCCTCCTATAATCCCTGTACGGACGGAATCTAGCAGCCCCATATTATGCGAGGCGCATTCTAGTCATATGTGCCTCCTATATATCAGATAGGCGAGGCGCATATGGACAGAATGCGCCTCGCATATTCTGTGTGGGCCCGCGTGTTGGTAGGTGCACGAATATGCGAGGCGCATATGGCTATATGCGCCTACTATATTTGATAATATGCGCATATGGCCATATCGCCTCAAGTAACTCATGCGGCCCGGGCGGTGGTAGGTGGTCGCATGCAGGCGCATATTGCTATATGTGCCTCCTATAGTTTGAATTATAGGAGGCGCATATTGTGCAATATGCGCCTCGCATAAGCTGGCACCACTTTTTTCCAGCTTTTTGCACATGGAGGCAGCTACCACCCCACTCACTTGTGTCACTTCTTCCTCCTCCACCAAGACAAATCTGGTCGCCCCCCTCCTCCTCCCCACCTCATTTCCCCCATTGATTCACCATAGAAGCTTGCTCAACATCCATTGGTTGACACCCATATGTAAGTGAAGTCTCTTGCTCCTCTAGATCTACAACATGTCCATTTACTTCTCCTCCGCCTTTGCAAGTCGTTGTTGGAGGAAGCGTGAAGGCGTTGCTTGCATGTATGCGCATTGTTGGAGACACCGACTATATGATTGTGTTGTGGTGCTACTTTTTGTGCAGGGATTTGATTTGAGATGCCAATGTTTCGCCGGAATGTCGATTTATTTCTTTTCCGGTGAATTTCTGGCACTCGCGGATGTCCTCTTTTTAGGGGAGGTCATGCCGAATTTTTCCGGCAATCCACGTCCATATATGCTCTAATTATTCTCTTTCTCTTTGTACCACGCAGGCGGCCATGGTCCGACCACTGATCAACAAAGCCCGCGTGGATAGGTGGATGACATGCGCGAGGGCCGACATGGAACGTGCAAACAAGACAGAGATAAGATGTCCATGTCGGGACTGCAAGCTGATGTATCTGATAAGGCATGATTCCGGAATGCTGGAGTCGCACCTGCTTCGACGTAGTTTCATGGATGGCTACACTCGATGGATACGTGATGATCACGAAGATCAAGATGCCAGTGATGATCACGAAGATCAAGACGCCATCCACGATCACGAAGATCGGTGGTGGCACTGGACATGGACACGAAGATGATCAAGGTGGCGTCGGGCATGGACACGAAGATGATCAAGGTGGTGCCGACCATGATTCGAGCTGGTTGCGAGACCCTCATGTCCAAGATCTGCTTCTCAAGGAGACGAGTAACGCCAGAGCCGCCGTAGAGAGAAGGCTAACCGAGCAAATGGAGAAAGACGCGTCACTCCATTGTTTGACGGATGCAACGACGGGATACCCGTCTAAATGTAACGCTTAGGGCTCGGAGATGAAGGCGAAACACAAAATGACCGATTTAATGTTTCGACGACAACATTGTATTCTGGCACGATATTCTTCCCAAGAAGGGGAACACATGTCCGACTAGTATCGCTGAGGCGAAGAAAGTCGTGTGCCCTCTCAATCTACCGCACGTGAAACACCACGTCTGCATAAATGATTGCATCATCTACCGGGGCGAGGACGCGGAGAAGACCACGTGTCCGGTGTGCAAGACCTCTCGATACAAGAGAGGGACCAAGAAAGCTCCTAGGAAGGTGGTGTGGTACTTTCCTCTAACTCCTCGTTTGCAGCGGTATTTCGCAGACCCTAAGGAAGCACAGCTCATGCGCTGGCACGCAGAAAGAAAGAGGCCGGAAGACGATGATCCGGAGAAGGAGGAAATGTTGAGGCACCCTTCGGATGCTTGCCAGTGGAAGGCATTGGACCTACAATATTACCAATTGGGAAAGAGTCAAGGAACCTCAGGCTGGGCGTGAGCACTGACGGACTCAATCCGTTTGGAAGCCAGAGCAGCACACACAGCACCTGGCCCGTGTTTGTATGGATCTACAACCTCCCCCCTGGTTGTGCATGAAGAAGAAGTACGTAACCATGAGTATGCTCGTTCAAGGGCCAAAACAACCTGGTACAGACATCAATCTGTATCTCACGTTTTTGAAAGAGGAGTTGGCCACGTTATGGGAAGAAGGAGCCCGTACATGGGACGCCTCGAGACAAGAGTACTTTGACATGAGAGCGGCGGTGATCACGACGGTGCAAGACTATCCGATTACGGATACTTCTCGGGCAGGTGGTCCAAGGATTCTATGGGTGCGTTAGGTGCAAGGATAATACAACGCATCGCCAACGTAAAGATCCCGGTCCGGAAAACCATGTTCCTTGGGGCTCGGAGGTGGCTTCCCAAGAATCACGCTCGAGAAAGCTAGGACATCTGCTCGATGGGACGATCGAGCTCGAGGAATCCCACACCGTAAGAGTGGCGGAAATCTACAAGCTGTTGAATAATCGGAAGGAGTGCCCGCGCCAGAAAGACCTGAAGAAGCGAGCCGCTTTGAAGGTATGGAAGGCGAGGTATGTTTTCTGGGACTTGCCATACTGGAAGATCCTCCGCGTGTCTCATAGCCTTGATCTCATGCATATCACGAAGAACGTGGGCGAGAGTCTGCTTGCCACCCTCCTTAACACCGACAAGACCAAAGATGGGCCAAAGGCAAGGAACGACTTGAAGCATATGGGCATCAGGGATGAACTTCAACCACCACCTAGCGATGATGAGGAGGAGGACGAGGTGGAGGAGACAAACACGTAATAGCCGCCGCCGCAAGGGGAAAAAGGTTATGAAGGGAGAGGTCAAGCTCAAGGCCTCATGCTTCACTCTGAGTAAGAAGGAGGCCATACAGTTTATGAAGTGCCTCCTCGGAGTCAAATTTCCGAACGGCTACGCGGGGAAGATAAGCAGATGGCTAGACGAGGCGAAGCAGCGCTTCAGCGGGATGAAGTCTCACGACGTCGCCGTGCTAATGACGCAGGTACTCCCGGTCGCGATCCGAGGTATAATGGACAAGCACATCCGTGAAACACTGTTTGGCCTCTGCAACTTTTTGACGCCATCTCTAAGTCGATAGGCATTAAGCAGCTCACGAGGCTACAGGACGAGATCGTGGTGATAATGTGCGAGCTCGAGATCTATTTCTCCCCCGCTTTCTTCGACATCATGCTTCATCTGCTTCTCCATGTCGTGGAGGATATCGTCCAGCTCGGTCCTGCGTTTCTGCGAAGCATGATGCCGTTCGAAAGGCTCAATGGACACACCAAGGGATACGTTAAGAACAAGTCCCGTCCAGATGGAAGCATAGCAAACGGCTTCCTGGCCGAAGAGTCACTACAAGAGAACTGGCCCGTAGAGGCACTATTTTGGCCCCATAGAGACACTTATATTGCCTTTACGCAGTTGTAGAGGCATTTTACACATTGTCTCAAAAGTGTCACTACGGGCAGTGTGTCTTAGACCATAGAATCATTTTGCGAAATGCCTATATATGCATAGAGTCACTTTGTATGGACACCAGGAAGTGTATCTACACGCATGGAGGCACTCTGTATGGACACCGCGAAATGTATGTACACACATAGAGACACTTTGTATGGACATCAAGAATTATATCTACACACATAGAGGCACTCTGTCTGGACACTGGAAAGTGTATCTACACACATAGAGGCACTCTCAAGATACATTTGAAATGTGTATGTATAGGTATAGGGACACTTTTATGCGGAAATTTGGCTTGTCTCTAACATTAGTAGAAGCATTTCTTTGTGGCAATGTATCCATCTCTAGAAACGTAGACATATTTAAATAGAGGCACTTTTTATTTTGTCTCTAGAAACTTAAAGGCATTATGTAGAGACAAACATGTCATGTATAGGCACCTTGTCATGGCACATGTTTTTATCTTGAGACATTTTTATAGTCCCTATAGAGGCATCTTGGTATGTCTCAAAAAGCGACAATGTAGTGGCATCCTTTTATGTCTTCGGTAAGATAAATTTTCATCTCCAAACAATAGACAATATTAAGGATTCAATAAAATCAAAATACACATACGAATAGTATTGTGACATAGGAACACACGATGATTGGATACTTGTTCATAGAACCAATCAATATAGAATTATAGATAAAATATAATATGAGTACTAAATTTTATATTGTCAACAGTGTTGGCTAAATGCCCATGAAATTAAAACACATAAAATTAAACATGTTCCAAGCATGAACAACAACCTTCCCTTGGTGGACAACATCACAAAAACCAAACAACAACAGTCTTACAAATACTACACACCACTAGACAAATCAAATACTACACACCACTAGACAAAGCGACCAAACACTTAAAAGTTTCCTCCCAAGATCTTGTCATCAGCCACCCATATGGAGTCAAACATAGAGACCCTACAATCACCATACCAATGTCACTTTAGTCTCAAGAGAAATATGCTGATGTAGAAATGATGTATTCCTCCTATCATAATGGAAGTAAATTACCATTACGGGATTTGCTCAGATTGCAAGGTTAGAAGGGCATGTTGCCTCAATTTGAAACATCTTTTACTCTCTTAACCTGTAAAAAGAATAGTCGTTCCGGTGATAATTGATACACCGTGCATCAATTCCTTTACAAATAAGAAATCCCGCTCTAGAACCAGGAAATGTTAATTAGAATACATTATTAATTAAACTTACATGAGTAGATGGCCAAGCAATGCAATGACCAATAGCATCTTGTACAGTCTGGATATGCCCAAATGGTCGAGGAAGTCTTTCACATCCAAGTTTGCTAACTTCTAGAACAGTGATTGCCCAATATGAATCGCCAAGTGTATCCCCTTCAACTACATAATTGCTATCTCTGCTCTTAATCATCCCTTTACCAACAACCAAATCTTTAGTTCTTGGGAGTAATGAGAGCAGGACCACGGTTTTTGGTTTCTACAAATAAATAGATCAATTAATTAATATGAGGATATGTGACGTATCTCTAAAATGTAAGGAAACATCAAATTTGCGCACTTTGTCTGTTTAGATGATAAAGCAATATAAAACTAGAAAATGTTCATAATCATAACCCTGTGCAAGGATCAAAACTAGAAATATAAGTGCATTGTAGCATGATCATAAGCATATGCAATGATTGAACTAAGAGAAGGCACAAATGATTGAATTAAAAACAGAATCACAGTTAATCAAGTATATCCTGTGGCCAGATCAAATAGGATCTGGGGATGCCGCTTCTGTAGATACCTACCCCCGCATGACGTTTGACGTCTGGTAGCCCTGTATATCCCCGCCGCTCACACCTCTCCGCCACGTCCCCCGACAATGACGACGAGGCCCTCACGTGTCTTCGCTCCAACTGATCTACCCCATTCTCCCCTCTCCTCTCGCTTCACACTCTGTTGTCATCTTGTTTTCCTCTCTGGTCGAACGATGCAGTGGCTGCAGCACACAGGCGATCGGGACTGAGGAAAAAACAAACATGAGGATGTGCATGCATGAACGTGTAGACAACACTGCCTCTCCTCTCTCCATCCATCTGCTATGTGCCCTCATATCTCTTCTCTCTGGGTTTTTTGTTGTATGATACAGATGGAAGGGGAGGAGGTTCCGCTCTCTCCAGCGCGCCCTGTCACCGACAACGAGCTCTCTAGTCCTGCAGGAACCGCGCTGGGACCGAATACTTCCTCCCTGCCATGTTCTGAACATCTTAGGTGGCAACGCCGGTCGCCAATCTGGAAACGCACTCAAGGACAAGCTATGGAAGAAGTCCGGCATGGCCGTCGCCTCCATGCGCCTCTAGCTCCGCGACAATTATATCAGCAAGCCATTTTATCTTGCATTCCCCTTCTTGGTTCAGGTTCGTTTTAATTTTCCTTAATTCTGCAAGGTCTATCGTGTGACAGTGCGATTGTAATTCTACTGGAATCACGTGTGGAGAATCGAGGTAGATATTGTGTTGTTAGCTGAGTGCGACTCAATAAGGATGCTAGCATCGTCTATGATCTAAACACAATGCATTCAAAAGTGTCCGTACTCATACTTTTTCGATGTTTGAATGGATGTGTGTATATGTATAAGAGTCAATTGCTCTGTGCAGGAAAATAGGAAGATATAATTCGATTGGAGCAATCTGTTGGCACTACAAAAGAGAAGAGAAGAGCAGATGGCATGTATTAACTTGAACGGGATAGTTAAGTGTTGTTCATATTTTTGAAATGAATTAGAAAAACAAAAGAGCAATGTACGAGAAAAACAAAAGGCCTCCATTTGTAAGTCTGTATGGTCTTTGTAGAACTTCCGGAATCTACTATTGAGGTTACATGTAAAAATTCTAATGCTTCATTTCTACAGTGAAATATTAAGTTACAAAATGGCTATCAAGTACGCTAAGAAACCCCGCAAAAGTTGTTTATACTTCTTCAAATCCAGGGAACTATCATGAGAAGAGAGACCCATTTTCTCCTCCTTTTCCTCCCCGGAGCTACTAAAAACAATGGAGATATAGAGGTCATCTGGATGTGGCACCGCAAGCAGCGGCTACTCGCTATGTGGTGATTAGCTACACAGATTACGAGTTCTTTGTCATGATGGAAAGCATTCATAGATTCAAGCAATAAGAGGTTTTTTTAAGAAAACGACTCTACTGACTCTACCATGCACAACAGTACATCGCAACTGGCACTCAACTAGTCTTAGTAATTATTGTCTTAGTTTTCCCACATTCCTGTAGTGTTTCTACACATTGTTTAGCTGCTTATGGTGTGTTTATGGAGCGTAGAAGCTATCATATATGGCATGATTTGCTTCTAAGCTATAGTGTTTCTGTCCACCTGGTCTAGTTAATGAAATCCTATGTGTTCCACTATAAAACTGTAAGGATTCATATACCTTTTGTGGAGTCCTACGTTCTGATATTTCCTTCACCTCGGATTCCTATAATAGAGCAAACAAAATGAAAACAATGCAAGGAGATTAGGTTCTGCATAAAATATGATGGATAATATGGATGAAAACTTGTGAAAAGAATTTCAGAAAGCACCTTCACAAATCTTTGTTCATGTGCTGAATTCTAACTGTGTATCTTATCTTCTACATCGCGTGTACACTGCATTATCAACCAAGCATGTTTAGTACAAGTGCCATTCCTAAGATACAGTGTATTGAAACTAATCTCACATGCATGATACATGTTCAGTGAGGAAGAATAACTCATTAGACGTGCATTTAACTAGAATCCAAATACGAAAGGACATCGAACAATAAAACCTTTGTTTTTTTGCTTAAAGTTTGAACAACTTCATTGGATTTAGCAGTCTCAGTAACTTTCTGATGGATAACAACATTATTGGCTCCTTTTGAAATGTTCACCTATGAGAGAAACATGAAAAAAATATTAAAAGCAACACTTATTTATTTCAGTGAAAGAAGCATAGATATTTTATATGATACAACATGTAGAATCAGCAAAGAAAAAAGATACAAATACCCGATGTGAAGTATGTTCTGGTGATTCCTTCAGTGTGGATGCCTTCCCAGTTCTATTTACAGGATCCTTAGATGTAGGATTGTTTCCAAATTGTGTTTCCTGCAATTAGTCAAAGTTTTCAAATATATTTCCAATGTCTAATGAACCACAATTTGGTTAAACACACTAAATGAACTTGACTAATTTGTATTTTAAGAATATTCCTTATAGCAAGCACATGAAGTAATTTAACTCTGGATATAGGTGAAGCCAAACATTAATGTGTTATATGACACCCATTTATGATGATAAAAGTAGTAACATGGTCCACAATGCAACCTTTGGATCACTTTCTGTAGTATGAACATTATCCATGGGTTCTTCAACACCATCAACCTCATGACCAGCACCAACTTTATCAGAGATGACGTTCACCTATCAAAGAATAATAAGAACATATTTTTGAAATGATAGTCAGTGAACTAAACAGAAATAAAAAGCTTGCTTCCTTTTTATCTCTAATACTAAATCATGTCAATTCAAAATAAATATGTTCAAATAGTTAAATCTTTGAAATATTGAGGGCTATAAGCACATCACGCTTATATAATACCACAATGCCTATAATTTTCCAAACCTGGATAGCCATTCAACATTACTACAAACATAGTAACCACCAACAGTGTCTAAGAAAACTATATGTGGGAGCTTCTTTGTTTGGTATGCAAAAGTATAGCAGGTTAAAGTATTTCAGTATAGAATGCATCAGGTAAAAGCATTAGGACATCTTCTCCTCTCCTAGTCGCCGACCTTCGCAAATGATACCATGCAAGAGAGAGAGAAAAAAACAGAGAATTCCATCATCGAGCGTTACAAGCTTGAGAGTGGCCGAATCTATCTCTGGCTAGCGTGACCTAACTTGCAGCTATCGTGCTCACCGTGGGAGGGGATCCATGGAGGATGGTAATTTAATATTATAGATTAGGAGTCCAAGAGAAAGAGTAAAAGCTAGAGATTTTACCGATACATTGTTGTACTGGAGCCTGGGAGCTGGGTCCTCCTCTGGTTGGCCACCGGTCTTGATCTATCAAAGATAATTAGAACAATTTCTGTAAATGACGAAACAAGAAAAGTACATAGAGATGAATGTCAGCATGACAAGGTACTAACTTCATTTCTAGGAGCCATCACTTCTTTCAACCAATCTTCATCCGGATGGTTTCGTGCCATAAAAGCATACATTGTCTCCATGCATCCGGTAACTCTTTTCAAATCATCTTTCATTTCTTGAAGTTCTTTTTGAACCCTCACTTCACTTGATGACCCTTGAACAAATGTTGAACCTTGACATAACTTTGCATCGCCCCAGTACTTCTCGTCATAGTATCCACCTATGGTTGACTCTTTTGCTATAACATCATCAAACACTTTGTCATAATCTTCTGGTGACAGCTCCCCATTTTTATTCCTCTCAAGAATTGCTAACTCCTTACGAGCTTTATGCTTCAAAATAAAAGGGAAATCAGAAAGCAACATAAATTAGAGGACTGCAATAGACTATAAGAGCAAAAACGATACCATCAGTTGTTGGACATTTTCATTTGTATATTTTCCATCCTTGTTCTTATGAGCTTCATCCCATAGATCAATTTTGCTGATAGGACCTTTATTCTTGACTTCCTGTACAACAAGTAAAGCTTACCACTATATAGAGATGAGAATAGTAGTACGTGTAAATAAAAAGATAGTACCATCTCCTTTTTTAGTCTTGCATGGCTTTTCCTTCCGGTGGTGTGTGGATGGCGTTGTTGCTTTCCAGCTTCAGAGTTCCTCTGACATGTTTTCTGGACAAAGCAAGTTCAATCAGCAAAAAAGAACCAAGCTTCTATTTAATTCACACGTAAAAAAGGTAACATATACATAACTGCATGTTGTTCCTGACACCAAGTCCCAAGTAGTGTTATCCATTGATTTTTATTAACACCACTAGGAACTCGTCTCTTAATTCGATCTAGTGACAACTTATCTGGCTTGTAGTACTCGCTCTTCAAGAAAGATTTGTAAGATCTCCACCCTTTGTTGACAATCTTCAGCATCCATCCTTCTGTAGTGTACTTTGTCTCCTTGGGGTACATGAATTTTGTCTAAATATAAAAGAGATATAGTTAGTACAAAATCACTACTATATTTAAGGAAATCCTTCTGATAAACTCTACCTCAACATAAGTGATGAGATCCTTCTTTGGCTTTTTCATTAACTTGTTGTCCCATCTTGGGATATGCAATGGCACATGGGAAGAATTCTTTGCCAAATCACGTAGAAATGAACCAAGAAGACCAGCTGACCTTTGGTTTGGAATGCCATTTCCATCAGTTTCAACAAGTACCTTTCCACCAGATTTAATGTTCATCACATTGGATACTGTGAAACGCCCCCTATACTCTTGCACAACTCCATTGGGCCCTGCATGTCAAAGAGTACAACATAAGCACCAACTGGCAAAATAATTGGAAAGGTCCGTAGAATAATGGAACCTACAAATAATTTTAATTGATCCAGATTCTGGAGAAACCCCAGAAATTGTAGTGTCGGGTTTTCCAAGATCTTGATCTTCATTTTCTGAATGTATTGGGGAATCCTGCGAAACATCGTCATCTTCCTCCCCATCTTCTCTTGGTTCCAAAGGATCATCTAAATCACCCACGTCTTCCTCCTCATGTTCTTGATCTTCCGATTGAAATCCTGAGTTTCTTAGTCGTTTGTTCCTCTTCTGCATTTCACATTAACACAATTACATGGTAAACCAATATAGAGTCATGGTTTTCATGTTCTCGAATTAAACAATATACGTTGCTAAGCCAGTTGAACCTACTTGCCAAACAGAGGCAGATATTATTGCTATACAAAGCCTGATCTCCTTGCTACCGTCTGGTCTATGATACATGACAAGTTTCAGACTCCAAAGTTATTCAGTTCTAGATTTTAAAATTTTTATTTTTTAAGAAAAGAGTTTAATTATTCTGATGTACTGGAATTTCTCCATTCCTTATCAAGACCTAAGAGTAGTGTAATCCTTGTTAACTACCACTATTTATTTAGTCATACTCTAGAACGAAAGTTACTTTATGACGCAAATGTTAATATTAGAGGACAGACTATTCTTTTCCAGTAAGATGATATATTAACTCAATTTTCTTATGTAACTTACAGTCAGGGCCGTCCACGGGCCTGTGCGACTGCACAGGGCCCCCAAATTTCAGGGGCCCCATATATTTTCTAGATATACCTGAATGCTTGATAGTTGGGCTATGATTTGCATCCATAGTAGCAGCTTAGTTCGGTCCAATAGTGTCATTTTGACCATGTTCCTTGACGGCGGCCGGCCGAGCGCCCTCTTGCACGGTTTGTGCAACAATTCCTAGTGGTCAGGCCATCTTCATGTGCAGAGATCAGACCACGGCACAAGTCAGGACGTCGGGCTTCAGGTGCGTCCAAGCCGTAAGGAAACAATACAGCCCCAACCCCTACTATTTTTAGGATCTTTTTAACACCGAATATTTATATTGATGTGTATACATTTGCACTTTTTTTTGCCAATAGTACACATGTCCTAGAAATAGTATACATCCCCAAGCCCTACTATTTAATTTAGGATATTTTTTAACAGTGAATAGTTATATTGATGAGTATACATTTGTTCTCCAAACCAGTTTATTTTGGCACTTAATTACTTAAGCATAGGTGATAGGTCCCTAGTTAGAGTTTCATACATGGCCCAGAAATTTCTGAGATAGCCATGCTTTCTATGATCTCTAATCTGATCGAGATCTTCACAGTCGAATACTAGACCAGACGGCTCATGCCTTTCTGCATAACCTAAGATCAGTTTATTGTTTCAGTGCTTTTCTTACTCCTTTGTGTTATTTGATATACTTTTTAATACTGTGCGAAATAGCAAGTAGTATTAAACATATAGTTAAGTAAAAATGTGCTCTATTTATATTAGTACTACGTTTCCTTAAAAAAAAGTCCTATTTTGTACTTTGCACCGGGGCCTCAAATTTCTGGAGACGAACTTACAGTTAGTTACAATTTCTTTTTCAGGACTATAATCTAATAGTGTGTGGGTCAGTACAATAATCTATGTGCTTGTGTGCATTTATATTAACTCTTTGTTCCTCATGGTTTGTATTTGTAAATTGGAAGTGTTTGTGTAGATGCAGGTTGTGAGCAGAACAATCTGGAAATAAATTATCAACTAGAGGCAACCTATGTACAAAAATGAACCATATCAAGAGTTAAGATATGATACCAAGGCCCACTTACCACACCCACACTAGGATTAGCTCTATGCCTCTTCAGGGTATCCAACTCAGCCCCTCGCTTAGCTCTCTCCACCTCACGATTAGTTTCATGTGATGATTCTGTATCGTAACCACTTCCATTGGTTCCCTCATCTGACAAAGCTTGACACCTCTCTGCTTCTGCACTTGTTCCAATATGGACTTGTTCAGATCGACGAATTCCGGTGTTTAAGCCATCAATTTGCTTTGTGACATAAAAGCTTAGCTTCTGATCACCTTCATGTTCACACACCATCCTACACACATCAAGGTCACTGATAATTTCAATCAGTTCAGAACGACGACGACCATGGCCATTTCTTTTGCAGTAGAGGTAATCCATCGCAGTGTATCCATGTTTCTCAATGAGACCAATTATGTCAAAATAGCAAATGAGATCTTTGTCCATTCGTTTCTCAAGAAACTTTTCACCGGATGGAGCATCTTTCATGTAGAAGTTCAAAGTCCAGAATTCATCTTCCATCCTGTCAAAACAATAGTTACTCATCAATTTCCCTATGGAACGTAATATTTATCATCTACTTGTGCCTTCCAACCTACATATCTACATAAAAACCAGAGCTTGTTTACGTTGATGAACAATAAAATAAATAGCTCAATTCCACTTTATTTTAAGCCATCAACCCTTTTGCAATAGACTAACAAGAGGTGAACTGATATGAATGTAAGATTAGATATTCCACAAGTCATCTCGTATGATTAACAGAAAATACCTAATCTGGAAAACCTAAATGTGTATGAATAATTACTGTACATAAAAATCAGTTGTTCAACACACATTCAGGTAGTAAGCAATAATTTGTCTTAAATAATGCAGGGTCGTGACTTGTCTTTGCTGTAGATACAATCGAATAAATTAGAGGATTACAAAGTTACCTGCTCTTAGATGTAGCTTCCAAAGGACAACACCAATGACGTGTGAGAGAATTTAGGGGACTATGGCACAAGAATAGAGGGAGAAGGGAGACACTGCAAAGGGAGGTGCTACCAGATTGAAGGGATCTGTCAATGGAGATGGGATTGGCGAGGAGGTGACATTCCTACAGATCGACTCTGGGTTGTGTTCATATGCCTCGTTTCGTGCATCGAGCATAAGAGCAGCCTTTTTAAGTGCGACAGTTATCGTGGCGGCATGGAGTTAGTGGGGAGGGAAAAACCAATTGGTCAATTTGAGCGCGAACAAATGGCGCCATTGCATCCCCCTTTTACCGCGCTATTTTGGACTCGTGGGATCATCTGTCCCGCCGGTCAATTATTACCGAAACAAAAATAGCTACACGCTAACGTATTTCAAAGCGGTATTTTCAGGAGTATAAAAATCGGCAGATCTATTGTACGAACTTGTGTACCTTGCATTATGGAAGAACGATGAGATGGTAGTAGGATTCGTACATGCCCTTCTTTCCTCTGTCTCGTCGCCGGATCTGGTTCCTCTGCCTCCGGGGACACCGCCGGTCCCGGCCTGGTTGCCATCCTCCAAGCCCTGCGACCAACTCGTCTCATCCTCTCTCGCCCTCCACCGCACCGATAGAATTTCCTCTTGCCCTGTCGCCCGTGTTGTTTGGCAGAGACATCAGTGATTTTTAGTGTGGGAGGACGAGGATGCGTCCTGTGGTCAGCTGCGTGGATGAACACTATGAAAAGGGGATTGGTGTGTACGCTCTACTTTAGGCCCACAAAACCAACACTGCCGTATAAGTATAAATATGCTTTCTTGTAGGGTTTCATAGCATGGAAAATAAAAAATTTCTACCGCATACAAACAAACAAGCCAAGATCTATCTACTAGATTGTAGCAACGAGTCGATGGAATAACTCACCCTCAAAGATTCCAAAGTGTTTAACGAGAGCGGATTCTCGTGGGTGATGTAGTCGTACTCTTCCCGATCTCAAGATCGCGTAGACGATCCTTCCGGCGTTCGGCAAGCGCTCCCCGATCGGTCACACGTTCGGTACTCGACGAAGACCTTCCTCTCCCTTGTTCCAGCAGGCAGCGGAGGTTGTAGCACTCTCCTCGCGATTCCGACAGCACAACGGCGTGGTACCGGAAGTAGAGGGGAGATCTCGCAGGGTTTCGCCTTAAGCCGGAGCGAGTATGGTGGAGTATGAGAGAGCTCCTCGATGTTCTAGGGTTTAGACACACCAAGAAGGAGGTGCTAGAGCCGGCGGCTAGGGTTTTGGGGCACCCAAGTCGGCGGCTAGGGCAAAACCCTAGGGGGGCGGCGGCGGCTATGGTGGGCAGCAGCTGCTAGGGTTTGAGGTGAGGGACTTGTGTGTGCTAGGAGGGAGCCCTGCCCCTCCTTATATAGGTGGAGGGGCCGGCGGCCAAGGGGAGGGAGTGGAGTCCCTCCCCAACTCGGCTTGGCTGGTGCGCCGACTTGGGGAGGAGGGACTCCCTCCCCAACTCGGTTTCCCCTTCTCCCTCTTTTCCACTTTCCAAATTTAGCTAATTGACTTTTCAATTTAGCTATTTGACTTTTCAAACTAGGATTTGAATTAATCCTTTATTTGGAACAGCGATGACACTTAGTACATGATGCAATCATACCATCTTGATACAACACATCCATGTACCCTTCCCCTCCGGAGTGCCGGACATTCCGGAACATTCTAGAACATTCTCGATGAAAACACCGGAACCATTCCCCAACTCCGAAACGGGACTTTCCTTATATGAATCTTATTCTCCGGACCATTCCGGATCTCCTCGTGATATACCGGATCCCATCCGGGACTCTGAACAACATTCGGTCTCTTTCTCATCATTCCATAACTACTCAAACAACGTCGAATCCTTAAGTGTGTCTCCCTACGGTTCTTGAATTATGCGGACATGATCGAGACACTTCTCCGAACAATAACCAATAGAGGAATCTAGAAATTCATATGGCTCCCACATATTTCTACGATTACTTTGCGATCGAATGAACCACTTACATACGAAATCAATTTCCCTTTGTCTCACGATATGTTACTTATCCGAGGTTCTGATCGTTGGTATCTCTGCATACCTAGTTCAACCTCGTTACCGATAAGTACTCTTTTCTCGTTCCCGTGATATGTGATCCCTTGTGAGCCAGTCACATGCTTGCAAGCTAATTGGATGACATTTCACCGAGAGGGCCCAGAGTATATCTATCCGTCATATGGATGGACAAATCCCACTCTTGATCCATGTGTTTCAACCAATACTTTCCGAACACTCAATGCCACCTTTATAGCCACCCAGTTACGGTGTGGTGTTTGATGTCATCAAAGCATCCACTCGGTAAAGGTGATATGCATGATCTCATGGTCAAAGGAATTAGATTACTATGTATCAGAAAGCATATAGCAATTGAACTATTAAAATGACTTGATCTTTATGCTACGCTTATCTATAGGAGTATGTCCATCATATCATTCTCCTAACGATATGATCTTGTTGTTAATAACATCTCAATGTTCATGATAGGGAAACCACAATCATCTATTAACCAATAAGCTAGTATTATATAGAGGCTTTACTAGGGACTTCAAATTAAGTTTACAAATCACACAAGTATTAATGTTTCCTTGTTAATACTATTATAGCATGAATGTAAACATTTATCACAAACACAAAGATATAATAATAACTACATTTATTATTGCCTCTAGGGCATATCTCCAACAGTCTCCCACTTGCACTAGAGTCATCTAATCTAGATTACATGGTAATATACTGAACACCCATGGCAGTTTGGTGCTGGTCATGTTTTGCCCTCGGGAGAGGTTTAGTCAACGGATCCGCCACATTTAGATCTGTGTGTACTTTGCAAATCTTTATATCCCCATCTTGGATATGTTCTCGAATAGCGTGAAAACGTAGCTTGATATGCTTCAGCTTCTTGTGTGACCTTGGTTCTTGCGCATTGGCTATGGCGCCCATGTTATCACAGTAGATAGACATTGGGTCCAGCGCACTAGGAACCACACCCAGCTCTGTAATGAACTCTTTCATCCATATCGCTTCTTGTGAAGCCTCCGAAGCAGCCATGTATTCCGATTCAGTTGAAGATCTCGCCACAACGCCTTGCTTTGCACTCCTCCAGCTAACTGCTGCACCATTCAAAATAAATACGTATCCAGATTGTGATTTAGAATCATCCGGATCGGTGTTCTAACTAGCATCGGTGTAACCATTAACAACGAGTTGTTCATCACCTCCATAAGAAAGAACCATATCCTTAGTTCTTCTCAAGTACTTAAGGATGTTTTTGACCGCTGTCCAATGATCCACTCCTGGATCACTTTGATATCTGCTAGTTAAACTAACAACATATGCAATGTCGGGTCTAGTACATAGCATGGCATACATTAGAGATCCTATGGCTGAGGCATAGGGAGTCTTACTCATCCTTTCTCTATCTTCTGCCGATGTCGGACTTTGAGTTTTACTCAAGGTCGTATTGGGCAACATGGGCAAGAACCCTTTCTTGCTATCTTCCATTCCAAACCTCTTTAGAACTTTGTCCAAATATGTATTCTGTGACAATGATATTTGGCGTTTAGATCTATCTCTATAAATCTTTATGCCTAATATGTAAGCTGCTTCGCCAAGATCCTTCATTGAAAAACTATTATTCAAATATTCCTTGACACTATTAAGAAGGTCTACATCATTCCCAATCAATAATATGTCATCCACATATAGTATTAAGAATGCTACAGAGCTCCCACTCACTTTCTTGTAAATACAAGCTTCTCCGTAAGTTTGTATAAAACCAAAACTTTTGATCACCTTATCAAAACGTTGATTCCAACTTCGGGATGCTTGCTTCAATCCATAGATGGACCGTTGAAGTTTGCATACCTTGTCAGCATCTTCAGGATCGACAAAACCTTTGGGTTGCATCATATACAACTCTTCATCAATGTCTCCATTGAGGAATGCTGTTTTGACATCCATCTGCCATATCTCATAATCATAATATGCAGCGATTGCTAACATAATCCTCATAGACTTTAGCTTCGCTACTGGTGAGAAAGTCTCATCGTAGTCAACTCCTTGAATTTGTCGAGACCCTTTTGCGACAAGTCGAGCTTTATAGATGATAACATTACCATCAAGATCTGCTTTCTTCTTGAAAATCCATTTGTTCTCGACAGCCTTCCGCCATCCTAAGTCCACCAAAGTCCATACTTGGTTTTCGTACATGGATCCAATCTCGATTTCATGGCTTCTTGCCATTTATTGGAATCTGGGCTCATCATCGCTTCCTCATATGTCTCGGGTCATCGTTGTCTACCAACATGACACTCATAACGGTATCATACCAATGGAGTGGTACGAGTTCTCGTTGACTGAGGCTCAGAGCAACTTCAACCAAGTTTCATGATCATCATCATTAGCTTCCTCTCTTATTGGTGCACCACAGAACTTCTTCCGGTGCTGCGCTACTCGCAATTTCGAGAGAAGGTTCAACAACCTCGTCGAGTTCTACTTTCCTTCCAGTCACTTCTTTCGAGAGAAATTCCTTCTCTAGAAAGGATCCATTCTTGGCAACGAAGACTTTGCCTTCGGATCTATGATAGAAGGTATACCCAATAGTTTCCTTCGGGTATCCTATGAAGATGCATTTTTCCGCTTTGGGTTCAAGCTTGTCCGGCTGCAACTTCTTTACATAGGCTTCGCACCCCCAAATTTAAGGAACGACAATCTAGGTTTCTTCCCAAACCATAATTCATACGGTGTCGTTTCAACGGATTTAGATGGTGCCCTATTTAAAGTGAATGTGGCTGTTTCTAATGCATAACCCCAAAATGATAGCGGTAAATCTATAAGTGACATCATAGAACGAACCATACCTAAGAGAGTTTGATTACGACGTTCGGACACACCATTACGCTGTGGTGTTCCCGGCGGTGTCAACTACGAAAGTATTCCGCATTTCTTCAAATGCTCGCCAAACTCGTAACTTAGATATTCACCTCCACGATCAGAACGTAGAAATTTAATCTTCTTGTTACGTTGATTCTCTACCTCGCTTTGAAATTCCTTAAACTTCTCAAAAGTTTCGGACTTATGTTTCATGAAATAGATATACCCATATCTACTCAAGTCATCCGTGAAGGTAAGAACATAACGATAACCACCGCGCGATGCTACACTCATTGGACCACACACATCGGTATGTATGATTTCCAACAAGTCCGTAGCTCGCTCCATCATACCAGAAAATGGAGTCTTAGTCATTTTACCCATAAGACATGCTTCGCATCTTTCAAGTGATTCGAAATCAAGTGATTCAAGAAGTCCAACGGAATGGAGTTTCTTCATACGCTTCACTCCAATGTGACCAAGACGAGAGTGCCACATATAGGTCGAGTTATCGCTCGATTTCAAACGTTTAGCCTCAATGTTATTAATATGTGTATTTCCACTATCGATATTCAATAAGAATAGACCATCTATCAAAGGTGCATGTGCATAGAACATATTACTCATATAAATCGAACAACCATTATTCTCGGATTTAAACAAGTAACCGTCTCGCAATAAACAAGATCCCGATATAATGTTCATGCTTAACGCAGGCACCAAATAACAATTATTTAAGTATAAAACTAATCCCGATGGTAGATGAAGAGGTAGCGTGCCGACCGCGATCACATCAACCTTTGATCCGTTTCCAACGCTCATCTTCAACTCGTTCTTCGCTAGCTTACGTTTATTCTGCAGCACTGCTTTGAGTTACAAATATGAGCAACCAACCAAGATCAAATACCGTGCACTACTACAGTACTAGTGAGATACACATCAATAACATGTATATCGATATACCTTTCTTCTTGATGTTGCCGTTCTTCAAATCCGCCAAGTACTTTGGGCAATTCCGCTTTGACCTTCTCCCTTGCAGAAAAGCACTCAAGATCGTGCTTAGGTCCAGCCTTGGTCTTCTTCGTCGGCATGGTAACTTTCTTACCACCCTTCTTGAAGTGTCCCTTCTGCTTAGACTTGCCTTTCTTGAATTTGGTGGTCTTATTGACCAACAACACTTGGTGCTCTTTCTTGATCTCCACTTCTGCAGATTTCAACATGGCAAAGAGTTCTGACAACGTCTTGTTCATGTTCTGCATGTTGTAGTTCATCACAAAGTTCTTGTAACTTGGTGGTAGTGATTGGAGGACACGATAAATCCCCAAAGTATTGGGAATTACAATACCCAAGCTTTGAAGTTTGTTTATGCGTGCTGCACATCTTAAGCACATGTCACGACGAGTCGCCTCTTCCATCTTGCAGTTAAAGAACTTTTCAGAAGCCTCATAGCTTTCAATTGCCGCATGAGTCTCAAAGATCAATTTGAGATCCTCGACAATATCATGTGGGTCTGAATTCTCAAACCTTTTCTGAAGCTCCGATTCTAAACCATACAAGATAGCACATCGAATCGTGGAGTACCGAGTCTTCCGAGTGAGGTAAACATTCTTTACTTCATCGGGAGCATCACCGCAGTGGGTCACCCAGTGCATCCAAAGACATAGGTCAAATTACCACCGTGAGGACAATCCTCAAATTGCGGAACCAATCCATGAAGTTGCTTCCATTGTTTTTCAACTTTTCTTTCTCTAGGAACGCATTAAAATTGATGGTAGGGCTGCCATTGATCTACAACATATTTGCAATAGTTTAGACTAAGTTTATGACAAATTGAGTTCAAATTAATATTAAAATTAATCTAGGTGAACTCCCACTCAAAACAATATCCCTCACATTGTTTTAGTGATCACACGAACCAAATCCACCACATCAACACCGATCATCATGAGAGTTGATATAGTTTCAATGGCGAACACTCGACATGTTCATCATATCTACTATATGATTCATCCTTTACCTTTCGGTGATCCGTGTTCCGAGACCATGTCTGTACATGCTAGGCTCGTCAAGATCAAACCTTAGTTTCCGCATGAGCAAATCTGGCTTGCTCATGTTGTATACACTTGCGGAATCTAACACACCCGATCATCACGTGGTGCTTCGAAACAACAAGCTTTAGCAACGGTGCTAACTAAGGGTGAACACTTTATGACTTGAAATTCATGTGCATGAGGGATCATCTTATAATGCTACCGTCGTCTACTAAGCAATACAAGATGCATAAAGGATTAACATCACATGCAATTCATAATATGTGATATGATATGGCCTTTCTTATTTGTGCTTCCGATCTCCATCTTCTAGCATGAACATGATCTCCATCATCACCGGCATTGCATCAAGGTCAATGACGCTTCTCCATGGTTGTCGTCCACCGGCTTCAACTATTACAACTACTTTGAATAGACACGCGGGTCTTAACATAAATTAAAGACAACCATATATTCCCCGCCGTTGCCAACTTACAATAAGGAACATTTCATACATCAAATATAATCACAATCATGGCCATATCACATCACAGCACACCCCTGCAAAACAAAGTTAGACGCCTCTACTTTCTTTGCATGTTTTACGTGGTTTGGGGCTTTCAATAAGTGTAGTTCTAACTTACGAACAAGAACCACAACATTGATACTAGTAGTGTTAATCACCCGTTGTAAATTGGATCTCCACTATGCTAGGAGAAACAGGCACCCGCAAAGCCACTTATGCAATACAAGTTGCATGTCAAGCGTGGAGCAAGTCTCATGAACGATGTCATGTAAAGTTAGCCCGGGCCGCTTCATCCCAACATCCCGCAAGATGCAAAGTACACAAGAAGCAATCGACAATAAAAGCATCAACGCCCACAATGACCATTGTGTTATACTCGTGCAACAGATCTACATATAGACACGGCTCTGATACCACTGTAGGGTTTCGTAGCATGGAAAACAAAAAATTTCTACCGCATACAAACAAACAAGCCAAGATCTATCTACTAGATTGTAGCAACGAGTCGATGGAATAACTCACCCTCGAAGATTCCGAAGTGTTTAACGAGAGCGGATTCTCGTGGGTGATGTAGTCATACTCTTCCCGATCTCAAGATCGCGTAGACGATCCTTCCCAAGTGCTGCGTTCCGCAGCGCCTTGGTCACATCGTTCGGTACTGACGAAGACCTTCCTCTCCCTTGTTCCAAAGCAATGGAGGTTGTAGCACTCTCCTCGCGATTCCGCAGACAACTGGCGTGGTACCTAAGTAGAGGGAGATCTCGCAGGCTTCGCTTAAGCCGAGCAGTATGGTGGAGTATGAGAGAGCTCCTCGGTGTTCTAGGGTTTAGACACACCAAGAAGGAGGTGCTAGAGCCGCGGCTAGGGTTTGGGGCACCCAAGTCGGCTAGGGCAAACCCTAGGGGCGGCGGCTATGGTGGGCGGGCAAGCTGCTAGGGTTTGAGGTGAGGACTTGTGTGTGCTAGGAGGGAGCCCGCCTCCTTATATAGGTGGAGGGCCGGCCAAGGGGAGTGGAGTCCCTCCCCAACTCGGCTTGGGTGGTGCGCCGACTTGGGGAAGAGGGACTCCCTCCCCAACTCGGTTTCCCCTTCTCCCTCTTTTCCACTTTCCAAATTTAGCTATTTGACTTTTCAAACTAGGATTTGAATTAATCCTTTATTTGGAACAGCGATGACACTTAGTACATGATGCAATCATACCATCTTGATACAACACATCCATGTACCCTTCCCCTCCGGAGTGCCGGACATTCCGGAACATTCTAGAACATTCCCGATGAAAACACCGGAACCATTCCCCAACTCCGAAACGGGACTTTCCTTATATGAATCTTATTCTCTGGACCAATCCGGATCTCCTCGTGATATCCCGGATCCCATCTGGGACTCCGAACAACATTCGGTCTCTTTCTCATCATTCCATAACTACTCAAACAACGTCGAATCCTTAAGTGTGTCTCCCTACGGTTCGTGAATTATGCGGACATGATCGAGACACTTCTCCGAACAATAACCAATAGAGGAATCTGGAAATTCATATGGCTCCCACATATTTCTACGATTACTTTGCGATCGAATGAACCACTTACATACGATATCAATTTCCCTTTGTCTCACGATATGTTACTTATCCGAGGTTATGATCGTCGGTATCTCTGCATACCTAGTTCAACCTCGTTACCGATAAGTACTCTTTTCTCGTTCCCGTGATATGTGATCCCTTATGAGCCAGTCACATGCTTGCAAGCTAATTGGATGACATTTCACCGAGAGGGCCCAGAGTATATCTATCCGTCATATGGATGGACAAATCCCACTCTTGATCCATGTGTTTCAACCAATACTTTCCGAACACTCAATGCCACCTTTATAGCCACCCAGTTACGGTGTGGTGTTTGATGTCATCAAAGCATCCATCCGGTAAAGGTGATATGCATGATCTCATGGTCGAAGGAATTAGATTACTATGTATCAGAAAGCATATAGCAATTGAACTATTAAAATGACTTGATCTTTATGCTACGCTTATCTATAGGAGTATGTCCATCATATCATTCTCCTAACGATATGATCTTGTTGTTAATAACATCTCAATATTCATGATAGGGAAACCACAATCATCTATTAACCAACAAGCTAGTATTATATAGAGGCTTTACTAGGGACTTCAAATTAAGTTTACAAATCACACAAGTATTAATGTTTCCTTGTTAATACTATTATAGCATGAATGTAAACATTTATCACAAACACAAAGATATAATAATAACTACATTTATTATTGCCTCTAGGGCATATCTCCAACATTTCTACCCTAAGATATGGCACAAATACTGTACTCCCCTGAAAATGCATAAATACTTTTGTAACAAAAAAAATATTTTTGATACTTCCTCCGACCCATATTAGTTGACTTGCATTTGTTAGATTTTGATGAATCTAGACACTATTTAGTATATAGGTTAATCCAAAATTTGACAAATTCAAGTCAACTAATATGGGTCAAAGGGAGTATTTTAATCGGTATTTTATGATATATAGTTGGTTAAACATTGCTAAGTTTGATTTTGACTAAACCTAATGTGTGGTTGTAAGGGCATATTCACCGGGCCGACCCATATAGTCCGAGCGCGTTCGAACTTGTCCGCACGGACGTGCGGGATGGTGCGTGGCGCCCCATCGGCCCGATCCATCAGGACAAAAGTGTCTGGCTGGACTCATCCGTACATCAAATCGAGTAATCTGCGTCGACCAGGGGCGTCTTGCGGACAACGGGTGTTACGCCGCGCATCGCCCACTCGTCGACCACCGCCACCGGCATTGATTCAGAAACGAGCAACAACACCGATTCAGACGCAACCGCGACACCGATTCAGAGGCGCTGGTGGAAGGCTGACCGACGGCAGCCTGTGCGATCAATGGGGACGAGACGACACGGTGACCGACTAGACGCCGCCTGTGTTCCCGCGCCGACATTGATGGCGAAGGAGCGGCAAGCTGTGCTCGTTCGCGGGCGAAGGGGCTATTTAACCCTACGCACGTTAGTGCCGCATTCCTCACCTCTCGCCATCACAAACTCTAGCAGCCGCCGCCACCACCACCAACGATGAAGACGCCGTCCTGGCTAAAGAGGAGCAAGAACGGCCATGAGGCGTATGGCCATGACTGCCTTGACAAGCACAAGTCTTCCTGGCTTCGCAATGAGGCTCTTTTGCCAGGCAGGCACGATCCTAACCACCGTGTCGATCATGGGTTGCCATTAGGCCTTTGTAAGCGGGCGTAGGGCCAACTGCAGCCCCAGGTACCAGATTGGGAATTTGGCTATCCCACATCCCAGTCGTCTCGAAACAAGCCGCTCCACCTCCTCATCGCCCCTGATAATGGTAGCCGTCGTTTTACAGTAGTTCACCTGGAGCCCTGATGCGTCGCCGACGGCATCTCCTTGATAACTCCCCAGACCTCCTCCTCGGAGAAGATAGCGCCCATATCTTCCAAGCAATCAGTCCTCCGAACCATGCCTATGGCCTCAAGATCAATCATGCTCTCTCTGTTTTTTATTTGGCCCAACAGCGTATTATAAGTGTCAAAGAAGATCTGTTCCTTGCGCTCTTGCTCCATGATCATCTCGTCCCCCTGTCTAATCACGGGGATGAAGTTTTTGGTGCGTCTCCCGTTGGCCAGTGCATGGAAGAGCTTGGAGTTAGCATCCCCTCAGCCAACGAGCGCACTCTCGAGCGCTGTCCCGCCATGGTGCGCTCCAGAAGACGACAAGACCAGGACCGAATGCTTAAGCGTCTTCCTAAGCCACCGCTCGTCTAGGGAGAGTTCCGTGTTGTCTTCCGTCGCGTCGAAGCGATGTATGAGCACGTTTGCCATAGCTATCTGCAGCTTCAGGTTACCCACTTTCCTGTCTCCCCACGACTGGAGATGCGACGCTAGGTTGTGGTAGCACGCACGCCGCCCCAGCGTCCACGACCTCGCACACACCGCGTGGAATAGACCACGACAACTCCAACCTCGGAACAGGTGTACCCGGGCAAACCAGCCAGACAGGCCCTAGACATATCAGAATGACAAGACAAGTAACTCAAGAAATGAGCTGCCAGGCGGTTACCGGATCTAGGCCCGTCGGCCCGGATCCAGTACCTCAGTCCCATCAGGACCAAGGGGTGGGCTCCTTAGAACCGGAGCCCCTGAAACCCTAGGACAGCAGGCCCGCCTAGCCCTAATCAGCCCCGAATGGGCCCAGATCTGGGCCGATGGAGCCGGCGAGGGTCAGGTAGGCCGTCGCCCCGTCCAGGAGCACCCTGCGTCGGGTAGAGGAAGGCCGCCGGCGCCATGTGAGCTTTGTCCGTCACCACGCCGTGGAGAGAGAGGCGATGGGGACGAGGGTCAGAAGGTCGCCGCTTGATGCCGCCCACGGGAGCGGCGGCGAGTTCTTTTTTTCGATCCAGGTCAAGGTCACTCCAGCGGCATCTGACTCTTGGCTTGGGAGAAAGACTCCAGCGGCTCAAGTAGGGAACCGTCCAGTCCTACCTCCATGGACCGAGACTCCGAGCCCGACGAGATTGGCGAGCGCGGGGAGGTGGGCCGTGGAGGTCCGTAACTCCTGTCCGACACCGGCTCAGGAGCTTCGGAGGAAGCAGATCTGGGGCTGGCCACCTGTCAGCGTTGCCCGCGGCCGGCGCTTCGTGTCGGCGAAGAAAAGATAAACCGACAACGCCAGCAATCTCAACTCCTATCTTTTATGCCCAACTGAAATAATGGAATTCATATTTTATTCAATTAGCATTGCATATTTTATTCGTAAGTCCTACTCCCTTGGGCCCATATTAGTTGACTCAATTTTGTCTAGATTCATATGTATCTAGTCTAGATTTATCTGTATCTAGACAAAGTTGAGTCAACTAATATGGATCAGAGAAAATATTTTATTTTCTAATTATTCCTCTTCTTTATTTCAAAATTAAAACCCAGCCTTTTCAATTATTTTGTTTGCTTAAAATATTTTTGTAAAGATCTTTTAAAAAATAAAAAAATAAAAAAATCGCAAACAGTCACGCACCCGTCCATCACACATGACCAACACACCCCGGTACCTCAAAAAGAAACCCGAACGCTAAAAACCAACACGCGCTCATTGTGCGACCCGTCCCGACAAACTTCACCTGGCCCGAACCCACCTGGCACATGTCGGCGAGGAGAAGAGAACTTCCGCCTCTCCTCTTTCCCCATTCTCATTCTCGTTTGGCAGTTCTCCTCCCCTTCTCCTTTACTGTGTCGTTCCCCTTCCTCAAAATACTCGGCCGTTCGATCCCAATCCCTCCTTCTCTGCTCTCTAGAGTTCCGGCGCACGGGAGGGCAAGACTTAATGGAGGAAAGAGAGGAGAGCGCGGAGGCCATTGACTTCGTCTTCAGAGATCAGAGGAGCGAGCCGGAGGTGGCAGTTCGTCGGCAGTGGGGGAGGTGCGCGGGAGTGCGCCGATCTTGGCGGCTGATATTGACCCGCGAGAAATTGCAGGGAGCTCGCCGGCGTAGGGAGAAGAACGGGAGTACACCGAGCTCGACAACGAGGGCGAGGCACGCAGGAGGGCGTGGAGCTGGGACACGGGGATGTCTACATCGTGTTTCTTGAGGTTAGTCCATGTGCTGCAAATGCTCCGGATACAAGCAATTTGTGAATCCATGCCTTATAAATGTGAATCCACAAGTATTTTTGTCAGATTTTCTCTGTGAATTTTATCTCACAACCATATCCACCGCTCCATGTTTTCCCCATGGTTTACTCAGCTGTTTCTGGGTTAGTTGTGCGTGTAGTACACGATTTAACCCACAATCTAATAAGGAAACCGGCAAAATAGGATGGAGATAGATCATGGACACAAAAGATGCGTGTAGATTCACAGGTTCTAATGTTTCTAGGCATTTTGGGCACTCAAGTTTGTCCTATTCATTATGTATTTTTGCTAGTTTGCCTGCTTACGATATGGACCAAGGATTACTCCTGCATAGCAAGTTCATAGACTAGGATAAGTTTCACATCAATTTTGCACAGGTGTTGGGAGGGGTGTGTGTGCAATTATTCTTCATAGGTAAGTTTCTTTTTTTAATCATAGTTAAATGGCTACCACCATTCCAACTAAGATGCTTATATATAGTAGTCTTTGTTGTAGGCTGGGGCTGGGGGAGTTAATTTAAGTTGTTTCTTCATCATAGTTAGGTTGATTTGTGCGATTTAATTAAGTTGTTTGCAACATAAAGTGGTTCTGTTTTGACTAGTTGCTTTCTATAGAATGTTCTAAGTTTATTAAATAGAACTAAACTGATATTGCTTTAGCATAATGACTAAGCGTTTTTTCTAATCATGTGCTCTTGCCACTATCAGATTACTATACTTGCCTTAATAAAATCATACTAGTACACTATCTTGACGACCAGGAACCTTAATAAGTTAACCGCTTCCTGTAAGTCTAGATTAAGATCCGTGATTGGCAAAGCTAATCTATATTTACATGATAGAACGAAGGTATGCATCAGCTAATACTCCAAGTAGTAATGTAAATGATTCTTGGGTCCACCCACTTAAGCACTTCAACTGAAATAGCCTCACTAAAAAGGATAGCTTTGAATATGATTCACATCCATCATGTAAACTGGAGTCTGCATCTTTCCAAAAGCTTGAAAGTTTATCTTTGCTGATTTCATCTTGACCTTCAGCAGTGACATTTTCTTGTTCAGGTGACCTTGGTAGTACATCAGGGAAGACAACATCTTCATCATCGAAATCTATGACATTATCTTCATCAGGTGAGCTATCACTTACATCTGTGTACTCAAGTTGTTCATCTAAGGAACCTTCTGATACGCTAGAATGTGAAACAGAACCACCAGGCATATTTGAAACTGCATTAAGGAGCCCTGTCATGTCGTCCAATCTTCTATAGTCACCTTGTCTTGGGATAGGAGTAGGGTTATCAGAAATAGGCACATTGTCGGTGGCGTGGCACATATGATCAAATGCTGCTGTCGAGGAATGAAAATGCTCTCCATGGTAGATCCATGTTGTATATCCTTGTAGGATACCATCACATCTCAAATGGGTTTTTACTTCACCATAAGTCTGTCCCCTTTTGTTTGCACAGTTCACACATGGGCACAAAATCTGGCTGCCATCTATTACATCTCGGAATGCAAAAGAAAGGAACTGCTCAACGCCTTGTTTGTACTCTGTGCTAGTTCTTACTTTACCAATCCAGCTCTTATCCATCATTGTATGCAAATGCTGAAATAGAATAGCCAGAATGGTGAAATGGAATAGCCAGAAATGGTAGTTACTAAATTTCTAGTTAGTGAACAAAGTGAATGGTATATAAAAATAATCTAAACTGCTACTAGTGACTGCACGCCGCCAGTAATTGAATCCATTCCAGTAATTCGGCAACCACTAGTAATTGAATCCATGTCGGTCCATTTCCAAAGCCAGCGCAAATTTGGATTCCTAAAAAGAATTAGAAATTGAATCTGTATGAAACTGAATCCATGTCAGTTCATTTCCCTTAATAATATGCCACTATGTATTTATTTGTGAAATTGGTGTACATCTTAGAAATAAAACTCCATCAGGGCATAAATGACCAAGTTTTCTTCTTATAAAGATTTTTTTCATAGAAAGAATTGGGAGTTGAATCTGTACTACCTTTTTTCCTTCGGTCTGAATATGCTACTTTGTCTTTATTTGCGCCTGTGTTGTCAGTTAACAAGAAAGCTATAATATTTTTAAGATGCACTGCTAAATGATCCGAGGATTCAAGGCTGAAAATCACCATGGTCTAATGAATTTTCCTGTGTTGTATGTCTGCTTAACTGGTGGCTATTTGACTATTGCCATGTGAGCGAAAAATAGAGCAATAGGCTAGCAAAATAGAAATGCTTGGTTCAATACCAAGCAGGAGAATAGGTCACATAAAAACGCTATATATTTTTTAGCTGAAAAAAGGCTACATTCGATTGCAGAGTAACAACACTGTAAACAAGAGTTTATAATTTGATCATTTCATGAAGTATTGAGTAAAGGAACACTTTCTCATTTCATGTAGTATTAGTAGTGATTGTTTTATATTCTCTTCAGAAGAATATATGTTACTACCAATAAGAAAATAGCTTGCCATTTGATGCTACTAATTATGGTGACTGCTCTTAAACTTCCTTTTAGATTGGTGGAGCAAGTGAAGCGGAAGTTGGTGAGAACAGATGCACTAAATTCTATGAAACCTGCAGTACAGGAGGATATTGTACCAGGTACCATATCTGAACTCTGCTTGTGGAGTTTTGGTGTGTTATCAGATATATCAGGAAATTATCATGGCAGGAAGTCTGATCTGTTTGTGATGTACATAGTTGGTGGTGTTGCCCTTCTTTATGCGTCAAGAAACCTGGATAAGTTACAGACCGTAAACTTTGACCAAAAGATTGGTGTCCAAATCATTCAAAATGCTTTGAAGGCATGTAATTTTTTTTTCAATCGGTCCATGTCTTGCTTGCATCTCCTGATGATTGTATACATTCTCTCCCTTGATCATGTCGAAACAATGTGATTACATGAAAAAATTAGGTTAGATACTTTTGAAGTGTGGGCTCATCCTTACTATGAGGATGTTGTCACTTTTTTATTCTTCCGTAAGAGGATTTACAACTTGTGTTAAATTAAAATCTCATTTGAAATGTCTTATCAAATTTGAGCCTTGAAGCTACTTTACTATCCATATATCTCTAGCCAGGTAGATATCCTTAGCTTCCATTTGGTAAAAAAATAAAAGAAGTATAATTATTTTTCTGCTCATTTAGTATAGTCTTTATGCAAAGTGTAAATTGGTTTGAATTCAACAGGATTGTGCGCCAAGGCGCACCCCTAAATCTAGTGTATATCATTGTGCCCATTCCATGCCTATTCTTGAGTGCTGGGTCTAAACGGTTCTTGAGCATGCTAATTGTGTGATCAGCAAACTATAACATCATGCTGAAATGATTACAAGGCTTTTGTGGATTTGAAACCACTGATTATGAATGATGTTGTGACTAGAAACTCCTAGTTGTTTTCTACATGTGAGCTTGCTAATTGTTTGTTCAGTACCAGTAGAACATCATCAGCTTGATTATTATCTAGATTGCTTGGAGAATATTTTCTGCTACTTATGTTCTGCATTGTTCAGGTTCAGAATGGCATGTAAGCTTTCTTGATGTTTCAGGTTTCAGACGGTGGAGGGAGCTCGGCATGGCGGCAGAGAGGAAGAGCTTGTCCATACAGTGTTCAGAGGAGCTTGTCCGTGCGGGAGGCTGTTCTGCGCGATCCCGAGCACCTCGAGGTTGCCTCACTCGCGGATGAACGCGGAGGTGCTGGAGCGCGAGATGCAGTGGCCGGCGGAGGTCGCAGCCTGTCTTCAAATGGACAACAGCATGAGCTGGTCCTCGCTGACCTCCTCCTTGCCCCCGCTGCCCCGGCGGAGGTCCGGGTCGAAGGGTCGTTCCTCAAGCGGTGCTGACTCGTTGTGGTGGTGGCCAGCGCTACACAGAGAATGGAATCTATTTGTGGATAGGATTCACAGAGCAAAGTACTAGTTTTGATGAGTTCATGCATACTAGTTCATATGAGTGCATTGATCCCTATGCGTGGCAAAAATTTGGGTGAAATTTTCTGGAGAACATAGTGAGGGTATCTGAATCATGTAAATTACCTCAATTGGATCCTTAGTGTGGCAGATTTCCAAGATCACGTTGCATCAGGTCCTTGCCAAGGTGTAGAAGCACGGTGAAGATAGGCTACCAAGAGATCAAATCTGGGATCACGGTGGAGATAGGCTATAAATAGATCTTGGATGTGGCACTAGACCGGTAGAATAAGATAAGGCTATTTTGGAAAACGGGTTTGTTAGGCTGGTCCGGTTTGTTGGACTAGTTCATTTGGTTTGTTGGACTACTTCATTTGACTGAGTAAAAGCTTCAGGGCTCTACCTTGTCTTGGAAAAATCAGTTTTAAAAAAATATGGCATTTAATTTTTATTTGTGTATTCTTTAGAACTTATATAATGTGTACTAATTCTTAGTTGAAACCTAGATGCAACTCATTAAAATCTCAGTTACAACCTAGTTGTAACTCATGTGGAAGGCCTATGTTGTATGAGTCGCGAGGTAAATCTAATGGCGAGATCTATGTTGTATGGATCGCGAGGTAAATCTAATGGCGAGATAGGTGACTGAGACCTAAGTTCTCAGAAGCCTGAGAACTAGCAAATCAAAAGAATGTAATAGATGAGAATTAACGTAGTAGTTTGTATTATAAATATGTCCATTGAAATCTACAAAATGTCTGCTGTAATAATTTCTTTCATGAAGTGTAAAAAAAGTACTCCCTTAGATCCATATTAATAGTCTAAACTCTAGATTCGTATATATCTAGTTAAGTATTAGACTAGATGCATTTATATCTAGATAAAATTGAGGCTATTAATATGGATCTGAGGGAGTATTAGTCTTTATTCTAACGTCCAATAAATTGTGAGATCTTACATGGAGCTCAATGTATGATTCATGGCTCTAGACTCTAACGGTTCTATGACTCTATTGGAAACTAATAAATTCTCGTACTTCAGAATACTAACAGACATATAAAAAGATACACATTGACCTCTAAAATATAACGCTTCTATTATCATGTATTTTTAGAAAGGTGTCTCAGAAGATAGTACCAATGTGGTAGCATGTTCTTGGTGCTCTCAACTTATTTGTCGTATTTACTTTACCTGCCACTAGAGCGAATATGATGGCTCACTCTTGACTTACCATTTGCATTCACCATAAGCTTCTCTTAATACCTCTACTTGTCGACTAGATTGTGCGATGAGACATCACGGACGGTATGGCTATGGAGTTGCCTTTGTTGTTAAGGCGTTCTTTGTATGTCTTCAAGTGTCTTTACAGACGCGCTAAGAGACATCACGGTAGTGCCTCTATAGATAAGTCTCTAAAATGCTAAGGCATTCTCTAAAATGTCTCTTATAGTGTCTTTATATAATCACTAAGAGATATCATGGATAGTGCCTCTATGGAGCCATTAAGACATTCTCTAAAATGCCCCTTATAGTGTCTTGTCTATATGGACATGTCTCTACAGTTAAGGCATTTTCTGAAATGTCTCTTATAGTGTCTTTACATAATCACTAAGAGACATCATGGATAGTGTCTCTATGGACATGTCTCTACAGTTAAGGAATTTTCTAAAGTGTCTGTTTTAGTGTCTTTATATAAGTGATAAGAGACATAATACGGAGTGCCTCTAAATATATGTCTCTACTGGTAAGACACTCTCTACAATGTCTCTCTTCGTGTCTCTACATAGTGATTGGATAAGGTGCTAAGAGGCACAATGGAGAGTGTCTTTAGGGATATGTCTCTACAGCACGATTTTGTTGTAGTGAGTGCATCTCTTTCTGCTCGAACTTTCTACAAACCGAGACCCCTCTTGGTATGCCATTCAACAAGCACCTCGGGAGGCTCGCTGGATGGGGTCACCGCGAGGGTCGACGTGCAAAGCATGTCGACATGGAGGGCCGAACCAAGGACTTTGAAAGAGCAAACCTGGTCGCGCTGCAACACCTACAGGTGGTTGATCCATACATACATGAGCACAAAGAGTTTATCAAGAAGAATTACGCTGATCAGGGGCGCCAGGTCCCGAGGGAGGAAGATGTTATCAAGGAGCACAACTCCGGTTTCACGCGGTGGTTTAGGGAGAAGGTCATAGCTAATCCACCGCAGGGCGAGTACTCGGAGGAAGATAAACTCATATTCTCATTGTCACAGGGCGCCTCGCACAACCTCATGACCTATCAGGCTTACGATATCAATGGATACACGTTCTACACAGAGGAAAAAGACAATAACTGCAATTACCAGAACTCGGGGGTAACAGGGATATTCTACACCGGCGACATCCCGGAAAGATACTACGGAAGGATCGAGGAGATTTGGGAGCTCGACTATGTTACGGAGAAGGTGCCGATGTTCCGTGTCAGGTGGGCCAAGAGCGTCGAAAAGAAGACCGGTATTTCACCACGATGGTTATACCATCAAAGACCACCAGCGCGAACGCACCCGCAAGAAATGAGCCTTGGGTTTTGGCTAGCAAAGTCGACCAATGCTGGTACATCAAAGACCCGTCAAAGCCTAGCCGGGTTGTCGTCAGGAGAGGCAAAAGGAACATTATCGGAATGACGGAGTCGCCAACGAGCAAGACTTTGACCAGAACGGCGACCCGGAGATAGAAGACGGGTATGGCAACCAAACACCGTACACCACAACCCTACCTAAGAAAGGACTTCCATTCAAGAGAAGTAGTGAAGACGTCCCGGACCTAACCTATGCAACCGCGACAAAGAAGGACAAGAAGACGACCATTGTTAAGAAATGCTAGCGCGCTCCGACCATTGTCAAGAGCCGTCGTGTGTGTGGCCTACTATTATGTATCAAAACATTCTTAATTTTCATTATGTGTGTGTTATAATAATATTGCATTGAGAATATTATGTATCGACAAGACACATTCATTGAGAATACTCACTGAAGTTGTTTTAGAAATATTTGAATATTTAAAATATTTGTAGTATATTTTATAGTTCATATTTGTATGCTTTTACATGAAAATTGGCCTTTAAAAAAAAATTCCAAAAAATTGGCCCCTTTAGGATTCGAACCTGGGTGGCCAGCAGTGAAGGACAAGGCATTTAACCACTAGGCTGCCTTGTGTTAGTTGATAGAAACTTGCGTACTGCCCTATTTGTCTAGGATTGCATATTATGCGAGGCGCATTTAGCCCAGATGCGCCTCGCGTAATATTATACGAGGCGCACTTTGCGATATGCGCCTCGCATAACCGGCACACATCGATCAAGTCACACAGCGCTAGTACTACAGCTAGTACATACACGACTTCACATATCTCAGAGCCCGACGCCACATCGATCGAAGCCGTCGCCGCCGTGGAGGATCCCGACGCCGCCCCGTGGAGGAGGAGCCCGACGCCGCCGTCCCCGTGAAGGAGGAGCTCGCCGCCGCCCCGTGGAGGAGGAGCCCGACGCCGCCGTCCCCGTGAAGGAGGAGCCCGACGCCGCCGCCCCGTGAAGGAGGAGCCCGACGCCGGCTTCCCACCCACCCACGCCCCCCACCCACCCACGCCTCTTCCCCTCTCTCCGGTGAGTCCCTGCCCCCCACCCACCCACGCCTCTTCCCCTCTCCTCCCCTTCTAGGGTTTCTCTACCACTTGATCGAGCTCCCGGCCAGGCGAAGCCGGGTGAGCTCGACATGGCGGAGGAGATGGGCCTTACTGTCCGGCGGAAGAACGACCTGTTCCTGAACGCCGTGGTTCGAGTGCCCCCGATTTGATTTGAGCTCGCATTGATATCTGATCACCCGTATAGTACATTTCAGCATCAGCCTATCGATGAAGATGGGCACGGTTGAGCAAATAATCTGTTGGATAGGTTTTACTCAAAATGTTGCATCTGTGTCACCAGGGAGGGTTCTGGGTGCGCTGTATCATGCCCAGATTGGCTAAAGGTGTGTCTTTTCCAAGGTAGACCATGTAGATATAGTTCGGTCTTCCGTTCTTCAGTTATACGAATCTCACTATGTTCTGTTATCTTTTGATAGTTATACATCAGTCATCAGAGTATGCGCTCCTCTGCTTCCTCAGGATCTTGTTCATGGATGCATGAATTGATTCTAAGTTCTTCTGTTTGTTCTATATTTAATGCATAAAAATTTCAGATCAGTTTGACTAATTTTCTTGCCCAAGGTTGGACTATAGGAATTGTTGTAGCTATAATTCAGTCGATTCTAGTTTATAGAAATATTGGAACAACCTAGTTTCCAGCGACTTCCATTTTGACAGGTGTAATCTGGATTAATGTTTCTTTCAAGTATCTGTTAGAAAACATACACATGGCTCGTGGTAACTGTACTATTTTCTCTGATTTGGTGATCAGTAGTGCTTTCACATCTTTGAAGTCATGCTTGCCATCTGTATTATTGTACTACTAGCTTAGAGAGTTAAGTCTATTTTAATATTGAGTCAACTAAGTAGATTTAACTGTGCATAGATGCAATATGGGTCATGTGTAGCCCACAATCTGTTGCAGACTAGTATTAACAAGCAAGCCTTGTCATAATCCAAAAGCTAGCAACGACATGAGTGTAAAACCATGAAGATATATCTGTATGGAGAGTGATATTTTTAGTGCAACTGGAACTCATGAATGTAAATATGTGATCTTCCTGAAGAGATATAAAATGTGCTAGGCCTGCTGGAGCAATACAATATGTACATTTCGAGATTTCAAGAAACCAGATCTCTAAATCATTCTAGCATTTGAACTGTTATGACTAAAAATCTGTTGGTTCTAGCTTGTGAAATTATTGTCTATAGTGAACCAGACTTAATCAGGTTAATCTGTGTATGTATGGGTTGGTGCCTCTGTGTATACAGGGTTAATTTGTGTATACAGGGTTGGTGCCTCTGTGTATGTATGGCCTGGAGCATGATATATATACATGGTGTTTGTGTATGCTGGCAGCAAAATTGCTGTGTTTGTGTATGCTGGCAGCAAAATGGCTGTGATGATGGCAGTTGATCCTTTTTGTGCAGGTTTTTCTTTTTGAGTTGCCTATGTTTCGCCGGAATGTTGATTCATTTCCGTTCCGACGAATTTCTGGCACTCCTAGACATAGAAAATTAGCAAAGTTCATGCCAAAATTTTCTGTGAATTTTTGTGCTTATTAGTTTCATTTATTTGTGTGTTTAGAAATGTCGGATCTGGGCCCTTCTAGCCAGAAGCCCTTTTGGGAGAAGCAGGCGGAGATGGAATCCCTAGAGGCCCCGGAATTTGTTCCGCGGGACGACGAGATGGAGGAGGACGAGGATACCTCGTCGGGCAATGAGGAGATGGGGGACGCCGATGGCGACGCCACTACCACTGATGGCGGCGGTGAAGCTACTACAGACGGTGGTAGCGCATCAAAGAAGTCTCGGAAGGATCGGACCCCGATCGTAGTCGACCTCAAAAGGTCCATCATCACAAGCGTGAGCCCTAAAGGTGCGCCTTTGGAGCCGTAAGAATTTGTTGGGGTTACTCTAACCAGCTCATGGCAATCCTCGGAACAATCCACGATCAACATGGAGAACCTGAAGGCCGAAGAGAACAAGGGTTTCCTCATCCAGCTTTTCCGGAAGCTGCACGCAAGATAAGCGTTCCCGGGTGATGAGGAAAACAAGTATAATAATGACAGTCTCAAAGGGAATCCGGTGAACAAGTATGCCCTCGGGAGGATGACCAAGGCCTTGTCAAATTGGAAGGCTCGGGTGAAGAATCTGATTTTCGAGGAGAAGCTAAGTTATCCAGAGCTCGTCAAGAAGGAGCCTCTGGTCAAGGAAGAAGACTACAATGTGTTCAAGGCCAGATGTAACTCCGCCTTGGGCAAGGCCAGGACTGAGAAGGGCAAGAATATGAGATCCCGAAACATTGGTACCCACCATCTCGGCTCCGGCGGTTATAGAGCCGCGAGGCCCAAATGGTATAAGGAGGACGCCGACGCTCGTGCAAAGGGGTTGACATGTCCCTTTGACGACATAAAGGAGGAGCAGGCAAAGAACTTCGTCAGGGCCCGGTTTGCCCCGCCGAAAGGGGGTTCTGATTATTCTTCGGAGCCCGCCGGCCCCTTTGCTCCGAGGGTGAAGGACTTCATGCAAAAATATGTAAGTAGTTTGCATGCAAGTCGATTAATTGCATTCATGATTAATCAATGAAGTCCAGTTTTCTGATCAAATGCTTCACGTTCCTTGTGCGCAGGACGAGGAGTGTAGGAGCTCCTCATCCCAGGGGTCAGCGCCACCGCCTGTCGCCAAGTGGGACACCACTTTTAATAGGGCGCTGAACCGGACCAAGAGTGTCGATCCCCTGGCGGCCCCGTCGGCTGGTCGTGTGGTCGGCTTTGGCGGCATATCATGGTCCGAGTACTATGGCACCCCGGAGCGGAAGGGCAAGAAGGCCGAAAGCGCCGAGGTAAAACTCCTAAGGGAACAGGTGGAAGCCTTTCCAAATATAGTCCAAGATGTCGTGAACAAGGCTGTGGTTTGCCGAGACAAAGTTCCAAGAACAAGTCCAGTCACAAGTCCAGTCACAAGTCCATTCACAAGTGAACGAGAAGCTCAACACCATCCTTCCCGTCTACATGGAAAAGTACAACAAGTGGCAGAAGGGTGGTAAACGGGGGCCGCCACCGGTTCCCAACCTCAACAGCGCCCAATCGGACAATGTGGCGCGACCGGAGGCGTTGGTGACTCCTCCAGCAGGGCCGGTGGTGGTGGAGACTCCTCTAGCTCCGGAGCTTAACTTGCCCACTACGGCGAAGGCGCCGGCCCGCACCACCGTGCCATCAGGCAGCCACTCCGCCACTTGCGTGGTCAAGCCTGTCGGCGTCGGTGCCTCGACATTGGCCGAGTTTGACGCCCTCAAGGTAACTAACTAATTAAAGCGAGAGTTGGGAGGCTCAACCACACCGATGACTTGATCTCTGTTTTTCTAACGCCTACACATGTCGATCTTTCGCAGGGAGACACTCCTTGCACTCTAATGCATTGGGTGGGCGGCCAGTTGATGGATGTTGCCAAGGGTACTATTGTTCAACCAGAGAACCGCAAAATGCACAATGTCACAATGCCACCTGACATGATGAGGGTCAAATACAGTATGGTGCTTCCGGGCTACGAGCAAGTGGAACCTCCCTCTCAACCTCAAGGATGGGATGATGAGGACACGGCAGCGGTCCTCAATACCGGCTTCGGCTACTTGTACCTATGGCCGAAGAGCCAGATCCGTTTGGGGACAGAGGACCAGCTCAACATCACCCTAGAGGCAGCACAACCAGCACATGATGAAGACTTGAGATGGGAGACTTGGACAACATGGCACGTAATCCCGATGATGATGAATAAATTGACCAGAACTACGGTGACCAGTTTGTTAACACAAGGTTTTCTGATTTGTATGAGCCGGGACCATCAGGCACACATCAAGTTGCCGATACCCAACCAGCACCAACGAAACCCCCTTGCAAGGTGCGTCTCTTCCCAACTAGTCGAGACGCCACCGCCCCTTCACCGAGCCTCCAAGGCCAGTAGTTCCTTTGATCAGCCCCGACACCCTCCATAAGACGGTCGGTGAGGTGAACGCAGTGGCCGAAGTCGTAAAGAGCAAGAAGGGTCGCAAAAGGAAGCCTAAGGGTGATCGGGGCCAGGATCCAAATCCTCTTTTCCGGGACGGCGTTTTGGGGTAAGCCAGGAATCAGCAGCACGTGGCAGGTGTACCGATGATGTGTAAATCGATGCTCGAGGTCGCAGGCTCGCATATGCGTAGTATTCATTATGGATGTCTCACAATTGAGCAGTGCCGCATTCGCGACAACGATCAGTCGTACCTCGTTTTCAAGGCTAAGGTGCCTTCTCATATGCCGTGCTTCGTCACTGTACCCCCCGAGGATATCTTCTACGTGCGGCATACCGACCTGTTTGACATGTTGAACAGGTTTCGACTGCACAATACCCTGGTCCGGCTGTTCTCCCTCAATATGGCCATGGAGATCACCAGAGACAAGATCCCGGGCATCCAGATAGTGGATCCCTACTTCATGTGTGACGCCGTCCTGAAAGATGCTGAGGCCATAGATCTGGCGACCGACTACCTCTCAAACTTCCTGCAAACATACTCGGACAAGGATGTGATTCTCCTTCCCTGCCATCCCATCACGGAGGATGATCGGACAGGCTGTGTGCTCATAAGCTTGAATTTGAAACACTCAACAGCCTTGTACCTCGACTCAAACAGTGCGATCCAAAAAAACTACACCAATATCAAGAAAATTCTTGATGGCGCTCTCACCGACTACGTCGCAGCGGGAGGCGTCAAACCGGCAAGGCCACATGTAAAGTTCGGCGCGCACGTGTTCCGCCACACGACAAAGTTTGCCTGCGTCAAGCAGACCGGCGATGGGAAGGATGCCTTCTACGCCATTTACCACATGAAGGCGTTCTTCAATGACATGGAGACCAAAACGCTGCCATCTGACCTCGTGAAGTGGGCTGAAAAGCTTGCACTACTAGGAAATTGGCCTTTAGTGGCGCACCTGGAATCATCATCCGTGGCGCACTAGCAGTGCGCCACGGGCCTTGCGCTACGGCTATCTCTCAGCCATGGCGCACTGCCTAGTGCGCCACGGTTGTAGAGACAGGCGTAAGACCGCTAGTGCGCCACGACAGATGTTTGGGCAGGTGCGCTACAGGATCTTCTGTGGCGACTACCAAGTGCGCCACTAAACTTCCATAGTGCGCTTTAGGTGTAGTGCCACGAAGGTAGACCATGTGCGCCACAGATGTATTTTTTGTTTTTTTTAATTTCCGAGCCAGATTATATATGCACACAGATTATATACAATATTACAGCAGATATATACACACGTATACAAGATATACAATTATATATATATACTCAATATGAAAAACAAGATTGAAACAAATATATATAGATAAGTCTCATACATGAATACATAGTCTAAGTTAATTACATTGTTTCGATCATGTTACAAAGTAGTAGTTGGTGACATGCGAATACATGTGTCGATCGAACAAGTTAGAGCTTGGAAGCTCGCCTAGACATCTAAACTAGCTAGCTAGACACAAACGCGGGATAAATAACCAAAGAAGATAAGCATGATCACCGCCGCGACGAAGGTGTAGGTCTTCATCCGGTTCCTTGTCCTAACTCCCGCTAGATAGCGCGTGTATCTAGCTTCCTCTCCGCCATAGTGTTGTACCCTTTGTAGCTATTGCCTCAAACGGTGCACCTGTCTCCGCGATCTTCCCAATCATCGTAGACTCGAACCTGTCCTTGTACACGACGTACCACGTCATCTATAAGTTGACAATAATAATTAACCGACTATTGAAAAAACATATATAATTAAAGTCGCATATGAAGATACACTTATAGAAAGTACTCCTAAATCAAAAAGACCAAACTCAAAAAGCATGCCTCATATATAACTAGGTTGTTCGACACAGGAATATGCTACGATGGAACTGTCCGCCAAGTAGGATGCACAACACCTGGACCTATGCATAGCACAAGGCGGACAATCCCATCGCAGCACATTCACATATAGTGTGCCACGACATTTCAATCATCGGAATTATTCTCGAAAAAGACCAAAGTAACTCAAAAAGAATGCCTCATATATATACATAGGTCGTTCGACACAGGAATATGCTACGACGGAACGGTACACCAAGTAGGATGCACAACACCTGGACTTGTGCATAGCACAAGGCGTACAATCCCATCGTAGCACATTCACATATATAGTGTGCCACGACATTTCAATCATCGGCATTATTCTCGAAAAAGACCAAAGTAACTCAAAAAGCATGCCTCATATATATACATAGGTCGTTCGACACAGGAATATGCTACGATGGAACCGTACGCCACGTAGGATGCACAACACCTGGACTTGTGCATAGCACAAGGCGTACTATCCCATCGTAGCACATTCACATATATAGTGTGCCACGAAATTTCAATCATCAGCATTATTCTCGAAAAAGACCAAAGTAGCTCGAAAAGAATGCCTCGTATATAACTAGCTAGGTCGTTGGACACAGGAATATGCTATGACGGAACAGTTAGCCAAGTAGGATGCACAATTCCTGGACTTGTGCATATCACAAGGCTAACTATCCCGTCATAGCACATTCACATATATATTGTGCCACGACATTTCAATCATCGGCATATTCTCGAAAAGACAAAATAACTCAAAAGAATGCCTCATATATATACATAGGTCGTTGGACACATGAATATGCTACGATGGAACAGTGAGCCAAGTAGGATGCACAAGACCTGACTTGTGCATATCACAAGGCTCACAGTCCCATCGTAGCACATTCATATATAGTGTGCCACGACTTTCAATCATCGGCATTATTCTCAAAAAGAGTAAGGAAAAAAGAAGGACCAAATTGAGCAAAGGACCAAAGAGTAAGCAAAAAACCAAGCATTGATTGATATATAATAATAATAAGCAAAATAAGTTCACTTGTCGTCCACACACACACACAAAGGTCATCTATAGTTTGTAACTACAACTAGGCCAACATCAAGCCTTCTGGCTCGGCTTAGGGAACGGGAGGACGCCCTGTCTCGTCATGAACTTCCTATAGTCACCCTGCATCTCTAGGCGATCTTCTATGTCACGGTTATTCGGGATATTTCCTCCGTAGAAGATCCCCCCCGAAGTCATGACATCACGAAAGATGATTACCCCAAACCGCTGCTGGATGCGATACATCTCTTGTCTAATATCCGAATCATTGATCTTGGCCTTTGCTTCGGCCCACTGCTTGAGATGATCCGCAGCGAGAATTCTCTGGTCAAGTAGGAACGCCTCATGTGATGGAGTGCGTAGGCTTCCTTCTTCTTGTTTTCCGGCTGCTTCACGCAGGGAACTCCGTTGCGTGGTTGAAGACGTGCCTGCCGAACTTGACCTTCTTACGCACGAAGCTGGTGCCTTCCGAGGCAAAGCCAGTGAGAGCATCATCCAGAACTTCCTTGATCTTGTCGTAGTTTTTCTTCTTTTCTAGACTCCCCGAGTCGAAATACGTGGCGTGGGAATGCTTCGGCGATAAGGAGATGAGCGTGCAGTGTTCATCTCTGCACAAAAAATTCAAATGGAATGTGTTGGAAAAATAATGATGATGATCTAATAAAGCCAATCGACGGTGGCGGTGAATAACGACTTACTCGGGAAAGTAAGGCACGAGAATGTATTCCTTTGTCTTGTTCGCCACGAGGATTCTTTTTTAGGTACGAGGCCACGATACATCGCTCAAGCGGGGAACCCAAGCAGCCGTCACGCATGTAGTAGGGGTCCACTATAGCGATGCCCAGTGTCTTCTCTCTAATGATCTGCGTGGCCAGGCTAAGAGAAAACAGACGGACCATGGTATAGTGCAGCGGGTATAGGTGGAACATATTGAAGATGTCCTCGAACCGCAGGAAGAACAGATCCGCGGGGGCAGTGTCGACGAAGCCCAAGCCTGGTGGCACCTTAACCACGAATACCGGGTGCGAGGGATCTTTCTCCGATAGAAGGCGTCTCTCTATCGTCAGCACGCTGTCATGCACACTCTGCGAATCAGGCGAGCTTCGCAAATTCTTAGGTAGCATGGGCTCACCCGCCACATGAATCCTCCACATAATACCCTCGGGTCTTGGTGGCCCGTCCCAAAACCTGATCGGATTCGCAGTTGTTGACGCCACCGGCTGGCTCGAGCTGCTAGATTTTCTTTTCTGCCCTTTTTTCCTTTTGGAGAGCGGGCAGGCACCGCAATCTGAGCACCGCCACCCTATGTAGTGTGTCGGGCTTAGAATAAAGGGCGCTGGTTGTATCGATTGGCTCTGTAAGGCGCAAGCTGGGCGTCTCGAGAACCAAGCAGACGCTTGGTGATAGTGGCTTTCTGTGGGGCCACCAGCTAGGTCTTCTTCGTTGCCAAACGAGTGCTGAAGAAGTGATCATTCCAGTCTTCGCCGCCCTCGGCGGATCCTGCGCCATGTGCATATCATCAACATGATCATCCGACCCACCGTGGAGGTGACGGCGAGGCGGTAGGCCTTGCCACCGCTTGTCGCCGGCACGACAGCGGTGCTGTTGTCTGTGGCGTGATGGCCCCGCCGTCCCCAAACGGATCATGCTCTTTGGCCATAGCAAGAATAAGCCAAGCAACCGAGGACATACGGCTCTTCTTCATCCGCTCTGGGGTTGAATGGGAGGTTCGTGTCGTCGCAGCCCCTTAGCACCGACTAATTTTAACCACATGCACGCCATCCGGCATCGGCTTTGAGTGGAACGGCGCTGCAAGGGTTGAACGATGGTACCTTGGCAACATCCTCACTCGTTGTTCACGTAGCATAAGAGAGTGCAAGGAACATCCGTCTGCGAAAAACATGTACGGCGTCGTCAGAGCGAGATGCCATAAGAGTAACAGATGGCATGAAAGGCGGTAATTAAAGCAATTTGTTTATCGTGATGGCGTCGAGATCGGCTAATGTCGACGCGATACGGCGTGCAAGAGACGGAAGGGCTGCTTGATGGCGCGGTGCTGGCCACCGGTGTATTCTCCCTACCGACGGGTGCTTGGAGCTCCGGTGCCGCCGCGACGATGGCAGGGGGAACCAACATGTACTCCGGCGCCGCGGTGATGGCAGTGTTGGAATTATGCCCTAGAGGCAATAATAAAGATGTTATTATTATAATTCTTGTTCATGATAAAGTTTATATTCCATGCTAGAATTGTATTAAGCGGAAACTTTAATACTTGTGTGGTTTGTGAACAACACCGTGTCCCTAGTACGCCTCTATGGACTAGCTCATTGATCAATGATGGTTAAGGTTTCCTAACCATAGACATGAGTTGTCAATTGATAATGAGATCATATCATTGGGAGAATGATATGGTGGACAGACCCAAACAAAGCGAAGCAATTAGATCGTATCATTGTGTTCATCTTTGCGAAGCTTTTCCTATGTCAAATATTGTATTCCTTAGACCATGAGATAATACAACTCCCTGGTATCGGAAGAAAGCTTTGAGGTCATCAAACGTCATCCTATGAGAGGGTGATCATAAAGGTGTCTCTCAGGTGATCGGAAAGTATCTGTTGGGTTGTATGTATCGAGATGGGATTTGTCCCTCCCAAGTCGGAGAGATATACTTTGGGCCCACTCGGTAATCGATATCAACACCGCTTGCAAGCATGTGGTTAAGGAGTTAATCACAAAGTGATATCGGATTACGGAACGAGTAAAGTACTTGCTGTGAACGAGATTGAACTAGGTATGACGATACCGACGATCGAATCTCGGGCAAGTAAAATATCGCGAGACGAAGGGACTATATATATGGGATTGATTGAATCCTGGCATCGTGGTTCATCTGATATGATCATCGATGAATGTGGGAGTCAATATGGGTGCCTGCACCCGCTGTTGATTATTGATAGAAGATCATGTCGCATATTCTCGAACCCGCAGGTCACACACTTAACGTGTCTCGACGCTAGGATAGATTGGATACTTGGTTTATGAATTTTGTTCGAGTCTCGGAGGGGATCCGGGACATCACGAGAGGTTCCGGAATGGTCCGGAGAATAAGATTCATATAAGGCAATGCAGTTTTTGGAGTTCGGAATTGTTCCGGGTTAATCGGTATTGTACCGGAAGCTTCTAGAACCTTCCGGAAGGGGACCAACGTGGCCCCACCTTCCGGGAGGGGGCATGGGCCTATGAGGGAGTGTCCTGGCCGCATTGGGCCAGGGGCACAAGGCCCCATAGGGCCCAGCCGATCCTAGAGAGTTTAAATCGTTTAAACTAGAGATAGGATTTCTAGATAAGGGAGAGTTTAAATCGTTTAAACTAGAGATAGGATTTCTGGATAAGGGAGAGTTTAAATCGTTTAAACTAGAGATAGGCTTGGAGGAGGGGCTAGGGCTGGCCGCCCCCTCCCCCTCTATATATAGAGGGCTGGTGCGCCCCCTCCCTGACCTACACCTTCCTCCAAACCCTAGTAGCCCTGCTGCCTTCCTCTCTCCCTCCCGACTGTTTGTAGGCGAAGCCCTGCTACAGAAATTCTCCACCATATACACCGCGCCGTCGTGTTGTAGATCCAATCCATCTCTCCACCATACTTGCTGGTCCGAGGAAGGAGGAGACGTCGAGGTGCTGCACGTGTGCATCTCACGGAGGCACCGCCACTTGTGGTGCTAGATCGGATCGGATCGCGAGGAGGAGAAGCGAGTACGACTACATCACCCACGTTCCGATTTAACGCTCTTCCAGCGAATCTTCACGGGTATGAAGATATAATCCAATCTCTCTCATGGTTTGCATCTCCTAGATTAGATCTTGGCTTTCCTCTGTTCGCTCAGAGAAAATTTTGATTTACTATGCTGCGAAACCCTTCAGTGGTATCAGAGCTAGATCTATGCGTAGATGTGATTCACGAGTAGAACGCAACATGGTTGTTGCGGGCGTTGATGTTTTCTGTTGCAAGCCTCTTGTTTGTGTTCTTCTTATGACGCGGGATAGTGAGATTGAAGCGGTCCAGGCCAACCTTACGACGCCGTCATGAGACCGGCTCCGCACTTGACGTGTGGCTTGTACCACACATGCGGCTGGTGGATGTCAGTTTTTCTCACTATAGTTGTCATGGGATTAACACCGGAGTTTGGCAACCATAATATCACCGTTGTGGCTTTCCGTAGGTAAGAATCGTTCTTAGCATCTACTCCCATAAGCCACGTAAAACATGCAACAACAAAGTAGAGGCGTCTAACTTGTTTTTGCAGGAGTGTTTTCGTGATATGGTATGGCCCAAGATGTGATCTGTATAATGTATGCGATGATCATGTTTTGTAATGTTTCACGACTTGCATGTCGATGAGTACACAACCGCAGGAGCCATATGGTTGTCTTTATAATTGTGTATGACCTGAGTCAACTTCTTATACGCCATGTAATAGCTTTACTTTATCGCTAAGTAGTTAGCAATAGTTGTAGTTGCTATTCGTGGTGGAGGCAATCATGGTGGAGTGATGGAGATCATGCCGGAACGCACAAGATGGAGATCATTGCGTGAAGATTGGCTATACCATGTCACATAAAGTTATATGCATGTGATGTTTATCCTTTTGTGTATCTTATTTTGCTTAGATCACGACGGTAGCATTATAAGATGATTCCTCACTTAAAGATCAAGATAAAAACTGTGTTCTCCCAAGTATGCACCGTTATGAAAGTTCGTCGTGTCCAAGCATCACGTGATGATCGGGTGCTACGCACTCTACTCACATACAACGGGTGCAAGCCAGTTTTGCACGCTGAAATACTTGGGTCTAACTTGACGAGCCTAGCATGTCTGAGACATGGCCTCGGAACACAAGAACCGAAAGGTTAAGCATGAGTCATATGAATGATATGATCGACACTTCGTTGTCCACCATTGAAACCACATCCCTTCTCGTGATGATCGGATTAGGTGTGGTGAATTTGGATCGTGTTCACTAAACAACTTGAGGGATGTTGAATTTAGTGGGAGTTCATCTAGTAATTTGATTAAGTTGAACTATTTATCATGAACATAGTCTAAATTGTACTTACAAATACTGTAGATCACATGGCCAAGTCCAACTTCAACTTCAACGCGTTTTGCTGAGAAAGAAAAGCTTAGAAACAATGGGTCTAACTTCACCAAGGTTCCGCAATCTAAGAATCATTACATTCGGACAAAAGGACTATGTCCTTGAGAAAGCGTTAGGTAACCCCCTCACGCAAGCTACGCCGGTGATGAGAAAGCTGCCTATCGATCGCAAGAAAGATGATTATGGTGTGATTAAGAGCACCATGTTGTTTGCTATGGAACCGAACTTCAAAATCGTTTTGAAAACTATCCCGAGCCCTTTGAGATTCTCGAGGAGCTGAAAACCATGTTTCGACTCAGGCCCGCTCGAGAGATATGAGATCTCCGAGAAGTTCTTTAAGCGCAAGATGGAGGAAGGAGTTCCGTTAGTGAGCACGCCATTAAGATGTCGGGCTACACTCAACGCCTTGAGCAACCTGGACTACAAGATTCCAGAGGAGCTCAAGATTGACAGGTTCTGCAATCACTCCTCCCAGCTACAAAAGTATTGTAGTGACTCATAATCAGATTGGTTCCATCGACGATCACCGAGCTCTTCGCAAAGCTGAAGGCTGCGGAGGTGGACATCAATAAAGATAATCATGTGTTGATGGTCAACAAGCCCTCCTTTAAGAAAGGTAAAGGTGCAAAGAAGCCCTTCAAGAAAGGTGGCGGCAAGCGCTGCCCGCCGAGAAGAAGCTCAAGTCTGGTCCTAAGCCGGACATCGAGTGCTTCTATTGCAAGGACAAGGGTCATTGGAAGAATCGTCCAAGTACTTAGCGGACAAGAAGGCTGGCACCATCAAAGGTATATTTGATATACATGTTATTGATGTTTTCCTTACTAGCCCTCATTGTAGTGCACAGGTATTTGATACCGTTCGGTTGCTAATATTTGTAACTCGAAGCAGAGCTACGGAATAGACGGCTTGCGAGGGATGAGGTGACGATGCGCGTTGGCAACGGATCAAGAGTTGATGTGATGGCCGTCGACACGCTCTCCTTAGTTTTACCTTCGGGATTAGTTTTAAACCTTAATAAATGTTATTATGTGCCTGCGTTGAGCATGAACATTATTTCGATCGTGTTTATTGCAAGACGGTTATTCATTTAAATCGGAGAATAATGGTTGTTCTATTTATATGAGTAACATCTTTTATGGTCATGCACCTATTGTGAATGGTTTATTTCTTCTAAATCTCGAAAGGGATGAAACACACATCCATAACATTGAGGCTAAGAGATGCAAAGTAGACAGTGATAATACTACTTATTTGTGGCAATCGTTGTTCAGGTCATATTGGTGTAAAGCGCATGAAGAAACTCCATTCGATGGACTTTGGAGTCTCTTGATTTTGAATCATTTGACACATGCGAACCATGCCTCATGGGCAAGATGATCAAAACCCGTTCTCCTATGATGGAGCGAGCAATGGACTTGTTGGAAATCATACATACCGATGTATGCGACCGATGAGTGTTTCGACGGTGGATATTGCTATTTTCTCACTTTTACCGATGACTTAAGTAGATATGGGTATATCTATTTAATGAAACATAAATCTGAAACATTTGAAAAGTTCAAGGAATTTCAGAATGAAGTAGAGAACCATCGTAATGTAAAGATTAAGTTTCTACGATCCGATCGTCGAGGCGAATATTTGAGTTATGATTTTCTCACGCATCTCAAAGCAAGTGGAATCGTTTCACAACTCACGCCACCCGGAACACCACAGCGCAATGGTGTGTCTGAACGCCAGAATCGAACCCTATTAGATATGGTCCGATCGATGATGTCTCTTACTGATTTGCCATTATCATTTTGGGGTTATGCATTAGAAACCGCTGCATTCACTTTAAATAGGGCTCCATCTAAATCCGTTGAGACGACACCGTATGAACTGTGGTTTGGTGCTAAACCTAAGTTGTCGTTTCTTAAAGTTTGGGGATGCGAAGCTTACGTCAAGAAGTTGATGCCGGACAAGCTCGAACCCAAAGCGGAGAAATGCGTCTTCATAGGATACCCTAAGGAAACTATTGGGTATACCTTCTATCACAGAACCGAAGGCAAAGTGTTTGTCGCAAAGAACGGTTCCTTTCTTGAGAAGGAGTTTCTCTCGAAAGAGGTGAGTGGGAGGAAAGTAGAGCTTGACGAGGTTATTGAACCTTCTCTTGAATTGGAGAGTAGCGCAGCACCTGAAATTGTTCCGATCACCGCACCAACAATAGAGGAAGCTAATGACAAGGATCATGAAGCTTCGGACGATGCTGCTACTGAACGTCGCAGGTCGACAAGGTCGCGTGCCCCTCCTGAGTGGTATGGCAACCCTGTCTTGACTGTCTTGTTAGTAGAAGACAGTGAACCTACGAACTATGAGGAAGCGATGATGAGCCCAGACTCTGAGAAATGGCTAGAAGCCATGAAATCCGAATTGGGATCCATGAGCGAAAACCAAGTATGGACTTTGGTGGACCTCCTAGCGAGAAAGGCCATTGAGTGCAAATGGATCTTCAAGAAGAAAACGGACGCGGATGGTAATGTTACCGTCTATAAAGCACGGCTTGTTGCGAAAGGTTTTCGACAAGTTCAAGGTGTTGACTACGATGAGACTTTCTCTCCCGTAGCGATGTTTAAGTCCATTCGGATTTTATTAGCAATTGCTGCGTTTCATGATTATGAAATATGGCAGATGGATGTCAAGACTGTGTTCCTCAATGGCAACATTGATGAAGAGTTGTATATGATGCAACCCGAAGGTTTTGTCGATCCTAAGGATGCTGATAAAGTATGCAAACTTCAGCGTTCCATTTATGGACTGAAGCAAGCATCTCGGAGTTGGAACCTTCGTTTTGATCAAGTGATCAAGAGCTTTGGATTTGTTCCAAATTGCTCTGACTTGCATCTACAAGAAAGTGAGTGGGAGCTCGGTGACGTTTCTGGTACTATATGTGGATGACATATTGATTATTGGAAATGACATCAACATGCTTAACGATGTGAAGAGTTATTTGAACAAGTGTTTTTCAATGAAAGACCTAGGTGAAGCTGCTTATATATTGGGCATCAAGATCTATAGAGATAGACAAAGGCACGATAGCTTTAAGCCAGAGTACATACCTAGACAAAGTTACGAAAAGGTTCGAATGGATAAGGCATTGAAAGGTTCAATTGCCTATGTTGTCGAGTAAGATATTGAGCAAGGCTCGATGTCCATTCTGATGAAATGATAGGGAAGCTATGAGCAAAGTGCCTTATGCCTCGGCCATAGGTTCCATCATGTATGCCATGCTATGTACTAGACGGATGTGTCCAATGCTCTTAGTTTGTGACGGATATCAAAGTGATCCGAAGTGGAACCTTTGGACAGCCGTGAAGAACATCCTAAGGTACCTGAATAGGACTAAAGAAATGTTCTTAGTCTATGGGGGTGATGAACAGCTCGTCGTAAAGGTTACGTCGATGCTAGTTTCAACACCGACAAGGATGATTCTAAATCTCGACGTGATACGTGTATATTTTGAATGGAGGCTGTGAAATTTGAGAAGCTGCAAGCAAAGCGTGATCGCGGGATCTACAGAAAGCGGAATACATGGCTGCTGCGAAGCGTCAAGTGAAGGAGTTTGGATCAGAAACTTCATCAGAAGCTTGGCGTGGTTCAAGTGCATTGGACCCCTTTGGAGATATTGTGTGACAATCTGCGCCATAGCACTCGCTAAGGAACCAAGATATCATCCAAAGACCAAGCATATCAACATAAGTTTCATATAATCCGAGATTATATAGCGGATGGAGATCTGAAGATCAGCAAAGTACATACAGATCTGAATGTCGCAGATCCATTGACTAAACCTCTTCCACGTGTAAAACATGATCAACACCTCGATTGCCATGGGTGTGAGATTGTTGCCAAATGTAAACTAGATTATTGACTCTAGTGCAAGTGGGAGATTGGAATTATGCCCTAGAGGCAATAATAAAGATGTTATTATTATAATTCTTGTTCATGATAAAGTTTATATTCCATGCTAGAATTGTATTAAGCGGAAACTTTAATACTTGTGTGGTTTGTGAACAACACCGTGTCCCTAATGCGCCTCTATGGACTAGCTCATTGATCAATGATGGTTAAGGTTTCCTAACCATAGACATGAGTTGTCAATTGATAATGAGATCATATCATTGGGAGAATGATATGGTGGATGCACCAAACTAAGCGAAGCAATTAGATCGTATCATTGTGTTCATCTTTGCGAAGCTTTTCCTATATCAAATATTGTATTCCTTAGACCATGAGATAATACAACTCCACGGTATCGGAAGAAAGCTTTGAGGTCATCAAAGCGTCATCCTATGAGAGGGTGATCATAAAGGTGTCTCTCGGTGATCGGAAAGTATCTGTTGGGTTGTATGTATCGAGATGGGATTTGTCCCTCCCAAGTCGGAGAGATATACTTGGGCCCACTTTCGTGTCGATATCAACACGCTTGCAAGCATGTGGTTAAGGAGTTAATCACAAAGTGATATCGGATTACGGAACGAGTAAAGTACTTCGTGAACGAGATTGAACTAGGTATGACGATACCGACGATCGAATCTCGGGCAAGTAAAATATCGCGAGGCAGGGAATATATATATGGGATTGATTGAATCCTGGCATCGTGGTTCATCTGATATGATCATCGATGAATGTGTGGAGTCAATATGGGTGCCCAGACCCGCTGTTGATTATTGATAGAAGATCATGTCGCATATTCTCGAACCCGAGGTCACACATAACGTGTCTCGGCGCTAGGATAGATTGGATACTTGGTTTATGAATTTTTGTTCGGTCTCGGATGGGATCCGGGACATCACGAGAGGTTCGGAATGGTCCGGAGAATAAGATTCATATAAGGCAATGCAGTTTTGGAGTTCGAATTGTTCGGGTTAATCGGTATTGTACGGAAGCTTCTAGAACCTTCGGAAGGGACCAACGTGGCCCCACCTTCCGGGAGGGGCATGGGCCTATGAGGGAGTGTCCTGGCGCATTGGGCCAGGGCACAAGGCCCCATAGGGCCAACCGATCCTAGAGTTTAAATCGTTTAAACTAGAGATAGGATTTCTAGATAAGGGAGAGTTTAAATCGTTTAAACTAGAGATAGGATTTCTGGATAAGGGAGAGTTTAAATCGTTTAAACTAGAGATAGGCTTGGAGGAGGGGCTAGGGCTGGCCGCCCCCTCCCCCTCTATATATAGAGGGCTGGTGCGCCCCCTCCCTGACCTACACCTTCCTCCAAACCCTAGTAGCCATGCTGCCTTCCTCTCTCCCTCCCGACTGTTTGTAGGCGAAGCCCTGCTGCAGAAATTCTCCACCATATACACCGCGCCGTTGTGTTGTAGATCCAATCCATCTCTCCACCATACTTGCTGGTCCGAGGAAGGAGGAGACGTCGAGTCTTTGCGTGTGCATCTCACGGAGGCACCGCCACTTGTGGTGCTAGATCGGATCGGATCGCGAGGAGGAGAAGCGAGTACGACTACATCACCCACGTTCCGACGAACGTTCCGCTGTGCGAATCTTCAAGGGTATGAAGATCTAATCCAATCTCTCTCGTTGTTTGCATCTCCTAGATTAGATCTTGGCTTTCCCTCTGTTCGCTTCCGTAGAAAATTTTGATTTACTATGCTGCGAAACCCTTCAGGCAGGGGGAGTCACCAACACTTGCGGCACCGCGGTGCTAGCTGGCCGAGTCACGAACACGTAGTTCGCCTGATTCGTCGGCGCCGCGTTGTTCGAGTGGCTGCTGACCATGCTTGGAATCGGGCACGACCCTACTCGACCACCCGCACTCCAGTTCGCTATTGACTCCACCAAGGTAGGCAGGGAGGACGTGAGGGTGATTGCCATGTTGTCTTGGACGATCTGCGGGATCCACGCCACTTGTGCCTTAAGTTCTTGAACCTCTCGGTTTTCCTCCTCGCTTCTTACTTTCCGCATGCCATCGCATGAGCTTCGCTTCCTTAGGGTCCGCGAAATAGCGCTGCAGACGAGGAGTGATAGGAAAGTACCATACCACTTTTCGAGGTGCTTTCTTCCCTTTCTTGTATCGACTCACGCCGCACCGGACATGTGGTTTTCTCCGTGTCCTCGCCCCGATAAATGATGCAATCGTTGATGCATACGTGATATCTAACGTGCGGTAGATCGAGAGGACAGACGATTTTCTTGGCATCCTCGATACTAGTTGGACATGTGTTCCCCTCCGGGAGACGATCGTGCCAGAATGCCATCATATCGTCGAAGCTTGTGTCGCTCAATTTGTGCTTTGCCTTCATCTCCATAGCCTTGAGCGTTACATTCAACCGGGTATCACCGGGCCTGCATCCTTCATACAATGGAGTAACCGCGTCTTTCTCAAGTTGCGCAAGCTTGGCTTTCTCTCTAGCGGCAGCCCTGGCGTTACTTGAGAAGCAGCTCTTGCACATAAGGGTCCCACACCCAGCGACGTTGTTCCATCGTAAATGCCTCCTCGCATCTAGATCATCATCATCCCGATGCCTTCGCACCTTCACCATCTCCAGAGACTCTTCATCATCTCGCCCGTTCTCGCCGTGATGATGATCATCGCCATCATGTTGGCCACCTTCTTCACCGTCTCCATCATCTACATCATCGCTTATCCAGCAGTGTATCCATCCATGAAACCATGGCGGGCGAGTGCGCTTTCTGATTCCCGGAATCTGGTCGATCACCCAGTTGAGTTTGCATCTTCTGCACGGACATCTTATATCTGTCTTGTTATTTCATTATCATGTCGGCCGTCGCATTTCAAAAATCTAGCCACAATGCCTTCGTTCATTATGCGGACCATTTTGCTGCACGATGTACACGGTACAATTTTGAAGTCTATTAGAACCACATAATGAATGCATGCATGCAATGGTCGATAGAAAATTTCGCATGACCTATCCTAAAATTAGGACCTTTATGAAATGCCAAAGTCTTGCCAAAATGGAAATGAATCAACATTTTGGCAAAACAAATGGCAACTTGTTCACATACAAACACAAGAGAGAGAGACTGATCCATACACACATGAACATAGCATTATCCTCTCCATACACACATGCATGAGCATCATCGATACTCTCCATATACACACACATATGACCATCGATCCTCTCCACATACACACATCATGAGCATCGATCATCTACATACATATGAGCACAGCATCATCCATATACACATGAACACATCCTTACATGGACAACTTCTTGATCGAGAAAGATGGAAAGGAGAGGTGCGGCGTCGACCGGAGAAGGATAGATGAGAGACCGAGACCTCCTCTATTACTTATGTAACATCCAAAGCAAGTTTTACATGCTAAAATGGTGAGTGTGTGGAGAAATTGAGGTGGGAAGGAGAAGATCCCGACTAGATCTCAGGAGGAAGAAGAAGGGGACAGTGAAGTGTGGGGTGGTGGATGTGGTCACACATGTGCACATAAAGTGCTGTCCTAAAGAAATCGACACATCCGTGGCGCTGCAGCCCTAGTGCGCCACAGGAGTACAAACATCTGTGGCGCACTATGCCATGTGCGCCACGGATGCTTTACTCTGTGGCGCACTAGGCGAAAAGCGCCATGAAGTTTGTGGCGTTTGAGGCAGAGGGGCATGCGCTTAGGCGTAGCGCACCAGCCCCATGTGCGCCACAGATGACCCTAACAACCATGGCGCACATGACTATAGTGCGCTACAGATGTTGGCGTCACGCCAACAGGCTCCTGGCCACACACATGGCGCACTATAGTCATGTGCGCCACAGTTGTTCTAGTTATTAGTAGGGCACTGCCCACAGGTGAGCCACGCCTGTTTTAGCCGTGGGGCACTTCAACCATGTGAGCCACGGATGTGCTGATTACCTATAGCCGTTTTCCTAGTAGTGTTGCATGCATACAGGCTCGCAACCTCAGGCAACACTTCTTCAACATCCAGGAGGAGATCGCGACAATCGTGTACCAGGGAGTCATAAAAACCGGAGGCACCTTCCACGGCGGCTATACACCATCCAACAGGGAGATAGACGAACGCTTAGCGCAGTAGGGTGACGGCAAGATGTTCATGCAAATGGCGAAAACTCGGTCGGGCTTCATCAATGCCCCCCCAAAGCCGACTCAAGAGCCGAAGAAGACTTCATGATTGCATTGCCTGGGTACCTAGCTGTTAGTTCCGAACTCGTGTTGTAACCTCTTATCACTATGTTAAACTTGCCTAGCAAAACCTCTAGAATATGTTTCGTCAACCGTTGAACTTGATTGTGAGAGACACTAGCTAGTTATTTGTGTTACGAACTATTTTAAGTGCTTGTTGCTTTTCATTTGTCATTGCTTCCCTACTTTCTTGTGGTTTGCTTTCTTTGTCTTTCTTCGAAATGCCGATGATTAGAACGTGTTGTGGTGTCACGTGTATGACTATGCCGCTGTTCGATCTTGTGTGCCAAGTAGACTAGTAATTTGGGCATATACTCTACTTGCTGCACAAGATCAAACAGCGAGCATTATTATTTCCGTGCCCAATCTAAGTATGAGGCACTAATCCATGTCATTCTTGGTTTGCTTTTTTTTGGTCTTTCTTCGAAATGCCGATGATTAGAACGTGATTTCTTACATTTTGTTGCACCCATATATATATGCATGATTCTATCTTGTGAACTGCTAGCTATTGCTTTCCACTGACATAAGTAATATCATCTTTATTATGTGTAGGAGATGCCGAGGTGTTATGTCGTGTACGTCGGTCGGGTTCCAGGTGTGTACGAGGAGTGGAAAGACTGCCAGAAGCAAGTGAACAACTTCTCGGGCAACAACTACCAAGGCTATCAGAGTAGAGAGGTGGCGGAAGAGAAGTGGAGGAGGCATGGAAGGAAGAAGTGGAGGAACTTCCTCGTGATCACCACCTTGTTGATCTTCATTGTAGGTTATGTGTTCTACTTCATCTAGGTAGAGCTACGTCGTTGGAGTTGTAATGTGATTGTGAACTTGTACTCGAAGGTGTAATGTGATTGTGAACTTGTACTCGGAGGTGTGAACTTGTCGCACAAACACTTGATGTATGAACTTGTATGTCATGATTGATGTGTAATGTATTGTATTCATGTTGGTTCTATTATGCTTTGGCAAATTGCAAGTTTCTGAAATATTATGTGCTCTTTATACTGTATTCTGGACTATATTGTATATTTGAATATCTGTATATTATTATTTATAGTGGTCTGTAAAACTTGAATTTCGAAAATATTACCGGAGGCGCATATAGGATACTATAGGAGGCGCATATACTATGAATATCCGAGGCGCATTGTAAAACATATGCGAGGCGCATATGATATGCGCCTCCTATACTTCACATATACGAGGCGCATATCGATATGCGCCTCGCATAGAGGCGCATATCATATGCGCCTCGCATAAGAAATACCCGAGGCTTGAAGCTAGAGGCGCATATGATATGCGCCTCGGATAGGCTTTTAGGTGCGCCTCGCATAGGCTTTTCTCTAGTAGTGCGGGGAAGTGCCCCCGGAGCCATCTACATCGATATCCATCGCCATCTTCATCACCGTTGCTGATTACCATGATGAGGAGGGAGTAGTTCTTCCTCGAGGCTAAGGGCTCTACCAGTAGCTATGTGTTCATCTCTCTCTATGCATGGTCATATTGTGATCATGAGCTTTGTAATCAAGTAGATCTACCTTGCTACTCAAGTGATTTAATAGATCTCTGCTCTCCCCATGTGTGTGAAAGTGACAGCATGCACGCCATGGTGGCACTTAGGTTTGAGTCTACATAAATACTCTTTGTGCTTTAATAGATCTATGCTTTCCCCACGTGTGTGAAAGTGACAGCGTGCATACCGTGTGTGGCACTTTGGCTAGATTGAATATTTGTTATGAGTTATATTTGGAGTTGGATGTCTCTATGAAATTGTGGTGTTTGTTGGAACCATCTAGCGCTCAAGGTGACAATGTGGGGTTATCTAGATTGGGGAAGGCGTACTTTGAGGTGTGCTGCTATAGCCCTACCATGGATTAGAGTGTCCAACCAAAGAGTAGTTAAGAGTAGTATCATGAAGAGGGGATATTTATATGAGAGAGTGTTCACTAGTGAAAGTATGATCCCTAGGCCTTGTTTATAAGCATTGAAACACCGTTTGCTACTAGATCTGTTGCATGTTTGCTTGCTTTAGTCTTTACCTCACTCACACACACGTTACCCCATGTCAACAACAAGTTAGAAGCTCTTTTCTGGCACCATTACCACTTGTATTTCACTATCTCTTCGTCGAACTAGTGCACCTATACACCTGACAAGTGTATTGGGTGTGTTGGGGACACACGAGACTTCTTGTATCTTGATTGCAGGATTGCTTGAGAGGGAATACCTTTGACCACTTCCTCTCTGAGTTCGATAAACCTTGGGTGATCCATTTAAGGGAAACTTGCTGCTGTGTTACAAACCTCTGCACTTGGAGGCCCAACAATTGTCTACAAGAATAGAAGTGCGTAGACATCAAGCTATTTTCTGGCGCCGTTGCCAGGGAGGTAAGGTAAAAGGTACTCACATACTCTTGGTGTGTGAGTGCTCGAAGTTATTTCCTTTAGATTCTGCAATCTTGTCTTTTTTTTCTTGTTTTCACTAGTTAGGCTTAATGGAAAACAACAAAAAAATTAGAGAGCTTTATAGTGTTTATCTTGAGTTAGGACATGAAGTGTTTGAAGAGAAAATTAAAAAACCTATGAAACTTTATTTGCATGCTAATAGCAATGTTATTAGTATGAATTCTTTGAACACCATTATTTATAATGCTATGGAAACGTCTAAGCTTGGGGAAGCTAGTTTTTATGAAAATGATCTTTTTAGTTCCCTAGCTTTGGAAGATAGCTATTCTATTGCTTATGATGATACCAAACCTCCAATATATGATGATTACAATGATGAATATGATATTTTCAGTCCACCTACTATTGAGGAGAAAGTTAATTATGATAACAATATGCCTCCAATATTTGATGATTATGGTGATTAGAATAGTAATGATAGATATTTTGTTGAATTTTCTCCCACTATGATTAATAAGAATGACTATGCTTATGTGGAGAGTAATAATCATTTTATGCATGTGGCTCATGATAAGAATGTTTTATGTGATATTTATATTGTTAATTTTGTTCATGTTGCTACTGAAAGTTATTATGAGAGAGGGAAACATGGTTTTATGCATCTCAAAAATATTAAATTTCCCCTCTTTATGTTGAAAGTTTTGAAATTACACTTGTTTTGCTTTCCTATGCTTGTTGCTTTGTGCTTTCATGACTTGTTTCTTTACACGATTCCTATGCATAGGAAGTGGGTTAGACTTAAATGTGTTTTGAATTTGCTTCTTGATGCTCTCTTTTACTTCAATTCATATTTCTTATGTGAGCATCTTCTCAAACTATCAAGCCTAACTTAAAGGCGTTAAAGAAAAGTACTTGTTGGAAGATAACCCAAGAGTTTTCTTGAGTCTTGGAAGTTATTACTTCTGTAATGACCTCTCCTTATCATTTTTGTTTTCTTTTTGTGCCAAGAATGACCTCTAATGAGAGGGAAGTAAGATTTGGGGAGTTGTTGTCCCGAAACATATTTCTGTCCACCATAAAAATTTGTGAGGAGTCTCTATAACTCGGATTGAGCTGCAAATTTACGAATAAATCCCCCAGTATGTTAGATAACTTTCATTCGTTCAACACTTTTTGATTTGAGCAACGAAAGGTCTTCAAAAAAATTGGTTTCTACCTGCTGGTCTATTTTCACAGATTTCTGCCATTATTTGCATTTGCTTCTTATTGATTCCTTTTTGGGTTCTTTTGGGAAATTAAGCTTTTTGAAGGATTTGCTACATTAGCTTGTGTCTTTACTGAAATTTTTTCTGTTTTGAAACTAAACCCAAAGGTCTATTATCTTTTGAATACACTAATGTTGCTAATGAAGATTGTGTGAAGTTTTGTATGAAGGAAAATTTGCAGGTGTAGAGAAAGAATGATGTAATGAGGTAAATAATGGACAAAAGCTCAAGCTTGGGGATGCCACCCCGTGTCACCCCAAGAAATATTCAAGAGGTATAAGCGTCAAAGCTTGGGGATGCCCAAGGCATCCCCTTCTTCATCAATAAAAAGCTCAGGTCTTTCTAGACACTTCATTTTTATTGTTTCATGCATTGTTGTGTTGTTCTTGGAGCGTCTTAGTTTTGGTTTTTGGTTTTTGTTTTCTTAGTTTTCTTGAGTAAGTTGGTTGGTTACACCACACTTCTTTTGGAGAGAGACACACTCTGTTTCCATTGCCTAGAACACTCTAGTTTTCACTCTTATTGTTTTATGAGTGTTCACTTTTGCTAGCACTGCATTCAGCCTTAGTTTTCTTGTGCTTTCAGCTTAGAACTTTTTAGTTCTTCTTTTTGGATTTGTGAGACAAGCTCATTGATCTTTATTGATTATTATCTTTGTGAGTTGTTTCAAATAAGTTGTTTGGTGTTGGAAAAGAGTAGAAAGTTTCATGTTTATAGTGGTACAAAAGGGAGCTTGTTTTGACTGTGGCTTAGACTTTGTCATGTCATGCTAGATGTCGTTTTGACCTTATACATGATTATTTCTGTAGCATGACTTGTTACAAACAATTATGATTGCTTAATGTGCCTTGAAGGAATCATGCGTTGTTTTAGCATACAAAAGCATAGTATTGCGGTATTCTCCTTTGATGCTTTGTTTGGGTTGACTTGGCACATGCTCACACCATGTTATGACTATGAAAAAGTCACCATAGCCTCTATGATCATTTAGTCCTTGACTTGTAGTACCACTTTATGCTTTGATTAGTAATGCTTTGTTGCACTGCATGATTATGGCCATTATGCTATCTTAGTTGGTTGCTCCCAGTCTTTTGCTAGCCTCCATTTGTATGAGTAAGCTCTACTCATGCTTCCAACTCCCAAGAAACCATGTTTTTCCAAAGTGTCCACTATAAATTCCTATGCATGGTGTGTTACACCATTCCAAGTATATTCTTGTTTTCAGCTATCTTCCAATTAAAAACTATTTTGTTATGTGAAAACTTAGTGATTAAAGCCCTCACAAACTTGTGAAAACTTAGTGATTAAAGCCCTCACAAACTTGATGGCACACTTTATATTCTTTGCCCCTAATAAACTTTAACCATTGTGTCATCTATGTTGTATATGCTTGCACTTATACGTTGGAATTATCAGAATCGTGTTGTCACGGGGAACGTTTTCAACATTGCACCTATACTTTGTACTCGGTTGATATCATGCTCTTTTGTCTATGGATGCCACCGGTGTGAAATAAAAAGGGATCTTGTAAGTCCATGGAGTTTGTATTTTGTGTTAGAGAAACGCCTAGGCCGCTAGCCTAAGCCATGCCTAATCATGGTGGAAACTTGTAGCATCACCATAGTGAGCTATCTATGAAGCATCCTCAATAAAAATCTATGCATATAGTAAATAAAAAGATCGCTGAGATGCTCATTGTCTGCTTGCCTTGTCATTTTGGTTATGGGATAGCTCTTGTACCATGTGCAAGGGTACCTGCTGTGTTCTCTATGATATGCAAATACTTACAATGACAAGAACTTACAGGTGACTGAAGTTGCGTAGCATGAGGTGTGGCCCTCGTATTCAAGGGACTTGAGATTGCCAACTTATACTCTGTCAAGCATATACTCCATCTTTGTTCACTTTAACCTTAATGAATTAAAGATGCTTATGATAGGGGAAATGAGGGCCGAAAGCTAACAAGTACCATATTTTTTGGAAGCTCTTTTTGAAACTTGATATCCCCGCTTCCTTTATAAAAGGCCTTTCTTCCACCATTATTTTAGTCTCCACCTTCTACCTTTAGGCACCATTAAGAGAGCATAGTTGTCATTCTGTGTGCAGTGTTCCAAAGCTTATTGATTGATGCATATTGTGATATTACTTGTTCTTGTGCTATTTGTTTCTAGTCACCCTTGTGAACTTTGAAGGTGTCCTATGCATATATTTGCTACTCTATGAGGGACAAGATGAATGCCACTATGCCATGTTTTCTGTATGTGAAACAAACAAACGTTTTTCAATGCATGTTATTCATGATCTTTGTTTGTAGCCTTTCATTTTGTATGCATAGTTACTTTGTCCCATTGCTAGAACTCCATATTTCCTGCACATATTTAGAGTTCGTTGATCCCAGCTTTCAATGCTTGCAAATGGTTTGATCATAATTGTGATGGTGCATGTCACCTCAAAAATTATTATTTTATCACTTACCTACTCGACAACAAGCATGAGTTAAGCTTGGGGATGCTTGATACGTCAGGAACGTATCTATAATTTTTTATGTTCCATGTTTGTTTAGTATCTACTTTGCTTTTCTTTGTCTACACTTTTTGAGGTGTTTTTATATTTTTTCTGGAACTAACCTATTAACAAGTTGCCATAGTGTCAGTTGCCTGTTTTCTTCTGTTTTTGGTTCTAGAAAGGCAGAAAATCAATATTCTCAGAATTGGACGGGACAAAAGCCACAATCAATATTTTACTGTGGGCGACATGAAGTCAGAAGAGAAGACGAGACGGAGGGGCGCCATAGGGCGCCCGAACCCCCCTAGGCGCGGGTGCGCCCAGCCCGCGCCTGGGCAGGGTGTGGCCCCCTGGCGGGCCCCTTGCCTCGCCTCCTTCGCCTATAAGAAGCCCCCGGGGAGAAAACACTAAACAATCCATCATACTTCCAGAAAATAGTCCGTAGCGCCGCCGCCACCGAAAGGGAGATTCGAGGGACATAAAGTCTCTGTTCCGGCACCCTGCCGGGATGGGGAAGTGCCCCCGGAGCCATCTCCATCAATCTCCATCCCCATCTTCATCACCGTTGCTGATTCCCATGATGAGGAGGGAGTAGTTCTTCCTCGAGGCTAAGGTCTCTACCGGTAGCTATGTGTTCATCTCTCTCTCTCTCTCTCTCTCTCTCTATGCATGGTCATATTGTGATCATGAGCTTTGTAATCAAGTAGATCTACCTTGCTACTCAAGTGCTTTAATAGATCTCTGCTCTCCCCATGTGTGTGAAAGTGACAGCGTGCATGCTATGGGACACTTCGGTTTGAGTCTACATAAATACTCTTTGTGCTTTAATAGATCTATGCTTTTACCCACGTGTGTGAAAGTGACAACGTGCATACCGTGTGTGGCACTTTGGCTAGATTGAATATTTGTTATGAGTTATATTTGGAGTTGGATGTCTCTATGAAATTGTGGTGTTTGTTGGAACCATCTAGCGCTCAAGGTGACAGTGTGGGGTTATCTAGATTGGGGAAGGCGGACTTTGAGGTGTGCTGTTATAGCCCTACCATAGATTAGAGTGTCCAACCAAAGAGTAGTTAAGATTAGTATCATGAAGAGGGGATATTTATATGAGAGAGTGTTCACTAGTGAAAGTATGATCCCTAGGCCTTGTTTCTAAGCATTGAAACACCGTTTGCTACTAGATCAGTTGCATGTTTGCTTGCTTTAGTATTTACCTCACTCACACACGTTACCCCACGTCAACAACAAGTTAGAAGCTCTTTTCTGGAACCATTACCACTTGTATTTCACTATCTCTTCGCCGAAATAGTGCACCTATACACCTGACTTGTGTATTGGATGTGTTGGGGACACAAGAGACTTCTTGTATCTTGATTGCAGGATTGCTTGAGAGGGAATACCTTTGACCACTTCCTCCCTGAGTTCGATAAACCTTGGGTGATCCACTTAAGGGAAACTTGCTACTATTCTACAAACCTCTGCACTTGGAGGCCCAACAACTGTCTACAAGAATAGAAGTGCATAGACATCAAGCTGACATCTACGCCCCCCAATATAATTTGGGGCATAGGGATTCTTGACTCACGCCGCTTCAATGCAGCTCTGATGCTCAAATGGGTGTGGCGTATTCTCCGGGATGACGGAGGGTTGTGGCTCCAACTAATTAAGGACAAATACCTCTTGGGCCACCCCTTCTAGCATGTGAGCGTCGAGAGGGCTCCCAGTTTTGGCGAGCCATCCAGGACATCAAACATGCCATCCGGAGGGGAGGGGGACTCTTCAACATGGGCGACAGGAAAGAGACTCTTTATTGGCTAGAACCTTGGCTAGCAAACCTCTCCTCTATGCTAGGATTTCCTGGCCCTATTCGCCATTTTCGCAGCTCCCTAGATGTTAGTGGCCGAGGCGGAACAAGGGGGTACCTAGAACATCCCGTTCCGAAGGACCTTTAGCTTCACCGAGGCCACTGACTTCAGATATGTGGGACGTTCTTCCCGCATCCCTCTCAAATGAGAGGGATAAGGTATCTTGGCATCATTCTCCTTCGAAAGCTTTTTTGGTCAGCTCGGCTTACATGACCCTCTTCCAGGGACTAGGACTCGCGTGGATGACGAATAACATAACGGCCCTTACCCCTTAGCTTGAGGATTTTTTCTGTGGTAGCTATTGCTGAATTGCCTCCCTTCAAAGGTAGAGGTGTCAAAACATAACAGCCCTAGCAACGGGCTGTGTCCATTATGTTGGACGACATAAACATGCCCCCACATTATGTTAACGTGTCCTGATGCTCAGTTTCTATGGAGCCTTATCCGGCAAGCTCTTGGTCCAACATCGTAGGCTCAAGATCTTGGAGAGTTTCTTGAAACGGAGACGAATTGTGACGGGGGGAGGCGCCACCTCTTCTGTCTACTGTTTGCGGCCCTAACATGGATGCTGAATAAGATGATTATAGAGAAGATCTTTCCAAGATGTGCTTCTGACTTTGTTTTTTCTTTTCTTGCTTACCTTTAGCAGTGGTACCCGCTATCTAAGCAACAAGACTGGGAGCGCTTGGACAGCATCCTGCAGGCATTGAGGTCGTTAGTTCATCTCTTTGCGGCTCTTGATAGTCTCACCCCCGAGGATCCTGGGTAGTGGACGTGCTTCCCCACCTTTTGTTTTCATTTGGGCGTTGCACTGTAGCCCCAGCGGAACTTTCTATTTCTTTTGGTGCCTAGGCGCCGGTGCTACTTGTGAATGTTGTACTTGGATGTTACTTTATTTGTAAAGCGGTACAAAAGCCTATTTCTATTCAGCCATTCAGAGATAAACAAAAACTTTTTCCCTACGCGCTAACCCCAAGATCTACCGAGGTATAAGACCACGAGGATTACCACTAGACGCGCGGTTGCGGAGTACTAATGAAGCGCTTCAGTTTATGTTGGAGATATGCCTGAGAGGCAATAATAAAGTGGTTATTATCATATATTCATGCTTATGATAAATGTTTACATACCATGCTATAATTGTATTAACCAGAAACATTAATACTTGTGTGATTTGTAAACATGTAAGAGTCCCTAGTAAAGCCTCTTGTTAAACTAGCTTGTTGATTAATATATGATCATGGTTTCCTGATTGTGAACATTGAGATGTTATTAACAACAAGGTCATATCATTAGGAGAATGATGTGATGGACATACTCCTATAGTTAAGCGTAGCATAAGATCAGGTCATTCAAATAGTTCACTTGCTATAAACTTTCAAATACATAGTAACCTAAATCCTTCGACCATGAGATCATGTTAATCACCATCACCGGATGGATGCTTTGATGACACCAAACACCACTTCATAACTGGGTGGTTATAAAGGTGGCATTGAGTGTTCGGAAAGTATGTGTTGAGGCACATGGATCAAGAGTGGGATTTGTCCATACATATGACAGATAGATATACTCTAGGCCTCTCGGTGGAATGTCATGCAATTAGCTTGCAAGCATGTGACTGTCTCACAGGGGATCACATATCACAGGAACAAGAAAAGAGTACTTGTCGATAACAAGGTTGAACTAGGTATGCAGAGATACCAACGATCAAACCTCAGATAAGTAAAGTATCACGAGATAAAGGGAAATTGGTATCGTATGTAAATGGTTCATTCTATCATGAAGTAATCAAAAAAATATGTGGGAGCCATATGAATTTCCAGATTCCTCTATTGGTTATTGATCGGAGAAGAGTCTCGATCATGTCTGCATAATTCACGAACTGTAGGGAGACACACTTATGGATTCGATGTTGTTTAGTAGATATGGAAAGTGAGTAAAGAGACCGAATGTAGTTCGGAGTCTTGGATGGGATCCGGGATATCACGAGGAGATCCGGAATGGCCCGGAGAATAAGATTCATATAAGGAAAGTCCAATTCTGGAGTTCATGAATGGTTTCGGTGTTTTCACCGGAATGTTCTAGAAGGGTCTAGAAGGTCCACCGATCTGGAGAGGGAAGGGTACATGGATGTGTCATGACAAAGTGGAATGGTTGCATCATGTCCTAGGTCACTTGGTTGGACACTTGGAAGAGAGAAATCAAACTCTAGTTTGAAAGTCAAAAAGCCAGTTTGAAAAAGTCAAACTAGAACATTGGTTTCCAAGTGGATGGAGGACTCTCCCTTGAGTCCTCCCTCTCCCTTGATTCCTCCCTCTCCCTTGCCCCGGCCTAGAAGTGTAGTTGGGGGAGGACTCTCCTCCCCCCAAACCGCCCCTCCCTCTCATAAATAGAGGGGAGGGGGCGCCCCCCTTGAACCCCACTAGAAACCCTAGGTTGGTCGCCGCCCCCATCTCTAGTTGCGGCAGATCTAGATCCTCCTCTAAACAGTTGCCAACTATCTAAACCCTAGTTTACGACCACCTCTAAACCTCGGCCCTCTAAACCCTAGATCCTCGGAACTCCCTCTACTCCACCATACCTGCTCCGGCTTAGGTGAAGCTCTCGGGATCTCCCCTCTACTTCCAACACCACGCCGTTGTGCTGCCAGAATCGCGAGGAGAGAGCTACAACCTCTGCTGCCTGCTGGAACAAGGGAGAGGAAGGTCTTCATCGAGTACCGTACGTGTGACCGACTACGGGAGCGCTGCCAAAACGCAGCGCTAGAAGGATCATCTACGCGATCTTGAGATCAGTAAGTGAACGACTACATCACCCACGAGAATCTTCTCTCGTTAACCGCTTTGGAATCTTCGAGGGTGAGTACTCTATCGACTCGTTGCTACAATCTAGTAGATAGATCTTGGCTTGTGTGTGTTCATGCAATAGATTTTGTTTTGTTTTCCATTCTACAAACCCCTAGAGTGGTATTAGAGCCGTGTCTATATGTAGATCTGTTGCACGAGTAGAACACAATTGTCATTGTGGGCGGTGGTGCTTTTATTATCAATTGCTTCCTGTGTACTTTGCATCTTGTGGGATGGTGGGATGAAGCGGCTCGGGCTAACCTTACATGACATCGTTCATAAGACTTGCTCCACGGTCTACATTCAACTTGTATTGCATAAGTGGCTTTGCGGGTGTTTGTCTCTCCCATCACATTAAAGATTCAATTTATAACAGGCACTTGATAGTTCATGCATCAACATTGTGGTTCTTGTTCAGAAGTTAGAACGGTTCTTGTTCGAAAGCCCCAAACAACGTAAAACATGCAAAGAAAATTAGAGGCGTATAACTTTGTTTTGCAGGGGTGTGTTGTGATGTGATATGGCCATGATTGTGATTATATATGATATATGCAATGATCCTTATTATAAGTCGGCAACCGTCAGGAGCCTTATGGTTGTCTTTTAATTTTGTTAAGACCTGCGTGTCTATTATTCAAAGTATTTGTAATAGTTGATGCTGGTGGACGACAACCATGAAGCGGTGCCATTGACCTTGACGCCATGCCGGTGATAATGGAGATCATGTTTGTTCTTGAAGATGGAGATCGGAAGCACAAGAAGAAAGGCCATATCATATCACATATTATGAATTGCATGTGATGTTAATCCTTTTATGCATCTTGTATTGCTTACATCACGGCGGTAGCATTATAATATGATCCCTCTCATAAAATATCAAGTAATAAAGTGTTCATCCTTAGTTAGAACCGTTACCAAGACTCGTTGTTTTGAAGCACCACGTGATGATCGGGTGTGCTAGATTCAAAGTGTGTATACAACAGGAGCAAGCCAGATTTGCTCATGCATAAACTAAGGTTAATATTGACGAGCCTAGCATGTACAGACATGGTCTCGGAACACGGATCATCGAAAGGTAAAGCATGAGTCATATAGTAGATATGATGAACATGTTGATTGTTCGCCTTTAAAACTACATCATATCTCGTGATGATCATACTTGGTGTAGTGGATTTGGTTCATGTGATCACTAAAACAATGTGAGGGATATTGTTTTGAGTGGGAGTTCAACAGTAATATGATTAAAAGTTGAACACTATTTATTATAAATTAAATCAAAGTGAATTTGCATAGTTGTTGTAGTCATTGGCATCCATTTACCACCTTGCGCTTAGTTATAACTGAGATAATAGAACTATAAAATTCTGGTAGTTACTTTACGAACTGATATCGTATTGTTTTGAAGTGTTAATCTAAATTTTAAAAGTCATATTGCAAACTTTCAATAAGTTCTGGTTACTCGGTAAAATTTAATAATTGGTATTAAATCAAGAGTAACAATTCCAGTATTAGTATATAAGTATCATGTTTGTCTCCATGATTTTTGATATTTTAAAGATTGTTTTAATATCAAGGTTATCGGGGAGCTGAAAGAATTGTTTCAGAAACCATCATGTGTGGAAGATATTGCGATGTCTGAAACAAAGTTTTGGTTGCAACATGATGGAGTATAATATGGAAAGATTTATGTTCTCATATTAGATGAGAATTTGCAAAAGGTTGGAGACGCTGGTCGTCCTAATCCTCCAAAAGGTTTTGGAGAGCAACATTATACTCGTGATTCATCATTATAAGCTAAAGTAGCTTAATCATGAATATTTCCATGATAAGGATAAATATAAGATGTAGGTAAAATGTTTTACTACGCTAAAAATATTACTAAAGAATGGAATTTGAAAGAACACCAAAACATTTGATGATGGTGATCCTCTAACATCTTTGAAATTTGGGTACAATAATTTTTTGTGATCCTCTAACATCTGCTCGAACTTCAACCTCTCCTTTTCACTTTCACAGTCTCTCTTTGCATCAGCAATGGCCCGACCAAGATCATCAGCGGGCTCATCTGATGCCCATTCTTCAGCTTCTTCTTATTCATTGTCTTCCATTGCATTATCACCGTATTCAGGGAACCTAGGATAGTTTTCATCATCCTCTTATTCTTTGTTGCCTTTCATAATAACCCCTCTTTCTTCGTGCTTGGCCCAACAATTATAGCCGGACATGAAACCAGACCAAAAAAGTTGGGTGTGAAGGATTTTTTGAGGAAGAGTAATCCTTCTGATAGTCACCCCATGGACAACACATTAAAACCATTATACTTGTTTGCCTCGGCCACATCGAGAAAAGAACACATGCCTTTAATGAACTCGCTAGTGCGCGGTCAGCGTACATCCATGGTCGACTCATCTGCATTATATAAGTATATCAAAGGCAATCATGATGTTAAAATTAGTACTGGTCTAAAAATAAAAGCACACATTGATACTTTGGCTCCGTATGCGACGACATACTACGTACTAAAACTATGCACTGATTTAAAAACTTTTTACTCCATCTTTAGTTCCGGCTGGAGACACCAACCGGGACTTAAGGGGTTGCGGCAGACTGGGGCCGGGGTGAGCCCGTTTAGTCCCGGATGGTGTCTCCAACCGGGACTAAGCATTTAGATTTATTTAATCATGGGTGGCGACAGTATTCTGTGAGTGTCGACACTATGCCGTGAGTGGCGACACTATGCCAGTGAGTGGCGACACTATTTTAGTGGGTGGCGGCACTATGACAGGGGTGAGTGTCTATATTATGTTGTGAGTGTCGACACTATGTTTTGCCGCTTAATCTATAAATAGGCAATATGCATCCTTGTGAAGTTATAAACTATAAGATGGTGTGCGAGAGCAAGGACACCACTACGGCGAAGCTTCCTGAAGATGTCTTAGGATCCCGTACTCAGACATCTTCAAGGAGCTCGTTATAGAGGCACTTCCTAATAAGTTATATTTGTTAGCTCCCTGGTGTATTGATTTAGCTAGAGAAATTATAAACTGCAAAATGGTGTAAGAGGGACACCACTACGGTGGAGCTTCTCGAAGATGTCTTAGGATCCCGTCCTCAAACATTTTCGAGGAGCTCGCCATAGAGGTAATCTCATATATTGATCTCGAGGAGCTTCTCGAATATGTACTGAGATAGGGTGTCTTATTATGAAGCTTTTGTGAATTAATCCTATATTTGTTACAATTTGTAAGTTTGCTGAACACAGGTAGAAGAAGAAGGGCATTTTGCTGTTGTATGGTGGCATCATGCATCTGTGAGTAGTTGTATTAGGATGAACCAATGTTTCTATGTGTTGTAGTAGTGGTAGTAGCTAGCTAGGATGAACTCATGTATCTCTGTGCTTCTATGAATAAAATGCATTTCGAGACTATGTGCCAAAACAAGATATAGATAGAATTCACATATTGAAAATGATATTGAGCTTGGAGTTTATCACATTAATACAAGATAGATAAAATCCAAAGTAATACAAGTTTATCTCATGTTATTATTACAAAAATTACTACCAAACTAAACCCACAAATTCCTCTACTTCTAGAGAATGAAATAAGCTAAACAAGCAATGAAAGATGAAAGGATTAAATTGCTACCCTTTTAGAAACCCTTGGATATTGGAGGCGCCACCAAATCTTGTGAAAAAATGGGATGAACTCGAGCTTGAGAGAAAAGAGAGAGAGAAGGCAGCTTGAAATGGAGTATTGCCCGGACAGGAAGAGGAAGAAGATATAAGATGGATATTAGTACCGATTGGTGTCTTCAACCGGAACTATAAGTTCATCTTTAGTCTCTGTTAAAGACACCAACCGGGACTAAAGGTTCCGTTCGAACATGGACTAATGAATGTGTACCCTGCGGCTGATTCTAGCTATAACTAGGGCTTAGTCTCAATTTGTAACAAAACCGAGACTAATGCTCCGAACCAAAAGCTCGTTTTCTACAAGTGATTTCTTGGAGAATAGTCAATGCCCGAAGAAATCTGATCGTAGAGGTATGGTCAAAAAATGGAAGGCGCTCAATTGGATGATTCTAGATGCATGTACTTTTCCTAGCTAGGATCGCAAGTTACGAAAATCTCGATGCTGCCATATACCGACATATTTTCTTTTGGAAGACCGGCTCGTGCGTGCAGTTCGCCGTGGAGGTGGAGGCGAAACTAAAATTTAGGGTCCTTTGCTAAAAATAATTTTTGATATACATGTGTGAAATGATGAAGAATAAATACTTATTTGCAATATTTATATAAAATGACAATGTTTACATATTATCTTCAAAAAAAAATCGTGTATTTTTAGAAGCCAGTCAGTGACAATAAAATAAATATCAATCTCATTCAATAACTTCTTCTCGATGCTGGATCATAAATATCCACAATAATTGGTTTCTCATTAACACTAGCAAATTTTGTAGGAGATGAATCAAATGCGGCATCATGATTACTTACATTGTTATTACCTGCGTTGATGTCATCGTTCTCCTCTGTACCAATATCATCCTCTAGATCAACATTACCCTATTCGCCAACAAGAATTAGTGCTAACTCAACTGAATTTTTCGAAGTGCTCGTGTTACTATTTAAAAATTTATGAAGGGATCCTCTATGTGAGTCAATCAACTTCTGTTCTTCCTTCCTCTTTTTCCTTTTCTTAGCACCGGAATCAGGTGCCATAAACAATTAACCACGCTAAAAATATGAAGAAAAACTACTAATTAGAACAAAAATTAGGGGCAATGTTAAACTGCAGAAGACTGAGATTAGAAATTCAGAATTTGGACATGCAAACACTGAATGGCCAAGGCGATACGAGAGGCACGCCGCATACAGAGGGCGAGGGTACGAGGCGATGGGCGATGATCGGCCAACGGGCGATGGCGTGTTGCTTGCCGCATGCGGGCCTTCCTACGATCGAGAGTGCAGCGTCGAGTAGAGGTCGAGGCACAACCAGCATACGGTGTGCCTTCATATGATATGATCCAAGAGATCGATAGCTGATTTGGTCGTTAAGTACGTGTTGCAGTGATGAACACCAAATGTAAAATCGTATGTGTGCGTCTAGAAAAGTAGAGGGCCCAATTTAGCCAATAAGAAGCCCGAAACTAATCTAAAAAAGAAAAAAGAAACTCGAAACTTCTATTCTTTAATTTTTTCTGAGATCTATTATAACCCATATATGCAGCACATATCTGGAGAGGGTCCCCTAAAATTTTGGGCCCGGGGAGGCCGGCCCTGGGTGGAGCAGGCCAAGATCTTATCCCTCGGCGCCTGCGTCGCGGTCATCATCGCCGGCGCCTTCCGTCCAAGGATAGAGTATTTCATATTATAAGAGGTATTGGCAAACTAATTTGATTTGCCAAAACTTCTTATGTTATGAAAAAGAGGGAGCACGTATCAAGGTTTATGCATTAGTCTTTATCGTGAAATTAAACTAGATCTGTTCCAATATTTGAGACTTTCTTTATATATATGAGTGGATTTTCTATCATGGGATACATATACACACCCTCCCAAAGTCAACTATTGTTGTTCCAAGATCCGTGGATTAACATGTGAGGTTTTGGCTTAAAACGGAATAGAAGAAGTACCTATCGAGCACGAGAAGTACTGACCAAATTTTACTTCATCGTCAGATATCAAGATCTTGGCTTGTTGTAACAAGCTCTGGTGCATATGTCACCTGTATATAGATAGATACTGTAGGATCCTTCTGAGCATGACTAGCTAGGTGCCACGATGAAACAAATTAGTGCGTCGAGAGCAAATTCCTATCAACAAACAAAGCACATAAGCCTTTGGGTGTTGGGTGTTCCCTCTACCATCCTTCCTGAAGGGCGTTGGGTGTTCCCTCTACCTTCTTCCATAGCATACCGGGGGAAACCCTAGGATTAGTCCGGGCAACAATGTCTGCATTGTCGCTTTCCTTTTTGAAGGTGTTGCATGGTACGGGGCGTGTCGGAGTGCGAGGAGCGTGGTGGTCATCCTCCGGTGTGTGCAACGGTTGCGCGACATCGCCGTTTTCGTCGAGCCGTCGTTGTCGGCATTGTTTTCTTTTCTTCTTTCTCTTGTTTTTCCTTTTGAGCTTTGTTGTGCTGTCTGCCCCAACTTTGGTCTCGTGGTTGTTCCGGTTATACTTTGGGCGTTGTGTTGTCTGACCCAATAGCGATCTCACATGTGTGCTTTATTTATAAAACGATGTGAAAGCCTGTTTCGAGGATTAAACGACACGTCACATTGGTATACTAATTGTTTTCCTGGCACCATATACAAATTGAAATGAGAGAAAAAAGTGCCTGGATGGATACTAAATTAGTAAGATTTGTATAGTGCTGGAGAAAATACAACGGTGTACCGATGCCACCGGTAGGTTAGCGGGAGTGAGAGCACGCACGACCAATCATCCGACCTCATCATCTTCTCCCTATCCTCGTTATAATTCTTCCTCTACTTCGACCTATGCTCAAGTTGGGAATAGCGGATTTTCCTCGGGAGTGGGAATATGTGTGATGTGTGCTTTGTTGAAAAAAAACATGTGTAATGTGAATATCCTCCACCTAATGACATGTCATTGCCATGCCACAACTCTGTTGCTTCAATCAACCACGATATTTTGTGCACTGCAGGCGTTAATGGATACAAATTATTCATGTACTCCCTCCATTTTAAGGCTTAAGGTGTTCTTGTTTTGCGTGTTTTTTCTTTGATCAAGAATTACTCTAAATACGTAAAGAGTTTTGGTATAAAACTAGTATCACTAGAAAGTATTTTTCAATATGAATCCAACGGTACTAATTATGTATAATATAATCAAGATTTTGTTGCTCAATTCTTTTGGTCAAACTTTGCTTTGGAAAGCGTATGCGCCTTAAGCCTTGAAATGGAGGTAGTAGTACCTTGTTGAGTCCTAAGGATGGCATGACCGATTGTTGGATGCATATTAAACATACCTCCGGTCCGAATTAACTGACGCGCGGGTCATTTTGCAAAAACGTCCTTATACAATCTCCAACAAACCTCACAGTCCGCATGAGCCGTCTTCCTCATTCATCGCTTGCTCCGCTTCCATGGTTCGCCGCCGTCACCCTGCCGCAGGCTGCTGCTGCACCTCCTCCCTCCCTCCCCCTCCCCCCGCCACACCCTCCCTCCCCACGCCGCCGCTTCCCCCATGATGCACTGCCGCCGCCTAGCTCCTACACTGCTGCCTATTGCGAAGGCACCGCACCACCGCCAAGATTGAACTTTTTCTGTCCAATACACCGCCGCCGCCTTGATTTTCCATGCCTCCTTGCTTGATCTGCGAGTAGAGATACTCGATGTGCTCTATGACGGCGAGGCGAAGCTCCAAGTCACCATCTCGTTCTCACCGACGCCACCAAAGCATAGAGAGGAGATGGCGGACTAGGGGAGTGCTCTCTGCTGCACGCCGGCCCCCATCGCAGTCAGATGCAGCTCCAGGAACTTCTCCACATCGCCGCCAGCAACCTCATCTGTGGCGAGCTCGAAATTTCTCTGGTATGAATCTGAGCTGAGCTCGAAATACTCAAGACTGAATAATAGCAATCTAGGGATTTCAGTAATCAGTAATCTGAATTTTGGTGAAATTCAGATTCAGGATTTGTGTATCATGGGAAAATCCTTCTGACATGAGGGAACTGCTCTTTTGCAGGTTCCATCTGCTTGTGGAGTTCGACGAGGTGAAGAGGAGCTGCAGGAAGTGGCTCGAAGGCCACAACCGGCACCACCGGAAGCCACAGCCGGATCCCCTCAACCCTGCCGACTTGTTCTCGAATCACCACGGTAATCCATACATGCACCCAGCCCTCTCCATGTTTTTGAGTCGTGTGAAACATAAAAAGCTTGAAGAGTATGAAGTGAATTTGATTTTGTGAGAGCCGACAGCGGCACTAGGACGGAAAGCTGATAATTTCAGACTCCCATTTCGTCGGAAACGAGAGGAAAATTATGACATGCTTGATCCATCATGTGCTCTAGTCAGCTTTGGTCTGAAATTGCATCTCCTTTCAGTTATTTTAGACCTTTTTCTCGTCTCGGTTGACTGCCAGTACTATCTAGAAAAACACTTCAAGTTGGTAGCCATGCTCTGTCCTGAGTGTTGGTAGGAGTTAAACTAAACCATAGATCAAGTCCATGAAACTGTAAATGGTACTAGCCATGCTCTGTCCTGAGAATAATAGGAGCAGGTATCAGCTTGCTGTTATCTGAAAACCAAGGAATGTAAATCATTCATTCTAATATACTGTCTTTTTCTTTACTCTCTTGAAACCAGATTGTTTTTTTCTATAAGCCATTTTCCCTCTTTCTTATTTCGAGCATGAGGACAAGGAGTAACTTATTTGCTCTAAGTTGCTTGATGCATATGACAGATAAAAGATTATTTTGATCTAAGTTGCTTGTGGTTTCTTCTTTATTTGCTCTGTTGCTTGTGGCATCTAGTTCTGAATTTCAAACCGAGTTTGATGCATCACAGCTATGCTGCAGCCCCCATTGAACCGTCGCACTCTTTTATTTTGAAGGTAACATGATAATCTCCAATAAGGGTTATTGGTTGTTAAAGCAGCTCCTGTATATCACATCAATCAAGAAATACTTCTGCAAATGCTGGACAAGGTACCGTAGATTCATTGTTATCTCAAATGTTTATATTTCTACTTTAAAGTGCTACTTTTTATTATTTCTGGTTTGAAATTACACGATCGAGTAGGTATGCGAGCATAAAACGATGTTTACTGAAAAAGAACTGACAGTTTACTGAATCTAGATGTTTCCTGATGTACACATGATGTTCCTACTATACCATTGTGCATACACATGATTTAGAGTTCACTTTGGTTCTAGATTTAGAGTTCACTTTGAAAAAAATCCTCTTATTCTTATTCATGACAAGAAAATCTCAAACATGAATTCACTTTGGTTCTAGATTTATAAATGCCTTTATAACTGAGTTTGGCAAAGTTTACAATTAGTCAGCACTTGCACATTCTTGTCATTTTACTAGAGCCATTGATTTACTAGAGCCAAGCTTGTCATTTGGCAAAGTTTTACAATTAGTCAGCACTAGCACATTCTCGTGTCTGAATTTAACTTTAGGTACTGGTACTTCTGTGTCTGAATTTCACTTATGTGTCTGAATTTAACTTCTGAAACTGGTACTTTTGTGTCTGAATTTAACTCATTTAACTTCTGTGTCTGAATTTGTAGAGGTATTCTCACGGATGATGCAATTATTTTCTCATGTGTGCATTCTTATGGAAGTAATGGGAACCTGCTCCCCTACACAATGATCCTGCCATAATCCAGGTACTACTGTGATGCAAAGACCTGGAACTTGCACCATATGAGCTACTTAGCTCTTAATTACCCTGCTAGCATGTTTGTTGATTGTGGCATTTGGAGAACTGTGTTCTTGTTCAGCATTGCTTGTTATAGAAGGGGTTTCAGTTTGGTTTTGCACTTAGTTTGTCTTGCATTGGTTTAAATAGGGGTTGAGCAGGAGTCGACAATTTGGGTTAATTTGAACCTTTTTTAGACCAAACAAACAACTGCTTAATCTGAACCCTTTTTAGCTTTTGCAGATGGGTGACTGCTAACTGAATTGCTATTTGTGGTTTGTGGAAATTATCATGAGAACAAGTGCCAGGTCCATTTAATTCGAGAAAATAGCACATAACACCACGTCTTGGTGTCTCTTTTGCACAGAACCACATGTTGGACTTGTTTTTGCACCAAACACCACATTTGCTTGTAATTATTGCAAGAAACACAAACATTGTAATTAGGCTGGTTAATAGAGAAATTAGAGGAGACTGGGCCCACGAAAGCCAGGTGCATCCCGGTCCAAGAGTCCACGACCGAAAACAACTATCCCCAAACCGCATCGACTCCCCAGTCCTTCTCGACAGCGGCAACCATCTCAAATTTGGATGTAATGAAAAAGAACCTGTGATGACGTATCTTTTGGATGGAGGAGAAAGAAAATTATCTCCTTTGACTCTTTTCTTTTGGATTGATATATCTTGAACCTGGGATATGTGGATATGTTGATCGTACCAAGCTTTTGGATGAATCTTATCCTGTGTACATATATATCTTGTCCTGTGTACGTATATCTTCTCCTATGTATTTTTATATCTTGTCCTGTGTACGTATATCTTGTCATGTGTACTTTTGAATGATAGCTTCCAAAGAATTTGTATTTCTAACTGATTTGGTATGTTCCAATTTGTTTGGGGATGGACCTGGTGTAGTGGACCGGTCTCCTAATTAGTTGTAAAATAAGCTAATGATAATTTCTGTGTTTCTTGCAACAATTACAAGCAAATGTGGTGTTTGGTGCAAAAACAAGTCCAACCTGTGGTTCTGTGCAAAAGAGGCATTAAGATGTGGTGTTATGTGCTATTTTCTCATTTAATTCATATTGTTTCGCAAGTTTCAAGTGCCAGGTTTCAAGAACAGCATGTCACCTTGCAAGATGCTCGAGGTACATGAACTTCCTAGGCTGGAGGTCAGGATATGCAGCAGAGGCGGCAGACAGCGTGGCGTCCCTGGAGAGGTGCATCTGGGAGCGTCGGAGCTCTCCCTGGAGGTGCGGCTCTCCTCCCTTTCCCGCGGCCGCCGCGGCGACGTCCAGTGGCTCTCCTCCTTGGAGCCTGAGGTGGGGCGACCCTGGCGGGAACCCTTTGACGGCGAATGGAGCGACAACGTGGCCGCACGGAGCTGGGGACGGAGGCTGAGAGGCAGTGGACCCTGCCTCGATTGACCCCGCCTCCTCTAGATCGACCCTGCCTCCTCTGCTCCAGCCTCCAGGAGGCCACACCTCCTCTGCTCCTGGAGACCCCACGATCTCCACGATCTGGAGCGAGTCGTGACCGGCAGGAGGCTCGCGATCTGGATCGACCTCGCCTCCTCTGTTCCTAGAGCCAGTCGCGGCCGGCGGGGATGGCGGACGGAGATCACGGAAGATTACAATTTTGAATCGGGGCGAAGATCGCCAAATTTGTAATGGTTTAAATTTACGAGGGTTTATTTGAAATTTGAACTTTGTGAAGAGCCCGCGTCAATTAAATCGGTCCGGAGGTCAATGAACAAAGATAATCTTGGGGAAATTTTGAACAAACAGTAACGTTTCCTTTTTGTTTTGTTTCTCGAGAGCAACCAAACAAAAATCGTGACCAACCAATTCATAAAGCCCAAGCCCATCTCCAGCAGGGTGCAAAGCTGATACATGTTCAAAAGTGAGCCCATATATAGTCGTCTCGCTGGACTCCGTTAGAAGCTTCTGAGACAGCTCAGGAGCAACACACTCTGCTTTGAAGATTTTTAGCGGAGGATGAACGGCGGCGGTGGCAAGAAGTTTGGCGGCGGGCGTGTGCCGACGGGGACGCCTTCGCTGGCGTGGTCTTCGGTGGTGGTGGTTGTCTCCCTCCTCGCCGGGGCCTCCATTGTCCACAACATCTACAAATCCGACATGGTCAGCCATCTTTCATCGTCCTCCACCTTGTCCACGCACGCAACCTGTTCGACGCAATGCCTGCTCACCTCTAATGATTATTTTTATCCCGTAGACCCTTCCGCCGGTGGAGCTCCCTGGCGGAGGAGGCGAGGGACCAAAATGAGACCCAAGTAGATTTGCGTGGCGGGCTACCTGGAGTTCATGCTCGCGTTTTGCATGCGACAAGCCGGTGGGGATGGGGTTTAGTGCCATCTATGGAGTTATTTTATTGTGTATCGTTACATGACTTGAACAAAACAACTCTGAGCTTTTGTATTGTTCTTGTACTTTGCTCTGTACTGTTGCTTGCATTGGTGTGGTTTGACTGCTACAAGATGCCTGATGGCAGGTTTGATACACGCAAAGCATGGAATTATCTTGCAAACAACGCTACTTCACAAATTATTAGGCAATTAATCCTCTTATTTGTTTGATCCAAGGTAATGTCTTCTTGTAGCCATGCATGTCTTGTCAAATGTTATATGCCGCCCGCTGCCGCACCGAGCAGACGTGCTGCGCAACCCGCTGTGCATCTTTTTCGACTTCTTTTTGTGCTTTTGGTCTATTCTTAATGTTAGTTTTTCTGTTTGAATTTTTTTTTTGTTTCTGTGTGTTTTCTATTTCCTGTTCCCAATTTTTCGGGTTTTTTTGTGTCGTTCTATCATATTAAATTTGTTACACTTAGTATTCAAAATATTCACGAGCTTATAAAAAATTGCTCATAGATTCTAAAAATCATGTTACGACATTTGTAAAAATATTCATGATTTTTCAAAATTTGTTAATCGATTCCAAAAATATGTTAAGGTATTCAAATATATTCATAAGGTTAAAAACAATTGTTCACCGGATTCACAAATATGTTCACCAATTTTTTTAAAAAAGTTAATGGGTTCAAAGTAACATTCACCAGATTTACAAGCCCATAGTGCACAACATTTACAAGCCCGACATGGTCAGCTTTGCTTGCCTCACCATCTCTTCATCCTGGCCTATTCATCAACTAGATGTCAAAAATGCATTTCTCAATGGTAATCTAAATGAAACTGTCTACTGTCAACAACCCTCAGGTTTCGAAGATTTCACCCATCCCTCTCATGTCTATCTCTTAAAGAAATCCTTGTATGGTCTTAAACAAGCTCCCCGTGCCTGGTTTCAGTGTTTCTCCACTTTTATTCAAACTATAGGATTTTCTCCATCTCATTCCGACTCCTCTCTCTTTGTCTTTCACACTGACACTCATACCGCCTACCTGCTTCTCTATGTAGACGACATTGTTCTCACTGCCTCTACGCAACATTTCCATGATCATATCATCTCTCTTCTTAGCACCGAATTTTCCATGAATGACCTAGGTCTTCTTCATCATTTTTTGGGTATTGCTGTCACTAGAGACACCCACGGCCTCTTTCTCTCTTAGCGTTAGTATGTTCTTGATCTCCTCACACGTGCTGGTATGCTCGACTGTCATACCTCTCGCACTCCAGTAGATACTATTTTTAAACTTTCTTCCACGGGTGATTCTTTTTCTGATCCTTCATTTTACCGTAGTCTAACTGGTGCACTTCAATATCTCACTATCACTCGTTCTGAAATTTCCTTTGCCGTCCAACAAGCCTGCTTATTCATGCATGATCCTCGCATTCCACACTTTAATCATGTCAAACGCATTTTGCGATATCTCAAAGGTACACTCGATCATGGTCTCCATATAAACTCTTCCTCTCCTACCACTTTGACATCATATTCTGATGCAGACTGGGCTGGTTGTCCGGACACTCGTAGGTCCACGTCTGGATACTGTGTTTTTCTTGGTAACAACTTGGTTTCTTGGTCTTCGAAACAGCAGGTCACAGCTGCTTCGCCAAGTAGTACTGCAGCTTGCACATATGCTTGTCGCTGAGACGATATGGTTGCGCCAGTTGTTATCGGAGCTTCACAGGCCTATTCACTAGGCGACCATTGTTTATTGTGACAATATTTCAGCAGTTTACATGGCAGGCAATCCCGTGCAGCATCGGCGCACCAAGCATATAGAGATTGACATCCACTTTGTACGGGAAAATGTGGCTCTCGGACAAGTTCGAATTCTGCATGTCCCCTCCTCCGCTCAGTTCACGGACATCTTCACCAAAAGACTATCGACTACATCTTTTGTTCATATTCGTTTCAGTCTCAACGTTGTTGAACCACACGTTGATACTGCGGGTGCAATGTTAGATTATAAGTTGGTTTAGGTTTGCTTGTGTCCCAAGTTAGGGTTAGCCGCATTGGCCCCTATATATTCTTTGTAAAACCAAACGTATCAATCATCAATTTATGAGACAAAACATATTCTTTCACTCCGCCTCGCCATCGCATGCTGCCTCCCTCGTCCTCGTCCCCGATGCCTCCTCCTTCTCCCTCCGCCTCGCTGCCTCCTCCTCCCTCATCCTCATCGTCTATCCTCCCACCACATCGTTGCATCCCTCCCTGATCTCATCTTGGATCTCCTACTCCCATCGCCTCGCCTCCTCCTCTCTCCACCTCGCAGCCTCCTACTCGTCCCTCCACCACTGCAGGCAAGCCTCCATATCTCCCTCCACCTCTCTCGCTCGTCCCCTAGAACCCTAACCGACAACGCCTGCAGGTTTGGATCACAGGTATCTCAAGAAATCCGGATCCAGTGCAGGCCGACTAGAGGGCACACTCCAAGATCTGCGGCACATGCGATTACAAGTGCGACTGCGGCACCATCTTCTCCAGGTATCCTGAGTACAATCGACATTTTCTTCACCTTCTTGCATCGTGTGAACATATGGCTTCCATCTTCAAAAAACAATGAACCTACAACACATCTTGTGTGAAGCTCCGCATGTCCCCACTCTATATTCATTTTCGCTGGTAGGCTGTAGTGGCCGAGGCACTAGAGGAAGTGTTATACTTTTTCTCGGCACTACAATTGTCGTACTATTTGTTGTATGGCGATCTTCTCTGTAAATTGTTCTTCAATTATTTTTCGTGAAGTGTGTAGATGTTGGGAAGATCATTTTATTACGTTGCACAATAACCCATTATTTTGCAAAACCACAAGCTTGCATATTCTTCTTAATATTGCCAAATATAGTAGATGTCAGTTGTCATAACTAAGTAAGCTTCATAACTGAGTAGTTTCATCAAGCTGTTTTTATGGACTAGTGTTTCTAGGTTATACTTAGTTGTCAATGCAACATGTTTTATGAAGGTACTCGATGAATACCAGAAGGCTTTTGGGGACTCTTGGAAAGCTACTACAACAGATTCTACTCAAGAGTGCCTTTTCCTAGCAGACGCTTTCACAAGATTTCAGGTATAACCATCTATGGAAGGTACTGTATGTTTGTTTGTTCATTGCTAACATAAAGCTCCATATTTATTTTTGGAGTTAGTACTTAATATCTTGTAGATTGATATTGTTATCTTGTCCTCTAAGGAAATAGTAAAGAGAGATGGAAGGAAGAGAGCAACTACAATTGTAGCGAGTTTTTTGCTTCACAATTCTGCTATTTCCATTGCATCTTGTATGCTTGTTTCTTGTTTTATGATGAAAATGATTGCCATATACAAGCTGTTTGGTGTGCTGAGGTGGTTCGTTTGGTGTGCTGAGGTGGTTCTAATAAATTTAAGGAATGGGTTGTATGCCTTAGTGTTGTTTGTTCACTGTTGTATTCTTCAGTTACCCTTAGTGTTGTTTGTTCACTGTTGTATATAGTTGGACTAGTTATTCATCATTTACAACTTCCTGGCATAATGTTTTGACCAAAAATGATAGAATGTTGTACTAAGAAAGTCTCAATATTTCATAATGCAATTTCGTTTATTCATTTCAAAATGACATAGCTAAACCATACATATAGCCTCTTCGGAATCTTTGTTCATGGAGTTGGTACTTGCTGAGTGACCCATTGCTGGCCTCCAGGTCACCTCTAGAGCCCAGGAACACCTTGTCGCTCATGGCCTCGCACCCTGTCATGTCGGTCCAGGCGACGGCCCCCGCGAACTCGTAGCAAAAAAATTGCACTATTGTTGCAAAATCACAAAATGATTGTAGCAACTAAAATGTTTTAGTGTAGAGAATCCGATCTCGCCGGAGACTTTGTTGGAGCAAAAATAATTGGAATAATGTAGCAAAACCCGACCTTGTCGGAAACTCGCCGGAGACTTTCGCCATGAGACCTTGCTGGAGACCCTTATAGCAAAAAAATTACACTATCATAGAAAAATTGGAGAACAATTGTAGCAAAAAGTTTGTACAAATGTAGCAATAATCGATATTGCCGCAGCTGACTTCACCGGAGACATCACCGAGGACTCATCGCGGACCTCGTAGCAAAAGATTTGAGCACTTGTAGCGGAACCGCAAAACATTTGTAGCACAAAGTATTTGCGAATGTTGCAAAACTGATTGCACATAAATCATAGTACCACTCTGAGAATAGCGAAAGCAGCAAAATAAATATGAGTATGTAGTTAAGAATATATACAAATGTAGCAAAAATATAAAAGAAAAAACTACTGCCGTAGCCCATCTGTTCATGAAATATATACAAATGTAGCAAAAATATGGGAGAAAGTATTAACCTTTCTCTTCATGGATTTTTTCTCTCTGGGCAGAAGCAAAACAACATTTGTAACGGGTCAATTAGGTCCTAGCCCATCTCTAGCAGCCTGCAGAATTTATAGAGTAGTGATGCGTGTTCGGAAGCGAGCCCATATAGCCGTCCGTCCGGAGTCCGTTAGAACATCATACGCAGCCCAGGAGCAGCGCGCGAACGACAGATGCCCTCGCTGACGTGGCAAGAAGTTTGGCGGGCCGTGTGCCGACACGACGCCCTCGTTGACGTGGTCTTCGGTGGTGGTGGTTATCTCCCTCCTCGCCGGGGCCTCCATCATGCACAACATTTACAAGTCCTCGCTGGCGTGGTCTTTGGTGGTGGTGGTGGTCTCCCTCCTCGCCGGGGCCTCCATCGTCCTCCACCTTGTCCATGCACCCAACCTGTTCGACGCAATGCATGCGCACCTCTCTCTAATGATTATTTTTTTCCCGCAGACCCTTCTGCCGGTGGAGCTCCCTGGCGGAGGAGGAGGCGAGGGACCAAAATGAGACCCAAGTTGATTTGCGTGGCGGGCTACCTAGAGTTCATGCTCGCGTTTTGCATGCGACAAGCCGGTGGATGGGGTTTAGTGCCATCTATGGAGTTATTTTATTGTGTATCGTTAGATGTCTTGAACAAAACAACTCTGAGCTTTTGTATTGTGCTTGTACTTTGCTCTGTACTGTTGCTTGCATTGGTGTGGTTTGACTGCTACAAGATGCCTGATGGCAGGTTTGATACAGGCAATGCATGGAATTATCTTGCAAACAATGCTACTTCACAAATTATTAGGCAATTAATCCTCTTATCGGTTTGATCCAAGGTAATGTCTTCTTGTAGCCATGCATGTCTTGGCAAATGTTATATGCCGCCCGCAGCCGCGCGGAGCAGGCGTGCTGCACACCCCGCCGTGCATCTTTTTCGACTTCTTTTTGTGGTTTTGGTCCGTTCTTTCTGTTTGATTTTTTTTTGTTTCTGTGGGTTTTCTATTTCCTGTTCCCATTTTTTCGGGTTTTTTTGTGTCGTTCTATCATATTAAATTTGTTACACTTAGTATTTAAAATATTCACGAGCTTATAAAAAATTGCTCATAGATTCTAAAAATCATGTTACGAGATTTGTAAAAATATTCATGATTTTTTTAAAATTTTGTTAATCGATTCCAAAAATATGTCAAGGTATTCAAAATATGTTCACGAGGTTAAAAAACAATTGTTCACCGGATTCACAAATATGTTCACTATTTTTTTTAAAAAAGTTAATGGGTTCAAAGTAACATTCACCAGATTTACAAGCCCATAGTGCACAACATTTACAAGCCCGGCATGGTCAGCTTTGCTTGCCTCGCCTTCTCTTCATCCTGGCCTATTCATCAACTAGATGTCAAAAATGCATTTCTCAATGGTAATCTAAATGAAACTGTCTACTGTCAACAACCCTCAGGTTTCGAAGATTCCACCCATCCCTCTCATGTATGTCTCTTAAAGAAATCCTTGTATGGTCTTAAACAAGCTCCCCGTGCCTGGTTTCAGTGTTTCTCCACTTTTATTCAAACTATAGGATTTTCTCCATCTCATTCCGACTCCTCTCTCTTTGTCTTTCACACTGACACTCATACCGCCTACTTGCTTCTCTATGTAGATGACATTGTTCTCACTGCCTCTACGCAACATTTCCATGATCATATCATCTCTCTTCTTAGCACCGAATTTTCCATGACTGACCTAGGTCTTCTTCATCATTTTTTGGGTATTGCTGTCACAAGAGACACTCACGGCCTCTTTCTCTCTTAGCGTTAGTATGTTCTTGATCTCCTCACACGTGCTGGTATGCTCGACTGTCAGACCTCTCGCACTCCAGTAGATACTATTTTTAAACTTTCTTCCACGGATGATTCTTTTTCTGATCCTTCACTTTACCGTAGTCTAACCGGTGCACTTCAATATCTCACTATCACTCGTTCTGAAATTTCCTTTGCCGTCCAACAAGCCTGCTTATTCATGCATGATCCACGCATTCCACACGTTAATCATGTCAAACGCATTTTGCGATATCTCAAAGGTACACTCGATCATGGTCTCCATATAAACTCTTCCTCTCCTATCACTTTGACATCATATTCTGATGCAGACTGGGCTGGTTGTCCGGACACTCGTAGGTCCACGTCTGGATACTGTGTTTTTCTTGGTAACAACTTGGTTTCTTGGTCTTCGAAACGGCAGGTCACATTTTCGCGTTTGTCTGCCGAAGCAGAGTACCGTGCAGTTGCGCATGCTGTCACTGAGACGATATGGTTGCGCCAGTTGTTATCGGAGCTTCACAGGCCTATTCACTAGGCGACCATTGTTTATTGTGACCATATTTCAGTAGTTTACATGGCAGACAATCCCGTGCAGCATCGGCGCACCAAGCATATAGAGATTGACATCCACTTTGTACGGGAAAAGGTGGCTCTGGGACAAGTTCGAATTCTGCATGTCCCCTCCTCTGCTCAGTTTGCAAGACATCTTCACCAAAGGACTATCGACTACACCTTTTGTTGATATTCGTTTCAGTCTCAACGTTGTTGAACCACACGTTGATATTGCGGGAGGATGTTAGATTGCGGGAGGATGTTAGATTATAAGTCTGTTTAGGTTTGCTTGTGCCCCAAGTTAGGGTTAGCCGCATTGGCCCCTATATATTCTTTGTAAAACCAAACGTATCAATCATCAATTTATGAGACAAAACATATTCTTTCACTCCGCCTCGCCACCGCATGCTGCCTCCCTCGTCCTCGTCCCCGATGCCTCCTCCTTCTCCCTCCGCCTCGCTGCCTCCTCCTCCCTCATCCTCATCGCCTGTCCTCCCACCACATCGCTGCATCCCTCCCCGATCTCATCTTGGATCTCCTACTCCCATCGCCTCGCCTCCTCCTCCACTCTCCACCTCGCAGCCTCCTACTCGTCCCTCCACCACTGCAGGCAAGCCTCCATATCTCCCTCCACCTCTCTCGCTCGTCCTCTAGAACCCTAACCGACAACGCCTGCAGGTTTGGATTACAGGTATCTCAAGAAATCCGGATCCAGTGCAGGCCGACTAGAGGGCACACTCCAAGATCTGCGGCACACGCGATTACAAGTGCGACTGCGGCACCATCTTCTCTAGGTATCCTGAGTACAATCGACATTTTCTTCACCTTCTTGCATCGTGTGAACATATGGCTTCCATCTTCAAACAACAATGAACCTACAACACATCTTGTGTGAAGCTCCGCATGTCCCCACTCTATATTCATTCTCGCTGGTAGGCTGTAGTGGTCGAGGCGCTAGAGTAAGTGTTATACTTTTTCTCGGCACTACAAATTGTCGTACTATTTGTTGTATGGCGATCTTCTCTGTAAATTTTTCTTCAATTATTTTTCATGAAGTGTGTAGATGTTGGGAAGATCATTTTATTACGTTGCACAATAACCCATTATTTTGCAAAACCACAAGCTTGCATATTCTTCTTAATATTGCCAAATATAGTACATGCCAGTTGTCATAACTAAGTAAGCTTCATAACTCAGTAGTTTCATCAAGCTGTTTTTATGGACTAATGTTTCTGGGTTATACTTAGTTGTCAATGCAACATGTTTTATAAAGGTACTCGATGAATACTAGAAGGCTTTTGGGGACTCTTGGAAACTACTACAGCAGATTCTACTCAAGAGTGCCTTTTCCTAGCAGACGCTTTCACAAGATTTCAGGTATAACCATCTATGGAAGGTACTGTTGGAGATATGCCCTAGAGGCAATAATAAATGTAGTTATTATTATATCTTTGTGTTTATGATAAATGTTTACATTCATGCTATAATAGTATTAACAAGGAAACATTAATACTTGTGTGATTTGTAAACTAAATAAGAGTCCCTAGTAAAGCCTTTTCATAATACTAGCTTGTTGGTTAATAGATGATTGTGGTTTCCCTATCATGAACATTGAGATGTTATTAACAACAAGATCATATCATTAGGAGAATGGTATGAAGGACATACTCCTATAGATAAGCGTAGCATAAAGATCAAGTCATTTTAATAGTTCAATTGATATAAGCTTTCTGATACATAGTAACCTAATTCCTTCGACCATGAGATCATGTTTATCACCATCATCGGAAGTATGATTTGATGACATCAAACACCACACCGTAACTGGGTGGCTATAGAGGTGGCATTGAGTGTTCGGAAAGTATGGGTTGAGACACATGGATCAAGAGTGGGATTTGTCCATCCATATGACGGATAGATATACTCTGGGCCCTCTGGGTGGAATGTCATCCAATTAGCTTGCAAGCATGTGACTGGATCACAAGGGATCACATATCACGGGAACGAGAAAAGAGTACTTATCGGTAACGAGGTTCAACTAGGTATGCAGAGATACCGACGATCAAAACTTCGGATAAGTAAACTATCGTGAGACAAAGGGAAATTGGTATCGTATGTAAGTGGTTCATTCGATCGCAAAGTAATCGTAGAAATATGTGGGAGCCATATGAATTTCCAGATTCCTCTATTGGTTATTGTTCGGAGAAGTGTCTCGATCATGTCCGCATAAATCACAAACCGTAGGGAGATACACTTAAGGGTTCGATGTTGTTGAGTAGTTATGGAATGATGAGTAAGAGACTGAATGTTGTTCGGAGTCTCAGATGGGATCCAGGATATCACGAGGAGATCCGGAATGGTCTGGAGAATAAGATTCATATAAGGAAAGTCATGTTTCAGAGTCGGGGAATGATTCCGGTGTTTTTCATCGGGAATGTTCTAGAAGGTTCCGGAAGGTCCGGCACTCCGGAGGGGAAGGGTACATGAATGTGTAATGAAAATGTGGAATGGTTGCATCATGTATTAGGTATCATGGCTGAGCAAAATAAAGGGATAAATCAAATCCTAGTTTGAAAAGTCAAACACCAATTTGAAAAGTCAAACGGCAGTTTTGCTTGGTGGAGGGAGAGTAGGAAACCTACTTAGGGAGGAGTTCCTCTCCCTCCACCCGCCGGCCAAGGAGGACGACTTGGGGGAGGACTCCCTCCCCTTGGCCGGCGCCCTCCCACCTATAAAAGAAGGGGCAGGGGTTCCCCCTCTAGCCTACACCTCTCTCCACCAAAACCTAGCCCTAGCCGCCGGCCACCACAAGTCGCCGCCGCCCTAGGGTTTGCCCTAGCCGCCGAGTTGGGGCTCTCCCCAAGCCCTAGCCGCCGGCCTAGCCTCCTCCCTTGGTGCATCTAAACCCTAGATCGCCAAGGCCTCTCTCATAGTCCACCATACTCGCTCCGGCTTAAGGCGAAGCCCTGCGAGATCTCCCCTCTACTTCCGGTACCACGTCATCTTCATGCTGTAATCACGAGGAGAGTGCTACAACCTCCGCTGCCTGCTGGAACAAGGGAGAGGAAGGTCTTCATCGAAACCGAACGATGACCGATTGGAAGCGGAGTTTAACGCAGCTTGGAAGGATCGTTTACGCGATCTTGAGATCGGCAAGAGTACGACTACATCATCCACGAGAATCTGCTCTCGTTAAACACTTTGAAATCTTCGAGGGTGAGTTCCTCTATTGACTTGTTGCTACAATCTAGTAGATAGATCTTGGCTTGTTTGTTTGCATGCAGTAGAATTTTTTTGTTTTCCATGCTACGAACCCCTACAGGTACTGTATGTTTGTTTGTTCATTGCTAACATAAAGCTCCATATTTATTTTTGGAGTTAGTACTTAATATCTTGTAGATTGATATTGTTATCCTGCCCTCTAAGGAAATAGTAAGAGAGAGGGAAGGAAGAGAGCAACTACAATTGTAGCGAGTTTTTTTTATTTCACAATTCTGCTATTTCCATTGCATCTTGTATGCTTGTTTCTTGTTTTATGATGAAAATGATTGCCATATACAAGCTGTTTGGTGTGCTGAGGTGGTTCGTTTGGTGTGCTGAGGTGGTTCTAATAAATTCTAAGGAATGGGTTGTATGCCTTAGTGTTGTTTGTTTACCCTTAGTGTTGTTTGCTCACTGTTGTATATAGTTGGACTAGTTATTCATCATTTACAACTTCCTGGCATAATGTTTCGACCAAAAATGATAGAATGTTGTACTGAGAAAGTCTCAATATTCCATAATGCAATTTAGTTTATTCATTTCAAAATGACATAGCAAAACCATACATATAGCCTCGTCGGAATCTTTGTTCATGGAGTTGGGACTTGCTAAGTGACCCATTGCTGGCCTCCAGGTCACCTCTAGAGCCCAGGCACACCTTGTCGCTCATGGCCTCGCACCCTGTCATGTCGGTCCAGGCGACGGCCACCGCGAACTCGTAGCAAAAAAATTGCACTATTGTAGCAAAATCACAAAATGATTGTAGCAACTAAAATGTTTTAATGTAGAGAATTCGATCTCGCCGGAGACTTTGTTGGAGCAAAAATAATTGGACTAATGTAGCAAAACCCGACCTTGTCGGAAACTCGCCGGAGACGTTCGCCATGATACCTCGCTGGAGACCCTTATAGAAAAAAAATTACACTATCATAGAAAAATTGGAGAACAATTGTAGCAAAAAGTTTGTACAAATGTAGCAATAATCGATGTTGCCGCAGCTGACTTCACTGGAGACATCACCGAGGACTCATCGCGGACCTCGTAGCAAAAGATTTGAGCACTTGTAGTGGAACCGCAAAACATTTGTAGCACAAAGTATTTGCGAATGTTGCAAAACTGATTGCACATAAATCATAGTACCACTCCGAGAATAGCCAAAGCAGCAAAATAAATATGAGTATGTAGTTAAGAATATATACAAATGTAGCAAAAATATAAAAGAAAAAACTACTGCCGTAGCCCATCTGTTCATGAAATATATACAAATGTAGCAAAAATATGGGAGGAAGTATTAACCTTTCTCTTCATGGATTTTTTCTCTCTGGACAGAAGCAAAACAACATTTGTAACCGGTCAATTAGGTCCTAGCCCATCTCTAGAAGCCTGCAGAATTTATAGAGTAGTGATGCATGTTCGGAAGCGAGCCCATATAGCCGTCCGGCCGGAGTCCGTTAGAACATCAGACGCAGCCCAGGAGTAGCGCGCGAACGACAGATGCCCTCGCTGACGTGGCAAGAAGTTTGGCGGGCCGTGTGCTGACACGGACGCCCTCGCTGACGTGGTCTTCGGTGGTGGTAGTGGTTATCTCTCTCCTCGCCGGGGCCTCCATCATGCACAACATTTACAAGTCCTCGCTGGCGTGGTCTTCGGTGGTGGTGGTGGTCTCCCTCCTCGCCGGGGCCTCCATCGTCCTCCACCTTGTCCATGCACCCAACCTGTTCGACGCAATGCATGCGCACCTCTCTCTAATGATTATTTTTTTCCCGCAGACCCTTCTGCCGGTGGAGCTCCCTGGCGGAGGAGGAGGCGAGGGACCAAAATGAGACCCAAGTTGATTTGCGTGGCGGGCTACCTAGAGTTCATGCTCGCGTTTTGCATGCGACAAGCCGGTGGATGGGGTTTAGTGCCATCTATGGAGTTATTTTATTGTGTATCGTTAGATGTCTTGAACAAAACAACTCTGAGCTTTGTATTGTGCTTGTACTTTGCTCTGTACTGTTGCTTGCATTGGTGTGGTTTGACTGCTACAAGATGCCTGATGGCAGGTTTGATACAGGCAATGCATGGAATTATCTTGCAAACAACGCTACTTCACAAATTATTAGGCAATTAATCCTCTTATCGGTTTGATCCAAGGTAATGTCTTCTTGTAGCCATGCATATCTTGGAAAATGTTATATGCCGCCCGCAGCCGCGTGGAGCAGGCGTGCTGCACGCCCCCGTGCATCTTTTTCGACTTCCTTTTGTGGTTTTGGTCCGTTTTTATTGTTAGTTTTTCTCTTTGAATTTTTTTTTTGTTTCTGTGGGTTTTCTATTTCCTGTTCCCATTTTTTCGGGTTTTTTTTGTGTCGTTCTATCATATTAAATTTGTTACAATTAGTATTTAAAATATTCACGAGCTTATAAAAAATTGCTCATAGATTCTAAAAATCATGTTACTAGATTTGTAAAAATATTCATGATTTTTCAAAATTTGTTAATCGATTCCGAAAATATGTTTAAGGTATTCAAAATATGTTCACGAGGTTAAAAACAATTGTTCACCGGATTCACAAATATGCTCATGGGGCGTCTAAAAAATGTTCACCAAAAAAATTGTACAAATGTAGCAATAATCGATATTGCCAGAGCTGAGCTGACTTCACCGGAAACATCGCCGAGGACCTCGTAGCAAAATATTTGCACACTTGTAGCGGAACCACAAAACATTTGTAGCAAAAAATATTTGCGAATGTAGCAAAACTGATTACACATAAATCATAGTACCACTCCGAGAATAGCGAAAGCAGCAAAATAAATATGACTATGTAGTTAACAAATATGAGTATTTAGTCCAAGCCCATCCGTAGCGGCCTGCATAATTTATAGAGTAGTGATGCATGTTCGGAAGCGAGCCCATATAGCCGTCCGGTTGGAGTCCACGGTCTCGGCGGATGAGCGGCGGTGGTGGCAAGAAGTTCGGCGGGCCCTGTGCCGACGGGGACACCCCCGCTGGCATGGTCTTTGGTGGTGGTGGTTATCTCTCTCCTCGCCGGGGCCTCCATCGTGCACAACATTTACAAGCCCCCACCCTGCACATGCACGCGACCAGCTGTTCAACGTAACGCCTGCACGCGACCTGTTTGATCTTGCAGACGCTCCCACCGGTGGAGGCCGTCGATGGAGGAGGCGGAAGCACTGGTAAGGAGTATCTGATGGCGGGCTAGCTAGCTGGAGTTCATTCTCCAGTGCATGCCAGGTAGGCCGGCGCCGATGCTCTGAGAGTTTTAGTGCCGTATTATGGAGTTTTGGAATTGTCTCGATGACTTGAACAAAACAATATGAGCTTTTGCGTTTCCCTTCACTCTCATGCTACAAGTTTGATCCAAGCAAGCTTTTCTTGGTTGGTTTATTTTCGTTGTGGTTTGAATGCAGCAGTGTGCAGAGCCTATTTAGTTTTGCAGGAACAGTAGTATCCGGCTTGTTGTGGTACCGCATTTCTCCAGGAAACAAAAAATCGGCATACAAGCACACTATCCGGCTTGATTAAGTCAGGTAGCAGACTCCTCCGGCAAAAAAACCCAGTGCAGAAGCTAGCGTAGCACACGAGAAACAGAATCGGCATGCCAATCACATCTCGCTTGATTAGCTTGCTTTTACGAAAGCAACAAAATCGGCAGAGTGCATGATTGCAATACATAACAGATAAGCGGACAACAGCCGTGGTTGAATTAAATACAGGAGTACATGGTTCAAACAAACAGGTAAGAGTGCATGGTTTACATGCCCCAGGAAGTGTCAGTTAAGACGAGAACGGTCGATATCCAAGGCAGCACCAGGACGATGCTCCTCAAATGCGATCTTCAACGAAGACTTCACGGCATCACTTCTTTCACCGTAGATATTTAACTTGACTTCTCTGAGGCCAGCGGGCAAGTGCTCAACGCCATCTACTGGACACTCCGCAGACCCGCCACTCTCGCAGCCACTCTTGCAACCGCTTACTGATAAACTCAAAGAAAGCTCCTTGAGCATAGGCATAGCACCTGCTTCGAAGGTCAGCAACACGTTATGATCACCAGAAATAAAAAAAATTGAGAGCTCGGAATGCCATGTCGCTGCCAGGGATGTGCACCCTTTCTTCTATAGGTTCTTCTGCGCCTAACCAAAGAAAGACAAGGGATGGCAACCCTGCAAGTATAGCAACACCATCATCCTTCAACGCTGGCCCCCTGACCTTGAAATCCAAGGATTGAAGGTCGTGGAGTTGACCAAACCAGTTGGGGATCGTCGAGAACACGCAACCCGACAACCACATCTCTCGAAGATGGATAGGTGGAGAGGAAAATGTGCTCCAGCCATCCAAATGCCCACTTTGCAAAACATCAGCATACATCCGAAGAGTCATGAGGCTGCCGCTGATCCTTTCTAGAGAAGAGCGCAAGACGTCCATACGCCTCGCCCCTTCAACCAAGTCCTTTCCCGACCATTTGAACGTAAAATCTCTTAGGCTGGACATCTCGCCTAGGCCTTTGATATTCTCCACCGAGTTCTTCCACAAATCGAAATCCCCTATAGTTCGCACATGTCTCAATCTGCCAATGCCGTCGGGAAAACCTGTATCCTTGTGAACAATAAGATGCAGCAGCAGAGGCAAACTAGCAATGTCAGATGGAAGCTTGGAGGTTGAATTTCTTAGCTCAAGTGTCTCCAGTTGTTGTAGCTTACCAATTTGTCTAGGTAGCTCAACCCTCTGACCACCGACCACCGTTAAGTATCTCAACAGAATCAACACAGATATACTAGTGAGATCTACCACATCATTTATGCCGATATCTAGGTGTAGAACTCGGACATATTTCAGCAACATCAGATATTGGCAAGAGAACCGCCCAAAAACATAGACTGACCGGACTTTTGATAATGACCCATTGACCATTGTCGATGTCACTATGCACTCTTTACCAGAGCATTGGAGCGAAGCTCTCCGGATATTTCTGTGCATCCCTAACACAACTTCCGGATCATTTAGCACAGAAATAAAATTATCTTCTTCAATCTTGGATCTGATGATATCTAGCATTAAATCATGTACTCTGCAGCTAAACACCTCCCCATTATGGTCAGTACCCATGGGCTGGATCATGCTCCTATTAATAAGATCATTGAAGTAGCTTCGTGCAACATCCTGTGCATCTAGCCTAGCAATTGCACACACGAAACCCTCTGCTATCCATTGCCTCAACAAATAATCCGTGTATATTCTGTGGTCCTCTGGATAAATACCAAGATAGAGCAAACAAGTCTTAAGATGTTTAGGAAGATTTCTGAAGCTAAGCTCCAAAATTTGCCTCATCTGATCAAGAGTAGGATTTCCATCAAACATGCATCCAAGAGACTTCTTTACATACTCAAATGTTGGCTTTGGTTGATCAGCTAGAAGGCTTGATATACTAATAATAGCAAGTGGGATACCACCACATTTTTTCAAAATATCTAGTGAAATATCTTCTAATTCAGTTGGGCAGGAATCTTCTGAACCAAATATTCTGCTAAAAAACATTCTTCTTGAATCATGGTCATTAAGAGATTTCATCTTGTAAACACATCCTCTGCTTTTAGAGCAACAAGATGCAGCAATAGAATGAATTCTTGTAGTTGTTAGCACTCTACTGCCATTGTTATTTTCTGGAAATGCACATTTAATAATATTCCATGCTGATGTATCCCATAAATCATCAATTATAATAAAATATCTGCAAATCATATCACATCAAGAACAAATAAAGTTTAGTTAATACCGAGATCTTATAAATCTGGGAAATTAAAGTCCTATTACCTAAACCATAAATTATGTGTGTACACGTCTACACCATGCACCATGATAACATGTACTACCGATTAGATCTACCTGAATTACATTGTACAAACCATAACAACCTTTGAATTGTCCATGATTAGCCCTCCGTCTCAAAATAGATGTCTTAGATTTTTCAAATTTTGGATGAACCTATATACTAAATAGTGTCTAGATTCATTCAAATTTTAAAAAATCCAAGACATCCATTTTGGGACGGAGGGAGTATATATAAATACATGTTTTAGAAATTGTTTTGCAATATATGTAATAACTTTTGTTTCCTTGTCCTCGTCGGTTCATCAAGTAAGTTGAAATAGAAAGTAAGCTAAGATAGTATGTCCTCCACTAGAAAAGTGAAACGTTTGTCCAAGGCCTAACATCCAACTAAGTTAACCGTGTGAAGATAAAATTAGTGCTCATAATGCAAATGTATTAGTAGTATAGGGTGAAACTAAAATCATTATTACTAGCTAAATATATTGGTAAAAAGCATGAAGTGTATATTGCTACAATAAAATACACATAATAAAACAATACCTCTGAGGCAATAAATACTCTCTGATATTTCTAATCACATCATCCAAGCTGCTACATTCAGAAGACTGTTGTCCGGTAAGCTTCAGTAATAAATTCTGGAGAAGCCTTGGTATATCAGGCTTTAGAGATACCGATACAAATGCATGACATGTAAATCGCCCTTCGATCTTGCGGCACACTTCACTGGCAAGGGTGGTCTTTCCGAGACCTCCAAATCCCACAATAGAACCCACCTTCAGCTCTTGACCTTGATCCATCAACAACTTAATAAGCTCATCCCTAGGGGTATCAATACCAACTAGACCAGTCGCATCCGCAAAAATGGCAAGCGCTCGTGGATCAATATGGACAATATTGGATGTAGGGTTGTACTCGTCAAGCTTGTACCTTACGCGCCGCTCATGCACCTCAAGTGCACGAGCCTCAATCCTGTTAATCTTGTTGGCGATTTGATGACGCATCTTGAGCTTTTTAAAGCGTTCAGCAGTCTTCTTGAGAAACCCAGTGGTTGCACCTTTTACTTCAAGATCATGCATGAAGTCATCGATGCAATCTTCAATATCATAGGACATGTCTCTCACTTGGTCTCTCCACACCTTAGCCTGGGCATCAAGCTCGTCCATTTCTGCCAGCTTCACAAGAAGAGCATTCATGCTACTGAACTCTTCATGAAGGGACGCCACCTTATTCTGCACACCTTTAAGCTTCCGATACTCATCCCCCATCAGGATAGTAAGCTTCCGAAGGAGGGAGTTCATCACACCCGTGGAAGCACTCACTGCCATGGTTGATAGGGTCATATTCCTGTAAAACATAACAAAATTGGTTTATAAATTTCATAGAGGTTTCCCAAATGCTCATGACCAGACCTCAAAGAAAAATTAAGGATGAGAGATTCAATGTAATTGTATACTAAACTATTGCAGTCGCAGATTCTAATAATGACCATATTGTTTGTAAATATGACCGTAGTGCTTGAAGAAGCCATAAACATTGAAAATTGACGAAGTAAACATCATGATTTGAAGACAAAAAGACAAAGAGTAAACTATATAACCATACCTGTGTCACCCACTGAAGCCACTCAGGAGTACTTCAGATCGACATTAGGTGACTTGAGCTTTAAACTTAAGAAGCTAATATTGTATTCTTCCGTGGTCACCACCTGAACACCTGAGACAACTTCTCTCCATGTTTATGGAGCAGGGGAGACTACAAGAAAGAATAGACACAATGCTCGATTGTTTGGAAGATAGCATATACTATTCAAGTGCATGGCTTGCTTTAGACATCAAACAAAATATGCATTGTGGTGCCTTAAGAACATGTGATCAACGTTAAGTTTTGTTCGTGGGAGTAACTTTACTCATTCAAAAACAGAGTTGAAAATGCAAGGGAATTAAGTTATGGTCTACATTAAAATCTGATTTTCTATTACCGTACCTAGCAATGATTCTTCTCACAACTCTATAAACCAGTTGTACGACCAAATGGAAGATCTTTACTAGGCATCATCAGGAACTATTTTAACCATCAAGAATCCAATCACGAATAAAATTTAAGGATGAGACTGAAGATAATTGTGTAAAAAAACTATCGCAGCTACAGACTATAAGAAAGACTAAATAATATGTGTGCGCGTCTGCACCAAAAGTGCGCCGCCACTCTATTTCAATGTTAAACATCAAAAATCCAGTCGCGAACCAAATTTAAGGATGAGACTCATGGTAGTTGGGTAGAATAAACTATTGTAGCTGCAGACTATAAGAAAGACTAAATAACTATTAGACAGGCTTATATGTAAACATAGTGTTCTCAACTTGCAGAAACCGTGAAGATTGGTAAGTCACTGAGTAGAGATAAACAATACCGCCATACTGGTATCACCTGAATCCACTCAGGACTGAGGAGTACTTGGGATCAATATTAGGTGTCACGAGCTTTGGACTTAGGCAGCCAATGCTTGATTTCCTCTCTGTTACCATGGCCTGAGACAACTACTCTCCAGAGGAGCAGCCAACACCGCAGGAAAAGATAGAATTTTGTGCAACACCATGTAAGATTTGTTTACAAAGTAGCATGTGTATTGTTCAAGTGCAAGTTTTTCTTGAGATAATGAAACAAAATATGCATAACGTGGTGCCTAATTAAGGAAGATTTGATGGCTGAATTACTGGTGGGAGTATAATAAATGATTAAGTTTCTAATCCCGTTCAAAATCAGAGATGAAATTGCAAAGAAATAAAAGTTCTGATCTACACTTAAATCCTACTATTACAGCAGCTAGCAAGTTCATCGGAAAATTAAAAAAAAGGAAAGCTTTACCATCAGATCAGGTGCTAATTCATGGGAATCAGTCAATCCACAAAGCCTGAATTAACAGGACGCGAGTAGTTAAAACCCGAAAAAGATCCGCGTGAAAAAAAACCCCGATAGCTCCTCCCCTCTAATAACTGGCCGGACGGCGGAGCAGGCGGGCCGCAGATCTTGCGCCGCTCCGCAGAAACCCCGCCGGATCCGCCTCCCTCGCCGGCCGCCGGCCGCAGCAAACAGAAAAAAAAAGCAAAATAGAGTGAGGGATGTACCCGGCGCTGGCGGCAAAGATTTCTCCGGTTGATCTACACCGAGCAGCCGGCCTTGGTGTTGAGTACTGTGGAGGGATCCGTTCTTGGCTAGGTGGAGGGATTTCTCACTCGGCTGGAACTCGGTCTCGCGTTAACCCCTTCGCCGGACACAAATTCAATCATCGCTAGTCCATTACAGCCTTTGTCTGGCCTTCACAGAGGCGCACATGTATTGCAGTGAGTGACTGTGCCACCTACCATCATTACACCCTCCAGTCTCCCTCTCGTCGCCTCGCAATCATGATCTGCACCGTAGTACAAATGTATCCAGACAGAAGTGGAGCCCCCCGATCAAAACCCCTAGTCTCTGGTGTGCTAATAGTAAAATCGACTTTTCGAAAATATCTTAACTTTAGCTAGATATGAATTCAGTCTAAATATTTTATTAAATAGAGTAAATTCTGGATTTACCTCCTAGTTTGATAATTTTGACACTGATTATCCCATTTAACAAAAAGAAATCGTATTACCCCATTTAGTGGAAGTTTTGTCAAATTTTACCCTACTAAAAATTCATGTGGTTTATCATGTGGGTGTTATGTGAAACCCTGACGCATGGCTCAATAGGATTGATAGGAAACTCGTACCAACAAGTTGCAACTTTTTTTCCAGAAGCTCATTCGAAAAGAACTCTAAGGTTAAACGTGCTTGGTCTAGAGCAATTCTAGAATGGGTGACCGACCGAGAAGTGGTACGTGCATGCAGTGAGGACAAAGCGCAGAAAAGATTAGTGTTGATCTGGGGTTAGTCTAGAGATCCTATTGAGCTGCCGAAATGTACCGGTCCGGAGTGACCGGGGGTGTTACAAATTGGTATCAGAGCTGACCCTCGCGGTTACATGGGCGTGTACGGGTCAGTGGCGGACATATGTAGCATGGCGCGTGTAGCCCGGAGTGGACATGGCATGGCAATGTGTCGGTACTGAACGCACAAACGTGTGCCAAGAGGAGACGTTCCTGGTTGTGGTTGATTGACGAGGACGTCAATCTTCTAAGGGTGGTTGTATGTGAGACCTTGGCGCATGGCTCAATAGGATTGATAGAAAACTCATACCAACAAGTTGCAACTTCTTTTTCGGAAACTCATTCGAAAAGAACTCTAAGGTTAAGCGTGCTTGGCCTAGAGCAATTTTAGGATGGGTGACCGAGGAAAAGTGGAGTAAAGGTGCAGTGAGGACAAAGTGCGTAAAAAAGACTAGTGTTTTTCTGTGGGGTTAGTCTAGAGATCCTATTGAGCTGCCAGAAGTAACAGCCATCGGTCCGGAGTGACCGGGGGTGTTACATGTTGTCGGTAATTTTCCTCCAATTTTTTCTTGTACTTGAAGAAACAATGAATAAAAAAAATTCTGTCCATAACCACTATATTGTGAAAATAATAACGACACCCATTATGACGCGATGCATGTCAGCGTCCGTGTGTCCCCATTGAGTTTTATTTCATCAATGGTAGAATTTGTACATTGCCATGCACGTATATAATCACATATACTAGTCACATGATCTTGACACCCCGCAAAAAAAGAAGAAATATGCAGGCACGTTTGTGTAAGTGGTAAATTTTGCTAGCTACTTGTAGTAGATTTTAATTGAGCCAGCAAATTTGTACTTGTTGTTGCAGTTGGCCAAACGCATCGTTCCAAATTAAAAAGAAATTCATTTGGTCTCGGCTCACTGGTTCCGGCTGTGAAATCGCTAACGATCACCTTGACAAATCCTCTGTCATCGACTGTTCTATCAAAATAATATTGACGTATACCAATGAATCAGCCATCGAACGATTTGGGTATGGAAAAAATCTGATAGGATAAAACGAACGACATCGCATGGCATGTGTACCAGAGGGATCCACCTAGTAAAGGGCTCTCGGATTTTCAAAATGGGGTAGAAGCTGACAAAATTTCTCTAAATGGGGTAACATGGATAAAAAAATGTTACGTGGGGTAATTGGAGTCAAAGATATGAAACTATGAGATAAAATCTGGAATTTACTCTATTAAATACATACGAATCTAGATAAAGTTGAGATCAATAATATGCACCGGAGGGAGTATCCGACAATAGTGGAACCTCTTGCCTTGCCGCATGTGCGGTGCCAGCGGTGCGACACCACCATCACATTCCCAGCCCATTTCGTGTCCTCCTCCTGCTTGTATAGCTTGATGAGGCGTGCGGTGGCCGCCTCCTCATTGTAGTCTGACGGGAGGCAGAGTGCACTCGTGCTTCACGATGACACATGTGCCGTCGCCGTTGTCGCCCTCCTCCTCGTCATTGGAGTCCTCGGCGCCATAATGCGCGGCAAATTACCGTAATCTTGCCCTGGCTAGAACTCGCCCCGGTACAAGCACGCTTGCCGCGCGTCGTGCTCCGACGCGAGAAACTTTCGCCAGAAGTCCTTCTGGCAGCGTGACGCAGCCAAGGTAGTCAAAATCCCGATCCTACTAGTGGAATCCTACGATTTTAGGACCCTAGGGCATCATGTCGCCAGTTAGGTAGAATCCATGTTGAGTCGTGATCCCAATCACAAAATCCTTTCCAAAATTATAAAATCCCGATCCTACTTATGGAATTTCACGATTCTATTAACTGATTATCCAAGACATCTGCTTAACTATATCAGCATATATACCAGTCCAACCTCCCAAATCTTTTTCACTTGCTTTACCACTCTTAATTTACCTTGCAAAGAATTAAGATGTAAGTAGTTCAATGAAAGTATTAAATTATACATGTTTATTTGTTGTGAAATTTGCACCACGTACAAATACTTTCCACTTTTTGACATTCTGGTGTAAACCATATTGTTAAAAATATTATGTGTAAACCATGTTTCTGGAAATTTTATTGCTTAGTATTTTCATGTCTCACGGAATTTTTTTGCACATATGAGAAAAGTTCTTCCGTAATTAATCTAGTAGAATCCTCGATTCTATGGCTCAATACTACAACTCGATTCTGTCAGAGAATATTCGATCCAACTTAGAATCCCGACTCTGACTACCTTGGATGCGGCGATGCATCTTGATGCGTGTTGAACGCCCCGTTGGGAAACTCCAAGAGCAAGGTATGATGCAGCACAGCAGCAAGTTTTTCTTAGTAAAAAACCGAGGTTATCGAACCAGTAGGAGGAAGGAAACGCCTCAAAGGTGTTGCAAGCAACGTGGAAACCTGCACAACACAAACTCAAGACTTTGCCCCAACTAACAGTGAGGTTGTCAATCTCACCGGTTGCTGTAACAAAGGATTAACTGTATGGTGTGGAAGGTGATGATGGTTTGCAGCAAGTAAACAGTAACAGTGAAAGATGTATCAATGGTAAATATTGGACCGGGGTCCATAGTTCACTAGAGGCGTTCTCCTTAGATAAACAAACATGGCATGTTGGGTAAACAAATTACAGTAAGGCAATTGACAGGAAATGAGCAAGGCATAACAATGCAATACTAGACAAAAAGATTCTATGAGATTCGATTGGGCAATACAACAATATACATAGACCGCCATCTAACTGCATCTATGACTAGAAGTCCACCTTTAGGTTATCATTCGAACCCCTTCCAGTATTAAGTTGCAAGCAACAGACAACTGCTTTAAGAAAAGTATGTAAGGTAAACAATCCACTTGTTTCATGAATAAGAGACCGTTGTTCTCTCCCTAGTGGCAACAACACATTTACAACCGAAGAGATTTCTGTCACTTCCCTTGGAAACTAGAGGCACGAACCCACTATCGAGCATAAATACCCCCTCTTGAAGTCACTAGCAACTACTTGGCCAAGATAGCTACTAACAATCGAGAGCATGCAAGATCACAAACAACACAGACATGATAGAATCAAATAGACAAAACCATTAATCAATCTGACATAGTAATCTCAATATCCATCGGATCCCCGCAAACATAACATGCATGATTACAATAGATTAGATCTTAATCATGAACGGAGCTCACAAGATCTATACATGAAAGCACAAAAGAGGATATACAACCATCTAGCTACTACATGAACCCGTAGTCCAAGGTGGAACTACTCACGCTTCATACCGGAGGCTGGCATAATTAAAGTTAGCTAACATACTGCGGGATTTATTCGTAAATTTTCAGCTCATTCCGACTTATAAAGACTTCTCACGAATTTTTATGGTAGAGGACGGAAATCTGTTTCGGGACAGCAACTCCCCAAATCTTACTTTCCTCTCATTAGTGGTCATTCTTGGCACAAAAAGCAAACAAAAAGGATAAGAAGATGTCATTACTGAAATAATAACTTCCAAGACTCAAGGAAACTCTTGGGTTATCTCCCAACAAATACTTTTCTTTAACGCCTTTAAACTACACACAAGAAGCAAGAAATCAAGTATTTTCAAATGAAGCGTTAACTCTCTTGTTCTTTCCTTTTCTTACCTTTCTTCTTCTCTTTAGGGCTTGTTTTGCACAAGTGGTTTAAATGGGAATGTTGGGTATAACCCCGCAGGGTTTGGGTGAAAACACCTGTAACACCCTATCCACCTGATTCCACTTTAATCCACTTCCACCCCAATCCCCTATTTCAAGTTGTTTGTTTTGCACACATGGATCGTTTCAGGACAAAATTTCACAGGAATAGCTAGAATTGTGTCAAGATAAATAGAGCAAGAATATTTATCTGAATAAAAATACAATTATTACAGCAATAATAATACCAGAATGCGAGTGCCCGCTGAGAGTAATGGCATCACAAAGTTCTATGCGGCAATAATACCAGATTACAACGAATGAGTAAGAGAAACTCTTAAATTTTAGTATAAGTTACAGACATGAAAAAGTTTCAAGTAATATGCAACTACTTCATACTTTATCTTAGTCTTCCTCCTCTGTTACAACCTGTCTAGAGAACTATCACCATCACCCTGTTGAAAAACCAAAATGTCAGTCTTTCTTATAAGAAAGGAATTTCATTTTGGATATATACTTCAAGTTTTGTAGCTCCTAGATGATATATACTCCAAGTTTTGTAATTCAAAGATGATATGTATTGTAAGTTCTGTAAGATGTTGGTCTGATTGTGCCAATACAATAAATATAACTTGGGATAAATTGTGTACTACATATCAATTCCACCGGCCTCTTATAAGATCCAAATCTCTACTAGTTTCTATAATCACGCACTTTTAGAAGTATATATCAAGATAGTGTATGCTAGGCCGATGAACAATTCACTGCTAGTTTCTATAATTTCAGCAGCCAAATCAAATAAGAAAATTTGTGTGGTACAGAGCAAACTAAACTCAAGTAATATGTAGTGCAAGTAAGGTACATGCTACATGATAGAATTTGGTTGAGTGAACAATCAAGCATAAGACTGAATTAAAATATAGTCCTACTAATGTCAAGCACACATGTGAGAACTATTTTGAATTAGTTTCCGAATTAGTTTCACCCCGGGGTCAAATTCCGAATTAGTTTCACCCTAGGGTCAGATTCGGTTGATGTTTCCAGAATTGGGCAGATTTGGCAAAAAATGAAGATGACTCAATCCATATCAAGGACCAGTTTTATTCTGAAGAAAACAGCCTCTGAATACTTTATTGAATAGCCGCGGTACAACGATTTAATAAAGGGTTAACTGGATTTATACCATTGCAATTTTCACCATTTGGAAATATGCCATTACAAAAACTAAACATGGAAATGTGCCACTCCAACTTTTGCTATGCCATTTATTCCCATACCAGTCCACACAAAACACATATACATCCATATATATATATCCTGTACATACATGTAAAAAGAGGAAAAGGGAAAGAATCGAACCAAATTACCTGCATTCTCGTGAACCACTTCATCTCCACCGAAAACTTTCCAAACTCCAGCGCTCAGTGACTCCATTGACCAGCAGGCTCCAATTGCCAGCTCCAACGTCCTCTCCCACGGAAGGGCCTCCAGCAGCGCGAACTACTCTGGCCACTGCGTCGCCCGAACTCCTACAGCTATAGGATCCTCCGGCGACGTGAACTTTCCAAACTCCAGCGCTCGGTGACTCCAATTGCAAGCTCCAACGTCCTCTCACGCGGAAGGGCCTCCAGCAGCGCGAGCTACTCCGGCCGCTGCGTCGCCCGAATAATTCAGAGCAAATAATGTCTTGTGGTCACGTTTTGTTCAATTCTAACAGTGATAAATAACTCACAAAGCTTAAGCAGTATAAGTTCAGCACACCATATAAATAGTGAGGAGAAGAAGTGAATTTCTTGAGCAGCCGAACCTGATGGAGAGCCGATCATTGGCGCCGACACCCATCCGTCAGGTCAATTTGTTCTGATCGATGAACAGATCATCTGGCTTGAATACACCTGGCTTATTTTCTTTTATACGAGTGCTAGACTCGAATAAGTGGCGGCAGCAGACAAAAGAAAATGTACATACATATTTGTTTCTAGGTTCCCTAAGCCCTTCCCTGTGTGAAAGTATACTATATGCTCTTGTTCCTTTGTACATACCACTGAACAGTTTTGATTCGTCATATTTAGTCTCCTATATCTTCCATGTTTTTCTTTGAAACCAAATTAAGTGCCAAATTCTGCCATACCATCTATGGAATCTACCAACCTATGCTGATACTAGGAAGATTCTCTGTTATGGCTCCAAACTATATACTAGGAAGCTTCAGCAAAACCGTTCCAATCAAGCCAGGAGCATGCCGTCCCACACTTGTATTTAGGAACCCTAGGTCAAGAACCGGATCTAAAGAGGAATCAACCTAGATCTTTATCTAAGAGTAGATGGGAGAGGAGGGGACGAAGTTAATAAAACTTACAAAAGAAAAATCCAGGTCTGTCGGAGAAGACGGACGACGGGGGGATCTCGGCGTTGGCTGCATCGACGGCATCGGTGCTATCGGAACGGATGGAGCGGCCGGCTGCGGGATGGAAGAAGAAGACGATGGAGCTCCGGAATGCCTGGCTGCGAGATGGTGGAGCGGCCCGTGTCGTCGTCGGTGTTGGTCGGCGCTGCCACGAGGGTAGGTCGAGCGGCCGCTGACTCGCTGCGAGTGGCGTGTATCGCCAACAGCCAGAAAACATGAGGAGGTGCGAGCGTTTCGGTTCCACGCCGACCCGGCATGTTTCTTGGGGTTTGGTGGGGTTGAGCCCATAAAAAACCGACTACAAAACGACGCGATCATGGTTTCCGGTGGATTGAAACCCGTCCCAGATAAAACACAATAAAACCCGTCGATCCCCGTGTACAAAACAAGGCCTTAGGGAAAATATGATTGCTTACTGGAGGAGCAAAATGCATAATGCCTTTTCCGACATCTATTATTGCTCCAAGGTGTTTCGGAGGGATATTTCAAGTGTGATCTGTCCTTTGCCTACACATTCAATAACAAGATAATCAGTAGACACCATTTTCCCTGAGATTTTTGTAAACACACATTCAGCTATTCTAATGGGTAATAAAGTGGCATTATTAGTAAGAGAGATTTCCTCTCCACCTTTAGAAAGCCCCCAAAGACTCAAAGACTCATAAATATCTTTAGGCATAAGGCCAAATTCAGACATGATAACACAACGAGCATCAAAAGTTGCACTATTTATAGTGACTTTGATTGTGGGAAACCACTTTGAAGGCTCAGAATTTATTGGAACATAATCATGGTACTCCCTAAGTGTGTGATAGCAACTGTTCAAAGCAGCAGTACTGGACTCAAGAGTGTTCAACCTAGCAAAAATATTTATGAAAAAGGAATCAGACTTGCCAGGCGTATTATAAATATTATCAATTTCTTTATGGCATCAAAAGCTTCATCCTCGGTACATTGAAAAATATATTTTCCAGCCACAACATCCAAATCATATCTATAACAAAGAGCAATACCGCGGTAGAAACTATTGATAACCAAGCTAAGACTTATCTTAGGCTCAGATTTCCTTTGTAAAGCAGAGATTCTAGACCAAGCTTCTTTAAAAATATCTTCACCTTTTTGCTTGAAAGCAAGGATCTCTTCCATAGGTGTTAGAGAGATAGGACCAAAACCAGATATGGTAGCAACTAGGGCAGGAACTAATTTTTTGTGTTTTTGAATAAAGAAAGCAAACCAAACTAAACTAATTTTTTTTGGAGTTTTTGATAAAAAGAGGCAAACAAAACCAAGCAAAGAAACTAAGCAAACTAAAAACAAAGTAAAGAGAAAGGTTGAGGAAGACTCCCCTTGTGAAGACGTCCTTAGCCTCCTCGACAACGGCGCCAGAAACTCTTGATGCGTGTTGAACGCCCCGTTGGGAAACCCCAAGAGTAAGGTATGATGCAACACAACAACAAGTTTTCCCTTAGTAAAAAACCGAGGTTATCGAACTAGTAGGAGGAAGGAAACGCCTCAAAGGTGTTGCAAGCAACGTGGAAACCTGCACAACACAAATTCAAGACTTTGCCCCAACTAACAGTGAGGTTGTCAATCTCACCGGTTGCTGTAACAAAGGATTAACTGTATGGTGTGGAAGGTGATGATGGTTTGCAGCAAGTAAACAATAACAGTGAAAGATGTATCAATGGTAAATATTGGACCGGGGTCCATAGTTCACTAGAGGCGTTCTCCTTAGGTAAACAAACATGGCATGTTGGATAAACAAATTACAGCAGGGCAATTGACAGGAAATGAGCAAGGCATAACAATGCAATACTAGACAAAAAGATCCTATGAGATTCGATTGAGCAATACAACAATATACATAGACCGCCATCCAACTGCATCTATGACTAGAAGTCCACCTTTAGGTTATCATCCGAACCCCCTCCAGTATTAAGTTGCAAGCAACAGACAACTGCTTTAAGAAAAGTATGTAAGGTAAACAATCCACTTGTTCCATGAATAAGAGACCGTTGTTCTCTCCCTAGTGGCAACAACACATTTACAACCGAAGAGATTTCTGTCACTTCCCTTGGAAACTAGAGGCACGAACCCACTATCGAGCATAAATACCCCCTCTTGGAGTCACTAGCAACTACTTGGCCAAGATAGCTACTAACAATCGAGAGCATGCAAGATAACAAACAACACAGACATGATAGAATCAAATAGACAAAACCATTAATCAATCTGACATAGTAATCTCAATATCCATCGGATCCCCGCAAACACAACATGCATGATTACAAATAGATTAGATCTTGATCATGAATGGAGCTCAGAAGATCTATACATGAAAGCACAAAGGAGGAGATACAACCATCTAGCTACTATATGGACCCGTAGTCCAAGGTGGAACTACTCACGCTTCATACCGGAGGCTGGCATGATGAAGAAGAAGGCATCCGGAATGATCTCCCCTCTGGCAGGGTGCCAGGAAGAACTTCAGATTCACTCGATCTAGGGACGATGGTGGCGGCGGCTACAAACGGTTTCGTGGAGATTTGATCGGGTGCCTAGGGTTTCTGTATCAGAGGATTCTTATAGGCGAACAGGCGAGCGAGGGGGCCACCAGGGCGGCTGCACCCCCTAGGCGCGGGGTAGGCCCACCCGCGCGGTCAGGGGGTGTGGCCCCCCTGGTGAGCCTTCTCCGTCTCGTCTTCTGGCTTCATGTTGGCCACGGTAAAATATTGACTTTGGCTTTTGTCCCGTCCAATTCCGAGAATATTGATTTTCTGTCTTTCTGAAAACAAAAACAGAAGAAAACAAGCAACTGCCACTGTGGCAACTTGTTAATAGGTTAGTTCTAGAAAACCTATAAAAACACCTCAAAGTATAGACAAAGCAAAGAAAAGTAGATACTAAACAAGCATGGAGCATCAAAAATTATAGATACGTTTTCGATGTATCACATCTGCGCTTCCAGCGCCGCCCCATTAACCGGAGGAGGCGGCACTGACACACTATCGACATTGAGATGCCAAACGCTTGGGAGGTAGGCGTCATGGTGATCGTACCGATCCTTCTCATCCCACCGCCGAATGCAGTCCTGCACAGACATTTACCGACGATCGCGCTCCCGTCGTTCAGGCCACGCCGCGGGCGCAGGTGCCATTGGACCCACAAAATCTTCCGCCCATGGAGGCGACAACAGATTTTGGCGGCGTCTGCATGGAGCTGCTCTCGCACGTGGTGGATGTGACGACGTTGGTGACCATCGAGGGTGGCGCCGATCCAAGGACAAGCCCGCTCGTGGTCATTGGCCGTCTTTTTCAGCCAAAACGGCATCTTCGTGATGCTGGCTAGGGCGAGGGGGGATTGCTTGGCTAGAAGTGCCAATGGCACAAACGAGGTGTGGGCTAGAGATCGACTGACGCAGTGGCCATTAATAATTCTATGGCTTAAGTCCGGTGCTAACCCAGCCCGGTGAGGCCACTCCCGACGCATGCACTCACAACCGTTAGATCTTAGGACCAGAGTTGTCACCATCATAGATTGAGGCCGCTAAGCTAGATTTTTTTACCCTAAGGGAGGCATATCCCGATAAGCATCTGGGCCCTATGGGCGTGCCCTGGCCCTTGAGGCAGCGAACGAGTACTCCTCACGCCCGGAAAACACCGTGGCCGGGTCTTCTCTCTCCTCCCCACCCGACCCTCCCATGCTTCCTCTCTCTCCCCGAGCGCGCCGCCCGCCAAATCAAGCGAGTCGCCGCCTCCTGCCTCGATTGCCACCGCCGCTGTCCAATCCGCCGCCTCCTGCCTCGATTGCCACCGCCGTTGTCCAATCCGCCGCCTCTCTCAACGGTTCACGGCCCAATCCGGTCGGTTCCGACGCCCTCAGGTCCAGGGAACGGCTCCCTGCCGGGCTAGGCATAGGCTGAGCGGCAGTTTCACCCCCTATGCCCCGTGGAGCGGAAGCCGACCGTTTTTGCTCGGTTCCGAATGCTCGGATGTGATGGTGACATGGGAGGCCGAGGTGGAGTTCGGCTCTGGCCAGTTAGAGTGGACTCTGGTCCTCCCTACGTCCTTGTTGTCGTCGTCCTTTGTCTGCAAAACTTGTCACTAGCCAACTCCGGCACCACCAACATCTTCAGTTCTTCATTATTTTGGCATGGAACAACTAATCTTTTTAACCCCTCCTTTATTTGTTCGTACTCCGTTCTTATCTCTCATATTCGACAGTCCAATGGATGAAGCTAGGTGTCAGTAACGATTCACATGCGATCTTCTGCTGCAGTGGTCGCTCGATGTTATGGCCTTGAAGCGAGATGGAGCTGACTGATATAATAGATGGTCCAAGAACCAAGGCGAACCAATTTTTTGTTGCTGGTTATAGCTCTCCATAAGTGCACTGGTTTGCTATAGTTGTTCACTAAAGTTCATGCAAGGAGACAGTGGGACAAGGCATGGGTGCTTTATTCTAGGTAAAAATAATACTCCACTTTAAATTCCTACAGTTTTGTATATCAAGGTGGATGATGAAAGGGTCTTTTTGGTGCATGTCCCCAAATTTTTGTATGCTCCCTTCATATCTCCTAAAGTTAGCTCACCTCCTAGTATTAGTGATTCAGGTTTAGAATGCTCAAGTAACATTAACCCCTTGCCTTATTATTACCCTAGAAAAACCACCGTGCTATTTGGTATTGTTTATTTTATATTAACTCTTTATAGATCAATAAAATTGGTATTTTCTACTAATTATTGTTTTGTTGCATTTAAAAGCCAACAAACAGTTCGGTGAACTGTGTTAGCCACATCTTTGAGAGATATAAGAAATTCTGAATTTTTGTATCTTATTATCGTAGATTACTGAAGGTTACCATACATGCACTTTGAGTCATTTTTCTGGCGGGTTTTAAAAGCTTTAGCAGTTTCAAAGCATTGAAAGTTTCCAGTTCAAGGAATAATGAGCTTGCTGAAAGGAAGTAAAGAAGTGGCAAGATCCAAATTATTGTCTGGTATAGTGGTATGCGACATTCTGCAATTAATATACGGAGCAAAATAAATTCTATCATGCTCCATTGATTCATATAGTTTGGCAACATATGAATAGTACCAAAGGTGCTTGCGGCAGGGTTACACGGATCAAGATATATTATCGTTTTGTATACCATCATTTTATTTGATGCCCACTCAATACCTTGGATCAAAATTATACTTTTGCTTTGGACCCCACTCCTTCTTTTAAACTTTGATAAATAAAAACTCGATACCGATTGTTTAGCGGACCATATAAACCCACCCAAAGTCTGTATGGTCCTCTTAGACGTATAATTACCGTATACGTATACTCATGTGCCTGCGGCAGACGAAAATCGAAAGTTATATAACAGCAACAAAAAAAATTAAATGACATGCAGAAATGTAGATCGCCATAATGGGAGGTGGAATCAGCCGAGCAGAACGTAGATTATATCCAGTTCGACCGAGTACACATATACGGAGATATATATGGCCTCGATATATACGGCTTTCGATGGGTTAAAAAATAAAACGGCTCATACAGCTTAAGTTGGGATAGGTTACCAAGCACACCTCTCAAAATTATTACATTTGTTTTCTACTATTCTCAACCAACCTATTGGATCAGACTTCTTGGTTAGGTTTATACATTAGCATACCACTTAGATTATATTTTCTTGAGAGTACTGTTGAGGGATCCGTTCTTGGCTGGAACTCGGCAGGACATAAATTCAATCATCGCTAAGTCCATCTACAGCCCAGAGGCGCACATGTGCTGCAGTGAGTGACTGTGCCACCTACCATCATTACACCCGCCAGTCTTCCCTCTCGTCGCCTCGCAATCATGATCTGCACCAGTACCACCGTGTAGGAGTACAAATGTATCCGAACACAAGTCGAGAAATACATCATCGGGGTTGTTCCATTTCCAAGGTATCTCCGCCGGACCAACACATCTGGCCGACTCAAATCGTTATTTATTCGTTTGGGTCGGTTTGTGGTTGTTTTTAGATCGAAGCGTGGTCTGATTGGCCATCCACGACCAGCGGTACGACCTATTTATTTGGCTAGGGTGAGGATTTTTTTTTAAATTGAAACGTAAGTCGTCCGTGCTAAAAACTGGCAAAGTCCAACCATTTCATATGTAATTTACATCCATAATTTAAAACGAAATTAAGCTAGACCTAACCCTAGCTACCGATCTTCGCGCGTCGGCGCCGCCGCGTCCATCTATGGATCAATATCGATGTACTCCGGCGATGTCCAGAGGTTGGGCGGTGGCAGGGTGAGAGCAGGCGTCGGCGGGTCGATCACCTGCCCAGGCCACGCCGGCGGCGGCCCCATGCGGTGGTGGAGGTGCGCCAACTCCATCCCCACCTCCAGAGTAACGCGCGACACCCACCCGACAACGGAGGCGGTGGAGGCAGCATGGTTTTCGCATGCACCACCATGCCAGTGAGCTGGACAACTTCTTGGTAGCCGCCCCACAGGGCGTCCTCATCCTGCGCGCTAGCCGCAATGGTCTGCTTGATGAAGGCGTCCTCGTCGTATCCCCGCGCCAGCACCTCGCGGTACTCTGGGGTAGGTTCACGGCGATGTCGACCACCGCCTCCTGCTTGGGGACGACATCGTCGTCATCGCTACCGAGCTCGGCATCGGAGTAGGTGAAGGCCTCCTTGTCGTCTGAGTCGATGGTGGGCACGGAGTAGACCTGGCCCGGCTGCCACAGTGACAAACCAATGGTCGCTCCTGAAACACTACTTGAGTGTCGAGTTGGACTCCGGGGCGGCGGCCCGGGAAGGTGGGACCTGTGGTTGGTGGGTGAGCCCGTGGTTCTGGTGCTGGCTAGGGACATGGCCATGTGGATGGCATGGTACCTGGCGGGTTGCGCTTCGTGGCGGTGGTGGGGTTGTTGTTTTGGCGGCGTTCCTTGCCATGATTGGGTTCTGGTGAGATCATACCGAGGGGAAACCCTCTCCTAGGTCTTCCCGGGCCACGGTGTCGACGTCCATGGACGTCGTCCCCTTCTTGAAGGCTTCGTTGCGGTTCCTCGCTTCCCCATTCATGCTCCGGGTGAAAACCCTAGATCCTCGGATGGGACCATGGCGATGCTCTTGCGTCATGCTCTTCTTGAAGACATCGCCTTGGAGCTCATGTCGTGCAGCCCTCCGTTGGTGATATGCGATGTTTCCTCAGTTGGCGCTGCCTCTACGGTTGGCGATCTTCGACAAAGCTTGCTTCAGGTGCTTCACCTCGGTTCTTTGTTGAGTGCTTCGGGTGCTTCACCTCGGTTTTTTCCATTGTATCGTATGTCTTTCCTTAGCAACACAATTTCATACTAAAAATAGTTAACTCCTATTAATTGTTAGGAATGATAGTTAGAGATAATGTGTTGTATGACTTAACTCTAATGTCTTCTTTAGATGATGTGAGGGATAAGGGAAGACATGCTCTCTCTACTATTATACATGCCCTCGGCACCCTAAAAAACTCAGTTTGATGAGCTTTGACTCAACAAAAGCGGGCACTTTTCTCTCATCCTACTACCGGTGCCATCCCCTCCATCCGGTCACACCCTGCATGGTCCCCTAAGTGCATCCCGAATGGCGGCCCATTTTGGACACCAAATTTGGACCATTTATCGATTCAGTTCGAGAAGAAAGCAAAAATCAGCTGCAACGCGAAAGCCACGCGCTCCGCTTCCCCTCTTCCTCTCTTCTATAGTAGCTAAAAGCTCCCCCTCCGTCCCTGACCGAGCCTAGGCCCTCGCCGCTGGAGAGCGGCGGAGGTGAGGTCCTCCATGTAGTATAGGTAGTCTAGGGTCTTGGCTTCTCGCCGTAGGTTTGGGTTTCTTAGTGTCTGCCTCCATGGCGTTTGACAAGTTGCCGTCCGGCCTGTCCCCTTCGGTGTTCCGACACGACACCGGCAGGCCATCTTCGCAGTGGTTCGGCGAGCTCCTATGGTTGGAAGGTGATGACCCACAAGTATAGGGGGTGTATCGCAATACTTTCGATAAATAGGAGTGTCGATCCCAACGAGGAGCAGAAGGTGCTGACTAGTGGTATGGAACAGGAACTCTCTGCAAATACTTAGCAAACATATTTTTAGTGGTTTTCTGATAGAGCAACAAAACAAGGTGCAAGTAATAAAGACAACGAACAAACGCAGCAAGTGGCCCAATCCTTTCTTAGCAAAGGACAAGACAATGGAAATACTTATAAGGACCAAACATTCTCGAGGACACATGGGAATTCTGTCAAGTGCTTTCGCTTCAAATAGCTGAGTACTCTTCTCTGGTGTTGTAAGTGTTGTGTGGGTGAACCTGTGCTAACATACCGACCTTACTTGGACTAATACATACTTGTGATTAAACCCCCTGCAAGCATCTGCAACTACGAGAAAGTAATTAAGATATAAATCTAACCACAGCCTTAAACTCTGAGACCTACACTCCCTTGTGCAAAGGTGTCCTAACGGGGGTTCAGGTTTTTATCACTCCGACAACCCCACAATTAGTAGCCAAATACACAATGCATTCCCCTAGGCCCATAAATGATGAAGTATCATGTAGTCGACGTTCACATAACACCACTAGAAGAATAGCACCACAACTTAAATACTAAACCATTGAATAATAACTCAACACAAATCCACTACTAACAACATGACTTCTCCCATGTACTCAAGAACTAAACGAACTACTCACGAGACATTATATGGATCAAGATCCAAGATGATATGGTAATGGATAACAATCTGAACATAAACAATTTTCCAATGGTTCCACTCACAAGCATTAACTACAATAGTAATCAACACCGGGAAAGTTTCCCCTAAGAACTATGCAAGTATCCAATACGATTGTTACAGCGGGATGGAGTGGTGATGATGGTGCTGGTGGAGATGATGGTGTTGTTGATGATGATGATCCCGATGAAGCCTAGCTTGACGATGGTGTTGATGGCGACGGTCTCCCCTCTCTGGGAAGGAATTTCCCCGTCAGAAATCTGTCTACCGGAGAGCTCTTTCTCTCTCGATGTTTTCCGCCCTGCAGAGGCGGCGGAAATCTATCTGTGGTCGCCCCCCTAGTATTAGGGTTCTGAGAGGATGATATAGGCGAGAGGGCGGAGTCGGGAGCTGGCCAGGTGGGACACACCTTCCCTAGGCATGGCCCAGGGGGGACCCGCGCCTAGGGGGTGTGGGCCCCCTGTGGCCCTTTTATGCCTCCCCTTCTGGCTTCCTTCGTCTTCTGGGAAAATATAATTTTCCCATATTTTTCTGGTATTTTTCTGATCTTCGCGAAATTGCATTAAAACACCTCCTTTTCCATCAAAATCCAGACTCCGGCATTTCATCCTCCAAGAATCATCCAACATGCATAAAACATGTGAAAAGACATAAGTAATTCCTGATAGGTCGGAAACATATCTATAATTTTTGATGTTCCATGCTTGTTAGTATCTAATTTGCTTTGCTTTGTCTACACTTTGAGGTGGTTTTTACATGTTTTCTGGTACTAACCTATTAAAAAGTTGCCACAGTGCCAGTTGCATGTTTTCTGCTGTTTTTGGTTTCAGAAAAGTTAGTAAAGAAATATTCTTGGAATTGGACGGGACAAACGCCAAAGTCAATTACTTTTCATGGGGAACAAGAAGTCCATAGGTGAGCCAGAGAGGCAGGTGATATGTTGAAAACGTATCTATAATTTTTGATGCTCCATGCTTGTTTAGTATCTACTTTGCTTTGCCTTGTCTACGCTTTGAGGTGCTTTTTACATGTTTTCTGGTACTAACCTATTAACAAGTTGCCACAGTGCCAGTTGCCTGTTTTCTGCTGTTTTTGGTTTCAGAAAAGTTAGTAAAGAAATATTCTCGGAATTGGACGGGACAAAAGCCAAAGTCAATTACTTTCCGTGGGGAACAAGAAGTCCAGAGGGAGCGAGGCGTGCAGGCGGCCAAATCCCCCTAGGCACGGCTAGGGGTGGGCCTGCGCCTGGGTAGGGTTTGACCCCCCTGGTCGCCGCCTCGGCCTTCCCCTTCGCCTATAAGAAGCCCGATCTGGCTTCGTAAGCACCGATCAAATCTCCACCAAGCATGCATGGCCGCCACCATCATCCTTAGATCAAGGGGATCTGAAGTTCTTCCCGGCACCCTGCCGGAGGGGAGATCATCCTGGAGGCCTTCACTCCGGTATTATGCGTGAGTAGTTCCACCTTGGACTATGAGTCCATGTAGTAGCTAGATGGTCGTATCTCCTCCTTTGTGCTTTCATGTATAGATCTTGTGAGCTCCGTTCATGATCAAGATCTAATCTATTTGTAATCATGCATATTGTGTTTGCGGGGATCCGATGGATATTGAGATTATTATGTTGGTTTGATTAATGGTTTTGTCTTTATGATTCTATCATGTCTGTGTTGTTTGTGATCTTGCATGCTCTCCGTTGTTAGTAGCTATCTTGGCCAAGTAGTTGCTAGTGACTCCAAGAGGGGGTATTTATGCTCGATAGTGGGTTCATGCCTCTAGTTTCCAAGGGATTGAAAAAAATCTCTTCGATTGTATATGTGTTGTTGCCACTAGGGAGAAAACAACGGTCTCTTGTTCATGGAACATGTGGACTGTTTACCTTACACATTTTTGCTTAGCTATGCATTGCTTGCAACTTAATACTGGAGGGGTTCGGATGATAACCTGAAGGTGGACTTCTAGTCATAGATGCAGTTGGATGGGGGTCTATGTATCTTGTTGTATTGCCCAATCGAATCTCATAGGATCTTTCTGACTAGTATTGCATTGTTATGCCTTGCTCAGTTCCTGTCAATTGCCCTGCTGTAATTTGTTTACCCTTCATGCCATGTTGTTTATCTAAGGAGAGCACCTCTAGTGAACTATGGCCTCCGGTCCAATATTTACCAATAATACATGTTCCACTCTTACTTGTTTACTTGCTGCGAACCATTACCTTCCACACCATACGTTTAATCCTTTGTTACAGCAAACAGGTGAGCTTGACAACCTCACTGATTCGTTGGGACAAAATCTTGAGTTTGTGTTGTGCAGGTCTCCATGTTGCTTGCAACACCTTTGACACGTTTCCTTCCTCCTTCAAGTTCGATAACCTCGGTCTCTACCGAGGGAAACTTGCTGCTGTGTTCATCACACCTTGCTCTTGGGGTTCCAACGAAGTGTCCCACGTCAACACTAGGTGCATGCATCAGCGGGCTAGGGCGCCCAGACCCCCCTAGGCGCAGGTGGGCCCTGCCCCACGTCTGGGAGGGGTGTGGGGCCCCTGGTCACCTCCTCGGCCTCCCACTTCGCCTATAAGAAGCCCCCGATGCAGAAACCCTAAGCACCCGATCAAATATCCACGAAACCGTATGTAGCCGCCGCCACCATTATCCCTAGATCGGGGGGATCTGAAGTTCTTCCTGGCACCCTGCTGGAGGGGAGATCCTTCTCTCCGGTATGATGCGTGAGTAGTTCCACCTTGGACTATGGGTCCATGTAGTAGCTAGATGGTTGTATCTCCTCCTTTGTGCTTTCATGTATAGATCTTGTGAGCTCCGTTCATGATCAAGATCTAATCTAATTGTAATCATGCATGTTGTGTTTGCGGGGATCCGATGGATATTGAGATTATTATGTTGGTTTGATTAATGGTTTTGTCTTTATGATTCTATCATGTCTGTGTTGTTTGTGATCTTGCTTGATCTCTGTTGTTAGTAGCTATCTTGGCCAAGTAGTTGCTAGTGACTCCAAGATGGGGTATTTATGCTCGATAGTGGGTTCATGCTTCTAGTTTCCATAGGAAGTGACAGAAAAATCTTCGGTTGTAGATGTGTTGTTGCCACTAGGGAGAAAACGACAGTCTCTTGTTCATGGAACATGTGGACTGTTTACCTTACAAACTTTGCTTAAGCGGTTATGCATTGCTTGCAACTTAATACTGGAGGGGGTTCAGATGATAACCTGAAGGTGGACTTCTAGTCATAGATGCAGTTGGATGGCGGTCTATGTATCTTGTTGTATTGCCCAATTGAATCTCATAAGATCTTTCTAACTAGTAATTGCATTGTGATGCCTTGCTCAGTTCCTGTCAATTGCCTTGCTGTAATTTGTTTACCCTTCATGCCATGTTGTTTATCTAAGGAGAGCACCTCTAGTGAACTATGGACCCCGGTCCAATCTTTACCATTGATACATCTTCCACTGTTACTTGTTTACTTGCTGCAAACCATTATCTTCCACACCATAAGTTTAATCCTTTGTTACAGCAAACCGGTGAGCTTGACAACCTCACTGATTCGTTGGGGCAAAGTCTTGAGTTTGTGTTGTGCAGGTCTCCGCGTTGCTAGCAACACCGGTGTGACGTCTCCTTCCTCCTACTAGTTCGATAACCTCGGTTTCTTACTGAGGGAAACTTGCTGTTGTGTTGCTTCATACCTTGCTCTTGGGGTTTCCAACGAAGCGTCCCACGACAAGTGTTGGGCGCCATCAAGCTATTTTCTGACACCGTTACCGCGGAGGCTAAGGACGTCTTCACAAGGGGAGTCCTTCACTTCCTTTCTCTTTACTTTGTTTTTAGTTTGCTTTGTTTCTTTTGCTTGGTTTTGTTTGCCTCTTTTCAAAAAACCCAAAAAATTAGTCTAGTTTGGTTTGCTTTCTTTATTCAAAAACACAAAATAATTAGTTCCTGCTCTAGCCGCCGCTGCTGTTTTTGGCTTGCTCACCTTTGACAAAATGAACTCTACTGAGAACACCAAGTTGTGTGACTTCACTAGCATCAACAATAATGATTTCCTTAGCACACCTATTGCTCCACCTGCTCCTGATGATACCTTTTATGAAATTAAGCCTGCTTTGTTGAATCTTGTGATGAGAGAGCAATTTTCTGGTGCTAGTTCTGATGATCCTGCTGCCCATCTCAATAGCTTTGTTGAACTTTGTGAGATGCAAAAATATAAGGATGTAGATGGAGATATTATTAAGCTCAATCCTTTTCCTTTCTCCTTGAGAGGGAAAGCTAAAGAATGGTTGCTTTCTTTGCCAAAAAATAGTATTGATTCTTGGACTAAGTGCAAAGATGCTTTTATTGGAAAATACTATCCTCCTGCTAAGATTATATCTATGAGAAGTGACATTATGAAATTTAACAAAACTTGATAGTGAACATGTTGCTCCAGCTTGGGAAAGAATGAAATCTTTGGTTAAGAATTGCGCTACTCATGGACTCACTGCTTGGATGATTATCCAGACTTTTTATGCAGGTTTGAACTTCTCCTCAAGAAATATGTTGGATTCAGCTGCTGGAGGTACCTTTATGGGCTCACTTTGGGTGCTGCAACAAGGCTCCTTGATAATATGATTGTTAACTACTCTGAATGGCATGTTGAGAGAGCTCCACATGGTAAGAAGGTAAATGATGTTGAGGAAACTTCCTCTTTGAGTGAAAAGATTGATGTTATTATGGCTATGCTTGTTAATGGGAAAGCTCCTTTAGATCCTAATAGTGTTCCCTTAGCCTCTTTGGTTTCTCAAGAAGAGCAAGTTGATGTAAACTTTATTAGAAACAATAATTTCAACAACAATGCCTATAGGAATAATTTTGGTAGCAACAACAATTATAGGCCTTATCCTCCTAATAATGGCAATTCCTATGGAAGCTCTTATAATAATGCTAAAAGTATCCCCTCTAAACTTGAAGTCATGCTCAAGGACTTTATTAGTAAACAAACCACTTTCAATAAGACTATAGAGGAAAAGCTTTTAACTGTTGAGAAAAATATATCCTCTTTGTCTGAAGCTCAGTCCTCCTTGATTAATAAAATGGCTGCTAAACCTGAAACTATGGAAAACACCTTTGCTACTGCTCATTCCATACAAGTTACTATTGATGAAAATGTTAGGTTGTTAGCTCAACTTCATGCTAGGTGGGAAAGGGAAGCTGAAATTGATAGAAACAATAGTGCGTGCACTATCACCACTAAACTACAAGTAGTCCCTATTCCTCCTCCTACTATGCCTAAGCCTATTGAGCCTACTACTAGTGATGCTAAGTTTGATTTTGGTATTGATGGTTGCAATATTTCTGAAGTGATTATGTTCCAACAAAATCTTGCTAGAAGTCCTGATGCTAGTGATATGCATGTTGCTTTCACTAAACACATTACAGATGCTCTTGTGAAAATTAAGGAAGAGAATCTAAAATACAAAGCTTCTATTCCTAGGAAAGTAGAAGATAGTCGGGAACCAATTATTAATGTGCAAGTGAATGACTTTGATCTCAAAGCATCATGTGATCTTGGTTCTAGTGTCTCTATTATGCCTAGTAAGATTTATGAAATGCTTGATTTGCCACCATTGGAAGATTGTTATTTGGATGTCCCACTCAATGATAATGCTAAGAAGAAACTCATGGGGAGTATTAATGATGTTCTCATTATGGTTAACAATGCTTATGTACCTGTGGATTTGTATGTTTTGGATGTTGAATACAATGCTTCTTGTCCTATTACTTTGGGAAGACCTTTTCTTAGAACAGTTGGTGCCATCATTGATATGAAAGAAGGCACCATAAAATATCATTTTACATTCAAGAAAGGTCTTGAACACTTCCCTATGAGGAGATAGAAGTTGCTTTTTGCTCCTCCTTTGAAAGCAAGGTTTGATGTTAATGCTTCTTTATTTGAAAATACTTGATTCTTCTTGCTTCTTGTGCCTAACTTAAAGGCGTTAAAGAAAAGTACTTGTCGGGAGATAACCCAAGAGTTTCCTTGAGTCTTGAAAGTTATTACTTCAGTAATGACCTCTCTTTATCCTTTTTGTTTGCTTTTTGTGCCAAGAATGACCTCTAATGAGAGGGAAGTAAGATTTGGGAAGTTGCTTCCCCAAAACAGATTTCTGTCCTCCACCAAAAACATTCGTGAGGAGTATCTGTAACTCGGATAGAGCTCCAAAGTTACGAATAAATTCCCCAGTATGTTAGCTAACTTTCATTAGTTCAACACTTTTTTATTTGAGCAACAGAAGATGTTCGAAAAAATCGGTTTCTGTCTGCTGGTCTGTTTTAACAAATTTCCGCCATTATTTGCATTTGCTTCTTATTGATTCCTTTTTGAGTTCTCTTTTAGGGAATTGAGATTTTTGAAGGAGTTGGTACAGTAGCTTGTGTTTTTAGTAAAAATCCTTGATGTTCCAAAGCTTTTCCAGAGGTCTAATATCTTTTGAATACACTAATGTTGCTAATGAAGATTGTGTGAAGTTTTGTATGAAGGAAAAATTTCAGGTGTAGAGAGAGAATGATGCAATGAGATGAAGAATGGAGAAAAGCTCAAGCTTGGGGATGCCACCATGGTTTCACCCCAAGAAATATCCAAGAGGTACAAGCATTAAAGCTTGGGGATTCCCAAGGCATCCCTTTCTTCATCAATAAAAAGCTCAGGTCTGTCTAGACACTTCGTTTTTACTGTTTCATGCACAATTGTGTTGTTCTTGGAGCGTCTTAGTTTTCGTTTGCTTTGATTAGGTTGTTTAGTTTTCTTGAATAAAGTAGTTTGGACCCCCGTTCTAGATGTGTTGTTTTGCAAATAAGTTGCTTGGTGTTGGAAAGTAGTAGTAAGTTCTTGCTTGTAGTGCAAGAGGAGCTTGCATTGACTGTGACTTAGACTTTAGCATGACATGCTAGGTGTTGTTTTGACCTTATGCTTAGTGATTATTGGCGTAGCATGTCTTGTTCCAAGCAATTGAGATTTCTTAGTGTGCCTTGAAGAAATTATGCGCTGTTTTCGCATGCAAAAGCATAGTATTGTGGTATTCTCCTTTGATGCTTTGCTTGGGTTGACTTGGCACATGCTCACACCATGTTATGACTATGAAAATGTTGGAATTATGCCCTTGAGGCAATAATAAAGATGTTATTATTATAATTCTTGTTCATGATAATGTTTATATTCCATGCTAGAATTGTATTAAGCGGAAACATTAATACTTGTGTGGTTTGTGAACAACACTGTGTCCCTAGTACGCCTCTATGGACTAGCTCATTGATCAATGATGGTTAAGGTTTCCTAACCATAGACATGAGTTGTCAATTGATAATGAGATCATATCATTGGGAGAATGATATGGTGGACAGACCCAAACTAAGCAAAGCTATTAGATCGTTTCATCGTGTTCGTCTTTGCGAAGCTTTTCTCATGTCAAATATTGTATTCCTTAGACCATGAGATAATAAAACTCCTAGTATCGGAAAGCTTTGAGGTCATCAAACGTCATCCTATGAGAGGGTGATCATAAAGGTGTCTCTCAGGTGATCGGAAAGTATCTGTTGGGTTGTATGTATCGAGATGGGATTTGTCCCTCCCAAGTCGGAGAGATATACTTCGGGCCCACTCGATAATCGATATCAACACCGCTTGCAAGCATGTGGTTAAGGAGTTAATCACAAAGTGATATCGGATTACGAGTAAAAGTAAAGTACTTGTTGTGAACGAGATTGAACTAGGTATGACGATACCGACGATCGAATCTCGGGCAAGTAAAATATCGCGAGACGAAGGGAATATATATATGGGATTGATTGAATCCTGGCATCGTGGTTCATCCGATATGATCATCGATGAATGTGTGGGAGTCAATATGGGTGCCTGCACTGTTGATTATTGATAGAAGATCATGTCTGCATATTCTCGAACTCGAGGTCACACATAACGTGTCTCGGCGCTAGGATAGATTGGATAATTGGTTTATGAATTTTGTTCGGGTCTCGGATGGGATCCGGGATATCACGAGAGGTTCCGGAATGGTCCGGAGAATAAGATTCATATAAGGCAGTGCAGTTTTTGGAGTTCGGAATTGTTCCGGATTAATCGGTATTGTACCGGAAGCTTCTAGAACCTTCCGGAAGGGGGCCAACGTGGTCCCACCTTCCGGGAGGGGGCATGGGCCTATGAGGGGGTGTCCTGGCCGCATTGGGCCAGGGGCACAAGGCCCCATAGGGCCCAGCCGATCCTAGAGAGTTTAAATCGTTTAAACTAGAGATAAGATAAGATAGGATTTCTAGATAAGGGAGAGTTTAAATTGTTTAAACTAGAGATAGGCTTGGAGGAGAGGCTAGGGCTGGCCACACCCCCCCCTCTATATATAGAGGGCTGGTGCGCCCCCCCTCTCACACCCTTACACCTTCCTCCAAACCCAGTTGCCCTGCTGCCCTTCCTCTCTCCCTCCCGACTGTTTGTAGGCGAAGCCCTGCGGCAGAAATTCTCCACCATATACACCACGCCTTCGTGCTGTAGATCCAATCTATCTCTCCACCATACTTGCTGGTCCGAGGAAGGAGGAGACGTCGAGGTGCCGCGCGTGTGCATCTCACGGAGGCACCGCCACTTGTGGTGCTAGATCGGATCGGATCGCGAGGAGGAGAAGCGAGTACGACTACATCACCCACGTTCCGATTTAACGCTCAGGCGAATCTTCAAGGGTATGAAGATCTAATCCAATCTCTCGTTGTTTGCATCTCCTAGATTAGATCTTGGCTTTCCTCTGTTCGCTCAGAGAAAATTTTGATTTACTATGCTGCGAAACCCTTTAGTGGTATCAGAGCTAGATCTATGCGTAGATGTGATTCACGAGTAGAACGCAACATGGTTGTTGCGGGCTTTGACATTTTCTGTTGCAAGCCTCTTGTTTGTGTTCTTCTTATGGCGCGGGATAGTGAGATTGAAGCGGTCCAGGCCAACCTTACGCGACGTTGTTCGCGAGACCGGCTCCGCACTTGACGTGTGGCTTGTACCATACATGCGGCTGGTGGATGTCAGTTTCTCTCACTATAGTTGTCATGGGATTAACACCGGAGTTTGGCAACCATAATATCACCGTTGTGGCTTTCCGTAGGTAAGAATCGTTCTTAGCATCTACTCCCATAAGCCACGTAAAACATGCAACAACAAAGTAGAGGCGTCTAACTTGTTTTTGCAGGGAGTGTTTTCTGTGATATGGTATGGCCCAAGATGTGATGTGTATATTGTATGCGATGATCATGTTTTGTAATGTTTCACGACTTGCATGTCGATGAGTACACAACCGGCAGGAGCCATATGGTTGTCTTTATAATTGTGTATGACCTGCGAGTCAACTTCTTATACGCCATGTAATAGCTTTACTTTATCGCTAAGTAGTTAGCAATAGTTGTAGTTGCTATTCGTGGTGGAGGCAATCATGGTGGAGTGATGGAGATCATGCCGGAACGCACAAGATGGAGATCATTGCGAAGATTGGCTATACCATGTCACATAAAGTTATATGCATGTGATGTTTATCCTTTTATGTATCTTATTATGCTTAGATCGCGGTAGCATTATAAGATGATTCCTCACTTAAAGATCAAGATAAAACTGTGTTCTCCCCAAGTATGCACCGCTATGAAAGTTCGTCGTGTCCAAGCATCACGTGATGATCGGGTGCTATAGACTCTACGCTCACATACAACGGGTGCAAGCCGGTTTTGCACACGCTGAAATACTTGGGTCTAACTTGACGAGCCTAGCATGTACGACATGGCCTCGGAACACAAGAACCAAAGGTTAAGCATGAGTCATATGAATGATATGATCGACACTTCGTTGTCCACCATTGAAACCACATCTCTTCTCGTGATGATCGGATTAGGTGTGGTGAATTTGGATCGTGTTCACTAAACAACTTGAGGATGTTGAATTTAGTGGAGTTCATCTAGTAATTTGATTAAGTTGAACTATTTATCATGAACATAGTCTAAATTGTACTTGCAAATCTGTAGATCACATGGCCAAGTCCAACTTCAACTTCAACGTTTTGCTGAGAAAGAAAAGCTTAGAAACAATGGGTCTAACTTCACCAACCGTTCCGCAATCTAAGAATCATTACTGGCGGACAAAAGGACTATGTCCTTGAGAAAGCGTTAGGTAACCCCTACTGCGCTACCGGTGATGAGAAAGCTGTCTGTCATCGCAATAAAGATGATTATGGTGTGATTAAGAGCACCATGTTGTTTGCTATGGAACCGGAACTTCAAAATCGTTTTGAAAACTATCCCGGGCCCTTTGAGATTCTCGAAGAGTTGAAAACCATGTTTCAGACTCAGCCCGCCGAGAGATATGAGATCTCCGAGAAGTTCTTTAAGCGCAAGATGGAGGAAGGAGTTCATAGTGAGCACGCCATTAAGATGTCGGGCTACACTCAACTCCTTGAGCAACTGGACTGCAAGATTCTAGAGGAGCTCAAGATTGACAGGGTTCTGCAATCACTCCCTCCCAGCTACAAAAGTTTTGTAGTGACTCATAATCAGATTGGTTCCATCGACACGATCACCGAGCTCTTCGCAAAGCTGAAGGCTGCGGAGGTGGACATCAAGAAAGATAATCATGTGTTGATGGTCAACAAGCCCTCCTTTAAGAAAGGTAAAGGTGCAAAGAAGCCCTTCAAGAAAAGCGGCAGCAAGCGCACTGCCCCTGCTGAGAAGAAGCTCAAGTCTGGACCTAAGCGGACCTTGAGTGCTTCTATTGCAAGGACAAGGGTCACCGAAGCGCAATCGTCCAAGTACTTAGCGGACAAGAAGGCTGGCACCATCAAAGGTATATTTGATATACATGTTATTGATGTTTTCCTTACTAGCCCTCGTTGTAGTGCACAGGTATTTGATACTGGTTCGTTGCTAATATTTGTAACTCAAACAGAGCTACGGAATAGACGACACTGTGAGGGATGAGGTGACGATGGCGTTGGCAACGGATCAAGAGTTGATGTGATGGCCGTCGACGCTCTCCTTAGTTTTACCTTCGGGATTAGTTTTAAACCTTAATAAATGTTATTATGTGCTGCGTTGAGCATGAACATTATTTCTGGATCGTGTTTATTGCAAGACGGTTATTCATTTAAATCAGAGAATAATGGTTGTTCTATTTATATGAGTAACATCTTTTATGGTCATGCACCTCTTGTGAATGGTTTATTTCTTCTAAATCTAAAGGGATGAAACACACATCCATAACATTGAGGCTAAGAGATGCAAAGTAGATAGTGATAATACTACTTATTTGTGGCAAATGTCTGGTCATATTGGTGTAAAGCGCATGAAGAAACTCCATTCGATGGACTTTTGGAGTCTCTTGATTTTGAATCATTTGACACATGCGAACCATGCCTCATGGGCAAGATGATCAAAACCCGTTCTCGGTATGATGGAGCGAGCAACGGACTTGTTGGAAATCATACATACCGATGTATGCGGACCGATGAGTGTTTCGACGGTGGATATCGCTATTTTCTCACTTTTACCGATGACTTAAGTAGATATGGGTATATCTATTTAATGAAACGTAAATCTGAAACGTTTGAAAAGTTCAAAGAATTTCAGAATGAAGTGGAGAACCATCGTAATGTAAAGATTAAGTTTCTACGATCCGATCGTAGGGCGAATATTTGAGTTATGATTTTCTCACGCATCTCAAAGCAAGTGGAATCGTTTCACAACTCACGCCGGAACACCACAATAAGCAATGGTGTGTCTGAGCGCCGAATCGAACCCTATTAGATATGGTCCGATCGATGATGTCTTACTGATTTGCCGTTATCATTTTGGGGTTATGCATTAGAAACCGCTGCATTCACTTTAAATAGGGCTCCATCTAAATCCGTTGAGACGACACCGTATGAACTGTGGTTTGGTGCTAAACCTAAGTTGTCGTTTCTTAAAGTTTGGGGATGCGAAGCTTCGTCAAGAAGTTGATGCGGACAAGCTCGAACCCAAAGCGAGAAATGCGTCTTCATAGGATACCCTAAGGAAACTATTGGGTATACCTTCTATCACAGAACCGAAGGCAAAGTGTTTGTCGCAAAGAACGGTTCTTTTTGAGAAGGAGTTTCTCTCGAAAGAAGTGAGTGGGAGGAAAGTAGAGCTAGACGAGGTTATTGAACCTTCTCTTGAATTGGAGAGTAAGCAGCACCTGAAATTGTTCCGGTCACCGCACCAATGATAGAGGAAGATAATGACAAGGATCATGAAGCTTTACGATCGCTCTCGAGCGTCGCAGGTCGACAAGGTCGCGTGCCCTCCCGAGTGGTAACGGCAACTGTCTTGACCGTCTTGTTAGTAGAAGACAGTGAACCTATGAACTATGAGGAAGCGATGAGCCCGGACGAGAAATGGCTAGAAGCCATGAAATCCAATTGGGATCCATGGCGAAAACCAAGTATGGACTTTGGTGGACCTCCTAGCGGCCGAAAGGCCGTTGAGTGCAAATGGATCTTCAAGAAGAAAACGGACGGATGGTAATGTTACGTCTATAAAGCACGGCTTGTTGCGAAAGGTTTTCGACAAGTTCAAGGTGTTGACTACGATGAGACTTTCTCTCCGTAGCGATGTTTAAGTCCATTCGGATTTTATTAGCAATCGCTGCATTTCATGATTCTGAAATATGGCAAAAGGATGTCAAGACTGCTTTCCTCAATGGCAACAGTGATGTAGAGTTGTATATGATGCAACCCGCAGGTTTTGTCGATCCTAAGGATGCTGATAAAGTATGCAAACTTCAGCGTTCCATTTATGGACTGAAGCAAGCATCTCGGAGTTGGAACCTTCGTTTTGATCAAGTGATCAAGAGCTTTGGATTTGTTCCAAATTGCTACAAGCTTGCATCTACAAGAAAGTGAGTGGGAGCTCGGTGACGTTTCTGGTACTATATGTGGATGACATATTGATTATTGGAAATGACATCAACATGCTTAACGATGTGAAGAGTTATTTGAACAAGTGTTTTTCAATGAAAGACCTAGGTGAAGCTGCTTATATATTGGGCATCAAAATCTATAGAGATAGACAAAGACGCCTGATAGCTTTAAGCGGTACATACCTAGACAAAGTTCTGAAAAGGTTCAGAATGGATAAGGCATTGAAAGGTTCAGTGCCTATGTTGTCAGGTAAGATATTGAGCAAGGCTCAGTGTCCAGCTACGGTAAATGATAGGGAAGCTATGAGCAAAGTGCCTTATGCCTCGGCCATAGGTTCCATCATGTATGCCATGCTGTGTACTAGACCGGATGTGTCCAATGCTCTTAGTTTGACGAGCAGATATCAAAGTGATCCAGGAGTGGAACACTGGACAGCCGTGAAGAACATCCTAAGGTACCTAAATAGGACTAAAGAAATGTTCTTAGTCTATGGGGGTGATGAACAGCTCATCGTAAAAGGTTACGTCGATGCTAGTTTCGACACCGACAAGGATGATTCTAAATCTCAGACAGGATACGTGTATATTTTGAATGGAGGAGATGTGAGCTGGAGAAGCTGCAAGCAAAGCGTGATCGTGGGATCTACAGTAGAAGCGGAATACATGGTTGCTGCAGAAGCGTCAAGTGAAGGAGTTTGGATCAGAAACTTCATCACTGAGCTTGGCGTGGTTCCAAGTGCATTGGACTCACTGGAGATATTGTGTGACAACACTGGCACCATAGCACTCGCTAAGGAACCAAGATATCATCCAAAGACCAAGCATATCAACCGCAAGTTTCATATAATCCGAGATTATATAGCGTATGGAGATCTCAAGATCAAAGTACATACAGATCTGAATGTCGCAGATCCGCTGACTAAACCTCTTCCGTGCAAAACATGATCAGCACCTCGGCCATGGGTGTGAGATTGTTGCCAAATGTAAACTAGATTATTGACTCTAGTGCAAGTGGGAGACTGTTGGAATTATGCCCTAGAGGCAATAATAAATATGTTATTATTATAATTCTTGTTCATGATAATGTTTATATTCCATGCTAGAATTGTATTAAGCGGAAACATTAATACTTGTGTGGTTTGTGAACAACACCGTGTCCCTAGTACGCCTCTATGGACTAGCTCATTGATCAATGATGGTTAAGGTTTCCTAACCATAGACATGAGTTGTCAATTGATAATGAGATCATATCATTGGGAGAATGATATGGTGGACAGACCCAAACTAAGCAAAGCTATTAGATCGTTTCATCGTGTTCGTCTTTGCGAAGCTTTTCTCATGTCAAATATTGTATTCCTTAGACCATGAGATAATACAACTCCACAGTATCGGAAGAAAGCTTTGAGGTCATCAAACGTCATCCTATGAGAGGGTGATCATAAAGGTGTCTCTCAGGTGATCGGAAAGTATCTGTTGGGTTGTATGTATCGAGATGGAATTTGTCCCTCCCAAGTCGGAGAGATATACTTCGGGCCCACTCGGTAATCGATATCAACACCGCTTGCAAGCATGTGGTTAAGGAGTTAATCACAAAGTGATATCGGATTACGAACGAGTAAAGTACTTGCTGTGAACGAGATTGAACTAGGTATGACGATACCGACGATCGAATCTCGAGCAAGTAAAATATCGCGAGACGAAGGGAATATATATATGGGATTGATTGAATCCTGGCATCGTGGTTCATCCGATATGATCATCGATGAATGGGAGTCAATATGGGTGCCCAGACCCCGCTGTTGATTATTGATAGAAGATCATGTCTGCATATTCTCGAACCCGCAGGGTCACACACTTAACGTGTCTCGACGCTAGGATAGATTGGATAATTGGTTTATGAATTTTTGTTCGGAGTCTCGGATGGGATCCGGGATATCACGAGAGGTTCCGGAATGGTCCGGAGAATAAGATTCATATAAGGCAGTGCAGTTTTTGGAGTTCGGAATTGTTCCAGATTAATCGGTATTGTGCCGAAGCTTCTAGAACCTTCCTAAGGGGGCCAACGTGGTCCCACCTTCCGGGAGGGGCATGGGTCTATGAGGGGCTGTCCTGGCGCATTGGGGGTCACAAGGCCCCATAGGGCCCAGCCGATCCTAGAGAGTTTAAATCGTTTAAACTAGAGATAAGATAAGATAGGATTTCTAGATAAGGGAGAGTTTAAATTGTTTAAACTAGAGATAGGCTTGGAGGAGAGGCTAGGGCTGGCCGCACCCCCCTCTATATATAGAGGGCTGGTGCGCCCCCTCTCACACCCTTACACCTTCCTCCAAACCCAGTTGCCCTGCTGCCTTCCTCTCTCCCTCCCGACTGTTTGTAGGCGAAGCCCTGCGGCAGAAATTCTCCACCATATACACCACGCCGTCGTGTTGTAGATCCAATCTATCTCTCCACCATACTTGCTGGTCCGAGGAAGGAGGAGACGTCGAGGTGCCGCACGTGTGCATCTCACGGAGGCATCGCCACTTGTGGTGCTAGATCGGATCGGATCACGAGGAGGAGAAGCGACTACGACTACATCACCCACGTTCCGACGAACGTTCCGCTGTGCGAATCTTCAAGGGTATGAAGATCTAATCCAATCTCTCTCGTTGTTTGCATCTCCTAGATTAGATCTTGGCTTTCCCTCTGTTCGCTTCCGTAGAAAATTTTGATTTACTATGCTGCGAAACCCTTCAGAAAAGTCACCATTAGCCTCTATGATCATTTAGTCCTTGACTTGTAGTACCACTCTATGCTTTGATTAGTAATGCTTTGTTGCTCTACATGATTATGGCCATTATGCTCTCTTAGTTGGTTGCTCCTAGTCTTTTGATAGCCTCCACTTGTATGAGTAAGATCTACTAATGCTTCCAACTCCCAAGAAACCAAGTTAATCCAAAGTGTCCACTATAAACTCCTACGCATGGTGTGTTACACCATTCCAAGTATATTCTTGTTTTCATCTATCTTCCAATTTAAAACTATTTTGTTATGTGAATTTTGTGATTAAAGCTCTCACGAACTTGATGGCACACTTTATATTCTTTGCCCCTAATAAACTTGAACCAGTGTGACATCTTTGTTGTATATGCTTGCACTTATACGTTGGAATTAACAGAACCGTGTTGTCACGAGGAACGTTTTCAACATTGCACTTGTACTTTGTACTCAGTTGATATCATGCTCTTTTGTCTATGGATGTCACCAGTGTGAAATAAAGAGGTAACTTGTAAGTCCATGGAGTTTGTATCCTGTGTTAGAGAAACTCTTGGGCCGCTAGCCTAAGCCATGCCTAATCATGGCGGAAACTTGTAGCATCACCATAGTGAGCTATCTATGAAGCATCCTCAATAAAAAGCTATGCATATAGTAAATAAAAAGATTGCTGAGATGCTCATTGTCTGCTTGCCTTGTCATTTTGGTTATGGGAAAGCTCCTGTACCATGTGCAAGGGGTACCCCGTTGGCGGTTCTCAATGATATGCAAATACTTACAATGACAAGAACTTACCTGTGACCGAAGTTGAGTATGCATGAGGTGTGGCCCTCGTATTCAAGGGACTTGAGATTGCCAACTTATACTTTGTCAAGCATATACTCCATCTTTGTCACTTTAACCTTAACCACTTCAAGATGCTTATGATAGGGGCAATGAGGGCTGAAAGCTAACAAGTACCATAATTTTTGGAAGCTCTTTTTGAAACTTGTAATCCCTTCTTCCTTTACAAAAAGGCCTTTCTTCCACCACTATTGAGTCTCCACCTTCTACCTTTAGGCACCATTAAGAGAGCGTAGTTGTCATCCTGTGTGGAGTGTTCCAAAGCTTATTGATTGATACATATTGTGATATTACTTGTTCTTGTGCTATTTTTTTCTAGTCACCCTTGTGAACTTTGAAGGTGTCCTATGCATCTATATTGCTACTCTATGAGGGACAAGCTGATTGCCACTATGCTATGTTTTCTGTATGTGAAACAAACAAACATTTTTCAATGCATGTTATTCATGATCTTTGTTTGTAGCTTTCCATGTTGCATGCACAGTTACTCTGTCCTATTGTTATAACTCCATCTTTCATGCACATGTTTAGAATTCTTTGATCCCAGCTTACAATGCTTGCAAATGGTTGGATCTTTATTGTGAGGGTGCATGTCACCTCAAAAATTGTTCTTTTATCACTTACCTACTCGAGGACGAGCAGGAGTTAAGCTTGGGGATGTTGATACATTGGAAACGTATCTATAATTTTTGATGTTCCATGATTGTTAGTATCTACTTTGCTTTGATTTGTCTACACTTTGAGGTGCTTTTTACATGTTTTCTAGTACTAACCTACTAACAAGTTGCCACAGTGCCAGTTGCTTGTTTCTGTTGTTTTTGGTTTCAGAAAAGTTAGTAAAGAAATAATCTCGGAATTGGACGAGACAAACTCCAAAGTCAATTACTTTCTGTGGGGAACAAGAAGTCCAGAGGGGAGCCGGAGAGGCGGGTGCGGTGACCCAGGATACCACTGCATTATGGAGTATACTATAGTCGTGGACATAACACCAATGAAACACCGTTCACTAGTATTACATCCCTCAGAATGGCACAACAGAAACACAGCGGGTCCAATACATGGCTAAAGGTTACAATTCACTCTTTACATAAGATCTAGAGAACACTCTAGGTTAAAGAGAGAGAAAGAACTTCTTATGGAGAAGAATCAAAGATAAATAATGCAAGAACAATCATACTATTGCATCTAGTATTCTGGCTAAGAGGTTGGCATTGCTGCTATCGCAACGCACTACAGAAATAGGTTATTTGGCTGGAGATAATATTCCTATATAGTCAGTAACTTTCGTCTTCACTTGAGTTGAGGTATATGTTGACTTCCTTGTCTTCATTGAAGAGATTTAGCTGGTCTTGATAAGTCCTGGAGCATATGTTGATGCAGACATCGTTTTAATGGCTTTACAATCTAGCAAGGGTTAAGAAGATACTTTGAGTACGAGTGTACTCAGCAAATTCACTAGAAAAGGAGTGTTTGATGCACTATCACTACAGCCACAGACCGTAGGTCGTAGGCAATGCAAGTTTTCATAAACATTTCTTCAAAGGTTGCTTTTATTCTGAAAAACTATGTCCGTCAGCCTTCACGGGTTTACCAGAACTTTCATGGAGTTCCTTTCCCGCCGCGTTCGCAGCTCTTCCCCGGAACAGGGAGTAACAAGTTGCAGTTCTTACACTCTGCAGAGGTGCGTTACTTTCCCCATGAGAGATCAAATCTTTGTTGCACAACCGGGCAGCTTATTCCCGTCCACAATTCCATGATGTGGGGCCCAGAAGATGATCCAAGCCAATCACTGCCCCCTTCGCGACCTCGCATGCCTCCTTGGTGTACACCATGCCCACATAAAGAATTACCGCAATGGTTTGTACAAACCTTTAGATGTCAGAACTATCGTGGGACGTTGAGGGTTCCCACCCATATGCTGCATATCCTCTACGAATTACCAATTAATATGCACGCTACGAGGATAACAGCCACGACCTGCACATCCGGCTTCATGCGAGAGGGAGAAGATACAGCTGACTTCTCCGTCCCATTCCAAATCTCATGGTCAACGCGTAATATACGGCGCAAGAATCACTGGCGACATTGGTTGTTAAGTCCTAGGTGATATAGTTCTGAACAGTGGTATTCCAACTGTCAGATTTAATAGATTAGCTGATCACCCTGGATCAGTAACCAATAGTTCACATTATTATCGAAAATAGTGTTTTTAGACCTTTTTCAAATGCAGGTGATAACAACACTGGATTTGTAAAATACTTTACAGAAAATAAACAAAGGACATGAGTAAGTGTGAACTTTCCTTTTGTGATTGCAAAATTATGCGCTCACGGTCTTCGAGTCAGTTTATAAGATCCAAAATCTGAAATCAGCATCATTGGTCCGGTAAGGACTAATGTTAAAGAAGCAATATGCTTTTATGCATAAGTAATGTGATGCACGTTCTACACGCAAATCTCGGGGATAACGTTGTCCTAGGGTTTGGATTCCGGAAATGGTTACTTTGGAATGTGTGGTCCTTTTAGATAAGTTTCATAGTTGTACTTTTATTAGAGTTTATAAGTGGTTGTAGACAACACATATGTAGGAGTAAAGTATACATACTTATGACATACTAGTTAGGATTACTTATACAAGTGTTCTTATTTAAAGTGGCAAAAAGGATAACCTTCGAAGTAAAGGTTTCCCTTCTAAGGTCTAAACAAACTTTGTGGGTAGTTAGTGGTGGTTGATGTTATTTGTTTGCTCAAATGGTTTGGCTTGAGTTGCTTTATAATTTAACTACTTCAGACCAAAGTTAACTATAAAACATATAGTAATGATTATAGTGTTGCATTAAGATTCTGTAGACTAAAGTTTTCTTTAAAACAAAGATGATTTTGAGAGTAGAATACTTATAACATTTGTATTTAGTGTATTTGAAATGTTTCCTTTAGGTTACTTAAGAATGGTCATTCTTTTTACTTGTATAATGGTTTCTTGATTTGATTATGGAGTAATATCATTTATCCTTTTATAGATGAGTGAGTATAGTTTATAATCTAAAACATACTATTACTTAACTACTTATGGTTTTATATAATGTTGTGGTGGTTTTTGCAATTAGGTAGTTAATATAGATAGAAAAGGTTTGGTGGATTCATAAGTTGTTCTTTAAGGTTTTTATCATGAATTGGAATCCTTTGAGAACATAATCTTCACTTAGAGTTGAAGATAATTTAATACAAAGATGTTTATAATGTTTTAATCCATTATGGCTTCATATTATTAATATTTAAGACTAATATTATTTATTAGACTTAATTGATTTATTTTAGAAATATTAATAATTTTTATTTATCTTTATATGAATTATTAATGAAGTAAATAAGTTTAAATTTGAGTTATTAGATATTTGAATTTTATTTAACTCAAAAGTATAATATTAGATTTTTATCATGTAGATATTATTTTTGTGATCATTTTAGTATATTACATTTATTTTTGTGATTAATAAATAATAACATATGATTTTTATAATTCTTATTATTTTATAATTACTAAATAGATATTAAGTATTTATTCAAGTGAAATAATAATACATAATTATAGTTTTATATTGAAATTATTATTTTTCCAAGATTTTTGGTATTTTTTTTAATATTTACCATTATTAAAATATGAATTATCAAAGCTTTATTACTTATAAAACTTTTATTAAATAACATTTATTTTAATAATCATCATAAAAATATTTGGTAATATTTTTAAGTTGTAGATTTTATTTTTCTGAAAATTTTCATATATTATACATATTTTTCTGAATTATAAATCAAAAGTTATTAATTAAACAAGATTTAATCATTTATTAAATTTCTGGAATATTATTAATTAAATTATAACATTTTATTTATTTCTAAACATAAAATTACTTTTTACACCACACTAAGAGCCCCAGTCACTGACCTGTGGGCCATTGTCCACCTCAACTCTTGGGTCTAGAAATGCTTTTGCTACTGACCTCCTCTCTACTCACTGTCGATGACATGTGGGCCCTGGGCCATATCATCCACCATGTGAGGCAAAGACCAGTCAAACGAGCTGACATGGCTCGATCATGAGGTAAGCATGGCGTCAGCATCACCACCGCCAGGGTGTGTGGTGGTCCGCGTCGATCTCTCGCACCCAAAACAAGACCACCGCTTGTTGGTGAGTGGTCACCGACGCGATCTCTCTACTAAATAGCCGAATAGATCTAGTCCGACCTCATCGAACCTAATAGTGGCAGCGCCGCTCGAAAATGGTCATCGGAGGGTCATCGACGACGAGCTACTGCGGCGTCCAGCTGCGGTGCTCAACAAAACTAGACCTACGATGCGAATCCGCAAACGAAACTAGGGTCTAGAGATGTGTATGCTTACCCTGATGACGATAGAGTGGTCGACGGGGACAGGCGCGGTCGGAAACGAGCTCCCCGACGAGGATTCCGACGAACTGCTGCGAAGGGGAACGACCAAATTCACCCGCTCCAGTGCTCCCCTTGATGCAAGCTTCTACCCAGAGGATCTAAGGAGGAAGGCGCTTCTCCATGACGGCTCAGAATGGTGTGAGGAGACGTGGTTCGTCGGCGAGAGGTGGCTCCGGTGAGCTAGGGTTTCAGTTTTGTTCGTATCTAAGAGGATAAGGAGGGATTAGGGATTGGGATGGAAGCAATGCGTCAAGGTGGCCTTCTTATCCCCTCATGGCAACGGCGGCGAGTATCTTGGCGCAATGACGGTGATGATGACATCGGGCGGCGGCGAGCTCCGCCAGCGAGCTGTCTGTGTGCGTGACGATGACGACGATGGTCGTTTTGCGGATAACCCCCTGACAATTTCTTTAGCTCAACCCGCGGTCCTTTGACCCACTTATCGATCCTGAGCGAAGGTCGTGCTGAATTCTTTGAAATTTGCAGGCGTCGCATGTACGATAGGTATAAGTGTGTTGGGCTGCGGCCAGGTTTGGTTTTTATTTGTTTTATCCTTTTTCTATTTTCTGTTTTCTTATTCAGATTTGAATTTGGTTTATATTTTGAATCTTTCTTTGTATAATTTGTTTGCTGGATATTTACAACAATACAAAAATATACCTAGTCTCATTTGTGATTTCTTATTATATCCTCTTTTTTTATTTCTTGTATTTACTTAATGTGATCCCCCTTGTTGATATTTTATATAAACTTTTCTTATTATTTTTCTCTCCTTATTTTAGTTAGGGATTTCTTGAGTACAATGTATGTGATAACAAAGAAGTTTAGGGTTTTGAATTATGAGTACTACCCTTGGCTTTAGGGTTTTGTATAAGCTTAGATTCCTTTTAAGAGTTAAGATTTAATAACTAAGCATAATGCCTTATGTATATAGTATTGGATGAAATCTCCCTTTTTAATAGAAAGTTATAATTAGAGTATTTTATAGAAGTGAACTTATAAAAATATACTTAGGCACATATAGTTCTGATCGTTGAAATTAACAGAGATATGCTTATGTAATTTGTTATAGGGAAGTATTTCTATAAAGTGTTATAGGCATCAGATGATGGATCAACAGTATGAGATGGATATTATGTTTGATTTGAGATGTAGAGTTGATTGCTTAACCAGATTTAAATAGGAAGATGATTTATACATACAATTATATTTCAAAATCTTGGATCTCTTATTAAGGAATTCCTTTCCTAGATATAATACTTCTATCCCTCATCATGGTTAGTATTATGGCTTACATATTAAAATCTTCTTATTCATATATCATTCTTCTAAACTTATGGATGAATCCAATGAGTTTGATACAAGGATATTTCATAATTTCCTCATATCCTGGCTTGGTTGTATTTACTATTCTATTGTTGATAAACTTCCATCCAACTAGTTGTTCTTTCAACTTCACTCACAATTCTCCTTAATATTCCATCACTGATCTTTCTCTAAGGTTGATTATCTTTTAAGATGAATAACACTTCTTCTAAACTCTATGCTATACTAGCTTTAATTGAATAATATCAGCCTATATTTACCTAACTCTCATGACTTTCACTTCAATCCCTGAATTATATTTATGTGGTTTGCAAAGACTACTCTAGGATCACTTATCTCTAGTAAGGTTCTAATCATGTTTTACGCACCAGTATTACTTTTACTAAATATAAGCATTTAATATTGGTGGCCAAAGCATTACCATTATAATACTTTAATCATTTATTACTGAAGTTCTTAGTTGGCTAAACAGGGCTTTATCAATCCTACCTTTTATTGTCTGGAAGTTATCTTCTTAGTATCTTATATTGGATTAAGGTTATTAATGGATTTTGCCCTCATTAGAAGATTTAAGTAGATGTTCTGATAAGATTAAGTAATAGATCAAAGGTTAATAGTTAAATAATTTGTGAATCAATGGGGAATTATCCAACATTGATGAACAACAGATATTGAAATAAGTTCTATAAAGATTCTATAGAAAGAAAGATATCTATATAGTGGTTACATTCTTATTATTTGTTTTATATCTTTAACTTGGTACTTATGAATGATTATAATGAGTGCTATAACATGATCACCTAATGATCAAATATAATTCACATTGTATTAAGGTTTAACTTATAGTACATTTGATCTACCCTTAGATCAAAGCTCTCTTACCCAAAATGATATTTTAACAAATGTCTTATTGAAACTTATCGCAGTCAGCTTGATGATCTACTTCAATTTCATCAAGCTAATAGAAACTTCAATCACTTTGACAAGTTTTGTTTAAAAGCGCGAAAATTATTCGGATTTTCTATGCATGAATGCAATGCACACATCTGGGTTCAGCTTATTTCTAGGCTCTAATGCTGGGATGTTACAGCGGGCTAGGGCGCCCAGACCCCCTAGGAGCGGGTGGGCCCTACCCCACGCCTGGGAGGGGTGTGGGGCCCCTGGTCGCCTCCTCGGCCTCTCCCTTCACCTATAAGAAGCCCCCGATGTAGAAACCCTATGCACCCGATCAAATATCCACGGAACCTTCTGTATCCGCCGCCACCATCATCCCTAGATCGGGGGGGCTGAAGTTCTTCCCGGCACCCTGCCGGAGGGGAGATCACCCCGGAGGCTTTCTCTCCGGTATGATGCATGAGTAGTTACACCTTGGACTATGGGTCCATGTAGTAGCTACATGGTTGTATGTCCTCCTTTGTGCTTTCATCATTTCATGTATAGATCTTATGAGCTCCGTTCATGATCAAGATCTAATTTATTTGTAATCATGCATGTTGTGTTTGCGGGGATCCGATGGATATTGAGATTATTATGTTGGTTTGATTAATGGTTTTGTATTTATGATTCTATCATGTCTGTGTTGTTTGTGATCTTGCATGCTCTTTGTTGTTAGTAGCTATCTTGGCCAAGTAGTTGCTAGTGACTCCAAGAGGGGGTATTATGCTTGATAGTGGGTTCATGCCTCTAATTTCCAAGGGAAGTGACAGAAATCTCTTCGATTGTAGATGTCCTATTGCCACTAGGGAGAAAACAACGGTCTCTTGTTCATGGAACAAGTGGATTGTTTACCTTACACACTTTTCTTAAAGCAGTTGTCTGTTGCTTGCAACTTAATACTGGAGGGGATTCGGATGGTAACCTGAAGGTGGACTTCTAGTCATAGATGCAGTTGGATGGCGGTTTATGTATCTTGTTGTATTGCCCAATCGAATCTCATAGGATCTTTATGACTAGTAATTGCATTGTTATGCCTTGCTCGCCTCACCAATTGCCCTGCTATAATTTGTTTACCCTTCATGCCATGTTGTTTATCTAAGGAGAGCACCTCTAGTGAACTATGGACCCCAGTCCAATCTTTACCATTGATACTATAGGGTTCGCAGCATAGAAAAGAAAAAATATCCTACGATGGGAACAACTATGTACCAAGATCTATCTACTAGATACAAACAACGGGCGGATGTATATCCGTAGAGAACATACCCTTGAAGACCGACAAAGCTTAACGAGTCCAAACTCGTGGTTGATGTAGACGATCTCTTGCCGATCTCAAGATCGAGAGGAAGTCCTAGCGCCGCAAAACAGCAGCGCATCCGTGCTCTCACACACGTTCGAGGCACCGAGCAACCTCCGCCTCCTCGCTCCAGCGATGCAGCGGAAGCACAACTCTTTCTTGCCGAATAGCCACTGAACATGTATCTCGCTAGTCCGAGACCATGGGGATAAATTCTAGAGGGGAGAGAGATCCTTCACGAGGAGGTGTGAGTGAGAGAGAGGGGGGCTCCTTTTATAGGGAGAGGGGGGCACCCAAGGGGCCATGCGCCCAGCCATGGGGCTGCCCCCACCTCTTCCACATTCATGTGGGTAGACACTCCACTCACTCAAATGCCTTTCAATTCCCTCCACTCAAAAACCCACTCAAATTCCCATTAAATTTCCACCAAATTTAATGCAAACTCTCATTAAATAAAACTCCTTTTATTTATTCAGAATTTTGTCAATTACTTTAATGACAAACATTCACATATAACCCCTTGCTAGTATTTCATTTCACATGCAGAAACACTTTCTGCAATTTCACCCGAAAACCCGTTTCGGTATCTAGTGAAATAAATTCCTGCGCTTGTTATTCTTTTCGGCATGAAACTTTTGCTCCAAATGGATGTCGGTGTCTCTTAAGTGTGTCACCCTACGGTTCGCGAATAATGCAGACATGATCGAGACCCCTCTCGGATCAATAATCAGAAGCGGGATCTGAGACCCATACCGACTCCACACATTCAACGATGACTTTCTTGTGATCGCCGAACCTTTTACGCTAGTATCTTAATCCTTTTGTTTCGCGATATATTACATGTCCAAGATTCGATCATCGGTATCTCCATACCTAGTTTGATCTCGCATCGACATGCACTCTTTTCTCGTTCCCGTGATATAACATTCTAGTGATCAAATCACTTGCTTGCAAGCTAATCAATGTGATATCACCGAGAGGGCCCAGAGCATATCTATCCGTCATCGGGATGAACAAATTCCACTCTCGATCCATGGGCCTCAACATAACACTTTATTAGTTCTGAATCCATCTTTATAATCACCCTGTTACGGTGTGACGTTTGATGTTATCAAGAAACTCTTCTGGTGTTAGTGATTGACATGATCTCATGGTCTAAGGATTAGGATCACTTCATAAGTTGTTATAGCAATATAAACTCAATGACTTTGATCATAATGCTATACTTCAGATGAATGTTCATCCCATCATTACAATAATGTTGTGACCTCGTTATTAACAACATGCAATGTCCATGATCAGGAAACTTTGATCATCTTGTTAATCAACGAGCTAGTTTATAAGAGAGGCATAACTAGGAATTTCCTTTTTGTTTATTAAACACACATGTATTAACGTTTCCGTATTAATACAATTATAGCATGCAAAATAAACATTTATCATAAATAAGGAATACGATAATAACCACTTTATTATTGCCTCTCGGGCATATTCCCTTCAGTCTCCCACTTGCACTAGAGACAATAATCTACTTTGAAAACTTTGTGTTTTGAACACCTATGGCTTTCTGGTGTTCTATATACGCAATTGCAAGTGGTTAACATAATCTACGGATCTGACACTTTCAGGTCTGTGTGTATTTGCATGTCTTTGCGTCTTCACGCGTCACTCATTCTTCAATGAGATGGCATTGTATAAATTTGGTCTTTTGGTGAGACCTTTAGTTCCTTGGGGTTAAATCATGTCGATACTATTGTCGTACAATAAATCTTTAGGGTTATCCCGTTGCGAACCACACCTTAGTTTGATAACAAACTACTTGACACAAATGCCCTCCTTTGTTGCTACTATAACAGTCATATACTTAGCCTTTTGTTGTAGTATTCGTCATAATGTCTTAACTTTGGAACTCTTCCAAATCCATCATGGTAACTTTCTTTCCATTTCATTGTGCCACCCATAGTTTAAATTGAGATAAACTTAATTTGTATCTTGTGACAAAACTAGTATCAATGTAACGCTTTACAATGAATTATTTGTAATTGTTTGCCACCTCTACACAAATATATTCTTAGTTCTTCCAAAAGATCATAAGAATATCCTTACTATCGTCCAATGATCATTTTATGATTCATTCTGGTATATGCTCATAACACTTAGAGCATAGGACATATTTGGATGTGTACATATCATGGTATGATTGATCAAAACATTCTCGTGATTTCACTCATCAAGTGTCAAACACTTGAATCTTGTTTCACTTATCAAGTGTCGATACACTTGAATCTTGATTCAATTCCTCTCCATGCAACAAGAATTGTTTCTTGTCGTTTCTATATTGAACTCCTTCAATATCTCATATATGTACATTTGGCACAACCATATTGGCGTCACAGTCTATCCACTATAAACATTCACGCTAAATATTCGGGTTTTGCCTAAGTATTTCATCAAAATGAAATTCTTAACCATTGTCAATAAAATATACATCATTTCTAATCAACAAGATGTCCTCCACATAATGTATTAGAAATATGTCTGAGCGCTCCCACTTAATTTCTTGCAAATGCAAGCATCTTCATCGTCTCCTAATGAAAACTCCTTTTCATCATGGTGAAGATTCCAACTCCGCGATGCTTACTTCAACCATTGAAGTTTGCATGCCCCTTTTAGCATCCTTTGAATTAACAAAACCCTTTGGATCGTGTCATGTACACGTCCTAGGTAACCATTCTATTAGAAGAATTTTGTTTTGTTTATTCATCTACCATATACCAAATTATATGTAGTGGTTGCTACTTTAATCCGTCTAGACTAAATATCGCTATGAAAGATCAAATCTTGTCATAGTCAACTCCTTTAACATTGTCGTAAAATACTTTACGACATGTCGACTATTTCATAGATGTGAAACATCCATGTCTGTTTCTTTATAGATCCAAATATGACCGATAGGTTTTTACACCTTTCCGGAGGGTCTTCCAAGTTCAAAACTTAATTTCTCGTGTATGGAACTATCACGGATTTTATGGCTTCAAGCCATTTGATGGAGTCAGGGCCCATCATCGCTTCTTTGCATATAGTTGGTTCATCATTGTCAAACAATAATGATTTACTCTCAAATCTTAGCATTTGATTGTTTATTCGACCGACTTGGTTCAATAAGAACTTAGATCTCCGTGACCACAACCTTTGAGGCACATGAGCTATGAGCATTATGGCAGCCTCCGGAACGATTTCCGGCGCTGCGCAACTCAACACATTTAGCTAAGGTTCGTTAACCTTATCAAAGTTCTATTGTCCTCCCACTTAACTTTTGCGAAAAATTCCTTTTTCAAGAAACTTCACATTTCAAGCGACAAACCCTTTTGTCCTCGGTGTTATGGAGGAATAACCAATTGTTATTCGAAATAACCTACAAAGACATGCTCATCCGACTTCGGTTGTAAACATCTTAATTATGTTTAGCATACCAAAATTTAAGAAATGACAACTTGGGTTTTACCCCAAACCATAACTTCCATGGTGTCATTTCAACGGATCAAGATGGAGCTCTTTTCAGTGTAAAAGCGGAAGTCTCTAAAGCTTTAATCTTTTAAAATATAATGGCAGTTTTATAAATAACACCTTTGATCCAACCATGTCAAACAAGGTTTCATTACAAATCTCAAACATTCCATATTCCTATGGTGTTTCGGGAGATGTAAATCTAGGTGTTTTGCTAAACTTGTAACTCCAATAAATCCCTTTATGATAAAATCATAATTCATTTATTTTCTTGTTACACTTGTAACTCAAACAAATCCCTTATGATAAAATCATAAACCATTTATTTTCTTGTTACAATGATTTTTGCACTTCATCTTGAAAGTCTTTGAAACGTTTTCAAATATTTCATACTTCTTTCTCCTTAAGTGAACATTCACTCAAATTTCCGGAGAAAGTATATGAAGTTGAAATTCATCGCTTACGACTACATATAATGGACTACATACATCGATATGTATAAATTCCAATATTTTAGTCGTTTGTTCTTCTTTGGCCTTTGAACGAAGTTTTAATTATCCCAAGGAAAGTCTCACAAGCATCAGTTGATCAAATCAAAGACGCCAAAAATCCATGAAAATGGAGTTTCTTCATGTTTTATTTCCAATATAATTTAAACAGTGATGTCACTTCATAAGTGATCTTTCAATCATTTGTCTTGCGACATTTTAGCATTAGGCTTTATGGATGTGATTTCTCCAACTAGATTTGTAAATCATCCATATTATATGGAATATGGTAATTATTTGAACAACCTTTGTTCTCATAATACCTGATTTAAATAACAATTATTAAAACAAATCTTGAAGTCAAGCTTTGATGTCAACGAGAAATACAAACAACGGTTTGTTTGTTTTTGATGAACATCATCACATATTCTCTTGCTAGTTACTTAGGCCATTGTGGTTCATGAATTGCGTTGTTCCGTATGAAATTTCATACCAAACAATTCGGTATCCAATACCCAAGAACCACATTGTTTAACAAGCAAAGAATACAACCATAACATGTATATCATCCATATACCTAAATTGGATATTTCCAATCTTTTCTTTTCTACCAAATATATTTCATAGATTCTCTTTCAGCATTTCCTTTTTCTTTTTAAAAGAATCTATCAAAATCAAAAGTGGCGCCATATACATGACACATAGTCCAAAGCATGTATATTCAAATAATAATACCTTTGGATTTGCACTTTGAAGTAGATCACCATCATCAAAATGATTGGTATTCTTTCAAAATCCATTCTTTAGTAATCTTTTAGTGTAGTAAACATTTTACATACATATTCTATTCACCCTTATCATGACGACATTCATGATCAAGCTACTGTAGCTTATAAAGGCGAATCATGAGTATAACATTATTTTCCAAAACCCTTTTGGATGATTAGGATGTCTAGCATCTCCAACCTTCATAAATTCTCATCCAATATGAGAACATATATTACACTCTATCATATTGCAACCAAAACATTGTTTCAGATATTGTTATATCTGCCACACATGATGGTTTCTGAAATAATTCTTTCAGCTCCTAGATAAACTTGATATTAAAACAATCAAGAATCATGGAGGCAAACATGATACTTAAGATACTAACACTAGAATTGTTACTCTCGATTTAATACCAATTATTAAATTTCACGGAGTAAACAGAGTTTGCTGAAAGTTTGCAATAGGACTTTAAACTTTGATTGACACTCAACACAATACGATACCAGTTCGTAAAGTATATATCCAGAATTCTATAGTTCTATTATCTCAATTACAACTATGCATAAGGTGGTGAACGAATGCCAATGACTACAACAAATTATGCAAATTCACTTTGATTTAATTTATGATAAATTGAGTTCTACTAATCCAAATTAGAAATGAGCTCCCACTCAAAAACGACATCCCTCGTGTCTTTTTGGTGATTACATGAACCAAATCCACTACACCAAGTCCGATCATCACGTGAGTCGGCGTAGCTTCAAAGGCGAGCATCCATATGGTCATCATATCAAAACATATGACTCATGCTTAACCTTTCGGTCCATGTTCCGAGGCCATGTCTGTACATGCTAGGCTCGCCAAGTAAGAACCTTAGTATTCGCGTGTGTAACTGTCTTACACCCGAGATATGCTCGTGGATTCAAGTACACCCGATCATCACGTGATGCCTTGAAGGGACGAAACGTTGTCGGTGCATACTTAAGGAATAACACATTCTTATCTTGATATCTAAATGAGGGATCATCTTATTATGCTAATAAAACGCCAAACAAGCAATATAAGATGCAATGAAAACATCACATGTTTATAAGTGAAATGATATGGTTCCCGCATATGATCTCCATCATGTGCACCGTGGTATGATCTCTATCATACCTTTATGTGTAAGGCCATGGTCTATGGAACTTACACGCTATGTGTGTTGTAAGAGTATCATCTCATACTTCTACTTACAACATCACCATATCATAACACTAGCCCAACAACAATCTAAACTAGACGCCTCTAATTTATCCATTGCAAGTTTTACGTGGCTTAGGGCTTTCGAAGATAGAACCGTTCTTACCTACGAACATGAACCACAACGAGGATAACCAAATTGTTGATAACTCATTGCAAATTAGATATTGACTATAGTAGGAGAGACAGACACCCGCTAGCCACTTATGCAAAACTAGTTGCATGTCCAGCGTGGAACAGGTCTCATGTGCGAGGACATGTAAAGTTTGTCCGGGCCGCTTCATCCCACTATGCCACCAATATCCAAAGTACAACTAAGAAGCAATAAAATGATCATCATCGCCCACATACTCATATGTGTACTACTGCAAAGTATCTACGACAGATCCGCTCGATACTTTGTAGGGTTCGCAACATAGAAAACAAAAAATTTCCTACGATGGGAACACCTATGTACCAAGATCTATCTACTAGATACAAACAACGGGCGGATGTATATCCGTAGAACATACCCTTGAAGACCGACAAAGCTTAACGAGTCCAAACTCGTGGTTGATGTAGACGATCTCTTGCCGATCTCAAGATCGAGAGGAAGTCCTAGCGCCACAAAACAAGAAGATCCGCGTGCTCGCACACACGTTCGAGGCACCGAGCAACCTCCGCCTCCTCGCTCCAGCGATGCAGCGGAAGCACAACTTTTTCTTGCCGAATATCCACCGGGAACATGTATCTCGCTAGTCCGAGACCATGGGGGATAAATTCTAGAGGGGGAGAGAGATCCTTCACGAGGAGGTGTGAGTGAGAGAGAGGGAGGGGGGCTCCTTTTATAGGGAGAGGGGGGGCACCCAAGGGGCCATGCGCCCAGCCATGGGGCTGCCCCCACCTCTTCCACATTCATGTGGGTGGACACTCCACTCACTCAAATGCCTTTCAATTCCCTGCACTCAAAAACCCACTCAAATTCCCATTAAATTTCCACCAAATTTAATGCAAACTCTCATTAAATAAAACTCCTTTTATTTATTCAGAATTTTGTCAATTACTTTAATGACAAACATTCACATATAACCCCTTGCTAGTATTTCTTTTCACATGCAGAAACACTTTCTGCAATTTCACCTGAAAACCCGTTTCGGTATCTAGTGAAATAAATTCCTGCGCTTGTTATTCTTTTCGGCATGAAACTTTTGCTCCAAATGGATGTCGGTGTCTCTTAAGTGTGTCACCATACAGTTCGCGAATAATGCAGACATGATCGAGACCCCTCTCGGATCAATAATCAGAAGCGGGATCTGGAGACCCATACTGACTCCCACACATTCAACGATGACTTTCTTGTGATCGTCGGAACCTTTTACGCTAGTATCTTAATCCTTTTGTTTCGCGATATATTACATGTCTGAGATTCGATCATCGGTATCTCCATACCTAGTTTGATCTCGTACTGACATGCACTCTTTTCTCGTTCCCGTGATATAACATTCTAGTGATCAAATCACTTGCTTGCAAGCTAATCAATGTGATATCACCGAGAGGGCCCAGAGCATATCTATCCGTCATCGGGATGAACAAATTCCACTCTCGATCCATGGGCCTCAACATAACACTTTATTATTTCTGAATCCATCTTTATAATCACCCTGTTACGGTGTGACGTTTGATGTTATCAAGAAACTCTTCTGGTGTTAGTGATTGACATGATCTCATGGTCTAAGGATTAGGATCACTTCGTAAGTTGTTATAGCAATATAAACTCAATGACTTTGATCGTAATGCTATACTTCGGATGAATGTTCATCACATCATTACAATAATGTTGTGACCTAGTTATTAACAACATCCAATGTCCATGATCAGGAAACTTTGATCATCTTGTTAATCAACGAGCTAGTTTATAAGAGAGGCATAACTAGGAACTTCTTTTTTGTTTATTAAACACACATGTATTAACGTTTCCGTATTAATACAATTATAGCATGCAAAATAAACATTTATCATAAATAAGGAATACGATAATAACCACTTTATTATTGCCTCTCGGGCATATTCCCTTCAGATACATCTTCCACTATTACTTGTTTACTTGCTGCAAACCATTATCTTCCACACCATACGTTTAATCCTTTGTTACAACAAACCGGTGAGCTTGACAACATCACTGATTCGTTGCGGCAAAGTCTTGAGTTTGTGTTGTGCAGGTCTCCGCATTGCTAGCAACACCTGTGTGACGTTTCCTTCCTCCTACTAGTTCGATAACCTCGGTTTCTTACTGAGGGAAACTTGCTACTGTGCTGCTTCATACCTTGCTCTTGGGGTTTCCAACGAAGCGTCCCACGAAAAGTGTTGGGCGCCATTAAGCTATTTTCTAGCGCCGTTTATTGAGGATGCTTCACAGATAGCTCACTATGGTGATGCTACAAGTTTCCACCATGATTAGGCATGGCTTAGGCTAGTGGCCTAGGCATTTCTCTAACACAAAATACATAACTCCATGGACTTACAAGCTCCCTTTTTATTTCACACCGGTGACATCCATAGACAAAAGAGCACGATATCAACTGTGTACAGAGTAAAAGTGCAATGTTGAAAATGTTCCCCATGACAACATGGTTTTGCTAATTCCAACGTATAGATGCAAGCATATACAACTTTGATGACACAATGGTTCAAGTCTATTAGGGGCAAGAAAATAAGGTGTGCCATCAAGTTCGTGAGAGCTTTACTAACTAGTTTTCACATAACAAAATACTTTTTAATTTGAAAGATAGATGAAGCTTGAGAATTTGCTTGGAATAGCAATAATGCTAATAGGTAGATATGGTGGACACAAATGGCACAGGTTTGGTTCAAAGGGATTGGAAACATGAGAAGTATGCCTTCTCAAAACATGTTTTTGGATAGAAAGGCTGGGTAGCTAGCAAGAGAGTTGAAGGAAACAAGCAAACATACAAGTAATAAAGCCAAACATGCAATCTTACTTGAAGACACAAAAGATCTTAAATAAAGAATACTAAGCTTATGAGCCAACCAAGAAACAAAATAGATGATACAAAATACCTGTAAGCTTTTTATCTTTTCCTTTCAAACCTCAAAAAGTGTTGCTACTGACCAGAGCTCGGTTTGCCAAAACCAATTTAGATTTACTTGATGCTCCCAAAGTGATGCCAATACTGGTCAACAAGATCCATCATATAACAGAGATTGCAAACTAAAATAAGAAGTGCAAAAAGTAAAGGATGAGACTTCTCATTAATATTCAATAAAGGCACTCACACCAAGGGATACATAATCAACTAAAGGAGAGATACTTCCACATGCAAACCAAACTATAAGATAACCTCTCTACCAAAGATATGAATCCACTAAAAAGGTAAAAGATAAAATATAATGATTGTGATACCACGACACTCCCCCAAGCTTGGAACAAGCCAAGGGGATGCCAAACCTGATGATGAATTACTCCTTCGGTGGTGGTGGTGGTGTTCTCTTGATAAGCCCTTCAATAAGTTTCTTCAAATCCTCAAACTCGAAGGTCAGACTACGAATCAACTCCGAGTTTTGCTCAATGCGGTTCATGATCATATCGGACCAAGAATCCCAGTCCTTGTTATTCTTTCCCCATTCTTCCTCCTTAGAGTGTTCCTTCCCTGCATGGTTAGAACGAGGCATATCCCAAACCAAGGGCAGGTTCCCTTTGGGCACCTATTGGTATTGATGCTCATGTATAAGAGTATGGAAGGGTATCTTGGTACATGGATGAGATGACCGTGGAATGTAAATAAGACGTGGAGGTTTCCCTCCTGTAGACGTCCGTGCTGTCCTCCTATGCTTGGTAGGGTTTGCCACCACTCCAATGCTTGCGACGGTAGCACAGGTATCCGGATGCTCGTCCTCCTCCATGTATTCTTCATCCCCAACCAAAATCTCCTCCTCCTTGGGGTCTTGAGGATCATCTTCCTCGGGCTTCTTGCCTTTGTCGTTGGCGGAGACCATGGTGCTCTAAACTTGAGAAGATTTCCTGACAGAAGCAGATCGAAACGAAAACACGATGCACGAACCTCGGGGGATCCGGAGGGTTATATATTACAAAGTTTCAATGCATAAGGAAGGTACTGGTACAAACACGAGGCGGAGACGGAGCTCGGGGGGCTCACACCCCCCTCAGGCGTGGCCAGCTGGGGCCCGCGTCTAGGGTGGGTGTGGCCACCTCGGCCTTCGTTTCCTCCTCTGTTCCGTCTCGTAATCTTCCATATGTATTAAAAACATCAAAAATATAAAAAGATTATGCTTTCACGAACCTTCTGTTTTCACCACTTTTACTTATTCAAAATCGAACTCTCCAGATTCCTGTCCTCCTTCTCCTGAAAATTCCTTTCTTTGCAAGGCAATACACAAACTTCAATGGCAACATTAGTGTAAGCAAAAACAATAAACCTTTAGGTTCACATTTCAACTGAAAACCCATCAAAACAAAGGCTTCTGTAAGAGGCAAATGCAAATGACGGCAGAAATCTGTCAAAACAGACCAGCAGGTAAAGAATTATTTTTCGAAAACCTTTTGTTGCTCAAATCAAAAAGTGCAAAACTGATGAAAGTTGGGTAACAACTTGGAGAACAAGCACAGAAAAATGCAGCTCCATACGAAGTACTGATCTCCCTCACGAATTATTACAATGCAGCACAAAAATCTATCCCAGGACAGCCACTTTTCACAACTCCTCTACTTCACAAAAGTAGTTGAACTTGACACAAAAACCAAAACAAAAAGGATAAGGAGCGGTTATTACTTAAGTAATAACTTCCAAGACTCGACAAAACTCTTGGGTTGTCTCCCAACAAGTACTTTTCTTTAATGCCTTTAAGTTAGGCTTGAAACTTTCAAAGATGCTCACACAGGAGATAAATATTTGAGGTGAAAGAGAGCATCAAGAAGCAAATAACCAACACATTTGAGTCTAACCCACTTCCTATGCATGGGAGTATCATGAGAAAGCGAATTGTTGAAACAAAAATCCACTAGCATAGGAAGACAAAACAAATACAACTTCAAAGCTTTCAACATAAAACGGGGAGAATTAACATTATTGAGATGCATAAACCATGTTTCCCTCTCTCATAATAACTTTCAGTAGCACTTTGAATAAAGTTGACAATATAACTGTCACTAGAAACAACTTTATCATCAGGATGAGCATACTTACAATCATCAAAAAGATGTCCAAGGTCATAAACTGGATCTATAGAAGCAAGTTGTTCCATCCTGAAATCTTCATTAGGCAAGCTATTTTCACAAAGAGCTTTAGAAAATTTGGAAAAGTTAAACACATAAGAATCTCCATAAAACTTAGTTAAAACTATCTCCTTATTACAATCTATAATATCTCTACAAGTGTTCAAGAAAGGTCTACCAAAAATGATAGGACAAGTTTTGCTAGCTGCTGAATTAAGTACTAGAAAATCAGCAGGATACTTAATCTTACCACGGAGAACCTCCACATATCTTACAATACCAATGGGGCAAATGGTTTCCGTATTAGAAAGGTGAATAACCACATCAATGTCTTCAAGCTCACAAGGACCAATCTCATGCATAATTTCCCTGTAAAGCTCATAAGGAATAACACTAGAACTAGCACCAATATCACATAAACCATAGTAGCAATGATCACAAATTTTAACAGAAAGCACAGGAACATTAGCTTTTCTAGCTTTACTAGGATGAGAGATAATATTAGAAGCGTCTTCACAGAAGACAATGTGCTCATCCTCTATATTTCTAGTGACAGGGTTTTTCACAGTAGCTACCATAGTTTCAGTACTCATTTGCTCATCAAGCTCCATAGTTTCCATTGTACCTTTATTATTTACACTAATCATCATAGAATACTCCTTTACCTTAGCTGGGAAAGGAACTTTCTCAACATGAGGTTCAGGCACAATATGATTAGTAGTACAAACTTCAGTACTTCTAACAGGAACATGACTAACAACATCTTTATAAGGACCATGGTACTTATTCCACTTCTTCTTGGGAATTTCTATGTAGGAGGCAAAGGCCTTAAAACAGTTGGCAATACTTTGGGAATCAAGACCAAACTCATTACTAATATCATGGAAGTCATCAGTTCCCATAAAAGTTTTAATGCATTCATAATCATAGTTTATATCTGAATTTCTTCCTTTGTCATTCTCCCAAGCTTCAGTGTTCTCTTAAATACGGTCTAAGAGATCCCATTAGCTTCTTCCTTCATACGTGTGAATGATCCCGCGCAAGAAGCATCTAGTAAATCTTTATCATGAAGATAAAACCTAGCATAAAAATTATTGATAATAATATTGTTAGGGAGTTCATGAATAGGACATTTAAGCATTAGTAACTTCAATCTCCCCCAAGCTTGAGCTGTACTCTCTCCATCACGAGGCCAAAAGTTATATATCAGATTTCTATCCTTATGAATCTCACTGGGAGGATAGAATTTACAATAAAAGAGAGATGCAATTTCCTCCCATTCCATGGATTGTCCATTCTTCAGCAACTTATACCATTCTTCAGGTCTCCCTTTCAAGGGTATGGAGAGTAACTTCTTCTTCACCTGTTTAGTTGTGATACCTGCACACTTAAACAACTCGCATAATTCATAGATAAAAAGCAAATGATCACCAGGATGGACAGTTCCATCCCCTAAATAATAATTATCCATAACATGATCAACAATACTTGTAGATATCTTAAAAGGATCTATCTCAACAGGTGGTGGTTCATCTACTACCTAACAGTAGTAGTTTTTCCAAACAGAAAACCAAGTGGGTTATCCATATTGGAAACAAAGCAACAAACAGAAACAAAAGCAATACTCACAGTAGAAGTTTCCTTTACTAGTTCCACTCTTCAATAGCGCTTCACTCCCTGGCAACGGCGCCAGAAAATAGTCTTGATGACCCACAAGTATAGGGGTGTATCGCAGTACTTTCGATAAATAGGAGCGTCGATCCCAATGAGGACCAGAAGGTGCTGACTAGTGGTATGGAGCAGGAACTCTCTGTAAATACTTAGCAAACGGATTTTTAGTGGTTTTTTGATAAAGCAACAAAACAAGGTGCAAGAAATAAAGACAACGAACAAACGCAGCAAGTGGCCCAATCCTTTCTTAGCAAAGGACAAGCCGATGGAAATACTTATAAGGACCAAACGTTCTCGAGGACACATGTGAATTCTGTCAAGTTCTTCCGCTTCAAATAGCTGAGTACTCTTCTCTGGTGTTGTAAGTGTTGTGTGGGTGAACCTGTGCTAACATACCGACCTTACTTGGACTAATACATACTTGTGATTAAACCCCCTGCAAGCATCTGCAACTACAGGAAAGTAAATAAGATATAAATCTAACCACAACCTTAAACTCTGAGATCCTACACTCCCTTGTGCAAAGGTGTCCTAACGGGGGTTCGGGTTTCTGTCACTCCGGCAACCCCAAAATTAGTAGCCAAATACACAATGCATTCCCCTAGGCCCATAATTATTGAAGTATCATGTAGACGACGTTCACATGACACCACTAGAAGAATAGAAGCACAACTTAAATACTAAACCATTGAATAATAACTAAACACAAATCCACTACTAACAACATGACTTCTCCCATGTACTCAAGAACTAAACGAACTACTCACGAGACATCATATGGATCAAGATCAAAGATGATATGGTAATGGATAACAATCTGAACATAAACAATATTCCAATGGTTCCACTCACAAGCATCAACTACAATAGTAATCAATACCGGGAAAGTTTCCCCTGAGAACTATGCAAATATTCAATACGATTGTTACATCGGAATGGAGTGGTGATGATGGTGCTGGTGGAGATGATGGTGTTGATGATGATGATGATGATGATCCCGATGAAGCCTAGCTTGACGATGGTGTTGATGGCGGCGGTCTCTCCTCTCCGGGAAGGAATTTCCCCGGCAGAAATCTGTCTACCGGAGAGCTTTTTCTCTCTGTGTGTTTTCTGCCCCGCAGAGGCGGCGGAAATCTATCTGTGGTCGCCCCCTAGTATTAGGGTTCTGAGAGGATGATATAGGCGAGAGGGCGGAGTCAGGAGCTGGCCAGGTGGGCCACACCTGCCCTAGGCGCGGCCCAGGGGGGACCCGCGTCTAGGGGTGTGTGCCCCCTTTGGCCCTTCTATGCCTCCCTTCTGGCTTCCTTCGTCTTCTGGGAAAATATAATTTTCCCATATTTTTCTGATCTTCGCGAAATTGCATTAAAACACCTCTTTTTCCATCAAAATCCAGACTCCGGGCAGTTCATCCTCCAAGAATCATCCAACATGCATAAACAAATGAAAAGACATAAGTAATACCTCATAATAAGACATATATCAATGAATAGAGGCAAATTATAATATAGAATGGTGATGCAAATTGGACGTATCAGAAGGCGCTGCTGCCGCTGCCGTGGATGGAGGCCCTCGAAATAAGTGCTTCCGCCTTTGGATCTGGCTGTCGCGCGTCTCACTTCTCCTCCTGTCCGGCCATGGTGGCGAGGGGTGGGAGGAGGATGAGGCGGTGGTCGCTGGGTTCGGGAGGCGGTGCGGGTGTTTGGCTCGGGATCATTTTGACCCGATCCGGCGTCAGCCGGGGAAGAGGTATCCTGCTGCGGTGCTCTATTGGTCAGAGGCGGATACAGTGGTGATCTTCGGTTCCGGCAGCTCCCTGGATAAGGTCAGCTGGTTCGGTTCGTGACGGGTTTCTGCGTGCTCTCGCCGCTCTTCTCTGGCCGGCCGTGACGGCGAGGGGAGTAGGGTTGGTGTGACCGTGCGGCGGCCTGTTGCTGCACCAAGCTCGCAGCACAGTCGAGCTCATCACGCGGTGGCTAGGCTTGGCCCCGCGATCTATGGCCGAAGGGAAGGCCTGCTCGGACGCTAGAGATGCATCCTTTCAACCTCCAGGATGGAGGACTCTCCTCGAGCTCTGCACGTGCGTTCTACGCTCCCTCGTGGCCAAGTGGTTTGTCCCCGGCGGCGAAAGAGCGGCCGGAGCTGGAGTCTCGTCGTCGGTGGTGGAGGATAGGGACTTGATTGTTTTTTCTCATTTTCTTCAGGGGTCCTTGTTGTAATTCTGCAGGACTTTGTTATACTTACTACTTTATACAGGGTCCTGTGTGTAATTCTGTACCCACCGCTTGGATATCAATGAAGCTGCGTCGGGATCCTTCGAGACCCCTCTATTATTAAAAAAATGGACATCAAATGTATTTGAATTTGTCCATTTAGGACGTGCCGAGTACAGGAAATGTGTCACGGTTCGGCTGCCTAGGCCAGTCCACCCAGCAGTAAGACCTAAGCTGCCTGTTGCCTAGACTTTTTTCCTTGACATTTTCATTAATTTGAAAACCTAATTGGTATAGTTAAAATAAAAAACAGAACGGAACCCTAGTCGGCGACAACAGAGCCAGCTACTCGGCGGCGTCCAGGGGCCCTTCTGCGTCCACGTAGGCTGCAGCCACGCCGATGGCGCCGATGACGGTGGAACCTCATGCCCAGTCCACACGGCATGCAGCGTCGCATGCGATGCTAACGCCAGTGGAGGTGCCAGCATCGCACCGACCCATTTGTTGTCCTCCTCCTACTTGTACAACTTGATGGCGCGTGCAGCGGCCACCTCGTCATTGTAGTATGGCAGGAGGGCCACCAAACAATGTGGTGGACAATACGAGACGGGGGACACAATCAAGGCCGGGAGGGGGACGAAGCAGTCGAGGGAAGATGCAAGCACTCTACCGAGGTTGGAAACTTTACCCACAAGGTTCAACGTTCCCACCCCGTCCCGCCACAAGAGTGGCAAACAGAGGAGGGGCCCGTCGCCGATTCCAAGTCGGAGGCGGCAAACACAACATGGATGGCGTCGTTGTCTAGGCTGGAATCCTTGGTATCATTTGATTTTAATCCATGTATCTATATGGCTTTGAAGGCAAGGAGAGTCCTTGACCACATAGGAACATATATCTTTGTTAAAAATCCTTTGAAAGTAAAACTTTTCATATGCTTACTATTAGACAATATGTTGCGGAACGATATAGCCTGATTAGAAGAGGATGGAATGGTGAGAACAGTATTGAAACAATGGATCCTTTTTTTTTTCTGAATGTTGCTCGATATGTGTGGGGGTGTGATCAAGTGCGCTTCAGCCTTCATGACAGGTTTGAGTAAAGTGGATGTTAAGATGTAAGCTGATAGTGGTTTGTTGGTTGGTTGAGTTTTATGTTCGCTGCAGTTTCTGCATAGACAGACTCCGAATTAACTTGTGTTGTGGCTTCCGACTGTGAGCTACTACTACCCGAGATTAATTAAGGAAACCAACCATACCCTACACAAGGACTCTGTTGGAACAAGCAGGTATCCGATCTGTGTACGAATATATGTATCTACTTGTTTCGATCTATCTCGTATTGTCCAGGACCATCGACGATATATGTATCTACTTGTTTCGATCTATCTCGCAAGCAACGACACATCGCTAGCTCCATCGATCGAGACTCCAAGCCGCTAACTAACTCGATCGATCACCTTGATTATTCTGCGCGCCGATTTGACTGGTGAACAGAAAGAAAGGCATCCACCGATGTCGCTGCTCCGTGCCGCCGCGGCCTCGTCTCGACGCGCAGTACTCAGCCGGCCCTCCGTCGCGACAACAACGACGGCGGCGAGCCATGGCCGTCGCACCATGTCCACATCTTTCTCCTCCTCTGCCTGGAAAGATAGGATGGAGGTTCGTTTCTACCAGCGATATAATCGATCAATTGATTTTCTTTTGTTTGTTACATTCGAATCTAGACAAATCTAAGTCGGTTATTTCTGGACGGAGGGAGTATGTGATTTTCTTTTGTTTGTTATATAAATTCCACTGTGTCTGCGTGCAGGGAACCTGGATAATCTATACGTACATGTGCTACGGCGCCGTGAGTTATGTTATCGACCACAAGATTGATCGGTTGAGGACGGACCATGACAGGGTTATGCGCATCATCTGGGAGGAGACCCGGAGGCTGCAACGGTCTAACGCGGAGCTTGCCGCCCTCGTCCAGAATCACACCAGCAACCTGATGCAAGATCAACCTTCAGGCAGCGCGAGCATGGACACGGAGTAACTGTCGAATTAAAGCTTAATTATATTGACCAAATATGTACTACATCCGTTTTAAAATATAAGATATTTTAGTTTTTTTAACACGAATAAATCTAGACATGCATCTTTTAATGTGTAGATTCGGAATAAACTTACACACTAAAAAGAGGCTAGATACATACGTTTCACAAAAGCTAAAAACATCGTACTAGTAGTACTAGTAGGATTCTTCGGATATTATATAGCTTAGCGTTTTTACCTATAGGTGGGATTTTTTTAATAAAAGGGTGCTTTATTATTACCTACGTATGCAATAAAAATTATGTTTTTTTTATCAGATTTGTAAATGTTTTCTAATTTCAAAAATAACGTTTAATGTGGTGATGCCATTGTTAGTGTCACATATGTATGCATGCTTTCTCTGGGTTGGACATGTTGTTCAGGGCCAACGGAGGATATACACATAGGATTTTCCGTATGCAGTAGAGGCTTAGAGGTAAATAAATAGGAGAGATGAGTGAACCAACTCTTATCTTAGATATGACCTCTTAATGCAGTCGAGTAAAATCATATTCATCATGGAATTATACTCACATGGTAAAAGTAGAGTCTATTGTATCAAATGTTTGGTTCATGTAATCATATTGTGATGGTTGTCTCTACAAATCAACAATGTCCTAGGAAACATGCTAAAAGACAAGTCATTGCCACCCAGGTGATTGAAAAAGTGGGAGTACCAGAAGAGTGAACCATAGATGTGGGGGTTCCAACCAAGCGGCTAGACTCTCGGGGTTATGGGCCCCGAAGCAGATCTCCAAAGTGCCTTGCCTCACATCCTAAGCCCAAGCACGCAACCTGTTTGGTGTATTTCCGGTTGGGATCTCAAATTGCTTCTGAACCCGCAGACCCATTAAGCTGGTGGATAGCATGACTAGGGAGATGGTGGAAAATCTTTGATCTCTCTCCCTCTCTCCACCCCCTCCTCCCGTTGAGAGTCGTCGCCCTCGTGCCGGCCCTCCCCCAACTCCTCTCCATCGGCTCTGCCGGCCGGAGTTGGAGAAGGGGGAGCGCTGGAGTAGATAGGTTTAGGGGTAGGTTTGGTGAGATGCCGGTTGTGGGCGTTGTGCCCGGTAGATGGAGCGGATGGGCAGATCTTGGCGTTGGGATCTGGCCAGCCCTAGGGTTCCTCCTTCTTCTCCTTCAATTCCGATGGCCAGAGGGGAAAGTGGAGTGGAGAAACACCGTCTCCTGGAATAAATCCGACGCTGGTTACCTGGTGAAGACCTGGTCCTGTGGGCAGCGATTCTTCTCGGCGGTCGTGGCAGCGAGGGGGAAGGTTGCCGTCCTGTAGTGCGTGGTGAGCTGAAGTGGCTCCTGGTCGGCCTTGGTGGCGAGGGGGAGTACTATGGCGACGCCGCGGCCTGGTCTCTCCCTAGGCGGCCCTCCCTCATCTTTGAATTTGCTGCAGTTGCATCTTCTACGGCTTCCCTCCCTCATCTCGGGCAGGAGCTCTGAGGGAGGAGCTTGGTTTCTGGGCGCATCGGCGGCAGATCCTGGAAGCTCATCGCTGCTGTTTTTGGTGTCTTCTCCCGATCTGGACGCGGAGGTAGCGTCTGCCATGGATGTTGATCTGAGCGATGGCGGTGATGAACTCTCCTGGAGAAGTGAAGCCATCTTTTTCTGCAGATCCAAATCGGAGGCATGCAGCCAGCCGATTATCCAAGCCGCATCGAGGCTACTAAGCTCGCCGGCGAGTCCCGGCGCTCCATCAACCTCCATCGTGAGGCCAGTCAAAAGCAGATGCGTGTTGGAAGGAGGACCCAATTACGTTTTTTGTTTATCTTCTGGGGTGCTCTTTGTAAAGCGTCTGAACCTGTCTTTATTTTCCTTCTTCTTAGGGTCCGGCGTGAAAATATGTAGCTCCACCGTTGTATTTTAATTAAGGCTTCTTGTTCCTTCTGGGGCTCTCCTGTTCAAAAAAAAGATGAGCTTCCTGTTATTCTTAATTCTATATATTTTGAGCTTGTGTTGCACTTGTTTCAATCGTACGTAATACTCCTAATTTTGGTCTTCCCACATGATAGCTGAGCAACAAACATTTGTGTAATGCGATACTACAAACAAGTTGTATGGATAATTGATTGCGCTTCACATCACGCTTAGCTTGTTTTTTTGGGGGGAACATCACGTTTGGCAACAAAAGAACAGAAAAAACGCATGTTGCTAGGGAAGAACGTGGGCTTAATTTGTTTTGGGCTCCAAAGATTCGGATCTGAGAATGGTCCAGGAGAGAGCCGGCCGGCCGGTTAGTTTAATTATCATCGATCACCATCATTGACGTCACGATATACATGTCTTGTTTAACACGGCGATAGACATATATATATATCGACCTCTCTCCTTAAATTCTACATTCATCTCGCCTCGTCGGTTCATTATATTTAGGTTAACTGATACCTAAGGGATTCATGGCGCTGCTGTGGCGTGCCGCCGCTCCTGGACGAATTGGAATCGGCCGGCCGTCGGTCTCGACGGCGATCCATGGACGCCACTCCTCCTCCTCCTCCTTCTCCTCTTCATCTTCCTCTGGGAAGAGGGCCTACGTACGTACCACAATCTTTCAGATCATAATTAGCAGCTAGCGTTAACAGATCGATGGTGTGCATGGTTATGATTGATGGTGTGCTTGATGATGCAGGGGTATATTCCGCACTTCTGTTTGGCGTTTGGGATTTACACAGATTATAAGATCACTGTTGCAACGGAACAACTCAGCACCATTAAGGAGGGGGTGCAGAAGCTGCTTCATCATCAACAACAGCAGCAATCATCTCATAAGTCCGGGAGAACAAAAGGTGACCGCCACCACCAAGGACGCGGTCGTCGCCCAACCAGCACCACCGAATCCTCCACGTCGTCTCGGATCGGAGCAGGAGTAGATGGGCCCTCGTGATGGGTAATAAGCCAGGAGGAATAAGCCAGACCAGCAGAGAAGCAGCCAAAAAGAGATGAAATAAGATGTTAAGATAACATTCGTGGTTTTATACAGTAAACTTTTTTTTTTTTGATCTAGAGAAGGATATCTCTCGCTTGCTACGGCGAAATTATTAGAACTTATTTCTCAATGATTAGAGTCTATAAGACACATGCAATACGAAGTTTGTTTCAATTGATCCCGGCAGGCTACTAATGGCGTGAATGCTTGTGTATTGAGTATTGACGCAATGAAAGGTCAATAAGGTTCATGCTCTACGCAATTTCTTAAAGAACCATAGGTATATAAGAGGAATCAAACAGTTGGTGATGCGGATATATCTTGTATAAAGAGATGCCCTTTGACGCATGAACTTTTTGAAAGTCTTGAGTTATTAAATTTGAAGATCACAAGATTGTCATCACTGAAAACATTTGGCAGCAAACTAATGGCACAGTGCACATATATAGATTGGAACCCCATTCACCGGCCCTACTGAATTATTCCCATGGACAAAATAAAATATTCCACTATAGCTAATACTACTTTGCATTGAATGTTTTACTCTACATTTTTCTTACTCCCTCCGCTCCGGTATAAAGGGCCTCTAGCAAATCGCAGTAGGACCAAGGCGTACATCCATTGGCTCTAGAGAAACGAAGGAGATTGATGGCAGGACCAACCAGCTAACTAGAATACGAACGAGGAGTGCATGCGAGACTCGGTTTCCGTGGTAGTTATTAAGAAGGAAGTGCATGCATGAGAGAAGGAGAGGACGAGAGCGTTTTTAGGAGGGCAATTAAACAGCAATTAATTCTTTCGGGCCTTGTTTCCTTCATAATTCGGAACAGCCAAAAAACACTAGAGACCCTTTATACCGGAGCGGAGGGAGTAGAAGACAAATCATTGAAGCTACAAGTAAATTTGTTACTACGAACCTCCGTCCAAAAATAAGTGATTATAGTTTGTCTAAATTTATATGTATCTATATACTAAAATAAGTCTAGATACATGCGAATCTAGAGAAATCTACGTCCACTTATTTTGAGATGGAGGAAGTATATTCGTTTAAATTTATACTCAATATGAAATGAAAAGCATCAATGTTAAATCATTATAATATGCGCAATCTCTTACTCCCCTTCCATAATATAAGACTTTTTAGCAAGCTTTTTTAGTTTGATTAAAAGTCTTACATTGCGGAACAGAGGTAGTATTTATAATACCACACCATGGCTAGCAACCCGGTTTTTTAGTCCCGGTTGATGTATTAAACCAGGACTAAAGGTTACCAACCCGGACTAAAGGGTGTTGCCCGCACTCGCACCCGCCTCTATCCCTTTAGTCCTGGTTAGTCTAACCGGGACTAAAAGGCCCGTTCGAATCTAGACTATAGATTGTCGACGTCCTAGCTGTTGGAACCGGGACTAATGTGAGCATTAGTCCCGGTTCCAAACACATCTCCGAGACTAATGCTTCGGAGCGCTCTGAACAAAAGGCCAGTTTTCTACTAGTGTGGCAAAGTAGGGTAAGGATGGTAGCGGTGGCCGGCTGAGCAGCGGCTATGGATCCCATCCGCTGATGTTGTTCCTGTCCCTTGGTGAATTCGGATGTTGTTGCAAGTTAGTCGAGCCATTGCTACGAGGGAGATCTTGCACTGCTCTAAGCCGGGTACGACCTGTGCTATGAGTGGTTTGTGCTGGTGCTACAAAGTTACCACGGTAGTGTTGAGCAAGGGAGCCCCGCTAATGCTACGAACAATCGTAGGTGGTGCTACTAGAGTTTTCCACCTGCAATCCTGGCCTGGCAAAGTCGATGCAATAGTACAAGAAAAAAATCTCCGAAAACTCGAGTGAGATGCTACAACGATTCTAGTCATCGTCTGTCCCGCTTATATCAATATCCACTTTTTTCATCATCAGCGAGATAGACCGACAAAGTATCATGTCGTTGTTGTTCTCGATGGACATGGCCGTTGTGTAGTCCTCGAGCCAGTGGGTCGGGTTAGTCTCATCATCACATTTCTCGGATTTTTAAGTTTATTCGGGATCCTCTTGGCCATTAACTTGTCCGCAAAGTGTTGGAGATATGCCCTAGAGGCAATAATAAAAGTAGTTATTATTATATCTTTGTGTTTATGATAAATGTTTACATTCATGCTATAATAGTATTAACAAGGAAACATTAATACTTGTGTGATTTGTAAACTTAATTTGAAGTCCCTAGTAAAGCCTCTATATAATACTAGATTGTTGGTTAATAGATGATTGTGGTTTCCATATCATGAACATTGAGATATTATTAACAACAAGATCATATCGTTAGGAGAATGATATGATGGACATACTCCTATAGATAAGCGTAGCATAAAGATCAAGTCATTTTAATAGTTCAATTGCTATATGCTTTCTGATACATAGTAATCTAATTCCTTCGACCATGAGATCATGCATATCACCTTTACCGGATGGATGCTTTGATGACATCAAACACCACACCGTAACTGGGTGGCTATAAAGGTGGCATTGAGTGTTCGGAAAGTATTGGTTGAAACACATGGATCAAGAGTGGGATTTGTCCATCCATATGACGGATAGATATACTCTGGGCCCTCTCGGTGAAATGTCATCCAATTAGCTTGCAAGCATGTGACTGGCTCACAAGGGATCACATATCACGGGAACGAGAAAAGAGTACTTATCGGTAACGAGGTTGAACTAGGTATGCAGAGATACCGACGATCATAACCTCGGATAAGTAACATATCGTGAGACAAAGGGAAATTGATATCGTATGTAAGTGGTTCATTCGATCGCAAAGTAATCGTAGAAATATGTGGGAGCCATATGAATTTCCAGATTCCTCTATTGGTTATTGTTCGGAGAAGTGTCTCGATCATGTCCGCATAATTCACGAACTGTAGGGAGACACACTTAAGAATTCGATGTTGTTTGAGTAGTTATGGAATGATGAGAAAGAGACTGAATGTTGTTTGGAGTCTCAGATGGGATCCGGGATATCACGAGGAGATCCGGAATGGTCCGGAGAATAAGATTCATATAAGGAAAGTCCCGTTTCGGAGTTGGAGAATGGTTCCGGTGTTTTCATCGGGAATGTTCTAGAATGTTCCGGAATGTTTGTCACTCCGGAGGGGAAGGGTACATGAATGTGTTGTATCAAAATGGTATGATTGCATCATGTACTAAGTGTCATCGCTGTTCCAAATAAAGGATTAATTCAAATCCTAGTTTGAAAAGTCAAATAGCTAAATTGAAAAGTCAAATGGCTAAATTTGGAAAGAGGAAAAGAGGAGGAAGGGGAAACCGAGTTGGGGAGGGAGTCCCTCCTCCCCAAGCCGGCGCACCACCCAAGCCGAGTTGGGGAGGGACTCCACTCCCTCCCCTTGGCCGGCCGGCCCCTCCACCTATATAAGGAGGGGCAGGGCTCCCTCCTAGGACACACAACTTCCACGCCTCAAACCCTAGCAGCTGCTGCCCACCATAGCCGCCGCCGCCCCCTAGGGTTTCTCCCCTAGCCGCCGACTTGGGCACCTCCAAACCCTAGCCGCCGGCCCTAGCACCTCTTCCTCGGCGTGTCTAAACCCTAGAACACCGAGGGACTCTCTCATAGTCCACCATACTCGCTCCGGCTTAAGGCGAAGCCCTGCGAGATCTCCCCTCTACTTCCGGTACCACGCCGTTGTGCTGCCGGAATCGCGAGGAGAGTGCTACAACCTCCGCTGCCTGCTGGAACAAGGGAGCGCTGCCGGAACGCAGCGTCGGAAGGATCGTCTACGCGATCTTGAGATCGGGAAGAGTACGACTACATCACCCACGAGAATCCGCTCTCGTTAAACACTTTGGAATCTTCGAGGGTGAGTTATTCCATCGACTCGTTGCTACAATCTAGTAGATATATCTTGGCTTGTTTGTTTGTATGCGGTAGAAATTTTTTGTTTTCCATGCTACGAAACCCTACACAAAGCACTTGGACCCCGAGGCAGAGCCTCGACGATCATCAAGAACTTCCCTTAGATTGTGGCTTTGGGATCCCGAGCTTTGCTGTCGTGATTTGCGTTGGGTGTGTGATGTACTCCCTCCATTTCAAAATGTAGGATGTTTTAGGGTTGTGAAAAAATAATATCTAGACTTTTTTTAGTGTGTAGATTCACTCCAAACTCAAGTAAACCTACATAATATAAGAAAATTAGTACTCCAAACTCTAATTTTTTTTAGCAAAGATTAGGACTCAGACCTTGCACCCCTTGTTGCATTGTATGTGCTAGTTTTGTTTGGTGTTGTAACTCTGATTCTAGGCTTTCCTCTTGTATATATAAATCGTATTTTCTCGAAAAAATACAATATTTATTGGAGAGTAGGCAGTGGCCAAATAAATCTTGTCGTAGAGGTATGCTAACAAAAATGGAAAGAACACTTGGTGATGGAGGGGCGATGATAGCGGCATGCCTTGGACTTGAGTTGGTGGTGTATGTAGTCGTCGTTAGGTGGTCCAATGGCATATTTTCATTTTTTATTACTTTTGGACTGTTTTATACTGTCGTTGATAATTATTAATAGATCGGGTGAAATTTCAGATAAAATGGGATGATTCTAGATGCAAGTTCTTTTGCTAGAGTCACAACTTCACTAATAAAATGTCGACGCTGCCTATGTACTTCATCCGTTTCAAAATATAAGATATTTTAGCTTTGTGAAGTAAATGTATCTTAACTATATTTAGAACGTAGATTCACTCAGGATTAGAGTGAACCAGCACACTAAAAGAAGTCTATATACATTTTCTTTATAAACCTAAGCATCTTATATTTTGAAGTCGGAAGGAGTACATATCATTAAATGCATTATTTTATAATTCCAAATAATAAACATCATAAGAAAGCAAGAGTTTTAGACTTGTTTTGGAAATAGCATGCAATATTTCTGGGACAGTAGGGAATGGCCGAAGAAATCTGGTCGTAGAGGTATGCTCAAAAAATGAAAGCGATCAACTGGATGATTCTAGATGCATGTTTTTTTTTCTCCAAGAACCGCAATGCACGGACATATTCTCTTTTGGAAGTAATATTTCTTGCAAGAAGGGCTGGTGGAAAAAATGGAAAGAAAGAAATATGATCGCAATGCACTACGATTTAAACTTAGGGATTCATAAATAGAAGCATCTGCCCCCGATCGACGAAAACCAACATTGTCCTCCTCGTCTGTTTTCTTTTTCCCGACACGTACACCAATCCACCATCGATGCAGATCTACGAGGTGCCGCCGTCGCCCACGCTGGGGTCGAAGCCGGTGAGCCTCATCTTCCGCCTCTGCGCCACGCTGCTGGCCGCGGCGTCGGGCATCGTCATGGCCGCCTCCAGCGAGTGCGCCGCCCCCAGCTCCGGAGACGCCACCTTCACCTACGCCCGCTTCGGCAGCTTCGTGTTCCTCGTTTGGAGCACCATCGGCGCCGCCATCCTCGAGGTCGTAGCGGTCTACCTGCAGCTTCGCATCACCGGCCACCCCACCGCATCTGCCGCCGCCGACGACTACAAGCCTGTGACAGGGAAGCAGTATCAAGAGAACGAGGGGATCAGCGCCGCCATGATCGTGCTCGTGCTGGTGGACCTGCTCGTGCATGGGCTGCTCTTCACGGCCATCATCGGGGGAGCCTACATGGCGGCGCATATCTACGGCGAGGAGATCGGTGCGTGTGCGCGGTTTGCCGGGCAGGTGGAGCAGGCCAACATCCTGTGCCTTGCCGCCGGCGTTGCGGTCATAGCTGCCGTCTTGTTCCGTCCCAGCCTCAAGTAATCTCGATAGGCATGCATGTCGTGCAAAAGTAATCTCTTTTCTAGTTTTCAACAACTCCAAGTACTTATCAAGGTTTACGCGCTAGTCTTGTTATTATCATGAAATTAAACTAAGAGACCAGGTTTCTTACAATCTCAGGCTCTGCATATATACATTTATATATGAGATATTGAGATGCAGTATGTATGATTACAGGCTCTGCATGTATACATCTACAAAGTTTTAAGTTTGTGACTGAAAAATTAAACAAACAAGAAAAAAAAAAGCATGAGATTATCCAAACTATGTCAGATCTTGTCGCCATGACTGCCACCACGATCCCAGAACATGGTGTGCTGGCATGCCTGACCTCCCTCTAGGGTTACACCTGCTTTCTGATAGGGTTTAACAATTAAGAATCACCTAATTTGGATTTGTAAAATAGTGATGAGATTACTAATTCATTCAGCTAGTACATTTATTAAACACAACATTGTGCAGAGGTGTACTAATTTTCATAGAAATCAGGTCTTGGACTAAGAGCATCTCCAGTAGGCGCGCTATAATAGCGCAGCGCTAAAATAACTGCTTTTTTTGCAGCGCGCGCTGTAAACCTCTCCCAGCAGGTGCTCTAAAATAGAGCGCGCGCCCAATATTTAGCGCGGCGCTGGACTTTGCGCTATCCCGAGCGTCAAATTTGCAGCTCCGGCTACAGCGCGCGCTATCGCCGCGACGCGCGCGAAGAACACCAACTGCTCTGACAAATCCCAGCCGAGCGTCGGCTCGACCCTCCAGCGGCCGCCCGGCGATGGAAACTCCGGCACCCTCCCACCTCCCTACTCGCCCCCGCCCCGCGCGCGCCGGCGCTGCAATCCCGCCGTCAACCGCGCCAAACCCTAGCGGAGGCGCCGCCGCAGGGTCGGCCGCCAGTCGCGCGCTCTTCAAGCTGCCGCGGACAACCTCCGGTGCAGCGCTGCCACCCATCACGCCGGGGAAGAAGACCACGTCGAAGAAGACGACGTCGAAGCGGCCCGCGGCGGCGGTGGCGGCTCCAAAGGGGAAGGCAGCACGGAACGGCGGCGCTGGCGCTCGCCGCGCTGAGCTTCCACCGCCGTCTCCAACATACGCTCCGCCCCGCGCCTCCTACCGACGCTCCGCTAGCGCCTCCTCCTACCGACGCTCCGCTAGCGCCTCCTCAACGAGCGCCAACCGCAGCCGCCGTCGCCGCGCGCAACATGCTCGATGAAATGGCACAAAGGTATAAATTCCCATTTTTTGCTCGGTGAATGCGAAGATAATTGTGACGTTTGCGTTAATTGTAGTGTCGATGTCGATGACGATAGTTTCTTGGAGACTATGGAGGTTGCCGGTTCATCTTTCGTTGAACCGAATGAAGAGGTGGACGAAGATGTGGTGGAGGAGTACGAGGAGATGGATGAGGATGGGGAGGGCATGGTGGAAGCGCAGGCGGGGAGGAAGCAAAACTACACCATCGATGAGGATGTGTTGATTTGCAAGGCTTGGTTGAAGATTGGTATGGTTCCTTCGGTTGGCACCGACCAAAGTAGAGACACATATTGGTTAAGGATGAAGGAGTACATTGATGCCAAGAACACAAGTGGAGTTCGTCGCACCTCCCGGTCTCTTCGGTCCCGATGGTCGGTCATCAACCAAGATTGTTCGAAGTGGGCAAGTGCGAATAAGACGGTTGATGTTATCAACCCAAGTGGCACCAATGACATTGATAGGGTAAGTTGTTGTATTGTGTTGTACTATGTTGTTGACATGTGTTCTCTATGTCCATTGCTCATTTCTACTTCAATGTAGAACACCATGTGTCAAGGCATATTCCGAGATGAGGGGAAGAAGACCAAGAAGATCCTCTCCAAGCCATTTACATTGCACCATTGCTACGAGGTGCTTGGGAATGAGGAGAAGTGGAAGAACCGTGGAAGAATTGATGTGCCAACCTTTTTGGCACAACAAGCAACCGCGGAGGCAACCATCCTTGACGATGATGACTCAAGTGGAGATGAAAGAAAGAGAAGAAGCTCCACTCCTCACTCGGTTAATGGGAGACCACCACTTGGAAGGAAGGCCACCAAAAGAATTGAGGGGGAAGAAGGCCGGTGATGATGACATAGCGAAGGCTATGGAGAAGATGGCGAAGGCAAGAGAGAGCTACAACGAGGACAAGAAGGAGGCCGAGGCGCGGCGCGTGGCATTTGAGGAGAGGATGGCCGCCGCCGAGGAGAGGAGGATGGCATTTGAGGAGAAGAAGGCGGCCATAGAGGAGAGGAAGATTGCAATGGAGGAGCAACAACGGTTATTGGAAGAGGAGAGGAAGATCTTTTTCATGGACACCTCAAGCATGGATGAGAGGCAAAAGGAGTACATCAACCTTGCCCACGACGAAATCTTGGACAAGAAAAGAAAGTTGGCAAACCTCGTGAAGGCCCAAAATGAAGGAATGAGTGCACCGGGAGGCTATGGAGGTGTGGGAGGCTATGGAGGCATGGGAGGCTATGGAGGAATGGGAGGTATGGGAGGCATGGGAGGCTTTGGAGCACCACCGACGGGCTACGGAGGCATGGGAGGCTATGGAGGAATGGGAACACCACTGACGGGCTACGGAGGCATGGGAGGCTACGGAGGCATGGGTCTTGGAAGCATGGGTGGGATGAGTGGGCAAGGCGCCATGGGAGGCATGGGAGCACCACCGAGAGGATTCATGGCCTCTTTGATGGATCCATCTCCTTCTACCAACGACACATATGGCGATTCAACCGGCAACACCATCATGCAAGACTCCGATGAAGATGCCCAACATGGAGGTGGCGGTGGTATGGAGAATGTTGACAAGTGAACCATGTCATTTGTCATTTGTGTTGGAACAGTGTCATTTGTGTTTGAACCATGTCATTTTTGGATGAACTATGTTATTTGTGCTTGAACTATGTCATTTTGATGGTTGGAGGATTTTTAGATCCATTTATGCATGAATTATTTGGTGTTTTTTGATCTTCTTTTCATAGATGCAATTGTGTTTTTGTGTTTGTGTTGTCGCGCGCGCGCTAAAATACAGCGCCTGGTGGGGGACGAAACGAGCGCGCGCTGCATTTTAGAGCCTCCGGCGGAGGTCGCGCTAAAATGCAGCGCGCAAACGGGATAGCGCGCGCGCTATCCCAAGTTTGCAGCGCTCTAAAATACAGCCTCTGCTGGAGATGCTCTAAGGATAGGTTCACCAGCGGATGCGTCGCATGGGTGTGTTCGTGTGGTGGTCCTAGAGTTATTAGAAAACAATCGTGTGGATGCATTGTAGGGACATATCAAGGTCACAAATAATATAATGGATGTTCAAAACATTCAATTTTGTTATTTTCATCACAGGTTTTGTTCACTCCCATATTATCAATGCCCTGCAGGAAGATCTATCGTCAAACAATGACAAATTCACATAATTTGTTAGTCCGGCCGCTCTTGTTTCTAACTCCCTCTCGGGTGTGTCGGCCCAAGTCCTCGCTCACAGCAGCAATCCCCCACTTATACCATCTCTAGCAGATACTGCAAACCCGTGTATTGCATGTTTACAATACGAAAATAGTTAGCGCCAAACATATGCACTAAAAATGCAACTGCATATTTAGAAACATCAAATGGCGTCAGACTCATACATACGGGGGAGGTTTTGATCATCAAGATCTACATATTTACAACAAAACTCGATGCTGCAGCCTGTATCTAGCCTAGCATCTACCGGTGGTACCTACTCATCGGAGCATCTACGGCGGCAGAGGCCTACTCCTCGTCGGAGTCGGTGGTGTCATCGGAGTAGTTGACGACGAAGAAGCCTATCCAGGCCTGATGCTCGCGTGCGGAGTGGCGGCAGGCCCAAACTCGAACCCAGCCCACGCCACGACTGCCACCACGAGCCCAGAGCATGGTGTGCCGGCATGAGTAGGTCCACCGCTAGTCTTGTTACCTGGATAGGCATGCTCTTGTTTAGTTTTCAACTCAAGTATTTATCAAGGTTTATGGGCTAGTCTTGTTGTCATGAAATTAAACTAAGAGTCATGCTTCTTACAATCTGAGACTTCTCATATATATAAATTTATATGAGATATTGAGATGCAATATGTATGATACAAGCTACTTCAAAGTTTGTGACTTATAGGCGCCGGTGACAGTTTACAAATCCCTGAAAAATTAAACAAACAAGAAAAAAGCTTGAGATTATCCAAACTATATCAGATCTTCTCGCCACGACTACCACCACGAGCCCGGAACATGGTGTGCCAGCATGCCTGACCTCCCTCTAGGGTTACACCTACTTTCTGATAGGGTTTCTACCTACTGGTTGCTCGCTCTATCGACCGAGAAAACAATTCAGTGTCACCCAATTTGGATTTGTAAAATAGTGATGAGATTACTATTTCATTCAGCTAGTACATTTATTAAACATAACATTGTGGAGAGGTGTACTAATTTTCATAGAAATCAGGTCTTGGACTAAGGATAGGTTCACCAGCGGATGCATCGCATGGTTGTGTTCGTGTGGTTGTGTCGGAGTTGGAAAACAACCGTGTGGATGCATTGTAGGGATATCTAGATCACAAATAAAATAATTGGTGTTCAAAACATTCAATTTTGTTATTTTCATCACAGTTTTGTTCACTCCCATATTATCAATGCCGTGCAGGAGGAAGCTCGTCAAACAATGAGAAATTCACATAATTTGTTAGTCCGGCCTCTCTTGTTTCTAACTCCCTCTTGGGTGCATCGGCCCAAGTCCTCGCTCACAGTAGAAATCCCCTACTTAGCCGTTAACCTACCAAAAAGGTTCATAGGGGTGAAGAGGCATTGAGGAAGAACTTCCTTGACAATGCGCCGGTGGAAGAAAGGTGTAAAGAAATACTTCGTTGGTTAGTAAATTGAATGTCATTTTCATTTTGAACAAACTCTCAATAATACCAGTGGACAAAAGCATAAACAATTGACAATATAAAACAAAAGGTAACAGTGCTGGATTCTGGTCCAATATATGATCCAAGCATTGACATCCCAAATATGTTTAGGAAACATACCCATATAAATGCAGGCCATAACGCAAGGTTCAAAGAGATAACATCATTCATTTATTACCTTAGCCATCATGTATAACAAGATATGGCCAACAATCAAAACACCATTCTCAATCAAAGAGGATGAAGAGAAAAACACTAGACCATCTTACTCTTCTATAGATTAAGCGTGGTCGCTGCGGCGCACTGTGAACATACTTGAGGGGCTTCATGCTACCTTTGTGCTTCTGTCCTGTGGGACTATCTCGATGTTGCGATGCATGTGGACGGATGATTGCCAGGGTGCGCGTTGGTCTCCCCACGTGTTGCCTCAGAGATCACCTTGGTGTGCGGCATTTTTATTTCACTGCCTTGTGGGTTGAGCCGGCTTGGTTGGCCGTTTCTATCAGTTATGGGTGGATCTGGTCGGTTTGTCTCTCTGCTAGATTGTTTCGTACGGGTGGATAGTGGTCTTTAGGGTGTCAAGTGGGATGCCACCAATGTCCCACTTCTAGTTTATTTTCCAAAAATTAGTGTAAATTTTTGTGCTCCATGTTTCCTTTTCTCGACAAACACATTTTTCGTTGACGGTCCCTTGGGTTCATCTATATTCCATCTCGACTATTCATAGTAGGTCACAGTATGTAACCTCCCATCGTGATAAACACATTTCACGTATCGTTCCATGTTATTCACATCTTGGGCGGTGGGGCGATCTGCACCCACTCGGCCCAGAGCTAGGCCCCATCTGGTCACACGTAGCCACCCGGAGGCGGAAATAGGGGCACACCGGCCCCCCTACTATTGGAGGTAGTTCTCCCCCGCGTGGATGTGATGCTGCTGCCATCGCTCCTATTGTCACTCTTCTCGGGCCTTGAGGCCTCGCGACGATGTCCACACTAAGATGACGAAGATGGCGCATTCCGAACATTTTCGTGGTGGCGCGTTCTGGTTGACGGAGGGTTGGGTGGAGCGCTATGGATTGTCCATGGTGGTGGGATGCGGTAACGCCTGTGGGTGTCACCATTCCTTCTTAAAAGGCATCAGGTGTACCTCTTCTCCCCTGCCCTCTATGTACCAGGAGAAACACTAGGACTAGTCTGGAAAACAGCGATAACTCATCACATTCCTTGGTGAAGCTGTTGTTTGGTACACAGCGTTTGGAACGCCAGGATCGCGGTGAGACTTCTCTAGAGGGCGCAGCGGTTGAGGGCCGTGTTGTTTCGTCTAATTGCCAATGTTGGCCTTTGTTTCACTTTTGTTCTCTTTAACTTTTTTTGGGCTTGGTTCTGCTGCGGCCCAGCCTCCTAGTTTTATAATGTGGTTGCTTTGTTATATTGTTTTATTAATATAACGGGGCGAAAGTCTGTTTTAAGGAGCACTTGTAATGAATTTGGAGTTGAGCGGCTAAAGAACTTTAGTTCCTACGGCCTGGCCTACCTGCTACGGCAACCAGACGATCGGATATGTGCTCTCTGTCGGCCAAAGTGCAAGGAAACATCAGATCTGTGCACTTTGCTTGCCGGGTCGAAGGCGAATATGATTCGTAGGAGGGAACCGAAATTCAGAGGGAGACCTCACTTAGGTGCTCTTGGGTTGTCGGACTCGAGGGAGACGACTCACCTATGTCGCGACGGCAACTATGCCTGATGAGGACGTTCAATTAACTAAATGCCTTTTTGAAATAAAATAAATCAAATATATTTGCTACATGTCCCACACTTTTGGTACTATTGGGTATCACTAGTCTGACCTCCTATTTTAGCACCGTTAGAGGGGCTGTTTCTAAAAATGTGTCAACCACAATAAAAATTGTACAGTATTTTTTTATAGAACTATATACGGGAGTATATATTTTTATCATAAATTTCCATAAGAAAATCTAATCAAATCAGGCGGTGCAGTTCCAAGGAAAGGAAAGGAAAACCGAGGGGGCTGCATTTTTGGTATGTATAGGACAAGACTAGAAGTACAATTACCTAAATATCTTTTTGAAACAAAATAAATCAAATATATTTGCTACCTGTCTGACACTTTTGTTACCATTGGGTATCACTAGTCTGACCTCCTATTTTAGCACGGTTAGAGGGGCTGTTTCTAAAAATGTGTCAACCACAATAAAAATTGTACAATATTTTTTTATAGAACTATATACGGGAGTATATATTTTATCATAAATTTCCATAAGAAAATCTAATCAAATCAGGCGGTGCAGTTCCAAGGAAAGGAAAGGAAAACCGAGGGGGCTGCATTTTTGGTACGTATAGAATCTGCCCTCACGACGCGTCATGGGTGCGTGTACGAGCAAAAACCCGTCGCCAGGGACGGCGGCGGCACCCTGGCCGGAGCTCCCGCTGGACATTGCCGGCATCATCCTCGACCGTCTCCCCTCCCATGAAGACCGGCTCAGTTTCGCCGCAGTCTGCAATGACTGGCGCCGCGGAGCGCGGCAGCAGGGCCTGCAGCCGGCCGCGCCATACATCAATCTCGGCCACAAAGGCGCGTACAGGAGCCTCGTCGACGGCAAGATCCGCAGGTTCCACACACCGGAGGGCTACCGCGCCGGCGCCTCCTTCGGCGGCTGGCTCTTGTACTACAACGAGGGCACCAGCCGGTGCTTCCTCCGCGCCCCTTGCTCCGGCGGTGCCTCCATGGAGGTTCCGACCCGCTACCAGAATTCCTTGGTCGACTTCCCCACAGCGATAGCATCGGCGTGGCGGGCGCTGCCACACTCTGTGCTCATCGGCGAAGGCATGGACATGAAGATGGTCGTCTGCTCGTCTGATCTTATCGTGGCCCTCTTCCGCCACCCCCGTCACGCTCTCTTCCGCGATGTGTCTTACCTCGCATCTTTCCGGCCAGCACGGCTCCAGAAACAGCTCGTCGTGTGGTCGCTTGACGTCCAACCCCATCAGTATCATCATCCTGCCTATGTTCACTAGTGCAAACAAGCCCATGCATCCCGGTTGGTACGGGGCTTTAGTCCCGGTTGCCCAATCAGGATGGGGCAATCGGGACTAAAGCTCTAACCTTTAGTCCCGGTTGCCCCACCAAACGGGACTAAAGGGTGCACACGTGGCAGCGGCAGCGGGCGGAGGGTGGGGCGTTAGTCGGTACGTAACCGACTAATATCCTTCTGCCATGCAGAGATTTGGCTCATTTCTCTGTCATGCGAGAATTCATTTGGCACATTTTGTTGCCGCGGCAAGCATTTTCGCCACTTTTGTGCATGGCAGAGAATTCATTTATGTTGTTTTATTGTTTATTTAGTGATTTGCACTTATCAATGAAGGAACCTTATATTACATCACGATGACAATATTATATTCAATACACGGATCGAGTTCATGCACTACATACAAAAGTTGCTATTCGATGCTACCGGCCAATTCCTTCAAAGTTGCTATTTTTACAATTCCTATTGTCTATACACAGCCGAGTAGTATTCCCCTTTTGGGTCTAAGACTTCTGCATCCAAGAATCCCGCCAATTCCTCCTAAATTGCTCGTATGCGATCCTTTGGCAGAAGACCGTCCCGTAGACGTTCGATCTGATTTAAAAAAGGAGTCAGCCTATATGAATGAAACTAAACACAATTTGATTGTAATTAAAAACTATAGAAATTGTTTACGTACGTGGAGTTGCTCTAAATTTCTGCCCTTCTCATCGCACGTCTGCCGGATGAACTCGCAAACATAGTATCCACATAGATTGTTATCTGGTCCCTGCGTCAGGCACTTTACGAGAACAGAGTTCAATCAAAATAATAATCAAGCATGATAATAACAGTATCAAAACTAGAATCAAAGAGATGCGCGGATATAGCTAGTGGTGCTTACATCTAGTGCTTCAAATGTAAGCTCCTCTTTCCAAACACCCCTAGCCTTGTTGGTGAACCGTTTCCAAGCGCTGCCCGGCGTAGAAAACGAATAAAATAAGTTATTAAGTACTTGATATCATAAAATTCACGAACGTTGCCGATATAGTGTCGTAATGATTAGAATTACCGCTGGATAAGTATCTGCATGTCCTTCCACGTCTCAAGGGGTTTATGTTTGGAGTCAATGACTAGTACACGCCCTTTGTCAAGTTGATGATTAACAGAATATAGTGGTAGCTGCAAATTCATAACTAATCAATTATATACTTAACATCGAGTAAGCGAAATAGAAAGTGTATACAAGACAATAACACTCACTCGAAGTTGTAAGGAAATAGTATTTCCCTTTTGGTTTCTTGAAACCTTAAGGCGTGTACTATATTATCCTCAGTATCCTGGGGGTTTGTTTTGAGATTAGCTTGATGAACCCAATATGGGTCAATGAAGCCAATGTCATAGATTTGTCCTCTGCTGCATTCGAGAATCTTCATTCTGCATATTACAGTATGATTATATACATGCAATAAACAAGGTGAGATAGCTGAAGACTAAATTAATTACAGAATTAGTACTTACAGACAATAGGCACTGATGATCGATTTGTCCAAGGCGTCTTGATTGAATAATTGAAATAGTTCATCAAATTCAATGGATATCATGTCATCCATATCTTTCCCATAATGCTTTTTTGTAACCTTCAGCACTATCCAGTTAGCCCCGGCCCTTGTGGCATGCAAGTACCAGTTATGCAATCTTCGCATTTTTGTTGGAAGATTGTTTACCTCCTCAGGTTTGACGAGAGGTTTGCCGTACTGGTATCTGTATGCTACTTCACTCACGGGGAAGAACTCTAACTGGGATAAGTACTGGGCAATACTCATACCTTGAGCAGCGACAGCTTCTCCAGACAGTAACTACCTCTGGATCATACTGCTCTTCGGCCCCATATTTGCTCGACACCACATTGGTTTGGGAAATCACCTTGAGAGGGGCGCAAGTCTGTTTTGCTTGTTCTCCAAGCTGGGCAACAGATTTCTCGCTTGCATCAGTACTGCTCTTCGAGGCTTTTTGTGCCACATGTGACTTGAGAATAGAACGCTCATAGTCCGATGACAGCTTTGGCTCGGGTTGATGAAGAGTCTTTAGCATTTTCAACACTTTGCCTTTTTCTTCTTTGGTGCTGGGGAACACTGGCTCTTTCGGCCGCCTCAGCTTAGCGAAAAACACTGTGGTTTCCGCATCAACGATCGCCGCAGTCTCCTCTTGATCTGATCATAAGCTCTCTTGGGAGGAACCTTTGGTACTTTTGGAAGAGGCTCTTGTTTACGTTTCGGCGATCGCTTACCACGAGGCACAGTAGCGGTACGCTTACGCTTTTGACCCTTAGGCGCCGACGATGGCTCTCGCGGCGATGGCTACGTCGGAGATTGGTGAGGCGACGGAGCCGGGTGAGGCGACGAAGACGGCTGCCGCGGCGGCGACGACCTCGCTGGAGACGGGTGAGGCGGCGGCGAAGATGGCCTTGCGTGTGATTTCGAAGCACGATACATTCCTTCGGCCATAGAATGGTGACGTTTTTTGCGTCTCCCAGCACAGTCACATCCCCTTCACCTGCAGGGTAGTGAAGATCCAAAACCTCAAAGGTGGGCATGATTTCATCCACGCCGACAACAGCGTAGCCCTCTGGAACCGGACGACAGTGGTAAGTTGGTGTGGGTCCAATTGGTAAGGCATAGCCGACCGCCACCTTCATTGATATGTTCACAACTTTGACATGTAGCTCGCAGTGTGTCATCTCTGTGATATCATCTACTGGGTAGCCAACAGGAGCCATCGTCGGTGCACCATCGGCATCGCCATTGTCATCACCCGGGACCTCGGTGGAAGCCACACTGCTTTTTCGATTATTCGATAGGCCGGTAGCATCGAATGCGATGTCTGCTGAGATGGGCGGTAGTACTTTGCTCTTTAAGTGCGTTAATTTCATCTTGTTGTTGCTTTAATCGTTCTTCAATTAAACGCATTCGCTCTTTTCCGACTATTTGCTTCAACTTCCACCTGTCCTTTCTCCTCGGACTTCTATCAGATATTTCTTCCTCTCTTGAAACCCAGTCCTCCATGGTTGGGAGCCTCTTGTGCCTCGTGTTCGCTCATCATGTTCCTTATTTCCAAGGCGGTGTGAGCTCATCATTCTCTCTATCGGAATGAAGTCCCCATCTTTAATAGCTGTCTTGCTTTTCTCATCCTCTCGATTGGCAAGGGGTCTTCTTTATGTCGTATGTTATATATACACCTCCCTTAGAGTACAACGTGCCCCCATGCCGTAAAACCAATTCCTTGCACGTTCTACCCAATAAATGCATCTGCTGGGTGATCTTTTTTAGCACGCAGTTCATTCTCAAGTTTCTCCCACTTAGGAATGCCAGCCAGAGCCACCTTGCCCCATAGTATGGTGATACTTCTTGTTAGCAGCATTCAGCTTATTCGTTTCAGACATTTTCTTAGCTTTTTCTGATTTCTTGTATTCCACAAACTCAGCCCAGAATGGCTTTATCTTCTCAAACTGAATATTATTGAAATCGGGAGTCTTCTTTTTCACGACATAGTCAAGGTGCAATCTTTTCTTCCAGTTGGTGAAACACTGGGCCATCTTCTTCAAAGCCCACTCCCTGACCTTAGCCTCCATGGCTCTCCCATGTTGTAAGGCGTCCTCAACTGGATCCTCCGCATTTGGATCCAGCTCTATCTTCGGTAGTTTGAAATTAACCATGAGCCTCTTCCATAGTAAATCTTTGGCCTGGTTAGGGACAAATAAACATGTTCCCTCTTCATCCGCATTAGCGGGCCTATTCCAATTTCTAACGGTGATCGGGATTAAGTCCCTAACGATTACTCCGCATTGTGCCACAAATTTGGTTGCGACAACTTCGGGAGCCATCGGTTTGCCGTCTTCAGCGACATCTTCGATCCTGAACCTCTCATGGTCTTGCAACTTTTTGGTTGGGCCTCGTCTGCTCTTTTCAGTAGATTCCTTCGATCCGGAGGGCTAAAAGAAGAAAGATCATCGTTACTATTTCTATATAGATAGCAGATGACTAATTAATGAATTGATTTATATTACATGCACCTCGCCGGAGCGGTCGTCTTCTCGATTACACAAGGCATCGCCTTCTCCCTCGCGGAAGGCAACACCTTCAACCTCAAACAAGTTGTCTATTCCGGTAAAAAGAGGATCACCCTCATCGGAGTTGTTCAGAAACGTTGATACGTCTAAATTATCTTCCCCACGGATCACACCTTGGATCAACTCTTCCTTTTCTTCGTCTCTGACGTGTGGGTCCATATTTTCTGCATAGGTGGAAAAACGAATAAGTCAAAGCGGCTAAAGGAGAAAGTTAAGGAGAAACCCTAATATATACATACACAATAATAAAAATGAAGAGAAACGCTAAACCCTAAACCTAGCTACAAAAAGGAAACCGTGTAGTGCTCAAGCAAGGGAAACAATCAACCTAGCTACAAAAATGAAGAGACCAATAATACCAAACTAATTAATAAACCTAATAATACCTAACTAATAATAAACCTAATAATCGAAACACCGAAAAGAAAGGGAAACAATCAACACATGGCATCGATGCAATGCTCAAGCATGTATGATGATATGACAAGTTAATTTGCATTGGAATGTAACCCTAAGGCATGCTCGACGATTTAATCGGGGTTCCGAGGGGTTGGGCCCTAAGGCACATGGTTGGTTTTTTTTTTACCCAGACAGAACCTAGCCACTGTCACTGAGTGCTGGGCCCTAGGCCACATCAGCAAGCCACCCCGGTGGTCAAAGGTCAGTGGGCCCGTGGGCCACGTCAGCGTGACGCCGGGGTGACGTCATCTCGGCGGCCACCGTCGGGTGCTCACCGGGGGGGCAAGGCGTAAGGCGGCGGCGTTAGAGAGAGGCGTCGAGGCGGTTGTCGCAAGGCGTCGGTGAAGCAGAGAAGTGAGATGGCGGGTTTTTTATCGCTTCGCACATTGTCATCCGCGGAGATAGAGATCATCATTATCCAAACACAAATTCAATGGCAGGGACGAGTCAACTCTCCTAGAAGTGGGGCGGGTGTTGCCGCCCACACAGTCCGGCGATGGGGGCAGAGGTCGGGTGGAGCGCTCGGATTCTCAATAATTTCGCTTGATTAACTAACTATAATAAACACTCTAAAAGAAAAATGATTCCAATCAATCGGTCTGTGCATTTTCTTAAGATTTCAAGCGAGCGACTTTCGGGAGCGAAAACAACAGCAGCTGGCAGCGACTCGCGCCGGCGCCGACCATGCCCCGTGGCGCCCGCATCCAATCCTCGTGTCGAACACCACCAACCACCACCGCCGCCCCGTGGCGCCCGCACCAATCCTCGCGCCGGCGCCGACCATGCCCGCCGTGTCCCAAGGCCAGCGAAGCTCACTTCAGGTCGCCAGCGCCACCGCCTACTGCGCTGCCGCCAGCGCCGCCGCCGCTGATTCGCCATTTCGCTGCCCGGCCCCGTATCCGCCGTAGCCAGGCCACGGCGGCGATGACAACGTGTTCAGAGCCGCCCGAACCCGTAGCAGCCAGACGGAGAGGGGCATACCTGCTGGCGGCGATGACGCGCGGCGGCGGTTGGAGGTGCTGGCGGCGATGACGCGCGACGACGGTTGGATTCGCACGGGAGGAGCGCGCGACGGTCGAGGAGGAGCGCGCGACGGCCAAAGAGCCGACGGAGACGAAGGTGGAGGCGGCAGCGTCGATGAAAGCAGAGGAAGAAGCAGAGAAGTGAGATGGGGAAGAAGAAGAGGAGGCACGCGCAGTTATAACCAAAGGACCTTTAGTCCCGGTTGGTGGCTCCAACCGGGACTAAAAATCATCGTCGGTTGGAGCCACCAACCGGACGATACTCCAATTTTCAGCAGTGAAGGGCGCGTCTTGAGGGTCTTTAGTCCCGGTTGGTGGCTCCAACCGGGATATATTCCCCTGTTTTCAAATTTTTTCAGTTATTTTCTCTCTGTTCTCGCCTTATTTTTTATTTTGGGATTTAAATTTGTAATGTTTTTTAAATGATAATTACTTTGGAATTTAGAAAAAACTTTAAACATAAAAAGTGTTTGAATTTGAATAAATAATCCAAAACCAATTTCTATTTATAAAAAATAATTAATGTAACCATTTAAAATGAATTAACTTATATTTTTAATATTAATTTGGAATTTAGAAAAACTTTAAACATAAAAAGTGTTTGGATTTGAATAAATAATTCAAAACCATTTTCTGTTTTAAAAAATAATTAATGTAACCATTTAAAATAGGAACCATTTACAATTAAAAATGAATTAACTTATATTTTTTAATATCAATTTGGAATTTAGAAAAACTTTAAGCATAAGAAGTGTATGGATTTGAATAAATAATCCAAAACCATTTTCTATTTTTAAAAAATAATTAATGTAACCTTTTAAAATGAATTAACTTATATTTTTGAATATTAATTTGGAATTTAGAAAAACTTTAAACATAAAAAGTGTTTGGATTTGAATAAATAATTCAAAACCATTTTCTGTTTTAACAAATAATTAATGTAACTATTTAAAATATGAAACATTTACCATTTAAAATTAATTCAAAACTATGCCGTGATTCAGCACATAACATCGGTCATTTGGACCGAAAGCCATGAAACCTCGAACATGATAGGTCATTTTGTGAAGGTTTTTTCGAAACATGATCAATATACCAAGTCTGGTATTTTTCCTTTCAACTATGTAACAAAATATGACACCACGCGAAAGATTTTCATTGTTCGGATTTTTTTTGAATTTATTATGCCCGTTTTGAATTATCTGAATTTCTAACTATGGTCGAACCGGTGTGCATGAAGATAGGGGACGAGCATCGTTAGAACTTGCATTGGATCTCTGAAGAAACCACATATTGCGAGTCTCAAAATGATTTTTTCAAAAAATCACGGGCGATAGATCATGTACCTGTAGTACAGACCGGACCCACTTCCTGCCGATTCGGCAGACATTTGTCCTTTTTACCCGGGATGGACGAAAAGGTTTGAGATGTACCGGTTGGGAGATAGTCCATGTAAGGTGGTCTAGTATTTTAGGAAATGGGACGTTAGCATTATGAAACGGCATTTTGGTGGTTACAAAACGACTCGTTTTTTGCGCTCGGAAAATGGAAAAGGGCTTTTCCGTGCGACAAAAAGGAAAACTTCCTCCTGCAACATTGTTCTCCATACCAATGTCCACACACATGCATAATATGGGCACAACATCACAAACTATGCCGTGATTCAGCATATAACATCGGTCATTTGGACCGAAAGCCATGAAACCTCGAACATGATAGGTCATTTTGTGAAGGTTTTTTCGAAACATGATCAATATACCAAGTCTGGTATTTTTCCTTTCAACTATGTAACAAAATATGACACCACGCGAAGGATTTTCATTGTTCGGATTTTTTTTGAATTTATTATGCCCGTTTTGAATTATCTGAATTTCTAACTATGGACTACCACGCGAAGGATTTTCATTGTTCGACAGACATTTAGTCCCGGATGTAGTCACAAACCGGGACTAAAAATATTTTCCGCCATTTTCCACCTCTTCCCGCCAAGTTTTTCCGCCCTTTCCTTTCTACTAGAGCTTTTAGTCCCGGATGTAGTCACTAACCGGGACTAAAGATATTTCCCGCCATTTCCCAAAGCTTCACGCCAAGTTTTCCCGCCCTTTCCCTCTATATTTAGGGTGATCGTGTCATGGCTATCCACACATCCAAACCTTCCTCTCTTAGAACAATGGACAACGCCTACTAGGCCATTCTGACCCTCGAGGAGACCGAGGCGCTGTGCGCCTCCAACTACCCTTGTCCATGGCCGCTCACGGCTGGATGCTGAGCGCTGGAGGGGTTCCTGTCCCTCAAGGTTCCGCACGCCAGGCGGCCATCACAAACCACTTCTACCACGATCTCACGCCGGAGCAGCGGATGGATCCCTAGTGGGATCCCGACAACTACAACACCTGGAATGCCTTCTTCGCTAATAGGCGTGAAAGGGAGCTCGCCAGGTACGAGGGTGATGGCCCGCCACCGGTGAACCACAACGAAGCCGGCCGTCGTCTGTGGTGGGCGAACCGTACTATCATCGGAGTGATGCGCTACATCGCCGGGGGAGACCATCCTCGCCTACGGTGCCCACGAGTCCACCCGCCACAGGCCCCACACTGTCCCGGCGGTAGCGGCATCGTCTTCCAGGAGACCCCTCTCCCACCCGCCGTGAATCCGAGGCTGGAATGGCCCCTGGTATATGCCATGGATGGGCTGAGGATCCCCGGAGTGGCAGGTGACGATGACGATGATGATGACGACGACGATGAAGACCCTGAAGCTGCGTACTATAGGACTAGGCATGATTATGACTAAAGGGGGCGGCTTTAGTCCTAAGTGTTAGCTAGTCCCAGTTTGTCCCGGTTTGTCCCGGTTTTTAATATTAATAAATGTCTTGAGTGTTACCTAATAAATAGAGGGAAATGCCTATATAAAGAGAGGGTTCATATTTAGTCCCGGTTGGAGAAACCAACCGCGACTGAAGGGATTGCGGCAGAGTGGGCCAGACAACACTAATAATAGGGGTGAGTGTCGACATTATGTCGTGCGGTTAGGCTTGTCCCGGATGGTGTCACCAACCGACTAAAGATGAACCTTTAGTCGGTTGGAGACACCAACCGACTAAAGATGAGCACTAATAATAGGGGTGAGTGTCGACATTATGTCGTGAGTGTCGACATTATGCCGAGCTGCTTGTACTATAAATATGCATCCTTGTGAGTCCAGTCCTCCAGCCAGTTTGAGGCATCTCCAAGATGGTTTTAGAGAGCAGGGACACCACTACGGCCAGTTTCAGGGAGATGCCGACAGAGACCAGTCCTCCGGCATATCCGAGAAACTTATCATAGAGGCACTCCCTAATATGTGAAATTAGTTAGCTCCGAGGCGTATTGATCTAGTTAGTGAAGTTACAAGCTGCAAGATGGTTTTCGAGAGCAGGGACACCACTGCGGCCATTTGTGGAGATGCCGACGGAGCCCAGTCCTCCGGCATCTCCGAGAAACTGGTCATAGAGGCACTCCCTAATATGTGAAATTAGTTAGCTCCAAGGCGTATTGATCTACTTAGTGAAGTTACAAGCTGCAAGATGGTTTTCGAGAGCAGGGACACCACTACGACCAGTTTCAGGGAGATGCCGACGGAGCCCAGTCCTCCGGCATCTCCAAGAAACTGGTCATAGAGGCACTCCCGGTCCAGCCACAAAACAGGACTAACACTGAAGACATTTATTAATATTAAAAACTGGGCTCCGTCGGCATCAAACCGCGAAAGATATCCTTCGGTCAAGCCACAAACCGCGAAAGACATGAACTAGAGTTACATAATATGAGCATGAACTTCTTGGCATATGTCATTCCTTATGACCGCTTCAGACGTAACCATGGAGCATCTTCTTTACTTAACGGAATGCTTGGGTCAGTTTTCACTGTGAAGGGCGGAATTTCATCAAACTTATTATAATCTTCTGACATGTCTGTCTTGTCCTCGATTCCCACGATGTTTCTTTTCCCTGAAAGAACTATGTGACGCTTTGGCTCATCATATGATGTATTCGTTTGCATATTTTTTCTTTTTTTCGGTCTGGAGGACATGTCCTTCACATAGAAAACCTGAGACACATCATTGGCTAGGACGAATGGTTTATCTCTATAACCAAGATTGTTGAGATCCACTGTTGTCATTCCGTACAACTGGTCTATCTTTACCAGCGTGCCTTTTCCACTTAGTCTTCCCTCATGCCGCGAGTCAGAAACACCAATCGGCTTAAGGTCAGGAATAAAGTCAACACAAAACTCAATGACCTCCTCTGTTCCATATCCCTTGGAGATGCTTCCTTCTGGTCTAGCACGGTTATGAACATATTTCTTTAAGACTCCCATGAACCTCTCAAAGGGGAACATATTGGGCAGAAATACCGGACCGAGAATGGCAATCTCTTCCACTAGATGAACCAGGAGATGGGTCATAATATTGAAGAAGGATGGTGGGAACACCAATTCAAAACTAACAAGACATTGTACCACATCCTTCTGTAACCTTGGCAGAATATCTGAATTGATTACCTTCTGAGATATTGCATTGAGGAATGCACACTTCACAATGGGTACTCAACATTTTTCGGTAGAAGCACCCTCAATGCAATCGGAAGCAACTGCGTCATAATCACGTGACAGTCATGAGACTTCAGGTTTTGGAACTTTTTCTCTGCCATATTTATTATCCCCTTCATATTAGATGAGAAGCCCGACGACACCTTGATACTGTAAAGGACTTCAAAAAAGATTTCCTTCTCTGCTTTGGTAAGAGCATAGCACGACTTAAGTGACGCCCTTTATCCGTCTTGTTATGTGTATGCATGTTCTTTGGGTCTTTCATAATTTGTTGGTCCTCCCGTGCTTCAGGTGTATCTTTTGTCTTCCCATACACGCCTAGGAATCCTAGCAGGTTCACGCAGAGATTCTTCGTCACGTGCATCACGTCGATTGAAGAGCGGACACGCAGGACTTTCCAATATGGCAGCTCCCAAAATATAGATGTCTTCTTCCACATGGGTGCGTGTCCTACGCCGTCGTTCGGAACTGATTGACCGCCGACCCTTTCCAAAGATTACTTCTATGTCCTTGACCATACCAAATACATCATCACCAGCAGGAGTTCAGGCTTCTTCCGTGATCTGCCTCACCTTTGAAATGCTTGCCTTTCTTTCTTACGGATGATTGGTCGGAAGAAATCGTCGATTCGCCAGTACACAATCTTCTTGCATTTATGCAAATATGTACCTTGGTCTTATCTAAACAGTGGGTGCATGCCTTATATCCCTTGTTTGTCCATCTCCGAAAGGTTACTAAAAGCAGCCAATCATTGATGGTTCTGAATAACAACCCTCGTAGATTAAATGGCTCATGTTTGTTCTCATCCCACGACGCACACCTGGTTTGCCCCACAACTGTAAGAGTTCTTCAACTAATGGCCTAAGGTACACATCAATGTCGCGTTCGGTTGCTTCGGCCTTGGATGAGCACCGGCATCATAATGAACTTACGCTCATGCACAACCAAGGAGGCAGGTTGTAGATACATAGAGTCACGGGACAGGTGCTGTGACTGCAGCTCGCTCCCCAAAAGGATTCATGCCATCCGATTAGACCAAACCATAAGTTCCTTGCGCCACCGCAAAGTCCGGAAGTCTCTCTCGATTTTTCTCCACTGTGACCCATCAGCAGGGTGTCTCAACTTCCCGTCTTTCTTACGGTCTTCTTTGTGCCATCGCAACAACCTGGCATGCTCTTTGTTTCTGAACATGCGTTTCAACCTTGGTATTATAGGAGCATACCACATAACCTTAGCAGGAACCCTCTTCCGGAGGGGATCTCCCTCAACATCACCAGGGTCATCTCGTCTGATCTTATACCGCAACGCATTGCATACCGGGCATTTATCTAAATTCTCATACTCCTTACCACGGTAGAGGATGCAGTCATTAATGCATGCATGTATCTTTTGCACATCTAATCCCAGAGGACAGAGAGTCTTCTTTGCTTCGTAGGTACTCTCGGGAAGTTCGTTATGTTTTGGAAACTTTGGCTTCATTATTTTCAGCATCTTTTCAAATGAGGAGTCAGTTAGACCACACTATGCCTTCCATCGCAACAATTCCAGTGTGGTACCGAGCTTTGTGCTGCCATCTTCACAATTTGGGTACAACAATTTCTTGTGATCTTCTAACATGCCCTCTAACTTCAACTTCTCATTTTCTGTTTCACAGTCTCGCTTTGCATCAGAAATGACCCTACCAAGTTCATCAGCCGGCTCATCTGATGCCCGTTCTTCACCTCTTTCCTCTCCATTGTCTTCCACTGCAGTATCACTTTATTCAGGAAACATATGATGATAGTTGTTATCATCATCTTCTTCTTCACCATCTTCCATCATAACCCCTCTTTCCCCGTGCTTGGTCCAGCAATTATAGTTGGGCATGAAACCTTTCATAATCAGGTGGCCGCGAATGATTTTCGAGGAAGAGTACTCCTTGTTGTTCCGACATTGAACACATGGACAACGTATAAAACCATTCTCTTTGTTTGTCATAGCCACATCGATAAATTTATCCACGCCTTGATATACCCGCCACGCCACGGTCATCGTACATCCATTCCCGAATCGTTCATCTGCATCATATCAGTAAGTTTATCAAAAAACAGGACATCATAAATAGTGAAATAACCAATTCACACCGACACATGAATTGTATCAATGACCTAGAAAAGATAAGATTGCTAACCTCGATCGAGGGAAATAAAGAGGAGAAAGCTCAAGTGCGTCTCGGACACCTTCTATATTTTTGTTCTATGAGAAATTCAACGGGATTATTCACTCAAACATTTCAACAAACACCTTCAATGCATGCATGAGAAAAAACTAGCACACCCCCTCACACCTTCCACCATTCAAAAACAGAGTGGGAGGCAGGAGAGGGGGCTGGCATTTATAGAGGGCAGGGGTCTTTAGTCGGTTGGAGCCAGCAACCGGGACTAAGGTACACGCCATGTGGCCGTGGCCAATCCTTTAGTCCCGGTTGGTGGCTCCAACCGGGACGTATTCCCCCTTACCAACCGGGACGCATGCCCCCTGGCCCCGTGCCCGCTCCAACCGGGACGCGTGCCAGCATTAGTCCCGGTTGGTGGCGCAACCGGGACAAATGCGCTGAGGGGTCGCGAACGGATAGCCATTTTTCCACTAGTGGTTTACACAGATATTGCTTTTTACCGTGGTAAGGTCTTCGTTGTCTCGTGCTGGGAAGAGCTCTTCTGCCACGACTTGTTCGACGGAGATACAGACCACCAGCTGGTTACTGTCGTGTACCATGACATCGATGATCGGCCAACTACGCCTACAAACTGCTATCTCGTTGTATCTTCCGACCAGAAAAGGCTACTGATGGTGCGGTGGAGGAGGAATGATCGGCGGGCAATGGACCTATGGGTATTTGAGGCATGTTTTGGCATGTTCAGGTGGTCGGAGGTGAAGGACCTAGGCGACCAAGTCCTCTTCCTAGGAAGGAGCTGCTCCATGGCATTCATGGCAGGTTCGACGCAGTATTGGGGGCAGAAGTTCCGAGGAGGGAACCGTGTGTTTGTTCTAGGCACCGAGTGGGCACAGTCATCGGGGCAACCTATCTCACACAAAGATATTCCTAGCTATTGTGTGTATGACATGTCGAGTGGAGAAACTACTCTCGTTTCGCTCAAGGGACCTCGCTACACGGAGAGCTGCACGCCGGGTTGGTTCTTCCCTATGAGTGGAAACCTCTAGTCATTCTATTTTCTCTTTTGATGAAAAGTACTTTACAATAATTATCTCCAGGATGGTACAACTCTGTAGGGAAAACATGCATGGATTTTCTTCCCTTAAAGATTTTGTTATTTTTCTATATTTCTGTTAGTCATTTGATGATGTCTTTTGGAGAATGATGTTTAGGAAGTATGTACGTGAACCAACTATTCTGCTCCCATGTAAAGCAGTTTGAAAAACTCCCATGTAAAGATTAATACAGTAATAATGTTTAGGACCTATGGAAGATGTAAACGTAGGATTTTGCCTGTGTGGTAGAGGCTTTGAGGTAAGGGGTGTGTCTAATTCTCATCCGACTGAGAGCTAATTTTCATTTAGGTGATGTGACATTCAATTTCTGTTGCAAGCCAACTTTCAACTAGAATAACTCTCTTGCAACCCACTTGTAAATAAAATATCGTAGTTGCAATACCATGTTTGCATGTGCCAAGCCAATCTGGAAATCTAAAGCGTCGATGAAGTGTAAATTCTTCATGTGGCTAGCTGTGCAAAACATTGTCTCACATCAGATGACCTTGAGAGGAGAGGTTGGCCCCATAACACTGTCTATCCTCTTTGCTCTGCTGATCCCGAGGATTGCACACATTTGTCTGTGCACTGTCCATATTGTCGCTGCACGCAGCAGGTGTGGACTCGCCTCAAAAGCTGGGCAAATGCAGACTTCCCAATTCTGGGAAACAACTTTCACAGGACTGAAGACTAGTGACTTGCAATGAGGAAACTAGCCCCAAAGGTGGGAGTCAGGTCAAATGATCATTTCCAAGCACATATCCATAAGAATGCAGATCATTGCAAATTCGAGATTTGGACGGCGGTGGCTCGAGGGTGGGAGGGGCACGGTGGTACCCGCAACATGTGAGCGGGAGGGGATCGACGAAATGGGTGGACAAGAAGTGTGTAGTTTTTGAGATATCTGACCTTTTGACAAGACTAATGTCTCATCTCACCTCCCAGTGAAAATATTTCAAAATTTAACCCCTGAGTTTGGCGCAAACAAGAATGGAGCCGAAATAGTGCATGTCGACGCCAAGAATTTGCAGTGCTAGAGCAATATCGGTGACAAGCTATAGCTGGCACCATAGGGAGGTTGGCGCCAATGAGTGTGGCTCCGAACACCATTCGATTTCCTTCTTTCAAATTCGGTCAATCTCGTGCTAAATTTTCCTGGCGCGACCTGCACAAGTTCGGCTCCAATCTTAGTAACGCCGAACTGAATGGTCGGATTTTGAAACATATAGTTTTACCCGAGAGTCACGTGGGACATTAGTGTTGTCGGAAGGTCAGATTTTTTCAAAATAAAAATACGAGAAGTTTTTTTTTCTAAGAGTAATATGACAAGTGTTGGATGAGGAGATAACGTATATGATGGGCCACGGTAGGAGATGGGCCACGAAGGACGAGAGTATCCGGCCGAACCTATGGGATCGATCCGTGTATATGCATCTGGTTTCGGTCTGACAAACGACAATAGAGGTCGCAAGCTCCATCCGAACTGCAAACCCTAACTCCAGCGATCTCCACACGCACACGCTCAATTTATAGCTAGATACATATACTGGTATCCACCATCGATGTCGCTTCCGTGGCATGCTGCTTCTGTCGCCGCCGCGGCCGCTCGACGACGACTCGGCCGGCCGCCTTACGCCCAGACGACGGCTATGCTCGGCCGCCGCACCATGGCCTCCTTCTCCCTATCTGCCAAGCAGGTTTGCTCTTCAATCTATTACTAATTATTAGGTATATATCTGCATGTGTCCATACTTGTATATACGCACGCGCATATAATGGGACTAACGGGTAATTGCATTGCATGCAGGGTGCGATGGTCCGTGTTGCCTTGCAGTGTGGTATTGTTATATTATTTGGTCTTGTAATTGCGGCCGGCCCTGAGAAGCGTCCTATTTCTAGGGAGGCCCACGAGGGGGAGATGAAGAGCATCCGGGAGGAGATGAAGAAGCTGCAAGACTCCAATGACGAGATCCTCACCCTGCTCAAGACAGATCGCACCCGCCGAGAGTGATGGATCCAAAGGGTGCCTTGCATTTGATCCAAAACCATCACCATCAGACCTGTATGTAGACAGTTCCCAAGAAAACAGATTAATTAGTACTGGTATGCATGCTTATCAAAAAACTATTTTAGTAGCAAACAGTGGTATGATTTCATCAAACACCAGAGTGATCGATGGGTGGATGGTTATTAGTACTATAGTATTTAATAGTGTCTTGTTCTGCCATTTAAGATGGCATTGGATGCGCATTCGATAAATGAACCAAGTCGTTCCGTGATATGGCCTCACAATTCAACCACAACCACAATTACATGTCTAAAATCAAGTGGAAATTCTTTTCTCACAGCCTCTGCTATTCTCTTATGGCATTGCCGAGACAACCATTCATGGACGCTGCTCCGCGTCTTCCTCCTCCTCCGCCGGGACCAAGATCCCCACCATGGTTTGTTCCTCTACCTCTACACATATGGGACCAAGATCCCCACCATGGTTTGTTCCTCTACCTCTACACATATGCATCATGGTTAGGATAGAATTAGCATAGCCGTAATGATGATTCGTGCGGGGTTTTGGGTAGGTGCTGTAGTATACATTGCTAAAAAGGCCCACAAAAAAGATATTGGCACCATCCGGGAGTAGCTACGAAAATATCACAATGAACAAAGATATGAATGATATTTTGGGATAATAATAACTTGTATTGATTTGAGCAATAGTACAAAGATTATATAGGAGAGAGGAGGATCCGGCCTAACCGATTTAGGCTAGAGTTCTAATTTAAATCAAACACAACTCTAATACCCCCGTAGTGTCAACGTCAGGCGTCATGATGTGCTGCAGTGGAGAGACCCTTGATAAAGATATCTGCAAATTGTGCGCTGGTCGGAACATGAAGAACTCGAACCTCGCCGAGAGCCACCTTCTCTCGAACAAAATAAATACCAATCTCTATGTGCTTACTGCGACAATGCTGAACCGGATTAGAGGCCATGTATACTACAGATATATTGTCACAATAGACAATGGTAGAACGCTCAATTGGTCGATGTAGCTCAGCTAGAAGCTGACGTATCCAGACTGCCCCGGCCACTGCATGAGCAATCGCCCGGGGACCTGGAAACTATAACCTGCCTTTTCGAAGACCAAGAAACAAGATTATCACCCAAATAAACACAAAAGCCAGATGTGGATCGTAGAGTATCTGGACAACCTATTTAGAATGCATCAGAATAAACTGTCAAGCTTGTAGGAGAAAAATTATTTAGAAGAAGACCATGGTCGAGAGTGTCTTTGAGATATCAGAGAATTCGTTTGACATGAGAAAGGTGGGGAACACGAGGATCATGCATATACAAGCAAGCTTGCTGAACAGAATAAGAAATATCATAACGAGTAAGAGTGGCATATTGTAGTGCCCATGTGAGACTACGATAGAATGTAGGATCGGGAACGGGATCACCATTCACCGACAGTTTGGCGCCAATATCAGTAGGGGTACGGCTGGAATAACAGTCAATCATGCCAGCATGAGATAGGAGATCGAGAATATATTGGCATTGAGAAAGAAAGAGAGTGGATGAATTTCGAGAAGCGATAACACCGAGAAAATGATGAAGTGGTCCTAAATCACTCATAAAAAATTCCTGATTAAGAAGGGTGATAATGTAGCTAAGAAAGGAGTCGGAGGAAGCGGTTAGAACTATATCATCGACATAGAGAAGAAGATAGGCGGTTTGAGTAGAAGGGCGAAAAATAAAAAGAGAGGAATCAGATTTAGATGGAATGAAACCAATAGTCTGAATAAAGATGACAAAGCATTGAAACTACGCATGTGGTTCTTCTTTGAGACCGTAGAGAGACTTTTGGAGATAACACACAAAGTCAGGACGGGAAGAATCTAAAAAACCAGAGGGCTGTTGACAATAGACGGTCTCATTGAGAGTACCATGCAGAAAAGCATTTTAACATCAAGTTGATGAATCGGCCATGAGGAAGATACAGCGAGACTGGGAATAATGCAAATAGTGATTAGTTTGACAATAGGAGAAAAGGTTTCATTGAAGTCAATCCCTTGCTGTTGAGAAAAAATCCGGCATACCCAACAGGCACCGTGCGAGAGACCCATCAGAATTATATTTGTGGCGAAATACCTACTTGCCAGAAAAAACGTTGGTGCCGAGAGGTTTTGGAACTAGAATCCATGTATTATTTTGGAGAAGAGCATCGAACTCATCACGCATGGCCGATGCCAAAGAGGATCGAGAATAGCACATTTGTAAGAAGTGAGAATTGGTGAAATAGTGGGCGTGGCATTGAGGTTAAGGAAATGACGAGGAACATGAAAACCCTTTTTGCCACGAATACACATGACGTGATCATTAGCCGTAATAGGGACATGCATGGTTTTAGGAGGAAGTTGTGGAGTGGGAGAGGGAGTAGGGGTACTGAGATCGCTAACAGACGATGCAGAAGAAGTTGTTGCTGTAGAGGAAAAAGTGGAAGTGGTGGGTGAAGACACGGCAGGAGATCTTGCCGCGGTAGGAGAAAGCGGCGCGGTAGGCTGCCGTGGGGTCTCGACAGGCTGCCGTGGGTGCGCGGCAGAGAGATCGGCTGCCACAATGGAAGTGTCGGCATGCACGATGTTGGGGATGAGGGAGCGTGGTGTGATCATATGTGGGGAAGGTTGGGAGGTGGTGGACGTGGACGACTATATGGCGGAGTAATAAAAAGTGTTTTCTTCGAAGATAACATGACAAGAGATGAGCACACGTCCAGAAGATGGGTCGAAACATCGAGAACCCTTGTGATCGTCGGAGGGTCCGAGATAAATGCATGGTAAGGAGCAAGGGGCGAGTTTGTTGGAAGTGGTGGATGCAATGTTAGGAAAACATAGGCAACCAAAGACACGCAATTCTCAATATTCAAGATGATGAAGAAAGAGAGATTGAAAGGGAGTGTAAAATGGACAAATTTTGGTTGGTCGAATGTTGAGAAGATAGGTTGCCATGCGAAGGGCTTCTGCCCAAAAAACAAGGGGGGGTGGAGAGGCCTGGATGAGTAAAGTACGTAGTATGCCATTGATGGATCGTAAAGAACATTTGGCTTTACCGTTTTGAGGGAAAGTGTATGGACAAGGAAAACGTAGAAGAATACCTTGAGAGAGAAAGAAAGATATATTTTGAGTATTGTCAAACTCTCAACCATTGTCACATTGGATAAATCGTATGGGGAGGCCGAAGCGTGTAAGAACATATCACCGAAAATTTAGAAAAATAGAATGCACACCGGATTTGGCGCGAATAGGAAAGGTCCATATGTAGTGACAATAATCATCAAGAATAACAAGATAATATTTGAAACCAGAAACACTAGGAATCGGAGATGTCCATAGATCACAATGCAATAACTCAAATGGAAAAGTACTATAGGTAGTTGATGTGCCAAAGGGTAATATAACATGTTTGCCGCATTGACAGGCATTACAAATAGAGGGATCATGAGAAGAACTAGAACTATCTATAGGGAGACTAAATTCTTGAAGAAATGACGACATTGTGTTTTTATTGCGATGGCCTAGCCGACGGTGCCAAATATCGATGGAGGTGTGCATGGCCTCAGGTGTGGAAGTTGGCGTGCCATGGAGGGGATAAAGATCACCTGAGCTATTGTAGTGAGCGAGGACCTCCGTTGTTTTTAGATCCTTCAAATAAACCAAACGGGTCAAATTCTAAAAAAACATTGTTGTCGATAGTAAAGCGACTAATCAGAGATAAGGTTTTTGATTAAGGATGGAGCAACAAGAATATTGCGGAGAAAAAAATTTGTGTGGGGATTATTGATGTATGATTAACCGACACAAGATATGGGAATTTAAGAACCATCACCAATAGTTATAGAAGAAAAAGGGGAAGAAAAACAAGCTGACAGAAAATCCATATTTGAAGACATGTGCGAAGATGCACTAGAATCAAAAATCCAATCCGTACCTTCGTGGTTGTTGAGCGTGAAAGTGTTCATGGCAGAGATGAAGGCGGCTTGGTCCCAGCTTGGTGGAGCGGTTGATGAAGCGGTTGATGGCGCTGGCGTAGGCATGTATGGTAGGGCCGGAGGAGCCCCGTACATATAGGGCATTGGCGTCGAGGAGGGCATGTAGTATTGAGGCGCATGAGGCGCCATGTAGGCAGTCGGTGGAGCTTGAGTGGTGTAGACCTGCTGCGAAGGTCGAGGTCCAAGAGGCCCTGGCGAGCCGATGGATGGATGAAGACCGGCACTCCAAGTCCCAGTGTAGGCCGGAGGGGCGCCGTAGGGATAGTGGGCCGACCAGGGCATGGGCCATGCCTGAACGAGACCCGTCCATGGATCGTGTTGCGGTTGCCAGGGGGCCACGGCAGAGGGAGGTGTCAGCGCTGGTGGAGTAGGCGCTGGTGGGGCTGGTGTTGGAGTAGGTGGCCAAGGCTGAGGAGATGGCGCTGGAGCAGGAGGCCGATACACTAGGTTCTTTCCGCGGTAGTTCGGGCTCGGCCGCCATCCAGGAGGGGCCGTTGGTGGTGCAGTAGGAGTCGGCATGAGTGGGGGACGAGCCACAGTGTGAAACACCCGAGAAGGACGAGCGGCCTTGTGTGCTTGATTCTAGGCCTCGAGTTTCAAAATAGATCGCACTTCGGCGAAGTTTGGATAGGGTTTCAGCAGCGGGATGAAGGCAACCTGCTTCTCAAATTGTTCGCCGAGACCGACGAGGAGGGCGTTGATGAGGGAACGGTCGTCAACGTGATCACCAAGCTCCCAAAGTTCGTCGCCGATGGCCTTGATGTGTTGGCAGAAGACGGTGATGGGGGAATCTCCTTGAGTGCTGGTTAGAGGAGAGAGGAGTAAAGAACAAAAGATGGGAGGGATATCGTTATGACCAGAAACTTGGCAAAAATTAATCGTTAGCAGGAATTCACAGGTGGTTTTAGAAACGTATGCAGCCGAGTATGTGCCTTTTGTTGCTCGTTTTGCCAAAAGTATTTTGGTTCGAAATTGCATTGCCGATTCATAGCTCATACTAGCATGTATGTCTTCTCAGCAAAATAAAAAAGGCAGAATAAAATAAAAAGAAATAGAGTAACACAATTCAAATAGAGTACTACAATTCAGTCAAGATTGGGATGGGTCGGCCCAGACCTCGCCTTGGACCTGTCCCCGTTGGCCTTGAGGCCAATCTGCGAGGCCAGTGTCAACCCATTTTAAGAGAAGTTGGTGGCCTCGTTGACCCAACGGGTACTTGGGGACGATTCAAATTTTAGCTCGAATTTTTCTTTTGGTTGTGTTATGAAAGCATGCATGATTTTTTTTAAAACAGAGGGGTCTGGAAGGACCCCGACGCAGCTTCATTAATTATAGCGGAGGGTACAGAATTACTCACAAAACCTTACACAAATCATAGTCCTGTATTTTTACAAGGAGGACCTAATATATTGCAAATGTATCTATAATTTTTAATACTCCATGCTTGTTTTGTATAAATTATCGTATGTTTTTGTCTACACTTTGTGGCATTTTTATGAATTTTCTAGAACTAACATATTAACAAGTGCCACAGAGCCAGTTTCCTGTTTTCTGTTGTTTTGTATTTCAGAAAAGCTAGAAAAGAAATATTCTCGGAATTGGACGAAACAAAAGCCAACTTTCCTAATTTTCATGGATGGAGACAGAGTCCAGAGGAGAGGGGGAGACGCACCCCAGGGCGGCCACACCTAGGCTAGGGGCGGCCAGGGGGGCGCGTCGCCCTAGGGTGTGGGCCCCCTAGCGCTCCACCGACTTCGCCTCTCCGCCTATGTAATCCCCCCCCCCCCCGAGATGAAAACCCTAAGTACCTGATCAGAATTCTATGAAAAATTCGTAGCCGCCACCACCACCGTCGTCCCTAGATCGGGAGGGATCTGAAGCTCTTCCCGGCACCCTGTCAGAGAGGGGAGATCATCCCGGAGGCCTTCTTCATCACCATGCTTGCCTCCGGAGTGATGTGTGAGTAGTTCATCCTTGGACTACGGGTCCATAGCAGTAGTTAGATGGTTGTTTCTCCTATTTGTGCCGTCATGTTTAGATCTTGTGAGATGCCTATCATGATCAAGATCATCTTATTGTAATGCTACATGCTGTGTTTACTGCGATCCGATGAATATTGAGTATTATGTCATATTGATTATTGTTCTATCATGTCTATGTTATTTGTGATCTTGCATGATCTCTGTTGCTAGTAGTTACTCTGGTCAAGTATTTGCTTGTGACTCCAAGAGGGGGTATTTATGCTCGATAGTAGGTTCATGCCTCTAGTAATCTGGGAGAGTGACAGAAACTTTTAAGATTGTAGATGTGTTGTTGCTACTAGGGACAAAACAACAATCCTTTGTCCAAGGGTAATTGTATTGTTTACATTACACACTTTGCTTAATACGATTATCTGTTGCTTGCAAGTTAATACCCGAGGGTTGTTAGGATGATATCCCAGAGGTGGATTATAAGTCATAGATGGAGTTGGATTATGGTCTATGTATCATATTGTAATGCTCAAGTGAATCTCATAGTGATCATCATGTCATGTACATGCATCGTTATGCATTCTCTATTTGTCAATTTGCCCAGCTATAATTTGTTCACCCAGCATGTTATTTATCTTATGGAGAAACACCTCTAGTGAAGTGTGGACCCTAATCCATTCCTTCCACTGATATTCTATCTACTGTTTACTATTTACTGTTTACTTTCTGCAATTACTACAAGCAATTAGTTTCTTCCACACTATATGTTTAATCCTTTGTTTTCAGCAAAACCAGTGAGCTTGACAACCTCACTGATAAGTTGGGGTAAAGTATTTTGGTTGTGTTTTGTGCAGGTTCCATGTTTCTAGCAACACCTTCGGAAGTGGTTTATTTCTCCTACTGGTTCGATAACCTTGGTTCCATAACTGAGGGAAAACTTGCTGTTGTGCTCAACATACCTTGCTCTTGGGGTTCCCAACAGGCTCCACATCAATTGAGCCACCAGGACCCTAGGGATAAAAATAGAAAAGCAATCAAGCCCCTATCCTTCTCCACCAACAACAAAACTCCAGCTTCGGTCACCCTTCCGCCGCCGGGGACAAACCACTTGGCATCGAGAGAGCACTGAACGCTGTCACTGAGCTCGAGAAGAGGCCTCAATCTTGGAGGTAGAGCAGACACAACTCATGCGTCCGAACAGGCCATCGATTCGGCCGAAGATCGCAGGGGGAAAACCTTCCCGCCGCGTGATGAGCTTGTTGTTGCTGCAAGCTTGGCTCGGCTGCATACAGTCGCCCATCGCCGCATGTACTTCTCCCCTTGCCACCGTGTCCGGCCGGAGAAGGTCAGCGAGGATGCGACAGAAGACTGCAACCTACACTACTAGGAAAATGGCTATAGGTAATCAGCACATCCGTGGCTCACATGGTTGAAGTGCCCCACGGCTAAAACAGGCGTGGCTCACCTATGGGCAGTGCCCTACTAGTAACTAGAACAACCGTGGCGCACATGACTATAGTGCGCCACATATATGTGTGGGCCAGGGCCCTGTTGGCCGCACGCCAAACATCTGTAGCGCACATAGGGCTGGTGCGCTACGGTTGTTAGTGTCAACCGTGGCGCACATGGAGGGGGTGCGCTACGCCTAAGCGCATGCCCCCCTCTGCTGTGAAACGGCCAGAAATATCTGTGGCGCACTCTGCCTAGTGCGCCACATGGAGTAGGAACATCCGTGGCGCACATGCCATAGTGCGCCACGGATGTTCCTACTCCCTGTGGCGCACTAGGGCAGAGTGCGCCACGGATGTGTCGATTTTTTTTGACAGCACTTTATGTGCACATGTGTGACCACATCCACCACCCCACACTTCACTTTCCCCTTCTTCTTCCTCCTTAGATCTAGTCAGGATCTTCTCCTTACCACCTCAATTTCTCCACCCATTCACCATTTTTAGCATGTAGAACTTGCCTTGGATGTTACATAAGTAATAGAGGAAGGTCTCTGGTCTCTCATCTCCTTCTCCGGTCGACGCGCGCACCTCTCCTTTCCATCTTTCTCGCGATCGGTCTCTCATCTCGGTAAGTTGTCCATGTAAGGATGTGTTCATGTGTATATGGATGATATGCTCATATGTATGTAGATGATCGATGCTCATGATGTGTGTATGGAGAGGATCGATCGATGGTCATATGTGTGTGTATATGGAGAGTATCGATGATGATCATGCATGTGTGTATGGAGAGAATAATGATATGTTCATGTGTGTATGGATCGGTCTCTCTCTCTTGTGTTTGTATGTGAACAAGTTGCCATTTGTTTTGCCAAAATGTTGATTCATTTCCATTTTGGCAAGACTTTGGCATTTTGCAAAGGTCCTAATTTTAGGATAGGCCATGCCAAAATTTTCTATCGACCATTGCATGCATGCATTCATTATGTGGTTCTAGTAGACTTCTAATTGTACCATGTACACCGTGCAGGCAAAAATGGTCCGCATAATGAGCGAAGGCATTGTGGCTAGATTTTTGAAATGTGCGACGGCCGACATGATACGAAATAACAAGACGGATATAAGATGTCCGTGCAGAAGATGCAAACTCAACTGTGTGATCGACCCAGATTCCGGGAATCTGCAGGCGCACCTGCTCCGCCATGGTTTCATGGATGGATACACTCGTTGGATAAGCGATGACGAAGATGATGGAGACGGTGAAGGTGGCCAACATGACGATGATCATCATCACGGCGAGAACGGGCGAGATGATGAAGAGTCTCCTGGAGATGGTGAAGGTGCGGAAGCAGACCGGGATGATGATGATCTAGATGCCGGAGGAGCAGACGACGATGGAACAACTCAGGCTGGGTGCGGGACCCTTATGTGCAAGAGCTGCTTCTCAAGCAGACGAGTAACACAAGGGCTGCCGCTAGAGAGAAACCCAAGCTTGCGCAACTTGAGAAAGACGCGGTTACTCCATTGTATGAAGGATGCAGGCCCGATGATACCCGGTTGAATGTAAATCTCAAGGCTATGGAGATGAAGGCAAAACACAAATTGAGCGACGCAAGCTTCGACGATATGATGGCATTCTGGCACGATCGTCTCCCGGAGGGGAACACATGTCCAACTAGTATCGAGGATGCCAAGAAAATCGTTTGTCCTCTCGATCTACCGCATGTTAGATATCACGTATGCATCAACGATTGCATCATTTATCGGGGAGAGGACGCGGAGAAAACCACATGTCCGGTGTGCGGCGTGAGTCGATACAAGAAAGGGAAGAAAGCACCTCTAAAAGTGGTATGGTACTTTCCTATCACTCCTCGTCTGCAGCGCTATTTCGCGGACCCTAAGGAAGCGAAGCTCATGCGATGGCATGCGGAAAGGAAGAAGCCAGGAGATGATGATGATGATGACCCCAAAAAGGATGAGCTGCTGACGCACCCTTCATATGCTAGCCAGTGGAAAGCATTGGACCTCGAATTCCCAGAATTCGGTGGAGATTCGAGGAACATCAGGCTTGGTGCAAGCACCGATGGACTCAATCCGTTCGGTAGCCAGAGCAGCACGCACAGCACTTGGCCCGTGTTTGTATGGATGTACAACCTCCCTCCATGGTTGTGCATGAAGAAGTACATACAAATGAGTATGCTAATTCAAGGGCGAAACAACCTGTACCGACATCAATCTGTATCTCGGGCTGTTGAAAGAGGAGCTAGCCACGTTATGGGAATCTGGAGCCAATACTTACGACGCCGTCGCACAAGATTATTTCACTATGAGAGCCGCGTTGGTCACTAAGGTGCAAGACTATCCAGGTTGCGGGTATATCTCGGGGAAGGTTATCCAAGGATTCTGCGCATGCGTTAGGTGCATGGATAACACAAGCTATCTCCAACTAGAGAAAGATCTAGGGTCATCGAAAACCGTGTTCATGGCGCACCGGAGGTGGCTCGGCAAGAATGATCCATGGAGAAAACGTGGAGACCTGTTCGATGGCAAATCCGATACCCGAGGAATCCCAGAGCATAGGAGCAGCGAAGAAGTGGAAGAGTTGCTGAAAAACTGGAAAGATTGTCCTAAGCCTGGAAAGAAGCAAAAGAGGCAGCAACAAGACAAGCCGCTGATGAAGGTATGGAAAACAAGGTCTCATTTTACGGGAGGTGCCATCTTGAAGTTTCTCACGCCTCATAGCCTCGACATCATGCATATCACGAAAAACGTGTGCGAGAGTCTGGTAGCCACCATAATAACATGCCAGATAGGACGAAAGATGGTCCGAAAGCAAGGCACGACCTGATATGCTTGGGTATTCGGAAGGAGCTTCACGGAGGACGCACTACTCCTGATGATCAGGAAGATGACGATGATCATGAGTCGGAGACGACACAAGGTCGTCGGAAGGGTAAAAAGTTCAAGAAGAACGAGTATTACTGCCCTCCTTCTTGCTTCACTCTAAGCCAGGATGAGATCAAACAGTTTTTCAAGTGCCTTCTAGGAGTCAAATTTCCTTACGGCTACGCGGGCAAGATAAGCAGATACCTAGGCAGGCGAAGCGAGAGGTTCGATGGCATGAAGTCTCACGGTATGCCGTGCTAATGACGCAGGTACTTCTGGTCGCACTAAGAGGGATAATGGACGAGCACGTCCGTGAAACATTATTTGGCCTATGCAAGTTTTTCGACGTCATCTCTAGGAAGTCGATTGGCATGAATCAGCTCGGGAGGCTACAGGAGGAGATCGTGGTGATACTATGTGAGCTTGAGGTCTACTTCCCACCCGCATTCTTCGACATTATGGTGCATCTGCTGGTCCATGTCGTAGAGGACATCGTACAACTCGGGCCGATTTTCCTCCGCAGCATGATGGCGTTCGAAAGGATGAACGGACACATCAAAGGATATGTTCGCAACAGGTCCCGTCAGATGGAAGCATAGCCAAGGGCTTTCGGCGAAGAGTGCATCTCTTTCGCACGAATTATCTAGACATCGTGAACCCTGTCGGTCTTCCGTCAACAGCACCTTGGCAAGCTCGACGGATCTGGTCACGAGAGGGTCGCCGCATCGCATGCAGACTTGATTTTCAACGCAGACTTTGATCGAGCAAACCTCGTCGCGCTACAGCATTTAGAACTGGTCGATCCTTGGGCGAAGCACAAAAGGTTAATCGAGAAGAAGTACGATGGACCGGGGCATACAGAGGATGCAGGGAGAAATAATCAAAGAGCACAACTCAGATTTCACGCGTTGGTTTAGGCAGACGCTCCTTGATAATCCCCCGCGATCGCATTCTTCTGACATAGAAAAGATCATATTCACCTTGTCACAGGGACCGATGCAAAACCTGGTGACCTATCAGGCGTATGATATCAACGGCTACACATTCTACACGGAGGAAAAGGACAACAAGTGTGATTATCAGAACTCAGGCGTAATGTCGGAATTCTACACCGATGACAACGTGAAGGAAAGATTCTACGGAAGAATCGAGGAGATCTGGGAGCTCGACTATTGTGGAGAAAAGGTGCCGATGTTCCGTGTCAGATGGGCAAAGAGCGTCGAAAGAGAAGACCGATATTTCACAACCATGGTTATACCCGAAGCAGCCAAATCCAAGGCCGCCGGTGCAAACGTGGCCGCGAAAAATGAACCGTGGGTACTGGCTACCAAAGTGGACCAATGTTTTTTCATTACCGACCCGACAAAGCCTAGCCGTGTTGTCATGAGGAGAGGAAAAATAAACATCATCGGAATGGATGGAGTCGCCAACGAGCAAGACTTCGACCAATACGGCGATCCAAAGATTGAAGATGACGACGACTATGATGCAGCAACATACATCAAAAGAAGAAAAAGGACAACCCTACCCAAAAAAGGTAGCCCGTTCGAAAGAAGAAACATTAAAGTGCCGGGGCTAAATTATTCAACCGCGACAAAGAAGGGAAAAAAGATTGTAAAATGCTAGCTCAAAAAATATTGTAAAACACGTGGTTGAAAAAGATTGTAATATTCATGGACAAATTATTATGAAACTTAGTTATACTTTGGATCATATTTGTAACACTTTTATGACATATATTATCACTTTTGGGCATTTTTAGAATATTTAAAAGTATTTTAAAAACAAAACAAAACTTGTATGGCATAAATCACCACTTTTGGGCATTTTTTGGAACATTTAAAAGTATTTTTAAAATAAAAATAAAAAAGTGGGGCACCAGGATTCGAACCTGGGTGCTCATAGTTTAGAATAGAGTAGTGGGCAAAACCAGTGGGATAAGACAGTACTAGTGTTAACTAGTGGGGTGGCCGCTCTCTTATCTGATAGTCCAACCGCGCGTGCCGGTGGTGGACTAGTCAACCGCGCGTGCCACGTCCGCCTCTCTCATCCCCATCTCACAGACACCACACCGCCACCGCCGCTGCTTTCTCTCGATCCGCCACCGCCGCTGCTTTCTCGATCCGCCACCGCCGCGCTGCGCTCTCGAGGAGGAGGAGGCCCGTACCGCTGCCGATCCGTGGAGGAGGAGGAGGCCTATGCCGCTTGTGGAGGAGGAGGATCGTGCCGCTCGAGGAGGTGGAGGCCGCCGTCGTCCGCCCGTTGTCCGCCCGTCAGAGGTGAGCGTCGCCCCTCCCCTGTCTCTCCCTCTCTCCCTCTCTCTCCCTCTGTCCCTGCACTCGTGTTCAGCATGGTTTCATGTTCAGATGTGAGATTTGGACCTTTGATCTACCGCTGCTAGTCTGCTAAAATTTTCCTCAAAAAAATTTCCAAATGTAAACCATGATGCTGATGGCCACCAAATCTGTAACTAGAGTTGAGTCTGCATATTTCGTTTATGCTCACCAGTTCACCCCAAGAGGTCAAGAGGCTCATTTTTATTACCCATGGCATGTGATATAGTACTCACTACACAGGTTCCAAACGTACTAAACATATTTTAACTTTGCTAAAATGAACATCTGTCAGGATTAGCTAGTAGTACTTCAGGATTAACTTTGCTAAAATGAACATCTGTCAGGATTAGCTAGTAGTACTTTGCTAAAATGAACATATTTTAACTCATGCAGTGCCTTGCATCTATGGGTTTCTTGGTCCCAACAAAAGGCCATGTATGTATGGTACACAAAATCGTCCAAGAAATATCGTGTCCAAGGCAGTTCTGTTTCTCTAGTTCCACAAGATATTGCTTGGTGCCTGACTGTGCCAGCAGGCAAAGCTCTGAATGTTCATAGCTACATACATTATGCAGAATTAGCAATGTGCGGTGTCCGTTCAGTAGTTGCTCATTGAGTGCAGGAACTGAATGCAACATTTTGCCTAGCTACCGCTCACATTGAATTATTCACATGGCAAAATAAAATCTCAAACTATAAAGGTTATCAGTAAAAACTAGCAAATGGCCTAAGGTTCTGTTGGGCAGTGGTACTATAAGGGAGATCTATTACTGTAAAGGCATTTCTTTTTTTTGCAAGGGAGATCTATTACTGTACCTAATGTTCTGTTGGGCAGTGGTACTCCAGCACCTCCATCTATCCTTTTTTTTGTCGGTGCCACTTCTCTTTTGTTATATATGAATGCCAGCACAGTTTATGAAACTTAATTTCCTTGGTTTATGAACTTAAAGTTCTGTTCTGAATGCCAGCACAGTTTTGTTATATATGAATGCCAGCACAGTTTATGCCAGCACATAATTAAGGTTCTGTTCTGAACTTAATTTCCTTGGTTTATGAAACTGCTGAAGATGTTATATATGAATGCCAGCACAGTTTAGGCAGTAGGTGTTGCTTCTGTGGTTTGGTCCTTATGGAAAACCAGGAATGGAACTTGTTCTTTTTGAATAGTCTATATGTGTTGATTTGCTTGCTGTCATCACTTGGTCATTCGCTTGCTGTCACTTGCTCTAATGATCTTCTAGTATAGAACTTGGTCATTTGTTGTATTCTCATTTGCTTGTTGTCACTTGGTCATTTGTTGTCATTTGTTCATAGAACTGAAATAATACAAATGACAGCAATATGGCTATGCTTAAATTGATAACAAAAGTATATATGGTTGTGGCACTGTGCTGGGACTGGACGGATGTGGTTGTGAAATGGTTTGGAAGGAAAAATAGAGTAGTGTTGGTTTTGCTACTATCTGTGCTGGGCTTGAAATTGTGCTTGTGCTTGTATATGAAGCACTTTATTATGTGTGTATGCAGGTTCTTGTATGAAATGAGTCCCGATTTTTGCCGGAATGTTGATTAACTTCCGTTTCGGCAGAAATCGGGCACTCCTAGTTTAAGAAAATTAGCAAAGGTCATGCCGGATTTTTCCGTGCATTTAACCAATTATTTGTTTTTTATTAGTGCAAAGATGTGTGACAACGACGAGGCTGGATGTTCTAAGCGCATCAGCGCTGAAGGAGAACTCAGACCTCCGAATAAACAATTGATATCTGGGAGGCGGCCCAGCGGCTAGAAGACGATGAAGAATACCATCCTTCGGAGAGCGAGGATGATGAGATGGAATACGCGGAGGAAGAAGCCGAAGGAACGGCGGACGATGAAACCACTGATGGCGGCAAGGGCACAGGGAGTGGTAGCAATCCTCCTAAGAAGAAGAAGAAGCCGAAGGACCGGCGCCCGAACACGGTCGGCACGGTCAGGGAGGAAATAACCGAAGTGAGCCCATCAGGGGTTCCTTTGGAGCCCGCCCTTGTCATCAAAGGGTACGGTGGGCAAGTGGCGGCGATTACCCAGACAACCATCTCGATCAACACCGAGAATAGTCGGCATAAAGATAATGGCCACTTGCGCACACTCCTCTTCGAGAAGCTGCACGCAAGATACAAGTTCCCCGCTAAGTATCAGAACACAAATTATCATAGGAACGAAGTAAACAAATCCGCCCTCACAAAGATGAGCACCGCCTGCCAGCGGTGGAGAACCCGGATAAAGAAGAAGATCTATAAAGAAGGCAAAAGTCTCGAGGAGATCCAGAAGATTGAACCGCAGATCACCGAAGATCAGTTCCGGGAGTTCAAGGAGAGGTGTGAATCCGAAAGAGCCCTGGCAAATAGTAATCGGGGAAAGGTGCTGCAGGCGATGAATATAGGTCATCACCATCTCGGATCTTGTGGATACAGAACCGCGGAGGCCAAATGGAATAAGGAGGACGAAGAGTATAAATCCAAGGGGATAGAAAACTCCTTTGCTAAATTCGAACCCGGGCAGGTTCGAAACTTCATCAGGGCCTGTTACCATGTGGACCCAAAAACCAAACAACTCACCGCGGATCCTGCGGTGAAGGAATTCGAGGAAATTGTGGTAAGTATAATCTAATTACCGTGGATCAACTCGATTGCAATCTAATCGATGATCTAAACGATTCACTGTTACTTCTTCTGCAGGAGGAGGAAATTGTTGCTAGTCATGGATCCCAGGGTTCCTCATCCCAGGGGTCGACGGCCACCGGTGATAACACTATTAACAGGGCGATGAACCGGGCCAAGAAAATAGAGCCGGTTACGAAGAAGCCGTCGTCGGCTGGCCGTCTGGCCGGCCTCGGGGGTAAGAATTGGGTGGATCATTTTGGTCCACCGCCGAGGACGCATGTGGCGCCGTCGGGAAGGAGCGAGGAGGAAAACCGCGAGGTTCAAGAACTTAAGGCACAAGTGGCGCGGATCCCGCAGATCGTCCAAGACAACCTGGCAATCACCCTCACGTCCTTCCTGCCTACCTTGGTGGAGTCAATAGCGGGGAGTGCGGGTGGTCGAGTAGGGCCGTGCCCGATTCCAAGCATGGTCAGCAGCCACTCGAACAACGTGGCGCCGACGAATCAGGCGAACTACGTGTTCGTGACTCCGCCCGCTAGCACCGCGGCGCCGCAAGTGTTGGTGACTCCCCCTGCCATCACCGCGGCACCGGAGTACATGTTGGTGCCCCCCTTCCATCGTCGCGGCGGCACTGGAGCTCCAAGCACCCGTCGGTAGGGAGAATACACCGGCGACCAGCACCACGCCATCAAGCAGCCCTTCCGTCTCTTGCACGCCCGTCGCTGTATGCGGTGCGTCGACATTAGCCGATCTCGACACCATCACGGTAAACAAATTGCTTTAATTACCGCCTTTCATGCCATCTATTACTCTTATGGCATCTCGCTCTGACGATGTCGTACATGTTTTCCGCAGACGGATGTTCCTTGCACTCTCTTATGCTACGTGAACAACGAGCCGAGGGATGTTGCCAAGGGTACCATCGTTCAACCCTTGCAGCGCACGTTCCACTCAAGGCCGATGTCAGATAGCGTGCACAGGGTTAAAATTAGTCGGGTGCTAAGGGGCTGCGACGACCTGGAACCTCCCATTCAACCCCTGTGAGGCGGATGAAGAAGAGCCGTCTGTCCTCAGAACTTGCTTCGGCTTATTCTTGCTATGGCCAAAGAGCATGATCCGTTTGGGGACGGCGAGGGCCATCACTCCACAGACAACATCACCTCCTGTCGTGCCAGCGACAAGCGGTGGCAAGGCCCCCTTACCGCCCTCACCGTCACCTCCACGCGGTGGGTCGGATGATCATGTTGATGATATGCACTTGGCGCAGGATCCGGCCGAGGACGACGAAGACTGGAATGATCACTTCTTCAACACTCAGTTTGGCAACGAAGACCTAGCTGGTGGCCCCACAGAGAAAGCCACTATCACCAAGCGTCCGTTTGGTTCTCAGGAGACGCCTCCATCTTGCGCCTTTACAGAGCCAGCTGATACAACCAACCGGCCCTTTATTCTAAGCCCTGACACACTACATAGGGCGGCCGGTGCTCAGATTGCGGTGCCTGCCCGCTCTCCAAAAGGAAAAAGGGCAGGAAAAGAAAATCTAGCAGCTCGAGCCAGCCAGTGGCGTCAACAACTGCGAATCCGATCAGGTTTCGGGACGGGCCACCAAGACCCGAGGGTATTATGTGGAGGATTCATGTGGCGGGTGAGCCCATGCTACCTAAGAATTTGCGGAAGCTCGCCAGTTCGGAACTGCAGAGTGTGCATGACGGCATGCTGACGATAGAGAGACGCCTTCTATCGGAGAAAGATCCCTCGCACCCGGTATTCGTGGTTAAGGTGCCACCAGGCTTGGGCTTCGTCGACAATGCCCCTGCGGATCTGTTCTTCCTGCGGTTCGACAACATCTTCAATATGTTCCACCTATACCCGCTGCACTATACCATGGTTCGTCTGTTTTCTCTCAGCCTGGCCATGCAGATCATTAGAGAGAACACACCGGGCATCGCTATAGTGGACCCCTACTACATGCGTGACGGCTGCTTGGGTTCCCCCGCCGAACGACGTATCATGGCCTCGTACATAAAAAGAATCCTCGTGGCGAACAAGACAAAGGAATACATTCTCGTGCCTTACTTTCCCGAGTAAGTCGTTATTCACTCGCCACCGTCGATTGGCTTTATTAGATCATCATCATTCTTTTTCCAACACATTCCATTTGAATTTTTTGCGCAGAGATGAACACTGCACGCTCATCTCCTTATCGCCGAAGCATTCCCACGCCACGTATTTCGACTCGGGGAGTCTAGAAAAGAAGAAAAACTACGACAAGATCAAGGAAGTTCTGGATGATGGTCTCACTGGCTTTGCCTCGACGAAAGGCACCACCTTCGTGCGTACGAAGGTCAAGTTCGGCAGGCACGTCTTCAACCACGTAACGGAGTTCCCCTGCGTGAAGCAGCTGGAAAACAGTAAGAAGGAAGCCTACTACGCACTCCATCACATGAGGCGTTCCTACTTGACCAGAATTCTCTGCTGCCGGATCATCTCAAGCAGTGGGCGAAGCAAAGGCCAAGATCAATGATTCAGATATTAGACAAGAGATGTATCGCATCCAACGATGTTTGGGGCAATCATCTTTCGTGATGTCATCACTTGGGGTCTTCTACGGAGGAAATATCCCGAATAACCGTGACATAGAAGATCGCCTAGAGATGCAGGGTGACTATAGGAAGTTCATGACGAGACAAGGCGTCCTCCCGTTCCCTAAGCCGAGCCAGAAGGCTTGATGTTGTCCTAGTTGTGTGTGTGTGTGTGGCCAGAAGACAAACTATAGATGACCTTTGTGTGTATGTGGACAAGTGTACATGCTACTATACTTATCTTATTAGGTTTATGAATCATCGCTTATTTCTTTTGCTTATTATTATTATATATAAATCAATGCTTGGTTTTTTTGCTTACTCTTTAGTTCTTTGCTCATTTTGGTCCTTCTTTTTTTCCTTACTCTTTTTCGAGAATAATGCCGATGATTGAAATGCCGTGGCACAGTATATATGTGAATGTGCTACGATGGGATTATGAGCCTTGTGATATGCACAAGTTCAGGTCTTGTGCATCCTACTTGGCTCACCGTTCCATCGTAGCATATTCCTGTGTCCAACGAGACCTATGTATATATATGAGGCATTCTTTTCGAGTTATTTTTGTCTTTTTCGAGAATAATGCCGATGATTGAAATATCGTGGCACAATATATATGTGAATGTGCTACGACGGGATGGTTAGCCTTGTGATATGCACAAGTCCAGGAATTGTGCATCCTACTTGGCTAACCGTTCCGTCATAGCATATTTCTGTGTCCAACGACATAGCTAGTTATATATGAGGCATTTTTTTGATTTACTTTGGTCTTTTTCGAGAATAATGCCGATGATTGAAATATCGTACGTGGCACAATATATATGTGAATGTGCTACAACAGGATAGTTAGCCTTGTGATATGCACAAGTCTAAGTCTTGTGCATCCTACTTGGCTAACTGTTCCGTCGTAGCATATTCCTGTGTCCAACGACCTAGCTAGTTATATATGAGGCATTCTTTTCGAGCTATTTTGGTCTTTTTCGAGAATAATGCCGATGATTGAAATGTCGTGGCACACTATATATGTGAATGTGCTACGATGGGATTGTACGCCTTGTGCTATGCACAAGTCCAGGAGTTGTGCATCCTACTTGGCGTACAGTTCCATCATAGCATATTCCTATGTCCAACAACCTACTTATATATGAGGCATGCTTTTTGAGTTTGCTCTTTTTGATTTAGGAGTACTTTCTATAAGTGTATCTTCATATGCGACTTTAATTATACATGTTTTTTCAATCACCGATTAATTATTATTGTTAACTTGTAGATGACGTGGTACGTCGTGTACAAGGGACGGGTTCCCGGAGTCTACGATGATTGGGAAGACTGCCGGAGACAGGTGCACCGTTTCAGCGGCAATAGCTACAAAGGGTACAACACTATGGCGGAGGCGGAAGCTAGATACACGCGCTATCTAGCGGGAGTTAGGACGACAAGGAACCGGATGAAGACCTACACCTTCGTCGCGGCGGTGATCATGCTTATCTTCTTTGGTTGTTTATCCCGCGTTTGTGTCTAGCTAGTTTAGATGTCTAGACGAGCTTCCGAGCTCTAACTTGTTCGATCGACACATGTATTCGCATGTCACCAACTACTACTTTGTAACTTGATCGAAACAATGAAACTTATACTATGTATTCATGTATGAGACTTATCTATATGTATTTGTTTCAATCTTGTTTTTCATATTGTGTATTTATATATATAATTGTATATATTGTATCTGTGTGTGTATATCTGCTGTAATATTGTATATAATCTGTATTGTATATAATCTGGCTCGGAAATTAAAAAAACAAAAAAAAACACATGTGGCGCACATGGTCTACCTTCTGTGGCACACTACACCTAAAGCGCACTATAGAAGCTTAGTGGCGCACTGGGTAGTGCGCCACAGAAGATCCTACGCGTAGCGCACCTGCCCACATAGCCGTGGCGCACTAGCAGGTGCGCTACGCCTATCTCGACACGAGAGATAGCTGAGGCGGCACGCGGCGCGCGCGCTAGTGCATGATGTGATGGTGCGCCACTAAATGCTGTTTTCCTAGTAGTGCTACCAAGCAAACTGACTTTATGGAGGAAGCCGCCAGAGTACAAGATAACGGATGCACCCGTATCTGACCAATGGAGCACCAACGCAGGATCCATATTCTCTAGGCGACTGATGCAGCGCTGATTTGATGTAGGAGCGCTTCGTTGGAAACCCCAAGAGCAAGGTGTAAAGAAGCACATCAGCAAGTTTTACCTCAATAAGAAACCGAGGTTATCGAACCAGTAGGAGAAAGAAAACGTCACACGGGTGTTGCAACCAACGCGGAGACCTGCACAGCACAAACTCAAGACTTTGCCCCAACGAATCAGTAAGGTTGTCAAGCTCACCGGTTTGTTGTAACAAAGGATTAAACATATGGTGTAGAAGGTAATGGTGGTTTGTAGCAAGTAAACAAGTAACAATGGAAGATGTATCAATGATAAAGATTGGACCAGGGTCCATAGTTCACTAGAGGTGCTCCTTAGATAAACAACATGGCATGAAGGGTAAACAAATTACAGCGAGGCAATTGACATGAACTGAGCAAGGCATAACAATACAATTACTAGTCAGAAAAATCCTATGAAATTCGATTGGGCAATACAACAAGATACATAGACCGCCATCCAACTGCATTTATGACTAGAAGTCCACCTTCAGGTTATCATCTGAACCCCCTCTAGTATTAAGTTGCAAACAACAGACAACTGCTTTAAGCAAAGTGTGTAAGGTAAACAGTCCACATGTTCCATGAACAAGAGACCGTTGTTTTCTCCCTAGTAGCAACAGCACATCTACAACCAAAGAGATTATTGTCAGTTCCCTTGGAAACTAGAGGCATGAACCCACTATCGAGCATAAATACCCCCTCTTGGAGTCACTAGGAACTACTTAGACAAGATAGCTACTAACAACGGAAGCATGCAAGATCACAAAAAATACAGACATGATAGAATCATAAAGACAAAACCATTAATCAAACCAACATAATAATCTCAATATCCATCGGATCACCGCAAACACAACATGCATGATTACAAATAGAATAGATCTTGATCATGAATGGATCTCACAAGATCTATACATGAGAGCACAGGAGGAGATACAACCATCTAGCTACTACATGGACCCATAGTCCAAGGTGGAACTACTCACGCATCATACCAGAGAGAAGGCCTCCGGGATGATCTCCGTGCGGAAGAACTTGATCCCCGATCTAGGGACGATGGTGGCGGTGGCTACAGAAGGTTTCGTGGAGTTTTGATCGGGTACTTAGGGTTTCTGCATCGGGGGCTTCTTATAGGTGAAGGGGGAGGCCGAGGCGGTGGCCTGGAGCCCCACACCCTTCCTAGGCGCGGGGCAGGGCCCACCCGCGCCTAGGGGGGTCTGGCTGCCCTGGAACGCCTCTCCGGCTCCCCTCTAGACTTCTTGTTCCCCACGGAAAGTAATTGACTTTGACGTTTGTCCCGTCCAATTCCGAGAATATTTCTTTAATAACTTTTCTGGAACCAAAAACAGTAGAAAATAGGCAACTGGCACTATGGCATGATACATTGGAAACGTATCTATAATTTTTGATGCTCCATGCTTGTTTTGTATCTACTTTGCTTTACTTGTCCACACTTTGAGGTGCTTTTTACATGTTTTCTAGTACTAACCTATTAACAAGTTGCAACAGTGCCAGATGCCTATTTTCTGCTGTTTTTGGTTTCAGAAAAGTTAGTAAAGAAATATTCTCGGAATTGGACGGGACAAAGGACAAAGTCAATTACTTTCCGTGGGGAACAAGAAATCCAGAGGAGAGCCGGAGGGGCCAGCTAGGGGGGGCAGATCCACCCCAGCGCGGGCAGTGGGCCGCGCCTGCTAGGGTTTGGCTCCTGGCCTCCCGGTCTCGCCCCTTCGCCTATAAGAAGCCCCCGATGCAGAAACCCTGAGGACCCGATCAGAAATCCACGAAACCGTCTATAGCCGCCGCCACCATCGTCCCTAGATCGGGGGGATCTGAAGTTCTTCCTGGCACCCTGCCAGAGGGGAGATCATCCCGGAGGCCTTCTCTCCGGTATGATGCGTGAGTAGTTCCACCTTGGACTATGGGTCCATGTAGTAGCTAGATGGTTGTATCTCCTCCTTTGTGCTTTCATGTATAAATCTTGTGAGCTCCGTTCATGATCAAGATCTAATCTATTTGTAATCATGCATGTTGTGTTTGCGGGGATCCGATAGATATTGAGATTATTATGTTGGTTTGATTAATGGTTTTATCTTTATGATTCTATCATGTCTGTGTTGTTTGTGATCTTGCATGCTCTCCGTTGTTAGTAGCTATCTTGGCCTAGTAGTTTCTAGTGACTCCAAGAAGGATTATTTATGCTCGATAGTGGGTTCATGCCTCTAGTTTCCAAGGAAAGTGACAGAAATATCTTCGGTTGTAGATGTGATGTTGCTACTAGGAAGAAAACAACGGTCTCTTGTTCATGGAACATGTGGACTGTTTACCTTACACACTTTTCTTAAAGCAGTTGTCTATTGCTTGCAACTTAATACTGGAGGGGGTTCGGATGATAACCTGAAGGTGGACTTCTAGTCATAGATGCAGTTGGATGACGGTCTATGTATATTGTTGTATTGCCCAATCAGCCTCATAGGATCTTTCTGACTAGTAATTGCATTGTTATGCCTTGCTCAGTTCCTGTCAATTATCCCGCTGTAATTTGTTTACCCTTCATGCCATGTTGTTTATCTAATGAGAGCACCTCTAGTGAACTATGGACCCCGGTCCAATCTTTACCATTGATACATCTTCCATTTTTACATGTTTACTTGCTGCAAACCATCATTATCTTCCACACCATACGTTTAATCCTTTGTTACAGCAAATCGGTGAGCTTGACAACCTCACTGATTCGTTGGGGCAAAGTCTTGAGTTTGTGTTGTGCAGGTCTCCGTGTTGCTTGCAACACCTGTGTGACGTTTCCTTCCTCCTACTAGTTCGATAACCATGGTTTCTTACTGAGGGAAACTTGCTGCTATGCTGCTTCATACCTTTCTCTTGGGGTTTCCAACGAAGCGACCCACGACAATTACTGGGCGCCATCATGGCAACTTGTTAATAGGTTAGTACCAGAAAACATGTAAAAAGCACCTCAAAGTGTAGACAAAGCAAAGCAAAGTAGATACTAAACAAGCATGGAGCATCAAAAATTATAGATACGTTTCCGACGTATCAAGCATCCCCAAGCTCAACTCCTACTCGTCCTCGAGTAGGTAAGTGATAAAAAGAATATTTTTTTGAGGTGACATGCACCCTCACAATAAAGATCCAACCATTTGCAAGCATTGAAAGCTGGGACCAAAGAACTCTAAACATGTGCATGAAAGATGGAGTTCTAAAAATAGGACAAAGTAACTATGCATGCAACATAAAAGGCTACAAACAAAGATCATGAATAACATGCATTGAAAAACGTTTGTTTGTTTCACATACAGAAAACATAGCATAGTGGCAATCAGATTGTCCCTCATAGAGTAGCAAATAGATGCATAGGACACGTTCAAAGTTCACAAGGGCGACTATAAACAAATAGCACAACAACAAGTAATATCACAATATGCATCAATCAATAAGCTTTGGAACACTTCACGCAGAATGACAACTATGCTCTCTTAATGGTGCCTAAAGGTAGAAGGTGGAGACTCAAAAGTGGTGGAAGAAAGACCTTTCATAGAGGAAGCAGAGATTTCAAGTTTTAAAAAGAGCTTCCAAAAATTATGGTACTTGTTAGCTTTCAGCCCTCATTGCCCCTATCATAAGCATCTTGAAGTGATTAAGGTTAAAGTGAACAAAGATGGAGTATATGCTTGACGAAGTATAAGTTGGCAATCTCAAGTCCCTTGAATACGAGGGCCACACCTCATTCTACTCAACTTCAGTCACCTGTAAGTTCTTGTCATTGTAAGTATTTGCATATCATTGAGAACCGCCAATGGGGTACCCCTTGCACATGGTACAGGAGCTTTCCCATAACCAAAATGACAAGGCAAGCAGACAATGAGTATCTCAGCAATCTTCTTATTTACCATGGGAATATGGTGCTTTTTCTCTTTTTCCTCTTTTCTCAATGTGTCTCTTTTTTTATAAGAAGAATACTTCATAGATGTCACTATGGTGATGCTGCAAGTTTCCACCATGATTAGGCATGGCTTAGGCTAGCGGCCCAGGCATTTCTCTAACACAGGATACAAACTCCATGGACTTACAAGTTCCCTTTTTATTTCACACCGGTGACATCCATAGACAAAAGAGCATGATATCAACTGAGTACAAAGTACAAGTGCAATGTTGAAAACATTCCCCATGGCAGCACGGTTCTGCTAATTCCAACGTATAAGTGCAAACATATACAACATAGATGACACAATGGTTCAAGTTTATTAGGGGCAAAGAATATAAAGTGTGCCATCAAGTTCATGAGGGCTTTAATCACTAAGTTTTCACATAACAAAATAGTTTTTAATTGGAAGATAGCTGAAAACAAGAATATACTTGGAATGGTGTAACACACCATGCATAGGAGTTTATAGTGGACACTTTGGAATAGCTTGGTTTCTTGGGAGTTGGAAGCATGAGTAGATCTTACTCACACAAGTGGAGGCTAGCAAAAGACTGGGAGCAACCAAATAAGAGAGCAATAATGGCCATAATCATGCAGAGCAACAAAGCATTACTAATCAAAGCATAGAGTGGTACGACAAGTCAAGGACTAAATGATCATAGAGGCTATGGTGACTTGTTCATAGTCATAACATTGTGTAAGCATGTGCCAAGTCAACCCAAGCAAAACATCAAATGAGAATACCATTATACTATGCTTTTGCATCCTAAAACAACGCATAATTTCTTTAAGGCACACTAAGCAATCCCAATTGTTTGTAAAAATACATGCTACAGCAATAATCACTAAGCATAAGGTCAAAACAACACCTAGCATGTCATGCTAAAGTCTAAGTCACAGTCAATGCAAGCTCCTCTTGAACTTACAAGCAAGAATTTACTACTCCTTTTCCAACACCAAGGAACTTATTTGCAAAACAACACAGCGAGAACGGGGGTCCAAACTACTTTATTCAAGAAAACTAAACAACCTAAGCAAAGAAAACGAAAACTAAGGCCCTCCAAGAACAACACAACTATGCATGAAACAATAAAAATGAAGTGTCTAAACAGACCTGAGCTTTTTATTGATGAAGAAGGGGATGCCTTAGGCATCCCCAAGCTTTGACGCTTGTACCTCTTGGATATTTCTTGGGGTGACACCATGGTGGCATCCCCAAACTTGAGCTTTTGTCCATTCTTCATCTCATTGCATCATTCTCTCTTTACACCTGAAAATTTTCCTTCATACAAAACTTCACACAATCTTCATTAGCAACATTAGTTTATTTAAAAGATATTAGACCTCTGGCAAAGCTTTGGAACAGCAAGGCTTTTCACTAAAAACACAAGCTACTGTAGAAACTCTTTCAAAAAGCTCAATTCACCTAAAGAGCACTCAAAAAAGAATCAATAAGAAGCAGATGCAAATAATGGCAGAAATCTGTCAAAACAGACCAGCAGGTAGAAACCGATTTTTTCTAACATCTTCTGTTGCTCAAATCAAAAAGTGTTGAACTAACGAAAGTTAGATAACATACTGGGGGATTTATTCGTAAATTTTAAGCTTAATCTGAGGTACAGAGACTCCTCGCGAATGTTTTTGGTCGAGGACATAAATCTGTTTCGGGACAGCAACTCCCCAAATCTTACTTCCCTCTCATTAGAGGTAATTCTTGGCACAAAAAGCAAACAAAAAGGATAAGGAAAGGTCATTACTAAAGTAATAACTTCCAAGACTCAAGGAAACTCTTGGGTTATCTCCCAACAAGTACTTTTCTTTAACGCCTTTAAGTTAGGCACAAGAAGCAAGAAGAATCAAGTATTTTCAAATGAAGAAGCATTAACATCAAACCCTGCTTTCAAAGGAGGAGAAAAAAGAAACTTCTCTCTCCTCATAGGTAAGTGTTCAATACCTTTCTTGAATGGAAAATTATATTTAATGTTGCCTTCTTTCATATCAATGATGGCACCAACTGTTCTAAGAAAAGGTCTTCCCAAGGTAATAGGACAAGAAGCATTGTATTCAACATCCAAAACATAGAAATCAACAGGGACATAAGCGTTGTTAACCATAATGAGAACATCATTAATACTCCCCATGAGTTTCTTCTTAGCATTATTATTGAGTGGGAAATCTAGATAACAATCTTCCAATGGTGGCAAATCAAGCATTTCATAAATCTTCCTAGGCATAATAGAGACACTAGAACCAAGATCACATGAAGCTTTGAGATCAAAGTCATTCACTTGCATATTAATAATGGGTTCCCAACTATCTTCTACTTTCCTAGGAATAGAAGCTTTGTGTTTTAGCTTCTCTTCCTTAATCTTAACAAGAGCATCTGTAATGTGTTTGTTGAAAGCAACATGCATATCACTAGCATCAAGACTTCTAGCAAGCTCTTGTAGGAACATAATCACTTCAGAAATATTGCAACCATCCATATCAAAGCCAAACTTAGCATCACTAGTAGTAGGCTCAATAGGCTTAGGCATAGTAGGAAGAGGAATAGGGACTACTTGTGGTTTAGTGGTGATGGTGCACACACCATTGTTTCTATCAATTTCAGCTTTCCTTTTCCACTTAGCATGTAGTTGGGCTAACAGTCTAACATTTTCATCAATAGTAACTTGTATGGCATGAGTGGCAGCAAAGGTACTTTCCATAGTTTCAGGTTTAGCAGCCATTTTATTAACCAAGGAAGTTTGAGATTCAGACAAAGAGGATATATTTTTCTCAGCACTCAAAATTTTTGGCTGTAAACTAGGAATTTCTCTATTCAGATTCTCAAGCTGATGACTAATATTTTTCAAAATGATAGATTGTTCCTCCATAGTTTTAGTGAAAATCTTGTTTTGCTCATATTGCATTTGCATAAAGTTTTTAGTGGATCTCTCAACTTGTAGAATCCTCTCTTCACTAGGCATTCCAGATCTACCCTGATAAGCATTTCCACTAGGAGGATAAGGTCTATAATTGTTACCACCAAAGTTACTCCTATAAACATTGTTGTTGAAATTGTTGTTTTTAATGAAGTTCACATCAACTTGCTCTTCTTGAGCAACCAAGGAGGCTAAGGGAACACTATTAGGATCTAGAGGAGCTTTCCCATTAACAAGCATAGCCATAATAACATCAATCTTTTCACTCAAAGAGGAAGTTTCCTCAATAGAATTTACCTTCTTACCATGTGGAGCTCTCTCCACATGCCATTCAGAGTAGTAACCATCATATTATCAAGGAGCCTTGTTGCAGCATCCAAAGTGAGGCCCATGAAGGTACCTCCAGAAGCGGAATCCAACAGATTTCTTGAGAGAAGTTCAAACCTGCATAAAAAGTCTAGATAATCATCCAAGCAGTGAGTCCATGAGTGGAGAATTCTTAACCAAAGATTTCATTCTTTCCCAAGATGGAGCAACATGTTCACTATCAAGTTGTTTAAATTTCATAATGTCACTTCTCATAGATATAATCTTAGCAGGAGGATAGTACTTTCCAATAAAAGCACCTTTGCACTTAGTACAAGAGTCAATACTATTTTTAGGCAAGGATAGCAACCATTCTTTAGCTTTTCCTCTCAAGGAGAAAGGAAAAAGCTTGAGCTTAATAATATTTCCATCTACATCCTTATAATTTTGCATCTCACAAAGTTCAACAAAGCTATTGAGACGGGCAGCAGGATCATTAGAAATAGCACCAGAAAATTTCTCTCTCATCACAAGATTCAACAAAGCAGGCTTAATTTCATAAAATGTAGCATCAGGAGCAGGTGGAGCAATAGGTGTGCTAAGGAAATCATTGGTGTTCTCAGCAGAGTTCATTTTGGCAAAGGTGGGAAAGCCAAAAACAGCAGCAACAGCTAGAGCAGGAACTAATTTTTGTGTGTTTTTGAATAAAAAAATCAAACCAAAGTAGACTAATTTTTTTGGGGTTTTTTGAAAAGAGGTAAACAAAACCAAGCAAAAGGAACAAATCAAACTAAAAACAAAGTAAAGAGAAAGTAAATGGAGGACTCCCCTTGTGAAGACGTCCTTAGCCTCCCCGGCAACGGCGCTAGAAAAACTTGATGCAGCGCTGAGTTGATGTAGGAGCGCTTCGTTGGGAACCCCAAGAGCAAGCTGTGAAGCAGCACAACAGCAAGTTTTCTCTCAGTAAGAAACCGAGGTTATCGAACCAGTAGGAGGAAGGAAACGTCACACAGGTGTTGCAAGCAACGCGGAGATCTGTACAACACAAACTCAAGATTTTGCCCCAACGAATCAGTGAGGTTGTCAAGCTCACCGGTTTGCTGTAACAAAGGATTAAACGTATGGTATGGAAGGTAATGATGGTTTGCAGCAAGTAAACAAGTAACAGTGGAAGATGTATCAATGATAAAGATTAGACCGGGGTCCATAGTTCACTAGAGGTGCTCTCCTTAGATAAACAGCATGGCATTAAGGGTAAACAAATTACAGCGGGGCAATCGATAGGAACTGAGCAAGGCATAACAATGCAATTACTAGTCAGAAAGATCCTATGAGATTCGATTGGGCAATACAACAAGATACATAGACCGCCATCCAAATGCATCTATGACTAGAAGTCCACCTTCAGGTTATCATCCGAGCCCCCTCCAGTATTAAGTTGCAAGCAACAGACAACTGCTTTACGAAAAATGTGTAAGGTAAACAGTCCACATGTTCCATGAACAAGAGACCGTTGTTTTCTCCCTAGTAGCAACATCACATCTACAACCGAAGATATTATTGTCACTTCCCTTGGAAACTAGAGGCATGAATCCACTATCGAGCATAAATACCCCATCTTGGAGTCACTAGCAACTATTTGGCCAAGATAGCTACTAACAACAGAGAGCATGCAAGATCACAAACAACACATACATGATAGAATCATAAAGACAAAACCATTAATCAAACCAACATAATAATCTCAATATCCATCGGATCCCCACAAACACAACATGCATGATTACAAATAGATTAGATCTTGATCATGAACAGAGCTCACAAGATCTATACATGAGAAAACAAGGAGGAGATACAACCATCTAGCTACTACATGGACCCATGGTCTAAGGTGAAACTACTCATGCATCATACCGGAGAGAATGCCTCCGGGATGATCTCCCCTCCGGCAGGGTGCCAGAAAGAACTTCAGATCCCCCCGATCTAGGGACGACGGTGGCGGCTGCTATAGAAGGTTTCGTGGAGTTTTGATCGGGTACTTAGGGTTTCTGCATCGGGGGCTTCTTATAGGCGAAGGGGGAGGCCGAGGCGGTGGTCAGGGGCCGGACACATTGCCTAGGCGCGGGGTAGGGCCCACCCGCGCCTAGTGGGGGTTTGGCTACCCTGGCACGCCTCTCCGTCTCCCCTCCGAACTTCTTGTTCCCCATGGAAAGTAATTGACTTTGACGTTTGTCCCGTCCAATTTTAAGAATATTTCTTTACTAACTTTTCTGGAACCAAAAACAGCAGAAAATAGGAAAATGGCACTGTGGCAACTTGTTAATACGTTAGTACCAGAAAACATGTAAACATCACCTCAAAGTGTAGATAAAGCAAAGCAAAGTAGATACTAAACAAGCATGGAGCATCAAAACTTATAGATACGTTTCCAACGTATCAGCGATGCCTGCTTGGGTCAGATCGATCCTGCATCAAGCTTCCAGGCCGCAACACACACCCATCAGCCACCTCTTCCTCCTCTCACCCCTCGCCACCATGGCCGGCCAGGGGGAGTAGAACACCGCAAGGTTGCCAGATCCAGATGCAGCAGATGCACTTATTGAAAGAGCCTCCGCTCATAGCAGTAGCCCCATCTCTCTCCCACCACAGGAGCTCTCCAGTCCAGAGCGAAGACGGCCACCCGACGTCGTGCAAGAACGCCCGAGGGGACAGGCCGAACGACATCTCGCTAAACGCCACAAGGGCAGACATGGGAAAACCTAAACCTAGACCTAAGACACCTACAGCGAGAAGCCAAAGACATGAACCATCTATTCTACAGGAGGGCCAGCCTCGCCTCCGCCACTCTCCAGCGGCGGCGGCGGAGAGGGCCTTGGTTCACCCAGAGAAGAGAAAGGGGACTCTCAGTTACTATAGCCGAGGGAGAGGGGGGAGAGGGAGAGGAAAGTTGCTCATCCAAAAGCATGCATGATGATGATGTCAAATGATGTAAAATAAATAAAGTTTACAAATTAAAGAACCATAAATCCAATTTTAGCTCTTGTTACGTCCAGTTTATAAAGGGAGGTAGAGCTAATTTGACTCCAGTACGTGTATAGAGGGTTAGCTAGCTAGTTGATGGGATTGCTAATTAGTATCCTGATGATGAATTAGCAGATGCTTATTAGATGCTTATTGTTATAAGTATTAAGCAAGCTAGATGGATACTTTTTTGGTAAGCTAGCTAGCTGCATGGATTTGGTGGCCATAAATCTAATTAACCAATTTCAGTACGTACGTCGGGATGGAGTAGCAAAAGCTTGATCAAATTCCAGTAGATGTATAACAGGAGTCTGATCTGACGATGATGCTACTTGCGGACGAAGCTAGATTTAGAACAAAATGAACCAATCGCTGTACGAGGCCGACCCGGTTGATCCAACGGCCTTGTTTTTTTGGGTCGGGACAGAGACCCAGGCGGAAACGTGGGCATGCATATCAGAGTCCTGCCCGGTCGGGCCTTGTTAATTGAGAATCATGGACCATATAGATCGATCAATCGTTCTCCCCAAGCTCAACACGCGCGACGTCGCCTTGTCGGTTTATTAGGTTTACTGATCATAGATAGCGATTAATCCATGGCTCTGCTGTGGCGTGCCGCTGCAACCGCCGCCGCTCGCCGTCAACTCGGCAGGCCCTCCATCCCGACGGCCATCAATGGACGGCGCGCCTCCTCTTCCACCTCCGGCGGGACCCAAACCACCACCAAGGTTCGTTTTTCTGCGACCAGCTATATGTATACATGCATGTTTAAGTTGGAATTAGCTAGCCTTAATTAATTAACAAAGCTGTGCATGTCTCCATGATACATAGTCGTCTAAGTCGGACGACGTGATGATCGGGCTGCTTCGTCTTGGCGTGTGGGTCGGCGCGGCGGCGTTCACGGCGATCAAGGTGAACGAGAAAGACATCGGCGGCATGCGGGAGGAGCTGCAGAGAAAGGCCGACGAGAAAGACATGAAGAGCGTCAAAGAGGAGCTGCAGAGGCTGCAGACCGCCAACGCTCTCCTCTCCCGCTGCGTCATTCTTCTTCAAGAGGAACAAGGGGCACGCAACAAGCGGCAGATCGCCGGCGGCGACATCGATCCTTGTCCTGCACCCACTGACGCTGTGGCAGCCGCCGGCGCCGGCACTGCTGCGCCTTCCCACGCCGGAAGCTGAGACGGGCCGTGGTGGCGGTGGTGGGTACTGGGCTCGCTCGTGGGCCCAGCTACAGAAGAAATCTGCCAGGCCATCCGCATAACTCCACCAGCAGCAAGAAAACTGAGATACATGTATTTTTTTTTTATCTTCTTCTCGCTACGTCCCAATATATCGCTAGATTTCTAAACTAGGCTCCTGACCATATGTGCTAACAAAACTTCTTGGTGAGCACATAATTTCCTCTGCATGAATAAGTGAGTCTGGCATGGATGCACATATTAGTAATCTTATTATGCGCCACACATATATATTACTGAAAGAATAAGGTGTTCTCGTTTTGCGTGTTTTTTTTTTTTGAACATGGAGAGGCCCCGAAGGGCCTAGATGCCATTAATATTCAGCTGTGCATATACAAGTTACATCAGGGAACCGAGAAGATAAAGAAACTACAAAGCAGCCCCTGGCTTTTACAAAAAGAACCCTAAAAATTAACCAGAAAATGCAATCGGGTCCTTGGCACTCGCCAGAGAAACACAAGCTCAGCCTGCAGCCAACCTCGCCGGTGTCGGGGACGAAACCACTTGACGCCGAGAGGAAGGGAAACGCTGCCGCGAGCTTGAAGGAGGGCCTCCACGTGGAGGTTGAAGAAGCGTCGGTCGTCGCCGGCTTCGAAAGAGACCACCAGCTGGTCATCTAAGTCGGTTGCCAGAACTTGGGCCACCGAGTTTGTTCATCTTGTATCAGCGGCATCACAGCTCCATAGCAGCCCGAGCCCCAAGCACGAAGCTCCACCTGTAACTCCTTCCTATCACCTCCATGGTACAGAGAAGAAGAACAGAGAGTAGCACCCGTCGTTTGAGAGCTCCGCCTGCCCAAACAGGCCTTATTTACGGAGTAGCCTGCAGTCCCTTGCCTCGCCGCCTCCGACTCCATCCACTGGAGCACCACGACGAGGAAGAACACCAGCAGGCAGCGCCAGTCCTGGCCAAGGAGAACCAGCGCCGTCCTCCCGGCATGTCGCCGAACATCGGCATCTCGCCAAACACCAACATAACGCTGACTCCTACTACTAGTTAGTATGCTAATCCTACTAGATCTACTGCTATGTACATCTCCGGCACCGCTCCTTAGCCTGCAGCTGACGGCAGTCATCAGCATGGGCATCGGGAGGGCCCGGTCTCCCAGGAACGACTCTCAACGGTGGAGTGGGAAGAGGCTTCGAGAAAGGGCGTGTTTTTTCTTTGACCAAGAATTACTCTTATAAACAATGTTGGTATAAAATTAGTATTATTAGAAAGTATTTTGAGGGTTTTTAGTATCTTTGCACACTTAAAACCGACGGTATTGACTTTCATGCACAGCGGGAGAAGTGCATAGCGCATCATCCCAGACGTTTCAATTGTGCATCCTCATTGCGAGCTGCTCGATGTTGATCGTAGACCATAGCTAACTGTGTGCAATGAGGACTTTGTCAAGTTAACTGTGTGCAATGAGGACTTTGTCAAGTTAACTGTGTGCAATGAGGACTTTGTCAAGTTAACTGTGTGCAATGAGGGCTTACACATGTTTCATGTTTGATCAGTTTAGACGATGTGGATGTGGGATCATCGGCCAAATTGCACATTATTTGTCTAGAAAAATGAGGTTCATAAAGGATTGGTAGGTTGAAGGTAATAGAGCTTCAAGATCGGAAGAAGGTGTCGCTATCAACACGAACAAAGCCTTCCACTAAAACAATGACATGTTAAAACAAAAGTGGAGATGCAAAATGGAAACCTATTGACACAATCCACGATCTAACCCACGACCAGTGGCGATGGCGATGTGCCACCCCGGGGAAATACCGCTAGCCCTCCCCCCGTCTTCCTCTCTACACGCCCTCCCCTCCCTCCGCCGCCACTGGAGGCGTTGACGGGCAAAGATCACGTGTCGTGGTTGCAGCGGGGCTCCTGCTAGTCGTGGCCTGGGGTGAGGCGATAACGCCCGTTCCCGCTCATGCAGCCGTGGTAGCACGCAATGATGCCGGTCAGATGCGTCGGCGGTAGGCGCAGCCGTGGAGGCGGGGCAATGGAGTTCTGAGCCTATACGGGCCTAGGCCCGAGCTCCTGGACCCTGCACTTCTCCTCGGCAATGATAGCTTACTCTGTATGCGTCACATGGGCCCCGGGGCGGCGGCCCTGGGCTTGGCGGTGACGGTATCCTCCTTCTCTGCGGAGGTGGGCAGAAAGATGTGGTGGATCTTGGGGTCCCATGTCTTGCATAATAAAGAGCAAGGCGGCGTCCCTAGTTGTCTTTGCACGAAATCACTGATCTTCCTGTGGTCGTCCTCTTCGATTTGGCCATCAGCGAGTTCTTGTGGTACAAAACAAGGACTAGCGCATATGGTGTTCCTTGGACACCTTGATTGAATAGGGTTCGGTCGTGTATGCCTACAACATGAGTCTAACAGGCTTCACTAGGTATATCGTGAAATTTTGTTCTTGTTGACAGCATTAGACATGTCTGCACTAAGATTTACAAGGGGTCGATCGCATGCGTAAATGCTATGGCGGTTGTGATTGGAGGACTTGACAGTGGCAAATGTGTGGTCTCGATGCGATGAAGATGGGTAAAACATGCACCCTCCTAACCATTCAACCAAACGTTTATTCTAGTAAGGTAAGAGAAGTGATGGGCTTAAGTTAACTGTCTTGCAACTAAACAACGACTAGCTCGTATAGGCTTTTTGAAATCTCACCAACCTATTACTCCATCCGTCCCACTGTCCCAGGGATTAAGGAGTGAAAAAATTCTGAATTATTCCATAGCTTAAGGTCGTGGGTGGTGGTAGATCGGTAACCTCCCGAGTTTGTCCATCGTTTTTGTAACCTCTTCTCCTAAAAAGGTCTTCGCCTTAACCCCACGAGGCCAGAGAAACAAGGAGGGTGGACGAGCGATGGAGCGGCCAGAGAAACAAGGAGGCCAGCGCATGCGGAAGGCAGAAACCCTTGATTTCTCTCCTGCTGCGCGAGCATGCAGAGGCAAAGGCTTAAACTACTCGTTAATTTCTCTCCTTCCGATCTCATCTTGATAATTGTGAAAAAAAAGTTACACGGTAAGCCTTGGTACGGAGGAAGTAATAATCAACAACAACAATATAAAGAGGACCAAAAGTAACAAAAATTACAAATAGATCATTGGACCACTTCGAGCTAAAGGCGGGCCGCCATCCTCGTGCCTTCATCACCGAAATCAGAAAAAGCTTGTATTAGGAGAGTTTATTATAATAGACAGACGGTAGTCGTTGTGCTAAGGCCACAAAGGACTAGCGCAATAGATCATCAACCATCACCAATGATAACAACAGTAGATTAGAATAGATTGGCCTGTAAATAAACCAACGAACACGGTATTCTAGGAGATCCGCCACGACAAATAACTCCAGGCGTCCTTCGTCGACGCTAGATGTACCATCAGAGGGAGAATAGAGCGAAAAAGAGCTTATTCTGACTTCGGTACGTCTCCGTCGGCTCAACATCCCGAAAAAAACACTAAAAAACAGATTACACGGAAAACGAAAGACCTCCTGCCAGCGAGAAGCTGTGGTTCGTCACACCTCCAAGGTACTAGGGCAACCGAAGGCATAGCGGACCAGTGACGTGGCGGCGAGGGGTGTGAAAGCCTAGATGGGGTTTCTCTCCTCAAGACTTTGTACGAACACTTAACAGAGTGACAGTATAGTATGGGTTGTAGTGTGAAACACGGTAGGAAGAATAACAACAAATAAGCACATGGCCTTGACCTATCCCATAACAGGTCTTGGTTGTTGGTTGAACTTGGCCTTTCAAAACGCGTGCCAGTCTCTAAAACAAAGTGTGTGCCATGCTAGAGTTCATTGAAAATAGCAAATTAATTAGGACCACAATCTAGGTTGTGTTTGGCATCACGGTGTATTACCATAACCGCTTTTGCCCCCACTCACTTTCTTTCTATTTAGTGTTTGTTTGGCCCGCTTTGCTTACTTTTATGTCTAATTATTAGCAAATAGCCCATAAAATAAGAAAAACCCAACATATTTCAGCAACTGCAAAGTGAGCCTTACTGCTAATCATCGGTACATTATTTTTTAGCAGCTGGCTAATCATCGGTACATTATTTTTTGCAAAACAGTAGCTGCTAAGGCTCTGAATGCATCATCAGATCAGCATGGAGTAGCATTCTCAACCCTGTCAGCACTCACCAAGGAAAAAAGCAAAGTGTGCAATAAAGGAAAAACAACAACAAGATGATGTCCTCTGTCCATTCCTCCACACATCTTCACCAGCCAGAGAGACCGTGAGAACCCTATTCTACTTTTTTTCTTTTTGGCTGTGTGCATCTTTTATGTCTCGATAAGCTCTGAATATCGATGTTCATACAGAGTCTAGGCTGTAATTTATTTCTGCTGCTATCTGGCTCCTTCCCCCTTTCCTCACTCCTCTAGCTTCTATTCTATTAATTCCATTCCTTTCCTTGGTAGTACCTCCTTTGACTCCATTTCCCCAGCTTCTTCCACTATCTCTCAACCTCCCAACGACCTCCCAAGTCCCAACAACTCTCCCTAGATCACATACACACCATGATCTTGCCTCCTGCTTTCCTAGATTCATCCGGCTGCTGGAACACCAACCCCAATCAGCTGTGCAAGTGTGCATATTAAAAATTTCTTCTAGCTGGCTACTTAATTGTATATTCAGTCAAGAAGATGTTCACACACAAGAGGGAGTATATATGCTAGCTAGGGTGTGGTGATTAGAGATATGCTCTTGGAATATACTCCATATACATCTCGGAAGATGCATGCTTGATTGTTGATCTGTTTCAATTTGCAGCTGCAGCAACTAGCCAGTAATACCCATATCACTACTACTACCTCTCCTGCGTTGGTGGTGGAGGAGCCAACACTAATCCTCATCCTCGGAGCGGATCAATGGACATGGCTGCTGGAGCAGGAGGTGGAGGAGGACGCGGTGGTGAAGGAGACGGCGATGGTGTGCTGAACAAGCTGATGTCGATCTCGGAGGGTGCGCGGCTGGCGCCGGTGCCGCAGTTGGAGCCGGGGCTCAAGTGTCCGCGCTGCGACTCCACCAACACCAAGTTCTGCTACTTCAACAACTACTCCCTTACCCAGCCCCGCCACTTCTGCCGCGCCTGCCGCCGCTACTGGACACGCGGCGGAGCTCTCCGTAACAACTTCCCGATCGGTGGCGAGCGCCGCCACTCCAAGCGCGGCGCCATGCTCAAGGCCGCCGCGGAAGCAGCAGGAGAGATGTCGTCCGCCACGTCCACGAAGCCCAGCACTGCTGCTACTGCTTGCACCTGCAGCACCACCATGGCCGTGCCCAGGGCCGGTCCTGAGATTTTGGGCCCTAGGGCGAAACTAAAATTTTGGACTCCTTAGTATAAATTTGTTATGCATATATGAGATGATGTAAAATAAATATTTTAAGTATACTTTTAACTATAATATTCATATAAAATAATAATGTTTACATGATACCTTAAAATTTCCTCCGAAAATTTCTAAAAGCAAAGTCTGTGACGATGGAATTAATATCAATCTCGTCCACTAACTCTTCTCGGTGCATAGACTTGCTAAACCATTTAACCTCTCCTGAGACATTAAAGATCTTAAATAGTTATTCAATAATTTTAACTCTGAAAAGGTTCTTTCAGCTGATAAACAAGAAATCAAGAACAACAATTAGTCAATTACTAACTAGAATTAAGAAGTAAGAATTATGGTTGGGCGGGAAGAGGGGGGGGGGGGGGGAATCAGCAGGCAGATTTGAAGATCTTGGTTGGCCTTCCTGCGTGTGGCGTGCCTGGTGTACGATCGTAGAGGGCGATCCGGTCCAGGGAGGCGATCAGGCGACGGGACGACTTGGGAAGCAGGGAGGGACGGCCGATACATGGGAAGCCGAAGCGAATAAGCGATGTCTGGCTGGGAGTCGTCGAGTCGAGGCATCGAGCACAAGGCCTGGTCGTGGTCAAGGCGTCGAGCGATACGCCGATGCCTAGGAGTCGTCGCGTGAGTCGAGGTTGAGCGATCCCTCAATCCCTCCGGCCAGGTGCCTCCCGTCCTTGTCTCTGTGCCATGGCCGCCCGCAAGTTCGCCGGCCCTCCACCTCACCTCTCGTGCTGCCGCTACAGTACCTCGGCGCCCTCCTCGACCCTGAGGGAGACTACGGCGAATCAAAGATGAAACTTTGGACGGTGTTGGTTATGTATTTTACTCATTTTTCTCTTTATTCTTTTTAGTTTTTCCATCTGGATGCAAATAAGCATGATGCCACTTCAGACTGCAAATTTGCCAAGAACGTACCCCTTCTGATCAGGTTAACTACTGATCGATCACTGTTAGCAAAAGAGTAAATTAGGTTTCATGTTCAGTTGAGCTAAAGTCTCTCTAGTCAGCTGATTTAGTTAAGGGTCTCTTCAAGGCTCAGCTCACTGAGAATTTGGCAAAATCCCAGTCAGCTGATGTCAGCAAAGTTAATTCGGATAATTTTTTAATTCCCTGGTCGATTAAGATGCGTGCACGCATTGGACTGGATCCTGATTGTCTGGCATCTCCTTTTCACGATGCACGCACGCACATGATGGCCCGTTAGGACTTTTCTATTTTCTGCATTAGCTGGCTTCCCATTTGTTGATGGGCTCCTTTTGTTTTCCCAGTTGAGATGCCTCTAACTTATCTTTTAAGTTCCCTAAAAATATCTTATTTTTCAAGACAATTCAAGAATTGTTTTTCTCATCTAGAACATTTAAATCACTTTCAATTTCAACCTAGGACAGATTAAGACGCAAAATCGATTTTGAAAAATGTTTTTCCTTGGTTGTAACCTCACTTGCACCTGAAAAAACTCAATTACAATCCTATTTGATACTTGAAAATCTCAAATTGCAACCGGATTACTTTAAAAGACAATATGTTGACAAAACCTTACATCAAAACAAAAAAAATTGACATGAAAGAAGTAGGAGATCTATCTTTCCTCCAAATTAATTTGGATTTGAAGCAACGAGCGCGACAAGATATACGATTTACTTTGTCATATCTAAAATACTGAGATGCAAAATTCTCCATCGACGGTGAATGAAAAGAGGTGAGAATTGATGTAATTGAAAGATCTTGACGAGATCTATAACTTTATTGTACAGTCAAAAGCCAAAAGTCACGAAGTTTAGATGGCTCAAAAAATGAAATAAAATTTAGGACATATAGAATTTCGTGTTTTCAAAAAGGAAATTAAGATCATGCCATCTTGAAGGCTTTATATAGGGGTGTATGTAGCTAATAGGTGGGGCTCAGAGTTGTTCACGTTTAGAAACAAACATATCTAAATTTGGAGCTTTATATCTCAAGATATAAAGATGTTTAAATAGACAGCGGTTTGGAGACCAATCGGTCCTGCCAGGATCGTGCGTGCTGGGCAGTCGGCCTCCATGGGCTACTGGGCCGACACAGTTCGTTTTCTTATCCATTTTTCTACGTTCCATTCCTCTTCCTTTTATTTCTTTCACAAAAAGAGTTTTATAGCTCTAATTCAAGTTAAATAAGTTTTCATAAATTTGTACAACTCATGTATTCAATAAAAAAATAAGATAGCTTATTTTCTGAGCACACAAAATTGATAACCCCTTTTATTACAACAATGCCATTATGTCTATACGGGATAGTTTTAAGAAAACATGTAACAAACAATTTTGGGAAAATTTCTAAATATCAAAATAGTATTACTGGATTTAGGGAACACTATTTCAATCTAATGTATGTTTTACAAAATCATTTTGTGTTTTTAGGCCTAATATGGCTACTGAAGCAATATTTACACAAATAATATTTTTTGGGTTTCATTTAATTCATCAATCAATTCAAATAATACCAAAACATGTACAATTAATATGTTCAAGTGGAGAACACAAATAACCATTTTAACATCGCAAAAAATGAAAAAAAAAGTTATGTTGTCTGCTCTCTTTTAAAACAAGCGATCGAAACCATTTACAAAGATTCCAGCAATTCAAGTAGAGACTCTAAAAGTCAAATAGGACATGTTAAAATACTACTATACCATAATTGGGAAAGTTATTTTATTCCCTCTATTTAATTATTGAACCATGGGTGGATAAACATATCTTAACTGTCACTAAGGATCCAAATGGTTTAAACAAAACACAATCAAGTTGGACAATTATGTTAATCCACTAACGCAAAGCTGTTTATACTTCTAGGGTGAAAAAATTAAGATAATTCTCAAAATTTTATTACTCCTTTGTTTTGTAAAAGTCAAACAACTCGATCTTTATTAATTGAGCATTCTAAAATTAGAAGAATTTTAGGACCTTGTAGTATAAGCCTTATTCATTGGAACAGAGACAATACGAGCTACAAATTTGGAGGCGCTTGAATTGCTTAGATGTCAATACTTGACTGATTTTAGTTTTATTAAGCCACAGTTGCATCACTACCTTAGTTGCTTTACGACCCAGTACAGTGTTTTTCCAACTATGCTACGCGTAGAATTAATTAAACGCCTTTATTAGGTGATGAGATGTCTTTGTAAGTACGAGTAGTAGTAATATATATTTTTTAGTCTTGGTACGTGGGTTCAGCTCCTCTAAAGTTCGGTGGTCACTGTACAGATGAATGTAGTTCTTAGATCTACCGTCCACTCTAATCTAAAGGTTCTCCTTCGTCCTCTTACTTTTGATTTAAAAAAATTCCCTTAATCCTGTTCTTAACTGACAAAGAACAACGGACCGACTCCAGAGAAGCTGCAATGGCTGTCCCCGTGCTCCCGGCGTGCGCGAGCTCGGTTGTCCGCCCATCGCACGGCAGCGCGCTGGCGCCGGTGGAGGTTGTCCTCGTAGAGATGATGCTGTAATTTTGGATTACAATATCACAAGGAGCCATTGTCGTTGTACATTTGTGAAAGATCGAGCTCCCTATGATTGTTAATGGAGCATGGAGGAGAAAACAAGTTGGTTAACTAGGAGCGGAGGAGAAATCTGGCTTGATGCAGTTCCAACGAAGCCAGTAGCAGTGCGAGCTCCCAGCAACCGGCGGCACTCCTCATGCGTCATGCCCACCGGCCGGCTTCACCTGCGCTCCGCCACTGCCAACAAAACGAGCCTGTCGGTGCAAGAAGCCCAAGGATCGCCGCCACGCTGTCATTTTTTAATTAATTACAGAATTAAATCAGAGAAACCAGAGCGCGCCATAGGATTGCAGTGGGCGGATAGTAAGAACTACAACATCCCTACAGTAGCAACGGAACTGTAGAGGAGCCGAACTGTTGTTACACATTATCATGTACAAGTAACTAGAACTGATATGAAGCATGTGCTCATTTGTTTAGTCTACAGGAAACAGCCCAGGCGCCGACGGCCAGACCCCGTAGCCACTGAGTGCCAACGGCTAGACCCCGTAGCCACTGAGTGCTCATATATATGCATTTTTTATAAAAGGAATATATTAATACAAAGAAAGTATCAACTAAACCTGGTCTCTGCAACCAACTTAATGAATAAATAATTAAATCATGTGTAGATACCAAGGATACACAAAGCCGAAAAACAAAACAAAAAGAAAAAAAATGAAGACACCGTCGAAACAAAAAGATAACTAGAAAGTCACCATTGTCAGATACAACATTCAAATGACAGACCTAGTATTTTCATCCCGAACACCGAGACATGGAACTCCAAGAGCACCGCCAATAAAGAAGTCTACTAATCACTAACACCTAGCAGAGACGGCTACAAAAAATTGCAATTTACTAATTACCAGGCACACATCATCCATCTTGATCCTTGTTACTTCTAGAACCTCGCGAACCTCACTCAACAGGAGCACAAAGGCTCGCTAGCCCTCGATTTTCCTTGACATGCCCACCTCCGACCGGACCACAGTACTCATACCGTAAGGTGTTAGTGCAAGTGGATCCAGGAGCCACCAATGGCCCTCTGACATTAGCAACAATGATGGCGGCACTCCGAGGCCCTTGGATTCAGCACACCGGCAGCCAAATCATCGGCCAAACGCCAGGGCAAACTAAACAGGCAACCGACTGCCAGCCATGGATGCATAAGCCGTGTGGGCACTTGGATGACCGGCGACAAGAACGCAGCCCTTCATGGAACACAAGCGATATGGACCAAATGCTTGCTCATGTGGAAGAATCAGATCTTAGAGAGATGTAGAATAGAGTGAGATGCTAGGGCGCAGGAAAAAACGGAGAAGAGAGCATCATACCGCCGTTGTCCACCGACAAGTAGCCTCCTCCGCTGGCGAAAGGGTGAACGAGGCAGCATAATAGAGGTTTGTGTGTGGCGACTGGGGGCCTCCGGAGTTGTGTGAGCAACCTAGGAGGCAAGAAGCAAGAGGGACACCCTAAAAAGAGGAAGGCCAACATATTGTTAGTTTATGAACAAGTACCGACCACGAGATGGTTATCGGGAGGCGACTACTGTAAACCCATCTAGGGTTTGGTCCCACTTATCGCCGATGACGCTAGTCTGCTCCGCCTCTATTTGCTCGGTTCTCGTTTTGAGGTCGTTTTCAGTGTCTTATTTAGAATGGTGAGGGATGGCTACATCTTGGAGTTAGAATAAATTCCTCCCTTCTCTATCCTCACTCCGGTGGTGCGTCTAGCACCGGAAGATGGCATGTGGATTCATGTGTCCGATGTAGGGGCGGAGCCAGGATTTAGGTATAGGGGCGAGATAGAAATGGAGGTAAAATTTTTTCATTCCCCAAACTAACTTAGAAGTTTTATATCTAAGTACCATCCATCTTAAATATTTCCCCTACATGTAAAATGATTACGAGGGTATGTGGCATAGCTAATAATGGTGAATAAATCTATATATGAGATCGACGAGGTTAGTAATCAAGCTACTCTGTTATATTGCACAAAGTACCTTGGCACAAAAACATATTCATATTAAAGTTCTAAGATATATATTGATGAAATTAATCATTTTAACTAAATTGTTGGATTTAGCTAGCATTTACGTAGGTTTGGATGTCAAATCATTGGTTGGACCAGCACTCAAATTGGGCTTGATAGCTATGCGTGTACATAGACAATCAAATATGATTATTAATTAGTTGGTAATGCATAAGGAGTGGCGAAAAATGTTGCGGGAATACATATCTTGAGAGAATTAAATCTAGATCATGGTTGTCCCTTCCACAACTAAGTAGATTTAGAGGTTGAAGGATATTGGCGGCAGGCGCGGGTGTAGCCATCGCTATTTGCTAGCATTTGATGCAGTTTGTTCCATGTTCCCACGATCCATCTATCTCAGGCTCTTCAGGGGTAATTCTGACTATGCCTCTGCCCATGCCATAGATCGGCGAAACCTGATGACACAAATCAATACATTTGACTGAAACACCAAATACAGTCAGAATAGTGCCGCACAGGCGTCCGTGAGAGGTGGAACTGAACAACGACCGGAAAAACTACATGGCGAGCGGCGGCACCAGCAAACGTCCTAGATCCCTAGCAGTCGACAAAAGAAATAGAGGCATGAGTCACTTACGCGGCTTTGATCATGGATCTTGGAAACAAACTTCAGTCACGGTACATGCACATGGGCTAGGTTATTTGGGCTTCATGCTTTCCATGTGAGATGGACTAAATAATCAATAATGGGATAATCAAGTGATAATTTCCAGCCATTAGCACGTATATAAAGGAGGTTATTACTAGTATTGTGTACTGACAATTTATTACCCCATCTCCGCCGTCCAATGGATCTCCTAGGATCCTGTCATTTTTCGTATTCTTTGTTGCGGTCTGTGGCTAGTTACTTCCAAATTTTGGCGATGATAACTACTATGGTGCATTTGTTCTTTGGGGCCTACGCATAATTACTTTTCATTTATCTATTACAACAAGCTCTACTACGATAAGTTTTGCCCGGCTCCAACATTGGAGGGGTGGGAACGGTGGTACGACTTTGGCTCGTGTTAGTGTCCGTAGTCGTCGATAGGTGGTCCAATATTCTATTTGAGTTTATTACTTTGGGGCTCTTTGTATATTGTTGATGATTATCTATAGATTGGTGAAAAAAAGAAAATGTTAGGGCCTAGGAGCACAACAATTATCTGTTTTTTAAGATTTTACAAACGTGGTAGCTCGAGGAAGTTTTCATGAGTGGAGATTTTTGTAATAGGTAGTAGCTATCGAGCCGTTCGTGCATCTACAGTATCATGGACGGCGATTGATGTCACTTGCATTAATTAATTATTGACACATAAAGAAAAAGAGAGGGAAAATTTTGTTGCCGACTGTTTACCATAATTTCCTTGTGAGCTCGACTGCCGTACACGTACGTCCGGCAGCGTAGTGTCATCGCAGTTAATTGTCATAGCACGGACGAACAGTGGCTGTACTAGTTAGCAAACCGTCTGGCTTCAGTTGAACGCTTGTGCGTTCACGCTGACGAACATGCATGCACACAACCAATATATAACACCGTTGAATATGCTGACCATGCATGGGAATTAAATCAGCGCTGTACTTGGTTTCGATCCCTAGCTAGAACATGCACACAACCCTCACACCTACCTTTATTTTCTTTTTAAAATGGGAAAAAAAACCTGGACTCTGCAGCAATAGATGCACACAGCCATTTATTAAAATGTTTCAGTATCCTACCTCAACTGAACACTGTGTTGGTCTTAGTTTTTGATCCCTAGCTAGATTTAAAAATTAGACATGCTTGGTCTTTGACCGGTTGACCGTTATATTATTTAGAAGCAACGAGTACAACAAAGATGCACAAACACATACATAGCATCGCCATTACCAGGAACACGCACGAACACCTAGTATTGACCGGAGTCGAGGAACCTCAGGATTGACGAAGTCTCATAACTAACCCTAGATTGGCATTAAGGTCCAAAATGTGCAAGGCAAAAGTTATGCATTTAACAAATTAATGTCTACTACTCCCTCTGTTCCATAATATAAGTATTTTTAACAAGTTGTTTTCGCTTCATTTTGAAACAGAGGTAGTACTTGCTTAAGCATCATCCAGGCGTCCCTAGCAGTGGCGAATCTAGGGAATGAATGGAGAGTAGGATCAAAGGCCTAAGCTAAGATACTACAAATTAAATTAGGCAAGGATGGTAAGACATACAAACAAAAACTAAGGGCGAAAGAGAGGCTGTCATTCGCATCCGTATAAAATTTCCTTATAAAATTTCCTTATAACACCGAAATATTGACTCAGTCTATTTTATGTATTTGAAATGATAGAAAGATCATGGTGTGGTCGATTATGGAATTCTTGTAACGTTGTGCCATGAGAAAGATTAGGTAATTCAAATAAAAATCATGAGGCTACTTTTTGTTTAATATATCTTGAGGAGGTCAATATTCTAGATGCTAGGACTGAAAAGTTAGGCATGAATCACGTTTGGGTGTAATGCTAGCTTAAAACTTTTAAGTAATAAAGCGCGCTTTATCGGAAAAAAAGAGAAGAAAAGAACTTCGTGTGACTCAGCACTTCATCTCCAAACAACATGCTCCTTGTTGCTAGACATCCGAGAGAACTCTCACCTGCAAATGAGTAGTTGTTGCCGCGCACTGCGATATGTATGGATATTCTATGGAATGTCTATAATGTGAAGAAAACTCAAATATGGGTAGTGTTGAGGAACATATTAGGAAGAAAGACAAATAAGAAGATGGGCTGAAATAGCCCATTAGCACCAACCCATCTCTACTTCATCAGGTACTAAAAGCACAAACATGCACAATTGATAGTTAGACCCTAAAATAAGTCGACAGATTCCTACACAACTCTCTCCCTCTCCCCCCTCTACCATATTTAAGTGACGACTCTAGCTAGCAAACCTCGATTCCGTGCTAGATAAACTCGACCAATAGACGAAATAGGTTAAATCCCTAGTGCAGTGAATGAATCCTCTCTATAAAGGTCAAATACTCGTCGAGAAGATTGACTTCTTGCCCCGGAAACATAATTCCTTATCAAAGAAGTCTCTCCTTTGTGGACGACTCTTTTACCGCCTAGGACCAAAGAGAGGGTTGTGCCAACACCCAACACTTAAGCACACCTAAGCGATACCTAGGAGTGAAATTTTCTACTTGGATATCTCTCCAAAGTATGGTTGATAACATGTATAGTAGAAATTTTGCACGAGCTACAATCCAGTCAACATGAAAGCGTAAAAACAAATTGGAACAAGAAAAACATACAAGCTTTATAAGTAAAATTGGGTTATTTTCCAAAAAAAAAGTATTCTTTGATGTTCCTTTGTGTTTTTTCAACGAATTTATTATTTTCCATAGTACTTACAAGTTTATTCCATTTTTATTTCCCCTTCATATTTTCCTTAATTATTTTAAATTACTTTATTTATTGTTTCATTGTCATTGGTTTGTGCATCAAACCACTACCATGTTATTAACCGTACCACACTAGATTAGTGTCAAATCACCGGACATTTTAAAATTGGAGTCTGGGATTAAAAATGCAATTAGTCAAAAATCCAGAAGTCAATAATACAAATATAGTCTCTTCCTGAGTAAAAAAAAGGGCTACGTTCAGATTCAAGATTATTATTTGTACTTGTTTTGTGTCACCTATCTCACATAGTAGGACGTCTTTGTAATACAGTATTATGAAAATGTGTGAACTCAAAACACAATATTACATACCATGACATATTCAATCCAACAAAAATAAAAAACACTAGAATTGGTGAAAACAAGGCTTCGGATGCACCATAAGAAAATGCATAAACTTTTTTGGTTTAGTATTGCTTGATTAGAGAAGGGTACACAAGATAGATTGATAATTTCAAATGAACTTCTCCACTCGGATCGACCTTATGTTTTGGTTCCTCTGTATAATTGGGAAAAATATATCCTATGAATGTACTTAAGCGCTAAGATTGAAAGGGTAAGTATATCAATTCTACTTAGGATACTAATCCACCATAATTCCAGTGAAAACTTTATTATAGTTGTCTATTGAACTTGGGAAATCACTTTTGGCTCACAGGTGCATTTGCACCCATTGTGAGAAAACATAATTCAAAATGTCAAAAAATTTGAAAAAATGTCTACATATATATTTGAACATTTTATGTTCGTTCACAAGTTTTCCTGATAAAAGAATATTTTATGTATCATGTGTAAAAAAGACAAAAATGTCAAGTGAGTACGGCTATTCACATGACATTTTTATCTTTTTTGCACGGGACACGCAAAATGTTATTTCATCCCAAAAACTTGTGAACGGACATAAAATATTCAAATGTATATGTAGATATTATTTTTCAATTTTTTGATATTTCAAAATATGTTTTCTCACGATGGGTGCAAATGCACCTATGAGCCGAATAGCCATCTCCATTGAACTTGGACTTTGAAATGCGCAGGAGTCTCAAAACGAAGTGAGTGCTTTGCTTCCTAGAGTTGAATCAAAATACCAAATTATAAATAGTATCATAATCTAGGTTGTGTTTGGGATAACATTGAATTACCATGATCCCATTCACTCCACACGCTTTTTTCCTATTCCAATATTTTTGTTGACCCGCTTTGATTACTTTTATGTGTAATTTTCATCGGTAACTAATAAAACAAGTCGAACTCAACATATATATTTCAGCTACCGCAACATGTGTGAACTGGAATACACAATATTACATACCATGACATATTCAATCCTACAAAATAAAAAACACTAGAATTGGTGAAAACAAGGCTTAGATGCCCCATAATAAAATGCATAAACTTTTTTGGTTTAGTATTGCTTGATTAGAGAATGACACAAGATTGATTGATAATTTCAAATGAACTTCTGCACTAGGCTCTACCTCATGTTTTGGTTCCTCTGTATAATTGGGAAAAAGATATCCTACGAATGTACTTAAGTGCTAAGATTGAAAGGGTAAGCATATGAATCCTACTTAGGATACTAATCCACCATAATTGCAGTGAAAAAATTGTTATAGTTGTCTATTGAACTTTGGAAATCCCTTTTGCATCACGAGTGCATTTGCACCCAATGTGAGAAAACATATTTCAAAATGTCAAAAAAATCGAAAAAGGTGTCTACATATATATTCAAACATTTTATGCTTGTTCACAAGTTTTCGTGATGAAAAAATATTTTATGTGTCGTGTATAAAAAAGACAAAAAAATGTCAAGTGAGTACGACTATTCACAGGATATTTTTTGTATTCTTTGCACGGGACACGTAGAATGTTATTTCATCCCGAAAACTTGTGAACGAACATAAAATGTTCAAATATATATGTAGACATGTTTGTGAATTTTTTGATATTTTAAAATATGTTTTCTCACAATGGGTGCAAATGCACCCGTGAGCCGAATAGTCACCTCCAACATTGAACTTGGACTTTGAAATTGCGCAGGAGTCTCAAAACAAAATGAGTGCTTTATTTGCTTGCTAGAGTTCAATCAAAATACCAAATTACAATTAGTACCAATTAGTACCATAATCTAGGTTGTGTTTGGGATAACATTGAATTACCATGATCCCATTCGCTCCACACGCTTTTTTCCTATTCCAATATTTGTTGCCCCGCTTTGATTACTTTTATGTGTAATTTTCATCGGTAACTAATTATACAACAAGTAGAACACAACATATCTATTTCAGCAACCGCAACATGTGTTAATCATGCGCGCGGTTGCAAATTAACGAGAGGTGGCTAATCAGTACACTAATAATTGCAAGACTGTAGCTTGTAAGGCTCTGCATGCATCAGCTGATCAGCATGGGGTAGCACTCTCAGCTGCGTCAGCACTCACCAAGGAAAAAAGCAAAAGTGTGGAAATAAAGGAGAACAACAACAAGATGATGTCCTCCCCTCTCTCTCCCTCCTCCTCCAAATCTCCACAAGCTAGTAGAGAGAAGCTCTCTCCTTTCTCTCTCATCTCGTCTTGGTGCTGCCGCTACCTGGCTTTTTCTCTCTCTTCTTTCCTTCTTTCTTTGGGAGGAGCTCTCTCCCAAAGCAGTCAAGAGCTAGCCAGACCTCCCTGTCTCTCTAGCTTCCATTCCATTCCTTTCCTTGGTACTACCTCCCTCTGATTCCATTTCCCCAGAGCTGAGCTGCTGCTGCTGCTGCTGCTGCCAAGACCCTTCCTCTCTCCCACTATCTCTCAAACCTCTCACAGCAACTCCCTCTTCCCTTCCTCTCTCTCTCTCTCTCTCTCTAGATCACGAACACACCATGATCTTCCCTCCTGCGTTCCTAGATTCATCGAGCTGCTGGAACACCAACCACAACCAGCTGCAGGTATGCATATTGTGATTTGTTCTTCTGGTCAATTTGTATGATTCATTCTCTCGAGATTTTGTTCACACATGAGAAAACGAGGTCTCCGGTATATATGCTGGCTAGGGTTTGCTGATTGACAATATCCTGCAACCATATATCTTGGAATATACCATACGTCGATCTCTGCTGCTGATGCTTAATCCCTGATCTGTTTAATTTGCAGCTTCAGCAACTGGCGAGTAACAATATTACTATTACGCCTTCACCTGCTGCTGCTGGTGGTGCTGGTGGTGCTGGAGCAGGAGGAGGCGGCGGCAACAACCATCCTTCTCATGACGGATCGATGGCCACGGCCGCCGGAGGTGGTGGTGGAGGAGGAGGCGCTGGCGGTGGCGGTGGCGGTGGTGAGGGAGACGGCGATGGCGGGCCGAACAAGCCGATGTCGATGTCGGAGCGTGCACGGCTGGCACGGGTGCCACAGCCGGAGCCGGGGCTCAACTGCCCGCGCTGCGACTCCACCAACACCAAGTTCTGCTACTTCAACAACTACTCCCTCACCCAGCCCCGCCACTTCTGCCGCGCCTGCCGCCGCTACTGGACACGCGGCGGCGCGCTCCGCAACGTCCCGGTGGGTGGCGGATACCGCCGCCACGCCAAGCGCAGCACCAAGCCCAAGTCCACGGCCGCCGGAGCTGCGGCGGCAGGGGCAGGGACGTCGTCGGCCACGTCGACGACGCCCAGCAGTGCTACTACTTGCACCGGTAGCGCTACAGCGGCCGTGCTGCCCGGGATGCAGTACTCCATGTTCAGCAACAGCGCGCCGCCGCACGGCCGGTTCACCGACGGCTTCGACCCGGCGAGCCTCGGCCTCAGCTTCCCATCTAGGCTGCTCTTCGCTGACAACGGCGCCTACGCGTCGGACGGCAACGCTCACCACCACCAGGGCAACGGCATGGAGCAGTGGGCGGCGGCGCAGATGCAGAGCTTCCCGTTCCTGCACGCCATGGACCACCAGATGGCCGGCAATCCGCCACCCTCCACAATGGCGGCGATGCAGGGCATGTTCCACCTAGGGCTCCAGAGCGGCGGCGGCCGTGGAAATGGTGAGGACGGAGGAGACCGCCAGTTCCACCACCAGGCGACGCCGGCAGCCAAGAGAGACCACGACCAGCACCAGCAGCAGCCGCAGCAGCAGGATTACCCAAGCAGCCGGGGCATGTACGGGGCAGTCCTCAATGGCGGCGGCTACAATTTCTACTCAAGCGCTAGCAATGCAGCTGGCAATTAGATCATAGGTAACCTCGATCGTTCTTGTGAGCTTCAAGATCGAGCTAGACTAATGCATGGTGAGAAATGGGGCCGGGGTATGTATAAAATCTTCAGGATATGTGTTACAAGAACTCGACGGCGATCGAGATCTCTAGAGGAGGAGGGGGGATATCAATGCATACGAGATTTAAACGTTTTTATTTTTACTTTTCTGCAAGTGTTTGATCAGTACCTTTGTAGTAGTATTTCTTTGTTGTTTAAGTAGCATCTAAGTGTAGTCCTGCATGCATGCATGCTGGGGTTCCTTATGTTATCTTAATTAGCTCTTCCTGATTGAGTCTTTTCGTGCATTTTGTGGGTACCAATGTTCTAGCTACTTCCACATTGATACTGATATCTTGTTGATCATCAACCTCTGAATGATTTATGTCGGCCAAGTTCTCTTTCTATCTTATTCTAGATTGGTTCTGTTAATATGTATCTCGTCTACTTTCTGTGAATTTGTTTTTGAATTTAGTTTCCAGGGGTAGCTTGTAAGCCCATATGCCTCTGAGGACTAGTACCATCTATATTATTTTCATCAATCTATATATGCATGATAAACTTGAAGAGCGATTATATAAAATTAATCATCAAATTAAACCTGATCGATGCCATTTTTCTCTTTGAGTATATGCTAAGTCTTCAGAGAATTTGATCTGTAATTAAAGAATTACTGAAAATGCATAGTAGAATCAAATATTGAATTATATTTAGAAATGTGTATAATTGCCATATGTCCTTTACCTTCTTTCTTTTTCTATTTTACGGTTGTATGACGCAAAGATGTCGATGCCCAACTTAAAGTGAAAGAAAGATACTAGGGTGCATGTGTTATGACAATATACATACCAGTTTGTAGTCTTCAGCACTTGCAAGGTCATGGTCAAGGCAATATTTATTTATGCAAGGGATATAGTAAAGCAGCAATCGATGAAAAGATTATGTAGATATTAAATGCCCAATGGTAAGTTGATAAGAGAGATCGATCGTATGCTAGTTCAATAACTCGGTCATGGAATCGAATCCCCGAGCACATGAGAGCATGATGCAAGCTCGACAAAGTAGCAAAAGGAATATAAGTATATATATGCCTGTGGACTTATCGACTACGTAGGATGTACAAAAGTGCAATACTTTCCAATATACATGGTTTCCCTAAAGAAGGTTTGTTTTTTGGGAAAAAGAGGGTATCCCCCGGACTCTAAATTGATTAATGTCGCACTTTTCCTATAGAAGGTAGTCTACAATGTTCAGTTTCATTTCACGCTAACGCTAATTACACACATATATATATGTATTTATATGAACCTATATATAGTTGTAACTTATCAAAAAAAATACAGAGAAATGTGAATGTGTGCATTGTCATGAACTTACAGTGAACAAAAGTCCTTTCTTGTTTGGATTTGATATAGCCCACACATAGTTTATAGTTACCAGCAGGTGTCTGCAACGTATGGTACCTGCATATCTGTATATCTCAATGATTGGTAGCTTATGTTCAATGTAGTATATATGATGCATGAAATTGGAGAAGTACAATCGATCAGACGGGACTAGCTAGGTAGCTCACAAAACCATGCATATATATGTATATGATGAACACATTATCCATTGATTGCGTAGACCGATGCATGATGATGCATAAACTAAAGAAGCTAGGGCCAAGAGGCATGATGATGGGGAATTATATGGGTGTGCCCAACCGAAAAGGAGAGGGGAGGCAAAACTGGCACAAAAAGCGAAAGGGGAGGAGCCTCTGGCTGCTTTGCTAGGGTTTTGTTTGATCATCGCCCGTCATGGAACATGGAATGGTCCAAGATCCTGCCTGAATTTCTTGGTACGCGCATGGCATGTTCAGGGGAATCTGATTCTCCCCCCTTCGCCTTTATCTTGCCTTTTTTTTCTGCTTTGCTTTCTCCAATGCCTAGGTGGCCGGTCTCTCTTCCCTGCTAATTCTTCCCCCGCTCCTCCCCCCTAGATCTCTATCTCTATCTCCATCTCAGGGAGGTGAAGGGGAATAAAGGTAGACACCATGCACATGCACCATTTTTATTTCTTTCATCTCACTCCCCGCTGCAGCTGTAGATCTCTGTGTAGTACGTCTCTCTCATCTCTCTAGGTAGGGGGTCTTTCATTAGCCATTGGATGGGAGGAGAGTTTTCATATCCAGGTTCTTCTTTTCTCTGACAAAACATCATCTTTACTTGTGCTTCATGTCTTGATCTTGCCATGCATGGTTGTTTCACCCCATCGATGTAATCAGCCTGGGGGTACTATAGGTACCTAGCTTCTCATTTTAACGGATCTCGTCGTCTAGAGATTAGGTATAGGCCTATTGTTGATTCTCAACTTTGGAGTACACCATTTATATATCAATGCAATCAGACAGTACTTGTGTTTGCAACCATCCATATATTCACAGACTGAATTCATTCGCATAGACACCAGCTACGATAAAAATAATGTGATCTTGCAATCTCACAAGCAACTCGAAAATAGTATCATCAATAAGAACCGTCCGACCATTATAGTTGAAGAATCGACATGTGCAGAATGGACGAGAAATCTTCATCTGACGGCTATCAACACTTGACTGTGAAAGATATTTCTATGTCCATTCTGCCATACCCATTCATGTAGAAGAATAGTACAACAACTTAAGTGTTGGCTGGCACTTTTCCTAGTCGAGTTACATGCATATCCGGCATGGAAAAGGCTTAGATGGCGCTTAAGGGTCACCAGAAAAAACCGCATCGCGGAAAGTATATATGCGACACTTTTTAGCTAGGCTGATAGCTATCCCTGTGGGATTTGTGCCATGTCATTTACAAGTTGCGCCATGATATATTAAATAGCGACGCTAATTAAGTGTTGTAGAAAGAGCGGATGCAACACATTTATTTGGCATGTTATGTACACCTTTTCGTGGAACAAAGCTTACTCACAATTTAATCGAAAACATTATAGATTACATTTTAATCAATTTTAATTCCCTTTTCATGAAGATACAAAATTCCATATCATTAAGATATAGATTTAATTAAATTACATTACAGCCACGCGTTCATGTTGTAAGATTTATATTATGTTCTATGTATAGCTTGTATATTTTCCTGTTATATGAGAGGTTTCCTACATATCTACCACACATGCACATGCATATATGGTGGCCTTTGCCCCCACGGAATACAAGTTAATATTCTTACAACACATGTGATCTATTGCAATTACATGCATATCTATTACATATATATTGTAGTGTGCTGATGTGATCTGAATGCAAGAAGGGTTGAGCAGCCTCTCTTTGTTTAGCAAACCCTAGATCTAGAAACTAAATACAAAAAAATTATATATGGTATGATACATACATAGTATTGTGGTCCTATAGATAGTGTGATGAAGCAAGATGTGATGAAGTCTCACAAAACTAAAGGAATCGTCAAAAATCCGAACCCTAGTATGATTGCAAGAATCTTGTAGCGTCCAAACAATCAGAATTTTGGAATGTTAAATTAATTAAATAAGTTAATTAATTGATTTTTACTACAATTTCGAAGAAACTTAAAATTTCGAGCTCATGTTCAAACTTATCTCAATCATTCTCAAAACATTATGAAAGAGTGGATTGAAGTGAATATCATAAATTATAAATTTTAGGTCGGGAAATTCAGACAAATCGGCTTTGTTTGTATTTGATTTGATTTCATCCATTTTGATCTATGTGAAATTTAAAATATTTGATCAACCATGTTTGAATTATTTAAGAGAGGGAATGATATGATTTTTTCCCTAGGGAGGATTATTATTTTATTAAGTCTTATTTTACTCATAAAGCCTTTATTTGAATTTTTAGAATTTTTCAATATATTTCCCCTACACTTGTTTCATTTTGTGAAGTCCAAAGATAAGAAACAAGTTTGGAAAATATCCTATTCATTCTTATTTAGACCTGAAGGTTCATAATTTATATTTCAGTTTCTAAAAAACTTGTAGGATTTAGTAAACTCCATAAATCAATTTAGCAAATTTTAATAGGTGTATATGCATGTTTCAAAAACAAAATTATTTTATTCAAAAATTGGGTAGAAATTATATTCCTAAGCTTGATATTTTCTATTATTAAAAAGATGGGTGGAAAATTGGGATTTATAATGTTAGGGGAAATGCATCAAGGGAAGGCGGCTTTTTGTAAAAATTGGGGCAGTGGCATTTGAGCCATATTCCGGAACTTCAGTTCATTCCAATAAAAATATTTTTTTTGTTACTTGGAAAATTAAAAACAATTTCAAATTTGTAAGCTCCCTTTGTAAACATTTAGATATGTCATGATTTTGCTCATTTGGCTTGAAAGACATGACTGTTTATACATGGTAGGCTATATTGTAAACCAAGTTTTTTTAAAAATTGTCAAATGTCAAGTTTATCATTTTTCATGAAAACTAATACACATAATAGGAGTATAGGACAATGTGCGAAAGAATGGCGTTTTTAGATTTATCTTTATTTTCATAGTTATTTTTCAAAATGGGCCCAAGTTGTAAGGCATTAACATTCATATCAAAAAGTTGAATCTTGTAAAATTCTCGGTGGTTCACCATGAAGGGAATATGCTTGAGATGCAATAATAAAGTGATTATTATCATATTTCATATTTAGGATAGATGTTTATTTCTCATGCTATAATTATTGTGTTAATTGGAAACATTAATATATATATATAATTACTAAATAAATAAAGAGTTCCTAATTAGGCCGCCATGTGGCTAGCCTATCAAGCTTGATGGGCTTTAGTTTGGCCCCACGTAGGTCGGCCTACTTGATAAAGTCAAGATGACATCACCGGTTATCAATTAGACATTACTGGTGAAACAGATGATAGTGGTCCCGGTCACTTAACGGTGTCTTTCACGCATCCGTTGGCATGCCTTCAGAAATTGACGGTTTGGCAGAAAACATCTGCCCGAATACAAATGTGTGTGGTTGATGAGGATTTATCCACCACTGTCTTCGCAAAACCGTGTTGGATCTTTTCTGTGACGTGGCTTTTACAACAGGTGCACATATGCTGTACAAGATTCATTAACCATAAAAAGGCCCTTCTACCACGAAAATCATTTGTGATATATGGCGCCTTTTTCTAGTGACACATTTATTACACTTTTATTTTCTTCTAGAGGATATGGCACCGTGCCAACTCTATTTTAGTGAATGTGAAATAAGTTTGTCAATAGGATCATTATTCAATGTCCATCTTATAGTGGGTCAGTTTGAGAATTCACTGATATATATATATACTTTTTCATATATACATTAACTCATTTCTATTTTTATGGTTTTATCATTTATTTAATTTGTGTTTTTGGTGCACAGACTGTCCCATGCAATATAAGATTGAATATTATTAGCATAACATGAGGTTGTGTGAAAATCTAGGCTCTTGGGTAAACAAACGATGTTGACGTGAAGAAAGGGAGAATGAACACTTGCTTTGGAGGTGCAGAATGGAGGAGATTCATTACCCTGAAGAAAGGGAGAATGAACACTTGCTTTGGAGGTGCAGAATGGAGGAGTTTCATTACCCAGAACCATCTCATTGGAGGTGGGTTGCTTTGTTTTGCAATGGGAGATCGTGTGCTGAGGATCAATGTCGCCTATTTCAACGAGGGTGGCGCGGAAGAAGACCCATATGACTCCATAGTTATCGCACAAATATGCAAGCTTAACGATGGTGAGGATGACCATCTCTTGATCGGGCTGCCATTTGGCACTCGCTAATTTATGAACACGAATGTTGACTTGCACAATATGGTATGTTTTTATGGTTACCATATTGTTTTTTCATTTCTTATTGTGCCTGATAACTTGGGATGGTGGTCTATTTAACATCAAGTTAAATAACTTTTGCATCTTGGAAACTAACAGGGAAGATAGTTTATTCTCTTCAAATCCTCACGATGGCTTGGTTAGAGTATGCATTGGAGCAGGAGGTGGTGTCAGCATCGTCGATATAAGAGGGAGAGGGATGGTTGCATATCTTTCGACAAGTAGGGGAAAGAACTTCCTCCGTGATGAAGATCTATAGATTGGGCAAGCCATACTCGTCATTATCAGGAACACTTGACATAGGAACCTCCACATGATGTTTGTCATCGACATCATCGATGAAGAACAATGCACAAACACTGTAATTGCCCGATCAAAGATCTTAGGTTTTCATCCTGAAGAAAATCCACGCTCTCAACACAATACCTTCGACAAGGCCATTGCCAGGCACAACCAGTTAAGACCAGACTCTAGGTTTTCACCCTGAAAGGTAGGACCGTAAACCTCTAATGTATAGTCGCCCCCACTTGCATGCCGCTGCTCCAAGTCACGAGTCACCAAGCCAATTCCTCATCACCACCCAGACTTAAACCACCATCGTCAGTCCTCGGATCTCGGTCTCCATGACATTCTCCGTCAGCACCATGGAACGAGAATATGCCCCATGATATTAACAGCCAACAGATCTTTGAAGCGCACCCTCTCAAACCAAACAGCCAGAGTAAAAATATGGGTGCACACGACTGAATCTCATCTGATCCAGCAATCTCTCAGCATGAGCGCACTATGGAGTTCGCAGGCAGAGCCTTCCGGAACACAACACAGGAACCATATAAATGGAGCCAAACATCAGGCAAATCTTCGTCTTGGCTTGAGAGGGACCAAGGACCGCCTTCTTTATTGAAACTGGGCCAGTAGCCCCCACGCCACCCACCCGCAACAAAGCAGGATCCGCTGCTAGATGGCGAGACCACTCGGCCGACCATTTCGACAGAGAAGGAGATCACCACCACCATGCCGGGGACAGATGCCCCAAGCATCCTCGTCTCACGAACATGGCCCGGGAAACCTGGGCGAGCCGGTGTCGAGCGAGATGAATGGCCAGCAAATATCATGGCCCGTCTAGGCCCATCTGGGCCGAGATCAGGACCCGAATCCCCACCGCCGCTTGCTGCCATCTACCGGAGGTCCTCCGGCCGCCGCTAGCCATGACACCGCGGTCGACACAGGCCAGGTGCTGGCGCCGCTGCCAGTCCCGCCGAATCGCAGCCGAGGTAACCGCCATTGCCGCCACGCCACCAAGGCTTTGCTCGGCGACGATCCGGGCTATGGCCGCCGACGGGGAGGTCGCGGGAGGAGGATCGAGGATGGGGAGGGAGGGGGCCGCCCGGCGTGGCGCGGCGCCACCGCACGGGTGCGGGAAGGTTAGGGTTATTTTTGTCAACGGGGCCGTCCATGGTCATACATGGCTATTTTTGCTTACTTACATGGTCATATCTTTTCTTGGTGGAAGAACATGGCGTCCATGGATTCTGGGTGAAGCGGTAGCACGAGATAAATTCAAACCTGTATGGATGCAGTCCAACAATAGAGTATGTGATGATGCATAGACGCTTCATGTTTGTTTTATTTGGTTTAGATTTGGTATAGGTTGACTTTATATCCACTCTGGAATGAAAATGGGTGTCGATCGATGAAGGTACAAGGGATTATTCTCTTTTTCCAAAAAAAAAAAATCTAACAACTGCTGCAACACAACCTTGCTGCTCCTTTGGGAGGATATGCGAACCAACTTTGAAGGCCAGGGGCCTGGTTGCCAACTTTTGAGGAAAGATATATACCATGTACATACACTAGACTCCATTTTCAGCTTCAGCACGAAATTAGAATTTTCATTTCATTTTCAGGATAGAAATTATATTTGTTGCTCATAATTATGATGGCTCATCTTCAATGGAATTTTCTGTTATGGCGTTTTAAATACTTCTCATTTTCTCAATCTTTGATGTACGTCTTGTTCATACACTGCTTATATGTGCCCGTGGTTCTGTTTCAAGCCGAATGGATCCACTAGTAATTGTCCAGATATTCTCTATATGTGTTGCTGAGACTATTAGTTGACAATTATCACCACATACTATTTTCAGAATATTCATTGTTAACCTCAAAAGCAATGTTCAAAACAACAGGTCGACAACTAATAGAAAATTCAATAAATTATGCATTCTGCAAGGGTATTACAAACAACAAAATGCTAATACATCAATGCATTCAGATCCTTATAACTTGGATACTGTATCTAAGAAGAACAAGCAAATGCAGAATTCAGCAACATCCACATGACAAAGAGTTTGATGATCCTCTACTTCAGCTAGTGCTCACCAAGAACAGGCTCCCGATTTACTGATGCGGCATTGAATACAATGATTGTTACCAACCTTTGAAGGGGATATCAACAAGATTTACATGGTCTTTGACTTTGAGAGTGCCTTCTTGCGCTGCCCAAGCATATAGGTGTACATATGTGGGCTTCCTGTATCCAAAGTTAATTTATCCACTGTAAGCCACAAAATAGGGTGCAGATGAACTGAAAAGATGTCAATACCAAGGAAAAGCAACATACCTGGAACGTAAATTAGGAGTACCATGATTGATGCATAGAAATAATCGAACGAATAATTCCATGTGTTGGGCAATCTAAGAGAGTACTTCCCTGATGCCTGCGTTATCAATTCAAGTGCACAAACATATATAAGCAACATTAACTAAATTTACATATTGACTGAAAAGTTGTCTTAACGGGTATGTTCAGAAAACTATAATACCTTAATGTACTGCAAAGCAATGTATATCAGGCCAAGCTCGCTGCTGATCCCGGTTGGGTACATGATTAGGAAAGAGCTATATCTGCACGCATCCGGTTCAATTCAATGTAAAGAGCCATTCTTAGAACTGATGCTCTGTTAAGTTAAAATCTGCAGCCTTATTATGCACAGTTTAGCCCGGTAGCAACATATATTCGTGACCTCACCTGAGCCATAGAAGCCATGATGGGGCAGATCCGAGAAGCTCTTTAGTGCCGAAGAACGAATACCTAATGATCTGCATAACAACACCCAACGCTTGAGTAAACTATGTAATTGTTTGAGTTCTGCTGATATTAATGGAGTGACCATATCATCTGTCAGCGCATTATAACAAAAACACAGAACATATCGCACGGACTTTGGAAGCCTGTAGCTGCAATTATTTTGTGGTGAGTTTTGATTTTACAACAATTGTGAAACTGAACTTGGAACAGCGACATGCTTGTGCCAAAATCATATCCTTGGATTATTAATCAACGAGCATGTTTTCAGGCAGTCTAACAACAACAAACACGCCTCTCGTTGATACTATGAATAATCTGAAGAACTGTAATCCCCATATCGTATAAACTAGTGATGCTATCAATCAATACATATGCTACGTGATGTGGTGAGTGCAAAAGCATAGTACCTCGGTGACGGACCAGCTGATGACGAGGGAGCTCACTAGCATGTGTGTCCTGGTCTGCAAGCAGAAGGGGAAAATGAGTAAGGTTAACAGGCGGTTTGAACACGTCGTGGCACTGTAACTCTGACTGCAAGTAATGAGATCGTGCGAGGCGAGCTTACCTCGGGGAAGCTCCATAGGATTCCCCATGTGACGAAGAGGCGCGAGCCGATCTGCGGCAGCGTGGCCGACACCGGCGAGCGCACCAGGCCGACGAGGCCGTGGATGATCTGAGGACACAGACGACGCGGTGATTCAGAACAGATCAGGCAGAACAAAACAGAACAGAACGAAACAGAGCGGCAAGATCCGTCGGGCGGGCGGGACGGTGTACCTCTAGGACTGCGGCGGTCTGCGCGAGCTGGAGCGGCCTCTCGACGGCGGCGTAGACGTCCTGGTGGCCCGTCTGGAGCAGGGTGGTGACGGCGTAGTAGAGCACCTGCGCCCTGCATCCACGCACGCACGCACGAGAAATTGAGTTAGTCCATGGGCGAGGGGATAAAGAATTGGATGTGGGGAGGAAAGAATGAAGAGATGAGCGAACCATCCGAAGAAGACGGCCCAGTTGTATACGGCGAGGTATGCGCGCTTGAGTGCCGCCGCCATGGTCGTCGCCGGCCGGATCGGGATGCTGTGAAAATGTGAGGAGCAGCGGGCCGAGCGGTGGCTTGGAGTTATAGGTGCGCGTGGGCAGGACGTGGTCGTTGGATTGGATGAGGCTTAATTGGGGCAGATGCAGATCCATGTCACACTCACTCACCGCCCGGAGCTGAAACCAAAGAGAGAGAACCCAGCTCAGCTCTGCTTCACTGCTCAGCAGCTCAACTGCCCACCTATGGTCCGAATTTAGTGGCGGCAGTGAATGTGCTTGCCGGCAGCGAGCTAGCGAGCAACCACCTCGCGTTGCTGAAGACTGACACGGCCTACTCACTCACTGACTCTCCAGAACGACCATAATCGATCTTGGTTCGTTGAGGTGGTTGCAACCACAATCCTGTTTGCTCACCAATTCTGCGTGCACAACTGCAGGTTAGCAGAATGTTTGACCAGCTTCACACTACTGAAAAAAAAAAGAACGCTCCGCGTCGTCCCCCACGGGCGACCGGGGCGACGGAACCCTAGCTCCCCGCTCGTTCCTCCGCCTCCCTCCCCCGCTCCGCCACCACCAGGCAAAGCCCGCGTGGTGCTGGCGGAGGCGGCCTTTCTTTTCACGGATGCTAGGAGGGTCGCGTGGGGGCGACGGCGAATGGCGGCGGTGCAGGTTGGCGGGTCCGGTAGTGCTCGGCCAAGGCGTGGTGGCCATGCGGCGGGCGGATCCGCACCGGAGGCGCGGGCGGCGAAGTCGTGTGGGTCCCATGGCGACTTCCTCCTGGTCGTCCCTGGAGGCAGTGTCGTCGGGGGCTCTCCTAGCACGCTGCCCTGCCCGCTGCAGCGCTGTGGCGGCGGCGATTTCAACGGAGTGAGCGCTGGGCTGATGTCCTCGCTTGCGGCGCGTTTAGGTTTGGGCCAGGCGGGCCCGATCTGGGCTAGGCAGGCTCTATCCTTGGTTAGGCGGGCTCGGATCTGGGCCAGGCGGGCCTTGGCGGAGCTAGTGCCGGTGCCTCTGTTTTTGCAGGTGCTCACATATCGCGCTGCGCTTGACTCCATGGTCCTGTAGAGCCGTGTCGGCTACGTTCGCTTGGCGTGCACGAGCGGGTCATGGGGTGTTGCTAGACCGGGGGCGGTCCGGTTGGCCGGGAGAGCACGCTGGTGGTGGCGCTACTACTTGGCGGCGAGGATTTGCGGTACGGCGGATCCTCTGGTGGGCGGAGGAGTAAGGGTCAAACGCTTGGGTTGGCGGTGATGGTGGCACCCCTGCTGCAGTGATGCGGTGGGGCTTCACGAGTCCGTTTGGGCTCGGCCGGGCCAGTGAGGCACCGGTTTGCCCCTGCTGCCCCATCCGGTCGGCTATCGCCTTCGGCGGTGGAGGTAGTTCCCTCCCGCGTGCTACTGTACGATCGACCCTCGCCGAAGCTTGTTCTCTTCGGTCGGACCAGCCTCACAGCGTGGGTCTCGATGAAACGACGGGGTTGACTTCAAGACCGTGGTGGCGTATGTTGGTGGGTGTCGAGATTGGTGGAGCAATCCGAAGCGTCCGAGAGTGTGGTTTTTTGAGGGGTCGGGAGAAATCCTTGTCATTTAGACACCGACGTTGTGACGCTTGCGGGTGTCGTTGTCCTTCTTGAAGGGTGTCGGGTGTATCTCTTCCCCACCTCCGTAGCGTATCGGGGGAAACCCTAGGACCAGTCCGGACATCAGCGTCGTTGTCGTCGCTTCCCTTCTTGGAGGCGCTGTTTGGTACGCGACGCTTCAGAGCGTTAGGATCGTGGTGGAAATTCTCCGGAGCGCGCAGCGGCTGTGGGCCATCCTCGGTTTCGTTGAGCCACTATCGTCGGCTTTGTTTTCTCTTATTTTTATTTTCTGTTTCTTTATTTTTCTTTTGGGCGTTGTGTTGTTTGGCCAACGGCGGTCCCAATCTTGGTGGCTATATTTATACAGCTGAGCATGTGGCATGCCTGTTTTCAAGGAGTTTAGCAAAATGTTTTCCTTTCCTCCAGCAGGTGCAGGTTAGCTTGGACTTGGCGTCAGAGAGCTCATCGATCGATTCATGTCGTTGCAACTGCACAGGTGCACAGGAGTGAAGAACTTGAGAATTTTATTTCCCCTTGGAGCTCGCAGTCGATCTGATTTTTTATGCAAAGGTGCAGCCCAGCCCCCCTCCCCCCTCTCTCTTCTTTTCATAAATACTCCTACACAGCCAGGCTAGTACGACACGGACACGCGCTCAAGCGGAAACAGACTAGGATACGGAACAGGCACCACTTGTACTGTATAGTAGCTTAATAATTATTCAACAGCTTATAGTACTGTCTCCTTCACGGTTTACAGGGCGCCTAATTAAATTTGGGTTTTTTCAAAACTGTAACGTTCTTAGGCGTATAAGAATTAATTGTTAATTAATGTGGCACATTTCCTCCCAACTTCCTATGCATGCAACAGTCTCTCACCAATGCATGCACCTTAACCGCTCACTAATAGGCTAATTTTCAACCAATACGTACACGCCTAGATCCGTGAGATTTTTATAGAACGCTCTACAAACCGTGAAGGAGGGAGTAGTACTTAATTGGACAGCTGGAACCATACATACAGTACTACTATATAACTAACTAAAGGAAGGAACCACCACGGCACAACCACTTTGAACGTGACATGCCTGCTCTGTTAGAAATAATTGGGCTAATCCATTTAGGCCCATGTGTATTTCAGATTTTCCCTAAATCTCAAAGCCCAAATTTATGGCAGCCCATATGTGTTTGGGCCCATGTTTGTGGCAGCTCACATGGTAGTGGAGTGGGAGCTAAAGTTTAGTCCCACATGGAAAGTTGGGGGAGAGTTGCACCACCTTATAAGGTGGAGTGTTGCACCACTTTGTAAGTGAGTGGCAATAAGAGAGATACACACGCGCGCTCCTCCTCCGACGCCGCTCGCCTCGTCACGACGCGCGCGCGCGCGCCGCGGTTTGCGGGAATCTCGTCGAGCCGAGCTTTCGCTCCCGGATCGTGGGCTACTGTAACCGACCCGAACGTGCGTAACGTGGACTCGGCCCAGTTAGGGTTTCCTGAGCCGCTCTATATAAAGTCCTGCGCGGCTACCGCCACAACACCACCGAAAACCAATCTAGGGTTTTGCCATCCTCTACTTGCGCCGTCACCGTAGTCTACTCCATCCCTCTTGCCGGCGTGCACCGGCGGACGGGAGAGCAGGTCTCCGGAACCACTCGCCCTTGTGATCCTGTACGAGAGAGGGCGAATAAGATTTTTGGAAAGCGCTCTGCGCGACTGCTCGAGTTCTTTATCACGGGTCGTCTTCCATCCAAGTCAGGCGGTGCTGCCTACCGCCATCTGCTGCGATCACTCTTCCCCAAAGTTTCTACTACAACCGAACGGTACGTGCTACGTGCTTCTGTTTGGTTATTCATCATGTTCTGCGAGTACATGTTAGGCTGCTATTTGTTCCTGATCATCCTGTTGTTTAGTACATCTAGTATGTTCAAGTTACATGAGCTAGTAGCTGGTTTTGTTATGATTTATATTCTAGAATTAATCGTGGAAATTATGCCTAATATTCCAACATGCTCTGCCTCTTGTTCCGTGCAGCATGCACCCACTCTCACGTTTTTGCATCACCGTCGCAAAACGTTTTAGCTTTCAGATTCGAAACCTATATCCTTTTAAAAGATGTATAGATACATTTATTTCATAAAGCTAAAATAGCTTATAATTTCTCTTTGAAAAAAGGAGTACGTATATTACGGTTTTTGCATCACCGTGACCGACCTCTCAACTGAGTTCAGTTTTCTGAACCCTGATACTGTTTAGTCTGAGAACCTCTGAATTGGGTTTCTGATCATGATTCTATTCTCTGCCAAATTCACCCTTTGCGTATCCTAGACTCTGCATTCAACACCTGTTAGTTTCCCTTTTCAGCCCATATAGGCAGGCCCAGTTAGAACCAAAGCAAAATAGTCTGAAATCACAAAGCACACTGTGCACAAAGTTAGGCCCTCGTTGCTAAGCCAGACCGATGGAACTGAATTTTCGGAACCTGGACTACTACTCCACCAAGTTTCACACCGTACAAACCTTAAGCTACTGAAATTTAACTCTAAAAAAATTGCTAAGTTTCATACTCTCGTCAGTAAGCTACCAACTATCTTTTTGACCTTAAGTTAGTTAGAGGAAATCGAGAAAACCTAAGGAAAGCACTCAGTACTTTACACGGGAAACTTTGTCATTTTTCACATGCTTTCTAATTTAGGAGCAAAACTTGGCACGCACACACTACACACATCCGCACATCATCTTTTACTATTTTATTAAATGGGGGGCGATGCCGCGTTTCTAGCGGAAAGGAGCGTAGAAGATGACGCGTGAAACGGCTGGTCGTCGCGAGCCACCCCTGTCAGGTTAGCGACCGACATGTTCGGTCCACGCTCGGTCCGTCTTCCTCCTCGTCTGCCGCGCCCGAGTAATGGAGCTACTGCCCGTCAATCGGTCTTTTGCAGGCGAGAAGCCGATGCGTCCCTCCACCACGCCTCCATCCTCGCCTACCGCACCCCCACTCATTTAGTAGCCGTCTCCCTCTCCTGGGCGTTAAAAACCCTTCTTCCCCGCTCCTTCAATGCATTTCATCCTCGCAGCCTCCTCTCCCGTCTTTCACAACCACCCACCCCGTTGGCCATGTAGAGGTTTCCCGGAGGTGGCGCCACCACGAGCAGTTTCACGCGGCGGTCACTGCGTGTCCACAAGGCGCATGCGTTGTGGAAGGCGGGCTACCCAGCGCCGTCAGACATGTGGTGCCCATAGGCGGAGCTATGAGCATGTTAGGGGTGCCACCGCCCCCACCCCCAAGCTTTCAAGCAATCTGTAAAGTCTGTAAACATTTTTTTCAGGACGAGTTTAGATGGAAAAATTATAGCATCCCCCCCCAAACATCTAAAATTCACATCTTGCCACCCCATATGTCTCTGTCTAGCTCTGCCACCAGCAGTGCCCTCACCACTGGGTCCTTAACGCCAGCGGCATACCCGTCCCGTCGGTCCCCCGTGGCCAGTCGCGCTTGGTGGAGATCTACCGGCACTACTGGGACGTCCTCTCGCCGGAGGAGCAGAACGATCCCGCTTGGGATAAGATCCTTGAAAGGCGGATTCGGTGGTGGAGCGCCCCCAGGAAGGACGCTCGCTTGTGTCCTGGACTACATCGCCGACGGCAACAACCTGCCGCTAACGTTGCCTCCGTGGCATAGGCACGCTATCCAGACCAGCGGTGGGCGCTACGCCCCCGCTCTTCCTCGATGTCTTCCTCATCGAGATCTTTGCTGCACCATCAGTCTGTTACTCCCTGTACTCCACGTCGTCACCATGCTTATCTGCTCTCCTCGCCCTGGTGAAAGATGAGTACAAGGAGACCCCGCCATCGCAACAGTCGCGCAGGCGCTTCGCTGGCGTCGCAATTAGGGGATGATGTGTGCCATCCTCTCCTCGTGGCCGCCTGCGCTTTGCTGGCGTCGCAATTAGGGGCTGATGTGTGCCATCCTCTCCTCGTGGCCGCATGCGCCTCGCCGGGCGAAGGAGTGGACGCCGCCGCCGAAGTACAAGGCGGTCTCACTCCAACTGAAGATCGAGGTGGACCTGGAGGAGTTTCCGGTCCAGCGCGTCACCGAGCACATCTCCTTCGAGGTCATGCAGCCAGCGACAGACGCATTCGCCGAGGCTTGGTCCGTGGCAGAGTATTGGCGCGACCACGCCGAGCGCGCACGCCGCCTTGGGCTATTTATCGACCTGGAGGGCGACGACGACGGGGCTGGCTACTCGGGCTGGGGCAGCGGTGGTGGCAATCCGGGCCAGAGCTGCCGCACCATGCCGCCGCCGAAGCAGGAGCCAAGGGATGACGACGGTGGTGACTATGCGGCGGTGATGTACCGTCGCCTTGGACTAGGCGGGTGTGGCCGGGGCCACTACTAGATTAGGGTTTTTTCCAAATTTTTGTACAAACATGTTTGAACTGCATTGAAATCTAGAGTATTTTCGTATTTGTATGAATTTCTAAAATTTTAAATTTTTTGTATAGAGACACAGATGAGAGCTAGCGTCCCCAAAATTGTGACCAATGTGGCGCCCCCTATGGCCTAAAATCGAGCTACGCCAGGGGCTGTATTGGGGAACGAGTGAAGATGCTCTTGCCATTGAGCATACGACAAACAACACGACTTAAAATTGGAATACGATTGAGCACAAGCACGCCGAAGCTGCACTGGCGGAGCCAGGGACACGGAACCTGCCGTAGTTAGTTTGAAACCTTGTAGTCCAATAAGTATTTGTATGCATTTTCAATCATTTCTTGCTTGTATTTCCAAAAATTGTGTAGTTAAATTTTTTTAAAAAAATACCTGTGTAGTTAGTTGACTATACATAGCTTAAGAGTGGCTCCGCCACCGGAAGAGGGAAGCCAAAACTAATCGCTGGCTAAAACGGCTGTTTGGTTGCCTAGAAAGTAGAAATCCCTGCGTTTGTGGTCAACACGCTTCCTAGAGCAGCCCATCCCATAGACAGGCTCGCTAGGATCGCTCGTTTCGGACATTTTCGGCGAGCAGGCATGTGTCGCTGCAATGAGGTTAGTTTATCTCTGGTTGCTTAAAATGTTAGTCCCTAACCATTTCTAGTTAGAGCAAATATGTTCTGATTCAAAACAAGTTCTACATAAAAAGATACAGACTATCGGCATTGAATTTTGTGAACCGTATCTTGCACTACGAGGAAAAATGGCTATAAGCGCATAGACGTTAGTAGCACACGAAAAAAGTCGCACACTACATGTAACACCGGTAGCGTTCGGGAAATTCGTACGTTACAGATAACCTTTAGCAGTGTGCTTGTAAGCCGCCCGCTACTAGTATGTGGGGCCCATGCTGGTGCCTCGACGCTACATACTAGTACCGTGCGGATTTTCGGAAACGCTACTGGTAGCGTGTTATCGATAGCATGTCCCTCTTGTCATATGCTTCTGGTACTTAGGTGTCCTAAAAAGGTAAGTGACCTGAGGCCACTAGATCGATCTAGCGCCCACCCCGTGCCCCGACCACGCAACTGCCTCGCCCCACCTGTTGCACGCGCCTGCTGTCGTCGCCGCCCTCATCCCTCTCCCTCACCGTGCGTTGCCGCCACCCCGTCTCCCTCTTCCTCGCCAAACGCCGCCATCGCCGAGCCTCATCCCTCTCCCTCATCAAGCATTGCCGCTGCCGAGCCCTTCCGGTGTCAAACCCATACATGTGGACGCGACGCCGAGCCCCTCCGCGGCCGCTGCCAAGCCCCTCTGCCGCAAGCCTGTCTCTGTCGCCGCCCCTGGAACCCGCGATGAACCCCTGAAGCAATCTCTTTTTTTGCATTATACTATTGATTCATTTAGATGATTTAGGTTATAATTGTAGATGATTGTAGGTTGATTTACCTGACATATGTGTACATGATTTAGGATGATTTTAGGTTGATTCAGTCTACAAATGTATAGAGAAATTTGTCGGGTTAATTTGTTCGTGGGTGGCGGCACTATGTGCTTTCGTGGGTGGCGGCATTATGCTTCCGAGTGCCAGCATAAACATTGTGGTGGTTAAGTTATAAATACCTAAGATGTATCAGCTGGAAATCGGTCTCCATCTGCGAGATGGTGCGAGAAAGGTACCAGTACGGCGGAGCTTCTCGAAGATATCTTAAGACGGTATCCTAAAACATCTTCGAGAATCTCGCCATAGAGGCGCTCTTATGATTTAATGTAGTGCTAATATAATAACTATTGTTATTTTCTATTTGTTAGCTCTCAATGGCAGGTGATGGTAGGCTTTATTCATAACTCTAATAATTGGTTTTAATTTTTATTTGTTAGCTCTCTGACTACCATGGAAGATGAGTCACATCATTATCATGGCATTTACATGAAGAAGACGAAGGTGACCACGTGGGCAGCGACCATCAGCGTCAATCGCACCAAGCACCACAGTGCTGTTTGGAGGAATCAAGAGACTGCGGCGCACACCTATGATTGGGTAACGATCGTGCACTAGGGGGATAAGGAAAGGCTCAACTTCCCCAGTATCGAGCCACCGCATAGCAACATGCTCCTAGTGACATGTGGGTTGTCATGATGGCTCAGGAGATAAAGCACCGCCAGGCCGAGAAACAGCTAGCTTAGGAGCCGCCATGAGCAAGAGGGACAGTCGTTGTTGAAATCTCTTCGCCAGGATCCATATTTGATGGCGGAGTTGTGCACTTACTTCGGAGGCCAGCAGCACGACCAGGAGGCCGACTCCTCTCCCACGCCCCTGAAGCATGGTCAGGAGGTTGGTCCCTCCGATGTGCCCTAGGAGGACGAATAGTGGACTGTCAAGTCTGGAGACAACGACGACTCCGCAGGCAGCGACTCGGACGACATTGACTGGAAGGCTCTTGCTGTTGAGCCAGATATTTAGTGTATTAGTTAGTGTGCTGCTTATCGTTCTACTTATGATGCTTAATGAGGATGTGTAGTGTCTTATTGTTCTACTTATTGTGCTACTTATCATGCTAGACTTTATGTGTTATGTTTACCTAATGTACTACTTACTGTGCTACACTTCTTTATGTGTTGTGTTTACCTAATATGCTAGTTATCATGATATATAGGTAGAATGGACATCTTGTTTTCGCCGTGTGGCAATTCTGGTTACTCGAGGTGCATGGACAAGAAGGTCATAGTGCTTCCTAATAACTTTCAAGTTTTTTTAAGGGAAAGCCCAGAGGCTACTTGTTCATTGCACAAGAGAACTGTTACATCTCAAATTACAAAGGGTTAACACTATCTGGGGGATCACCCTCCCAACTACGACACTCTTTAGACACATAAGCATATTTTGCTAATTCATGCGCCACCTGATTCGCTTCCCTCGGGCAAAACTGAAAACAAACCTCTTCTATTACACCAGCTTTGAGGAAAAATTCAGCCAAGATTGCCGAGTATGGGCTCCATATTTCTATCTCCCCATTACAAGCTTGAATTAATTCCAAAGAGTCTGATTCAATAATAGCATGAGAACATCCAATATTCTCCAAGAATTCAAAACCCTTCGGTAGCCCCAATGCCTCAGAGGTAGCAGCGTCGAGCACATGCGATAATGGACCAAAGGATCCCCAATAACTTCACCTTTATAGTCGCGAAGAACAGCTCCACAAGCACCCGTGTCATCCACATGATATGATGCATCCGTATTTAAACTTAAGTGATCCCTTCAAAGGTTTAGTCCATGCCAATCTCTTTGGTTCTGCAGAAGGACATGCAGCGCCAAAGTTTGTTGTCAGCGAAGTAATAGCAAAAGCTGAACTAGAGGGTTTAGCCACATGAACTCCTTTAACAAATTCACGGTGTTGCCACCAGATGTACCACCCTCCAACAGTAATAGTTTCCTGAAGACAAACCGAACGGGCGATGTCTTTCTACCACACAAAAGATTTTCAAGACAAACCGAACCTGACCTATCAGCTTGCACTGCATGATCAATAATATCACGTAAACCCAGTTCTTTCCAAACTTCTCTTGCCCTCAAGCACTGTTGTTTGACATCCTCGGGTCCACGCTGGCATATACTGGACAATCTGAAGCTACAGGCATATGGCGATCTGCCAAAATAGCTTTACCCGGTATTACTCCATGTAAAGCTCGCTCTCCACATGAAAAAAATTACTTTGGAAGGAACATTCAGATTCCAGAGATGTTCCCATACCGGATTAACCGAAGAAGAATCTTGGGCATCACCTCCTCTAGTACGTGCTCCGAATTGGTGATTCCACTCCCAAGTGATAGGCAGATCTTACCGAGAAAGAATAGCTCTTCGTGTAATTCCAAGTAACAAAGTCTTCGCCTCTTCGTGTAATTCCAAGCAACAAAGTCTTTGGTTAATTGAGCACTTAAAGGTATTCTCAAAATACACTCAGCATCAACCTCCATTAAGTTTTCTCTAATTATGGCTTCATCCCACTGTCCCCTCAGTGGACTAATAACTGTGAAGTTAGAATGGTATATGTTCTATGAAGTATATATGTGAGCAATCTAACTTGTTTAAACTATATATGCAATTTTATAATGAAAACTAATTGGTGTTTTCTTATGATTTTACTCAGAACAAGTCAAAGACGGAAGCCTTAGTACCCTTGAGGCCATCATGGAGGAGGCTGAGAGGTGGAAGTTAATACACTTTTTGTGAGTAGTTAACTTGCCTTTCTTTTCTTGGCATTGTGGCCAAGTGTTTCAAGTGGATTCTTGTATTTAGTTAGTCTCTTATCTGTAAAGAAATACATGCTTTTTCGCGTGTTCCTGAAACAAAACAAAAAAAACTACCAAATGCGTCAACCAACATAATGGTCCACTATTTCGACTTGCAATTATGATTTCTTCCCAGGCTGTTATGGCAATATTGCGTTTTATGAAAACAGAAGTAATTGGATACACCGCGGGCACCGGCACTGAGCAAACAAGCTACGAACATTGTATTTTGGCCCCACTCTTGCAAGTAGACTATACTGAAACTGCAAGCCAAGATATTACAAATATTTTTTGGGCACCATGCACGTTCACAAGATCCTCCAAATGATTAACACTGAATAAATTTATGGTAGAGTGTCATCCAATAACCTTAGAAAAAAGGCAGCATACCAGCAGACTGGTCGCACAAGCAAAAGTACAGTTCATGCTTACGGAACACTAGTGAGTATCAGCAAAAAGAAGGCATGGGGAGCATTTAGGCAGTTTCATTTCAAATGGCGGATGGACTTGGCTTCAGGTGATTACACTTTGCTCAATCCTTTGGAAGCTTTAGCGTCGTGATCAGGGCACACTTTTCCCGCAAGGCATCATCGTCTATGTTGACATTGAAGCAGCGGCGTATGTCAAGGGATTCCAAGTGGCGGCAGCTGTCGAGGATGGCGATCAATCCTTTGTTTGTGACGTTATTGCCAAACATCTCAAGGGAGCGCAGCTCGGTCATGGTAGCTATGCCTAGGGCTTCCGCATCCTTGCGGAACCCTCTACCTCGTAAATTGTAGAAGTTGTGATGAGTAAGTTTAAGGCGCTTCAGTTGCTGGCATGCTCTCCCAACTGCATTGAACACTCTCATCCCATAGACATCTGAACAAAGAGAAAGCTCCAGTTCCTCAAGCTGAGGGAACTTCTTTATTGCCTTTATGAATCCTTTTGTGGACACGTCGTAACACTTGATGAGGCGGAGACTTTTAAGAGATGGAGCCCTGCAATCACAGTGCTCATATGTTATTAATACAGTAGTAACAAATAGATCTGCCGCTAAAAATGCAGAAAAAGGGCTCTTTTGGAAAATAACCAACTACATACATGTATTATTCTTTCAGTATCATCATGTAAGTGAAATTACAGTCCCTTTAACAGAAGACTTCCAGGTGGATTTTTTTTCTTCGGAAAGGGGATAAAAGCCCCGGCCTCTGCATCGACTGATGTGTATAGCCTTTATTGCCACTTTCAGGTGGATATAATGAGGACGAACTGACAAAACACTAGTTGATTCACGCAAGAAACACAAAACGCTGGACTCAAGATTACCACATGTGTGTGTCGTTTGTGATTTTTTGTTCTTTATTTATGTCCCATGATACATCGTTTACTATATATAGCAGCCAAGGTACGGCTGACCTAGTAGAAATAGAAACTAATCCCTAAACTACTCGGACTAATATACGTAATACGACAGAGCACACAGAACCCTAGCGGTCGGGTGGGGGTTGGAACCAGGGGCGGAGCTAGGATTTAGACATAGGGGGTGAAGAAGACAAAGATCGTCGAAAGAGAAAAAAATATTCCAGTGACACACAATTATACATATGCTAGTACAACCATTAGTTCTGAATCTGAATCAACGGTATGAATCATTATTTACAATAGAAGCAGCAGAAGTACCAATTGATATGGAGTAGATTGTACTACAGAATACGATTTACTTTCACTCTTTCAGACTTTCTAGACTAGAGACTCGAGCAGATGTACCTTAGATTTAAGCCTAAACATGAGCAGACTACGTGAGGCATCCGATGGCAAGATACATGTCTCCACGACGATACAACGAGTCAGCAAAGGGCCTAAGGGGCAACCATCAGCAATGACCTGCGACAAGCGGCAGCCGCAATCAATGAGACTAGAGGCGTTGGTCATCGATTTTAAGATTGCCGCACGTGCATGTCGTACGTGCGTTTTTGTTCTTTATTTATGCCTCATGATACATCATTTACTATACAGATACCTATGGGTACGACTGACCTAGTAGAAGTAGAAACTGATCCCTAAACTACACATACTAATATGTGTATCCGACAAAGCACACGGAATGCTAGCAGCGGGGTAGGTTGTGGTGGGGTGGGAGGGGGTGGCGATGAATCTATGCCGAGGAGGTCTGCCTCGAAGAGGGAGGGAAAGGGGCGGCGGCAGCGCGCTAGGGGTGGCGAAGCGGCACGCAAGGGGCGGCGAAAGTGGGATGTCGGTGTCGCGCTGAAACTTCCAGGCGGTTGGACACGTGTGCACGCTTGGCTTTATAGCGCGCGCTACATATTTGATTGACGGGATAGCGCACGGCAAAATATACAGCGCGTGAAGTTTTCCCGCGCCTGCTGGGGAAGCACGCGCTATTTCGGCGTTTTTTAGCGCAGCGCTAGTATAGAGCGCCTGGTAAAGACTAAGTACAGCTGATCTAATAGAAGTAGAAACTAACCACTGAACTACTCGGACTGATATGCGTATATATGACGGGAGCGCACGGAACACTTGCAGCGGTGAGGTCGGAACTGATGAATCTATTCATTACTTTGTAAGCATGAATATTTTTACTAGTAGAATCCCTTGTCACCCAAAAGCTAACTTCTACGGAGATTGACTACTGCATGCATGTTATATACACATATAATTTTTCCAAGAGGTATATCATCTCAATAGTAATCATGTGGAATAGGATCTTAATTAGTATTGATAATACTAGTTCTCCTCTAAAAATCCTTTAAATCTAAAAAAGATGTCCTCAAAATTATCCTCAAAAAGATATCCTTTTCAGTGATTATTTATGTCTCATGATACATCATTTACTATACAGATACCTATGGGTACGGCTGACCTAGTAGAAGTAGAAACTAATCCCTAAACTACTCGGACTAATATGTGTATCCGACAAAGCACACGGAATGCTAGCAGCGGGGTAGGTTGTGGTAGGGTGGGAGGAGGTGGCGATGAATCTATGCCGAGGAGGTCTGCCTCGAAGAGGGAGGGAAAGGGGCGTCGGTGGCACTTCCAGGCGGTTGGACACCCGCACGCTTCGCGCGCTGCAGCGCGTGAAGTTTTCCCGCGCCTGCTGGGGGAGCGCGCGCTATTTCGGCATTTTTGTAGCGCAGCGCTAGTATAAAGCATGTGGTAAAGACTAAGTACAAGCGATCTAATAGAAGTAGAAACTAATCACTGAACTACTCGGACTGATATGCCCACGGACCACTTGCAGCGGTGAGGTCGGAACTGATGAATCTATTCATTACTTTGCAAGCCTGAATATTATTGGTAGAATCCCTTGTCACCCAAAAGCTAACTTCTACGAAGATTGACTGCATGCATGTTATACACAGATAATTTTTCCAAGAGAGGTATATCATCTCAATAGTAATCATGTGGAATAGGATCTTAATTAGTAGTATCGATAATACTAGTTCTCCTCTAAAAATCCTTTAAATCTAAAAAAGATATCCTCAAAGTTATTGATAACTCGAACCCCCAAGCAACGAAACCGAATTAAACCAATCAGCAAATAAGTACGTAGTAGTAATAAAATAAAAAATAGAGGATTGGGGGAGGTCAATTCTCACTGTGTGCCGAGGTAGAGCAGGAAGTCGTCGTCGGCGGCGCACTCTCCAAAGAAGGCCTCGCACAGCCCCTTGCTGCGGAGGACGGCCTCCCGCGCCATGCCGAGGAGATATGCCTCGGAGTGGAGTGGCATGTGTATGCGGCGCCAGAGGTGGGGCTCGTCGCGCGCGGCGCTGCGCCATGAGCGACAAACCTGGCCGGCCCCCATCAGGATCTCGGTCTGGTCGAGCTTGTGGAAGATGGAACAGGTCACGTCCAGCGGCAGCTCCGACCAGTCCCTCGTCCGATTGCGGCGACGGCGGCGAGCGAAGAGACGACGAACACGGTCGTGAGTAGGAGACGAAGGCATATCGATGGCTATGAACTTGTCCTCCCTCCCTTGAGGCCTCGACTGCCAAACTGGAAGCCGAGAGAGAATACAGATTTATAGGAAACCTTCCTAATAAACTGAGATATTCCTCGCTGCAAACCTTCCTAAACTGCATGCGCAATTAATTTCTTCCAATCTGCAGATTTTTTTGAAATCAAATCATATCTGGAAAGAAACTAGTAATAACTCGCTCTAGCGAAATTAATTTCATTCATTTCTCGCATGCAGATTGCTACTACTTTTGTTCCGGGCGTTGTCGTGGGTTGTGGGCTAGCTCAACGAGGTCCATGCGTGTCTACTACATCCAAGAGGCGCAAGCTCACTGACAGACAGAGAAAGAGAGTGGCAGTTCTAGAGCGAGGGAGAGATTGGGAACCAACAAGAGCAGTGGAGGTGACTAGATCGAGCGCCCTTGTCTTTTTGCGGTTTTCGCCCTTGATTTTGCTTCCCCAGCTCATCTGGTTTGTTTCGTCCGCAGGTCATGGCAGAAGAGAGGGACCGCGCGAGACGAACTGTGTGTCGTGGTATTTCCGACGAGTGCGTCATGACTGGGTTCTATAAAAAGCTTAAAGAGGTGGGGGAGAAAGACGGCGAGCGTCCGGGGCAGTGGTGCAACACGATTTACCCATGTTTAGATTTCACGATGATAGCGCGCGAGATACTACTTGCTATAAATTACTAATGACAATAAGCCAAGATTACATTGATTGTCCGCGTTCCGTGTTCTCTGTCCTACGGGCTTCTGTAGGCCGGCTTTATATAGGCAGCCACACCTACTGGCTTCTTTGGTGGGGTGCTACTTGCTACTTTTGTTCCAGGCTCAACGAGGTCCATGCGTGTGTACTACATCCAAGAGGCGCAAGCTCACTGACAGACAAAGAGAGTGGCTGTATCGAGCGCCGTTCTCTGTCCTTTTGCAGTTTCCGTGCTTGATTTTGCTTGCCCAGCTCATCTGGTTGTTGTTTCTCATCTTGTCTGCGGGTCATGGGAGAAGAGAGGGACCACGGGAGGCGAACCGTGTGTCGTCGTGGTATTGGAAACGAGTATGCTATGAGATGTTGTCGTCACAGAGAGTTTAGTTTAGAGAGGTGGGGGAGAAAGGCGGCGAGCGTCCGGGATGGTGGTGCAACACGGTTTAACCATGTTCAGATCTCATAATAGTGTTGAGATCCTAATTCTGTTATCAATCACAAACGGAAATAAGCCAATGTTACATGGGTTGTATGTGTTCTCTGGACTATAGGCTTCTGTAGGCCGGCTTTATATAGGCAGTCATACCTAGGGTTACCAAGCAAACCCTCGGACACATTCTTCATGATATGCATAGCAGACATTTAGGTGTATCGCGGATTGGTCAGTTCTCCAAGTCCCAAAAAATTAGACTTCATTTTCCATACTCTTAACAGCAGCTGTAGTTCCTTCCGCTTATTTTTCCTCAGCTCAGGGTACTCTTCCTAATTATTCAGCAAGTCACTACTTTTTCTCCGCTCCTCCTACATGGCTCTCCTTGGGTCTTAACTATACCATTGAACAGATCCTCGTGTTTCTCCACACGTCATTCTTGGTAATCCACCTCCGATGCCTAGTACATGGGTTTCGAAGATCCGTATTTAGGTAGATAGCGATAGGATGTATTATCCATACACCTAACACATGTGTAGTGTCTGTGGCACACTTGACCGGGCGACATATTCATAACCGACATGGTCTTGCACTATTGTGATCAACACGGCTCTTATAGTAACATGTTTTCCTTTAAGGGTATCCCAAGTACGGACCCCTTCTCCAACCCATAATATTTGTAGCACCTCGTTGAAATCGCCTATGCAAATCCATGGATGCGTACTATCGCTACAAATATCTTTGAGCATATTCCATATATTATGGGTCTCACAAGTTCACGTCTCACCATAGACATTATTCGGTATCCACTACACGTCACCAAGATCAACCACAAAAGAATCAATATGATATTGTGAATAGCCCAAAATCTCAATACTCAAGTCATTATTCCAGCAAATTCCTAAACCACACCACTCCTGCCAACACTATAAACAGCAAAAGCTTGATCAAACCCTAAAGTACTCCCTATAGGACCTCCACACAAACTTTTCTTATTTGATTTTCTTGAATACATAAAATAAAAGGGGCAAACTTTGCGACTGTGTCGCGTATCTCTCGGACTGTCGAGGCATTGGCCACTCCTCAACAGTTAAAGCTTATGAGACTCAATGGGCATGGTGGTACTCCGCACGGGAGCCCGCCAATGCGCCAACAAATATGTTATCATTCCCACTTCCTTCTCCGACCGTCTTATTTCTTTTTGTATCTCTCACGGGGTTAGGGTTAGGTGGTCGTCGCCATGATCCTTGTATGCATACCCCATAAAACCGCACACCTGGCACCAATTTGGAAGTTTTTCATACTTCATGGCTCTTGTTTGATTGCTCGGACTATTGAGACCACACTTTTAGGGGCTTCCTTATGTCCATTTTAACACGAACTCGATAAAATTTCCTTCAAAATCATTGGATGATGTGCATTCTGATGTTATGAACAATCCAACCTTGTATGCTAGCGATTTCAGCATAAGAGCATAAACCATTGGAAGGTCGTAAATATGAATCCAGATGTCAAAGTGGAATAGTTAAATCATTGTAGGCTTGGTGAATCCGTCATACTCCTTGATCATATCAGAATTTCCCCTAAAACTCCATGATCCCCCTACATCACGCACTCCCAGTTACCCAAGCATGCAAACTGGAAGGTGTGCAGATTGTCACCAAGTGCTCGGTCTTCACCTCTCACGCCAGATCCTAGGCCAAGTGCATGTTTTTATAGAACCAAAAGTGGAAATTCTCCCCCTCAATGAAAACTCTAGCAATTGCAATCTATCGCGTCACCTCTTCCGGCGGCGTTCCTTCTTCATCAAAGACCACACCGTTGAGGTCCTTCGAGATGCCTAGTTGCTTCATCATCTTCTCAATACCCCTGTCACCACCGGTGGATGACTACTTTGTTGGATCCATCATCATGGCAAAAAACCGTAGCGGTCTAGAACCCTAGATCGCTCTTCCTCCGCGTAGTACACAAACCAAGGCTGGGAAGCAATGTGGGGTCGCCCCTTGATCGGCTCAAGAATGAGATACCACAGCGAAAAGTGGAGAGATCAGGGAAAAGGCTCAATGTCGGTGATTGCCACGATCTCCGGGAGAGTTGAAAACCATGACTAGAGGGAAAATGCACCATTGGCTCTCGTTGCAGCTGGATCACTTCCGTACTTGCAATATTTCTCAACGGATATGTTTGTTCTGTATAAAAATATTCATCAATATAACAAAATAAAATTAAATAAATGCAAATGCATATTATTAATCACTTACCAGAAAGTACGGTAGACGTGAGAGAAGGCAAAGGAGCTAGTGTTGTAGCACTGTGAGATACGCATCCTCGTTCTAACACCTCGGTTGTTTATTTCCCCGCCGGCATGACAAGTCGATGAGCACGGTATGTTCGGCAGCATGCTGAGCTGCGGCGCACGAGCATGTCGTCGTGTTGGGGGAGGGGGGGGTCCATCGTGGTAACGGCCGCCAAACTGTGCCCGCCCCAACTACATGCTCCCTACAGCTGGTGAAACCGTGATATCAAATTCAATTGTAAACCCCCTCACAAATGAACACCTCATTTAAAGGTCAAGGTTTTTTGCAAGCTTGACCATATATATAGGTAAAAATAATTTCAACTTCATCAAGGCTATCCATATTTGGAACTATGTTTGGTAAATGATCAATATGCAGTATTAGGTTTGTATACACAAGACTACAATTCATATTCCTCTGCAAATTAAAGTACTCAATAATGTTTCCATGCACCTAAGATAGCTATCGGTTAGTTAGTCTATCCGTATAAAGCTAAAGGTATCGATGGTTGGTGCTATTTGTTGGCAGCGGGGAAGTGATCGGTTTTATGTAGATGTGCTTTGCTTTTTCTTGTTTAGCTCTATCTTGATTATCTTTTTAAGAGGTTTTCTGGACACCATGTATCAATTTGCACTTTTGGCTTTGTTAGTTTAAAGCCAGGCTTGAAAGCCTTTTATCTCGAAATGCAACCTCGAATGCTACTATATACTCCTGATTCAAACACATCCATAATTCAGATACAAAAGAAAGAATTAAAGATGGATTCCCTGCAAAAGAAAGAATTAAAGATGGTTGTTCGTAATTTCAAAAGGATGATCGATGATGTCCACAAGAACACCTATAATGGAAAACAGTGTGCCGATAGCCTTGAAGTTTTTGTAGACGAAGTGGTGCACCTTTATCCACATCCACCTGTTAACCTTGTGGACCTCAACCTCTTTCATTATGTGAAAGTAGAGAGGGCCGTCAGTAATACGACTGGCAATCATCTTGAAGAAGTCGAGTGTCTCCTGCTTGTTGGTTAGTTCAGACTGCACCAGTCGCTTCGAGATCGCAGCTCATGCACGTCCTCCTCCTGATCCATGAGTATCGCAAGAAGACCAAGTAAGAGCCGACGACAGCATTAATCTGATAAGTATCAATCCGAGCCCTTGTTGACGAGCCAACATGACCGTGGAAACAAGGCCCTCTAGTCCTGGTTAAACCGGGACTAACCAAATGGGACTATTGGCCCAGTCATTAGTCTCGATTTAGTCACTAGTCGGGGCAAATATTGTCCACGTGGCCGCCTCGGCACGCTCTGGGTGCACCCCATTAATCCTGGTTGGTGTTAAGGACCGGGACTAGTGATTTTCTGTCGCGGCAGCATTTTGTGTTTTTTCTCTGCTACAGCAGAGAATTCATTTTGTATTGTTTTATTTATTTATTTTTCATTTCAAAAAGTTTTTGAATATTTCTACGCCACCACATATCGTACCCGTTCGTGCGTATATAAGATAACTTATATTACGATACTGAGCATACAAATATATATAATTTTGATAGTTACATGGAGATCACAATTACCGGGACAAGAGCCCGTCTATTCGATTACATGGAGATCATTAGTGTCTATTCACACTAATTTTTTTACCATCGTGTACGATCTCTTCGAAAATAAATCCTGCTAACTCCTCTGCAATTCCTAGTACGTGTTGCTCTGGTAGAAGTTGATCCCGCATTCTCTCGAACTATATAATAAAAAGGAGATCAATATGAATATCAATCATGATAATAAAAAGTGACGGTAATAAAATGATGGTGTGAATGTATTGCTTACATCGACTCTATAATCTTTGTGCTCGATGGTAAACATGCAAATAAACTCCCAAACGTAGAATCCACATAGATTCGACCCCCGTGGCTGTCTCGCGCATTTTACGAGAATAGAATTCAATCAAAATAATAATCTAGCATCATTATTATATTCAAACTAGAAGTAAAGAGATGCGCGGACATATTATGTGCTACTTACCGAGACCTCCTTAAACGTCAGCTTCTGACTAAAGGTTTCCGTAACCTCACGCTTGAACCGGATCCAAATCCTGCCCGGCGAAGAAAATGAATGAATGAGTTATTCATTACCTGATATCTCAGAAAATCAACGAAAGATATCGATGTAGCGCGAAACTAACTTCTGGAGCTTGTCCTGCATGCTGCGAAAATCTTCCAGATTTCTCTTTGATGGGTCCATGACATCAACTATTCCCTTATCAAGTTGAATGTCTAGCAAAATCCGGTGAAAGCTGCAAACATTTATATATACATCAGTAACTCATCGGTTACTATTAGCATCGAGTAATAAAAAGTGAATGTGTACAACAGAGTAAGACCCTCGCTTGAAATTGTAAGGAAACAATATATGGTCACAGAAATTTTGCTCTATTAGAAATCTTAAAATGTTTTCCTCCATCTCCTCGGGTTTATCCCTTAGCGTGTTTATCTGTACTTTATCTGGGTCAATGAACCCAATATTATAGATTCTTCTTAATTTACATTCATGAATCTTCATTCTGCATAATAATAGAGTACAAAAGGATATAATGAGGATAATTACATGTAATGAACTGAACAACTAAAAACTGAACATGTAGACAATAAATTCAACAACTTACAGACAATAACAGCTAAGCATAGATTTGTCCAGGGTGTCGAGATGGTATATCCGGAACAGTTTTGAAAACTCAATATGGATCTCTTCGGGTCTGAAGTAGTACTCACGTGGGACTTTGGCTATGAGCATTTCTCTCCCCTGCTTTATGACCGTCGAGTACCATTGATGGAGATTCCGCATTTGTATTGGTAGTTCTTTCAGTATCTCTTTGCTGATGATACGTTGTAAACGTATCTATAATTTTTGATGCTCCATGCTTGTTTTGTATCAACTTTCTTATGTTTTGTCTACACTTTGAGGTATTTTTATACATTTTCTGGGACTAACCTATTAACAAGATGCCGCAGTGCCAGTTGCCTATTTTCTGCTATTTTTGGTTTCAGAAAAGTTAGTAAAAAAATATTTTCGGAATTGGACGGGACAAAAGCCAAATTCACCGGAGCGATCACGAAGTCCAGAGGAGATACGGAGGGGCGCCATAGGGTGGCCACACCCCCCTGGCGCGGGTCCACCCTAGGTCGCGCCAGGGCAGGGTTTGGGCCCCCTGGCCCTCAACCGACCTTGCCCCTTCGCCTATAAAAGCACCCCCATGCAGTAACTCTAAGTACCCGATCAAAATTCCACGAAACAGCCCGTAGCCGCCGCCATCTCCATCCCTAGATCGGGGGGTCCAATGCTCTTCCTGGCACCCTGCCGGAGGGGAGAGATCATCCCGGAGGCCTTCTTCATCACCATGCCTGCCTCCGGAGTGATGCGTGAGTAGTTCAACCTTGGACTATGTGTCCATAGCAGTAGCTAGATGGTTGGTTCTCCTCCTTTGTGCTATCATGCTTAGATATTGTGAGCCCCGTTCATGATCAAGATCATCTATTTGTAATCCTACATGTTGTGTTTGTTGGGATCCGATGGATATTGAGTACTATGTTCAAGATTAATTATTGATTCTATCATGTATGTGTTATTTGTGATCTTGCATACTCTCCATTGTTAGTAGATGCTTTGGCCAAGTAGATGCTTGCAACTCCAAGAGGGAGTATTTATGCTCGATAGTAGGTTCATGCCTCTAGCAATCTAGGGAAGTGACAGAAATCTCTAAGGTTATAGATGTGTTGTTGCTACTAGGGAGAAAACCACAATCCTTTGTCCAAGGGCAATTGCATTGTTTATTTTATACACTTTGATTAATGCAATTATCTGTTGCTTGCAACTTAATACTGTAAGGGGTCCTTTCCTTTATCATTTATATTCCGTCTACTATTACTGTTTACTTTCTGCAAGCAATTACTAGCTTCTACACTATACGTTTAATCCTTTGTTTTAAGCAAACTAGTGAGATTCACAACCTCATTGTAAGTTGGGGGAAAGTTCTGTGGTTGTGTTATGCAGGTTCCAAGTTGCTAGCAACACCTTAGAGTTGTTTCCTTACTCCTACTGGTTCGATAACCTTGGTTTTATAACTGAGGGAAACTTGCTGATGTGCTCATTATACCTTCCTCTTAGGGTTCCCAACGAGCTCTACATATCTGAGCCATCAGCTGACGAAATCCTCACCTTCGACATATCTATGGACTATAACAGCCTTGGGTAGAAGGTCGTCTTTGGAGCCTAATAGTTCAGCAATACTAACTTTCATATTGCCCGCCAACTCCGCAACTGCTTCCATATCTAGTGGATGAGGAACGTTTTCGGAAAACACCTTAAGGGGTGCGACCGTTTGTTTGGCATGTTGTCCAAGAAGGGGGACGTCTGATTTTTCACTGCTTGCTGTTTTGCTCCCGCTTGCACCTGTACTTTTGATTTTTTTTTCCGCTTGCACTTTTACTTGATTTGCTCTTCGTCACTTCTTTCTAAAGTGTGCGTAGATAGTCATCTGGCTGATGGTGCAACTCATATTGTGATTTTGTGTTCAGAAAATTAATTGCATACGCCTTTTGCTCTCGGTGTATACCGGAGCAGGCTCGGGTTTCTTCTTCTCAAAATGCACCACAACTTCGTCCTTTGCTATCTCTACATTTTCCACGTCAGTACGCTCATAAGGTCTGATGGGAATATTTTTATAAGGCACTAGGGTGTTTGCATGCCGCATGCATATCTTTTGAGGCTAACACACTAACCTAGCTATATTTCATTCTTTCCCCAGCCCCTGACCAGCCAACTCCGAAAAAATCACTGGTGCGTCTTGCAGGAAGACCGTGCCTTGCGTATTTTGACAACCGATGAAGAACACAACATTCTGGAATTTCAGATATATGCAGGAGATTCAGAACATGGAATATATGCTTGCACAGTAGACCTTTTCTAATTATTCTTCTGCAGCTGCACTTTATAGATTCATTTGGATTTTCCGGTGTGTATTCCACGGTGAACTGCCTTTTTCGGTTATTATGCCATGCGACGATAAAAAATTCTGACCCGCATCCCAGCTTCTTTTCAAGAGTCACTATGCCACCAACTTTCTTAAGATTATCCTTCAACATATAGAAGTTTGCCGGGGTGAACACGTGGGAAGCAGCTACCTCCAATTCCCTACATGTAGTTACGGACACCGGTAGAGTCTGTGAGGCCATGCAGTCATCTCGCGCCTCATTCTCACGGATGCGGTTAATGTTGGGGTTCGTGGGCAGAAAACAAAAAATTTCCTACGAACGAAACCCTAATGCCAGAATTTATCTACTAGTAAAACAATAATGGACGGGGATACGGTATTCATACCTTTGAATACCAAGCGCGGTTAACGTACCACGAGAAACATGGATGAAGAAGATGCCCTGACGCTAACCTCGAGGTCACGAAGTCCCGTGACTCCGACAACTCCTAGCACCGAAAGCACGATGCTACCAGAGGAAGTCACACACGAATGGTTCTTGACGACAACCCCCGCTTCTACCCGATCCAGCGGAGATTGCAGAAGTAGATCTATCGGCTCCGAATCCCGCAGCGCGATGGCGCTCCGCGGTGAAGAACTCCTGGCTCGTACAACCCTGACAAGGGGGCAGTGGTCGCAAGAGAGAAGAGATAGAAAACACAGCCCTTTTATTTATTTTCAGTGAAAATTGGTGTGTTTTAATCCTCCTATAGGCACCCCTTTATATAGGCGGAGCGAGGGTGTCCCTCCACCTTAGGGTTACCATGTGGGACTAAAAACAATAAGGAAAGGGGCAAATTCCGGCCAGCCAGCACGTGAATAAGAGATGTTTGACATCCTTGGGTCCATGCTGCCATGCTGGACAATCTGGAGCTACAGGCATATGGCGATCTGCCAAAATAGATTTACCCGGTATTACTCCATAGAAAGCTCTCCACGTGAAAAAATTTACTTTGGAAGGAACATTCAGATTCTAGAGATGTTCCCATACCGGATTAACCGAAGAAGAATCTTGGCCATCAGCTCTTCTAGTACGTGCTCCGAATTGGTGATTCCACTCCAAGTGATAGGTAGATCTTACCGAGAAAGAATAGCTCTTCGTGTAATTCCAAGTAACAAAGTCTTCGGTTAATTGAGCACTTAAAGGTATTCTCAAAATACATTCAGCATCAATCGCCATTAAGTTTTCTCTAATTATGGCTTCATCCCACTGTCCTCTCAGTGGACTAATAACTATGAAGTTAGAATGGTATATGTTCTATGAAGTATATACGTGAGCAATCTAACTTGTTTAAACTATATATGCAATTTTATAATGAAAACTAATTGGTGTTTTCTTATGATTTTACTCAGAACAAGTCAAAGACGGAAGCCTTAGTTCTTGAGGCCATCATGGAGAAGGCTGAGAGGTGGAAGTTAGTAGAATTTTTGTGAGTAGTTAACTTGCCTTTCTTATCTTGGCATTGTGGCCAATTATTTCAAGTGGATTCTTGTATTTGGTTATTCTCTTATCTATAAAAAAAATACTTGTTTTTGCGCGCGTTCTTGAAAAAAAAAAGCTACCAAATGTGTCAACCAAAATAATGGTCGACTATTTTGACTTGCAATTACAAGTTATTCCTAGGCTGTTATGGCAAAAAAAAATTATAAAAACAGAAGTAATTGGATGCACCGCGGGCAGCGGCACTGAGCAAACAAGCTATTAACATATTGTATGTCGGCCCCACTCTTGTAAGTAGACTATAGTAAAACTGGAAGATCCTCCAATTTTTTGGGCACCATGCACGTTCACAAGATCGTCCAAATGATTAACACTGAATAAATCCATGGTAGAGTGTCATCCAATAACCCTAGGAAAAAGGGGATTATAGCTTCCATGCGACGTCTTTACGTGGAATTGGAAGGAAAACGACATCGTTACAAAGAATAGCTCGCATGCGACACTTCTGAAGCGGCAAATAGCTCCCGTGCGACACTTCTACTTAACCCCACGAGACCGTCAACGAATTCGAATCAGCTGAGCACAGTAGGACCCACAGCCTCTCCACGTCACGGAGGAACTCACCTGATGTCCACCTTATATCGTGGGACCCACCCTGTGGTTGAAGAGAGCCGTTGGCCCGATCCGTTCCCGCACCCGAGCACTCCCGCCACCGTTCCAGCATCTCATCCCCTTCCGTTTTCTTCTCCGGCGAGCAATTGCGGCAACGCCGGCGAGGGATGTCGATCTCTGCTTCCTCCCACCGCTCATGGCCTCGGTATGATGCGGTGCCTATGAGGAGGTGCCCCGATTGCCCCCGTACCGCGCCTCTGAAGCGGCTTGTCACATCCACCGACAAGAACGGCAACATTGGCCGGGAATTTGTGAAGTGTGAGAGCAAGCCCGAACTGGGAAAGGTGAGATCTGAGTGTTCCGAGCGCCAATTTCTCGCTTTTCTTTCGAAACTAGAATGGGGGCCCTCGCAAATGCGAGGGCAATATCTAAAAGTATGCGGAAAAAATCCTCGATGTGTCTAATTATTTTTTCTAAACATCATCAATTTCCTTTTTCTAAATTAATGTTATGTTTCCACAAGAGAAGACAAAGGCACTATGTAAGAATAGAAAATCATTTAATATTATTCTCTTCAACATACTATATCCATGTTGGCAAGAAGATCGTAAAATATATGATTCCTTAGAAGTACAACAATGAACACAATTTACATAGAGCTCATAAGCTTTTGAAAAGGTATAATTTGGAAGTCTTTGTTTCTTTGGAAGTCATCATGTTTGTTTTAACCATTTTCTGACTTCCACCATTGTATTGGCTTCTACAAAGTGTTCTTTCTCTATGGTTAAACTATGTTTGTATTAGAAAACATGATCCAAAATATTTCTATGAAGTGCTTCATATAGAAATGTGTTAGGACAAGAAAGTACAAATTAGTTTAGATTTTATTGCATATTTGTTTATAAGGAATGAAGAAAAAAATGGAAAGAGAATATACAGTTCGTCTTAACCACAAACTTACTAAATTTGTATCATCTATTAACTATTGTGTAAAAAAGGTACATCACATATATTTCTTAAATAAGTTTCACTCTATGGAAAATATACAACATGAGGGAATTTTCTTATAAAAATGTATGTCGGCTGAAAGTATGCGACATGACCGACCATGCTCACCAAAGATTGGACCAGATAAGAAAATAGTAAACACCTATAGTGAAGCCACATAATTTCCAGCTATTGAGTTGCTTAATACAGAATTTTTCAGTCCAGATAAAAAAATTGAAAATACCAGCACAGACAACTTTCGAGATGATCAGCATAGCCATGAAAAGGCTCCATGTAGCTGATCAGTTAACGTGGAAAATGACAGATTTCTACATACGTCTTGCAGTTAGCAAGAGCAGATAAAAATTAGATCATGCTTTTTTGATCTTATTACTCCTGGTAACTGACGCCCTCCTCCATTGAGTTTGTGTGTATTCCTGGTTAGCCCTGACACTTGATTGTGTCCTAATCGCGTGCATAATGTGTTGACTCCCGGTTCATGCATAGCATGCTATTGCGTCGTTTTTCCAGATGCTTGAAGCCGGCGGCGGGCTTGTACCTGTAGGAAAAACTCGCGTGCTAGGCTTGGATGCAGCACATCGGCGATCTCAAGTATGCCATTGCTGCATCGCATCTCGGTGGTACTTCACCTCTTCCTCTTTTTTTCTTTTTTTTTTGGGGCAAACACACACCTCACGATTTCCGCCGGCACCGTTACTGGTCGATTCCGGCCCTTTGCGTTTTGAGCACTCATGAGCCCGGGTAGTTGTAGATCATAACAAATTTTGGGTGTTCTTTCTGGTCTAGGGCTGCCGTGAATATATGGACTCCTAACAGCCGACGTCTAGGAAAGCTGCCCACGCGAGGCTACGTGATAAGGACATATTTTGTACGTGTTAAGTCCGATGTTTTTTACGCGTTAACTTCAAATCTAAACCATCAAAATCAGAACATCAATGGTCAGTTTATTTTAGTTTATGTGGATCAACCTGGTGCCTCGAAAAACACCCTTATATTGCTTTTAGTATATAATAGATTTCATGCATTTCATCGAATTTGGGATTTAGGGTTCATTTCTGCGATTTCAGGAACTGCCAAAATGTGGGCATTTTGAGTGGCTTGATGAGTACATCGAGCGAATTGGGGTGGAGGTAGCATCCCGGGAGCTCGAAAACCCGTCCGTGGTGGAGCAATTGGGATGTGGCAACCCCATTTCTGCTGGTACTACGGTGGATGCGGAAGTGAAGGCCGAGCTGAAGAAGATGAACAAGCAGCTAAGGCAAATCATCGAATTGAAGAAGCAGGACAATCTGATGGCCAGTTTTTTTTATGTTTGTGTAATTTCTCTCGGATTAGTTTATCTCCTGATCGTTAGTCATTAGACAGCGCAGTCAGTGTTCGAGTGATGCTTTGTAATGGATGTAATGGTCTATGTCTTTGGCTTGAATAAAATGCAACACAAATTCGGGCTAATTTTGAGCTGCTCTGTTTTCGAAATCAGTGTTCCTTCAGTTTCGTTAGTTTCGTCAGTGTTTTTTTTATCAGTGTGCAGGGGGCGCCCGTGTGCAGGGGAGGGGAAGGGGTTGAAAAGTAAAAAAAACAATTGACGAGGATTAAAAAAGGTCAGGCCCAAATAAAACTTAGCCAGGCCAAAATGGACGTATCCAGGCCCAATAGTAACTATATGTTGATTGGGCAAAAAAAAAATGGTACTCGCGTTACAATCTAAATAGGGACGTGTGGATCTACAGATACTCGTGCTCAGGTCGCAATCTTTTTTTTTGCGAAAGTAAATATATAAATGAAGTCCAAGAGCATCCATTTAACTAACATAACTTGGGCGCTCCTTTAACTTATGTAAATATGTAAATGTCTTGTTTAAAAATATAACTTATGTAACTTGGGCGCATGCAACAAACTCGTTCGTTTTTACACACACAAGAAAAATCGGTGGGAGTAATCAGATGGGAGTAAGTTTGACTGAAGAAAGTTGTTTGACGTACACTTATTTAATGGGGCAGCGCTGTTGCACGCAAAATAGCTAGACTGCAACGCTAGGGGCAGCTGCATGCATGGTGCAGCCCGCCCCGCCCAGCGCCCTCGCATGCCACGCTCGGTCCAACTGCCACGTTGTACCTTATATTTATTACATTTTTCTTAGGCTGGTCATAGTGACATGCATACTACCTCTGTCCACAAATAAGTGTACGTTTGGTTTCAAAATTTGTCCACAAAAAGTCTAATAATATTTAGCAAATGGTCTCTTCAATTTATTTGCGGACGGAGGGAGTATGTGGGAGTAACTTAGTTGTGGTATCATGCATATGTTAATAGTCTAAGTTACTACTCCATAGTGCAAAATAACATAGATGTGGTATCATGCAAAGTCTCATTTATTACAATGAACCTCAGGGGAGTAAGTTTGACTGAAGAAAGTTGTTACACGTACACTTATTTAATGCGACGAAGGGAGTAGCTGCAGCGCTGTTGCACGTAAAATAGCTAGACTGCGACGCTAGGGGCAGCTGCATGCATGGTGCAGCCCGCCCCGCCCAGCGCCCTCGCAGGCCACGCTCGGTCCAACGGTCAATGGAGTGTGCCATGCTCGCATGCCACGCTGTTGCACGTAAAAACGATGAAGCCAATCAGATTCCAGAATCATACATCCCACGGATCGCCAAGAGCTAGCCACGAAATCCTTCTAAGAGACGTCAACCAATCAGGTTGCAGAACAAGCACTTCCACGGATCGCCCAGAGCCACCCGCGGAATCCTTCTAGAAGACGCGATCGGATGGCCACAATGTCGCGCTAGGGTTAGATCTACGTTCCTCATTCGGCCTTAGGGTTAGCTGGGTTTAGGATGCAGTCAACGGGTTTTCACAAGTTTGACCAGACATTCAAATATGCATAACTAATTCAAAAAAAACAAAAAAATACAAAACCTTCGCATGGTGTCATGTTATGTGACATAGTTGTGAGGAAAAATATCAAACTTGGTCTATTGATCATATTTCAAAAAAGTCTTCACAAAATGACCTATCTCCTTCGAGGTTTTCTGGCTTTCGGGTCAAATGACTAATGATATGGCTAGAATCAAGGCATAGTTTGTGATAATTTGCCCATATTTGGCATGCATATCTATAATGGGATTACTAACAATGTTGTAGCACAAAGTTTTCCTTTTCGACGCACAGAAAATTCATTTTCTATTTTCTGAGTGCCGAAAGAGGGGGGAATTTGTGAAGCAACCACCAAATTGAAGTTTCAAAATGGTAACATCCTATTTTTCAAAAATACTAGACCACCTAGCATGTAAAATTTCCCAACTTGAGTATCTCAAACCTTTTATTCCATCCCTGGTGAAAAAGACAAATCCTGCCGAATCGGTTGGAAGTGGGTAAGATATGAACTACAGGTACATGATTTCATGCTGATGATTTTTTGTAAAAATCATTTTTAGGTTCACAACATGCTATTTCATCAGAGATCCAATGCTAGTTTTGTGAGCCTCAACCCCTAGCTAAGAATATTTATGAAAACCCTTCAAGTTTGACGAGACATTCAAATATGCATAACTAATTCAAAAAAAATCAAAAAAATACAAAACCTTCGCATGGTGTCATGTTATGTGACATAGTTCTGAGGAAAAATATTAAACTTGGTTTTAGAAATGGTCGAAAAAACTTGCTTAGAAATGGGGTGGTTTACCCTAGCTTTGGAGCCCATTTCTACCCCATTTTGGATGAGGATGAGTTGTACTTCACAAAAGGGATCAGGGTGAGGATGAGTTGTATTGTACATATGAGAAAAACGTTGGAAGCTCATACAAACATAGAAAAGTGACATAGCTACATTCGTTGAAATTCAAATTTACCATCATATTTGAATTTTGTCCAAATTATCAACAAGTGACAAATTATTATAATAACAAATGTTTACAACAACAAGTGCCAAATTATTACAATAACAAATGTTTACAACAAGTGCCAAATTCAAAGTCTATTTCTTTTGACTCTTCTTACCCCTCGTTTTCTTCTCCTTCACAAGTTTCACACCACACAACAGGTTTATGCTCTTCTTTTTCTTACCATTACCATCTGGCCTTCCCACAGCACGTCCAAGAGTCTCCTTCACCTCCTGCACCTCCTCAACAACCTCATGATCATGATCCAGAGCCTCATCAACATGGTCACTTTGCACCAGAGCCTCAACAACATGGTCAGTTTGCACCAGAGCCTCAACAACAGGCTCATTTTGCACCAGATTCTCAACAACAGGCTCATTTTGCACTAGAGCCTCAACAATAGGCTCATTTTGCCTCTCATTTTGCACCAGAGCTTCCAAATCAGAAACAGGCTCATTTTGCACTAAAGCCTCAACAGTTTGCACATCATCCTCCAAAACAAGTTCAGATTGCACCTCAGCAGCACCAAACATGATATGGTTAGTTCTCTTCTTTCTTTGGCCATTGATTCTTGCCCTTTTCACTGGCCAGCATTCGTCAACAACAATAGGTGGGCCTTTTTCTCCACGCTTCCTCCTGAAAACAAGCAAGTTAGCTGGGTGAGAAAATCATCAACAAGAAATGGGATATATTTTGGATGAACATACTTTGACTTTTCAGCAGTGTATCTGCACTTGGTAGAGCCAGCTCGGAGTCCAAGTTCTTCACAGAGTTTGCATCTATTCTTGTTACCTTTTGGGGCCCTTTTTGGCTTGGCATCTTTCTTTTCATCTTTCTTTCCCTTCTTGCTGCTCCCACCTTTCTCAAACCAAGCCTTGAATCTACTCTGCTTGGGCCTGCCAGCCTTTCTTTTCATCAAAGGAGGACACAAGGAGAACTGAATGTCCACTTCAGGCCACTAAGACTGATCTATAAGTGCTGGAATTGGTGTTCCATATGCAGCCTTGAATTTTGCTACAGAATAATACTCATGCAAATATGGGTGCATATTTAGCTTGTGTTTGGAGGCCAAGAAAAGTATGGCATGCTCACAAGGCTTCCTAGTGTGTTGCCACTCAAGGCATGTGCATTCATGCAATTGAGTGTCAACAACATGCCTCCTGCCAGCCTTTTGTATCTCGACTTCAGCACCCCACAATGAGGATTTCTCAACACGCAAATGTGCAAGATTTCGCTCCTTGACCACCACGCACAACATCAGGAAGCTTATCTCCTTGAAGAACATCACCAAGCCTTCTTATCAATTCCCACAACCTCATGATCATGATCCTAATCTGGTCAGCCATGTCATGGACAGGCAAGTCTTTTAACTCCTTCACTTTGTTGTTGAAACTTTCTGCCAAATTATTGTTGATATGATCACATTTGATGGCAGTGTTAAAACCAGACCTGTACCATAAAAGAGAATGGTAGGTTTCCAACCATGTACAAAACTTGACCCTATCCTCCTCAGAGCATGCCGCCTTAATCATCTCAAGGTGATATGAATGTGTCCGCTCGGTGTAAGATCTTGTCAGCCACATGCGTCCAAAATCATCTCCTCTGAATTTTTTGATCAAATTCATCCACATATGGTCAAGCACTCCTCTGCTCAGCATGAGGGAAAACAATCTTCACCGCATTTTCTAAACCTTTACATGCATCTGTGCACCGCCAATGGAGAGATCGCCCTATGCATCTTTTCAACTACATCATGAACCATGTCCATGATGCCTCATCTCGATGAAACATGCCAATAGCTACAGGGAACATCCAATTGTGTCCATCTAAAGCATTGCATGTTGCTAGTTGACCATTCCATTTTCCAGTCAAGAAAGATGAGTCTATACTCAAATATGGACGGCACCCTGCTTTGAAGCCATCGATGCAAGGCTTTAAAGCCATGAAGAATTTAGATAAGAAGACTTTCCCATCAGCTGTTACCTCAGTATCTATCTCCACAACACTGTCAGGTGACCTCTTCTCTACTTCTGCTTTGAAGTTATAAAGCATTCGAAAGGTATTTGCCCAATCACCATATAGCTCTTTCATTGCCCTTTGCTTTGCCTTCCACACTTTAGTATAATTCAACTTAATGGGGTACTGCTTTTCCAAGTCTATTTTCAGTCTCTTTGTAGTGCTCTTTGGTGTTGCGGCTAAAATGGGCTTGATCTTTTCTGCAACCCATAATTGTGATGTCATCTTTGTAACTGTTTGAGAACTTGTAATGCAAGTATGAGGTTTTGGAATTTGATTCACTCTTATTGTCCTTCCATCAGGTTGGTGTCTAGCAGATATATACCACTTGCAAGGCTTGACACCACCATCATAACCTATGCATTTTGCATAGAACTTCTTTTTATCAGTCCACATAGTCTTGGTAGCAAACTCACGTTTGACTGCATATGTCCTGAAACACATCCTGAATTCATCCATGCTTGGAAACAATCTCCCAACTTCAATAACTGGGTCCTCTTTGTCATAAACTGTTACTAGCTCATCATCATGTGCATCATCTATATGAACTGCAGCATTTTCCAATAACTCTAGATCTATATCTGTCTCTTCATCTCTTAAATGGTTGTCACCATCATTTGCAGCTTCATCCCTCTTCTTCTCCTTGTCTCTGTCATCTATAGGAATGCCAAAAAGCTTTGCCATTGCAATGTCATCTATTGGTGCAATGACCAAATCAGTCCGGTCATGTATCTCAACTGAATTCCAATCAACAGTTACAATCCTTTGTGCATTACCATCTGCAGCCTCCCCTTGTGCATTAGCATCATCCTCCACTGTTAACACTTCCAACTCAGTAAGTATAGGCATTACTTGCCTTTGTGCAACCCAATCATCCTCGACCATCTGAGCAGCCAGCTTTGAGGCCACATATCCAACCCTCGAATCAGGTTCTAGATCAATGAGCTGTGCTAAAAACAGAACAGTTTTGCTTGTCCAACCGTTTCGCTCATCGATTTCATCAACTATATGTTCACCTGTCTCAACCCTAACATAGTCACATTTGTAATCATCAAATCGTAACAAAAAAACTTCTTGCTCTGGCCCCCAAACCACACTATCCCCAATTTTTTCCACCATTTTCCTCACCGCCTCATCTCCCATGTTTATTAGCTCTTGGGGATCAACATGTTCTAATTCCACCTCCCATTTAACAACGGTGTCTCTCTCAACGAGCTGCGTGCTGCCATCAACTAAAACAGCCCTAGAGGGAAATAAATTGATGCGAAATTCGAAGGTTTGGCGTGCAACATCGTCTCCCCTGTTTTTGGCGGGCACTGTGAGCTAGCGGAAGCGAACAAAGAGCCCAACCTTAGAGAAATTAAGTGCAGAGATACGGGATATACCGATTAGAAGTCCCTTCTCCATGCTCCATCTCGTTCCCTCTCGCCCCGTTCAGCACACCCTCGCCTCCACAATCTAGCATCAATGGACACACTCAGATCTCGAATTGAGAAGAATGGGAGAGGAATTAGCTTTCAAATGGCACTTACCACCTTCGCCGTCGAACGAAAGCGCCGCCACCTAAATTAATTGCCGTGCCGCCGCCGGCGCCGAGAACGATGGGTGAGGTCCGCCGCCGCCGTCGGGGAAGCTACAGTCAGTGTGACGCGCGCTCTCGGTCGGAAGCGGTTGGTTTGACTGGCTGTCCCAACCGACCGGTTTGGCTTAACCCTAATCTTGGAACAAAGTTAAATGTGTCCTTAACGACCGTTTTATGGCCCGTGTGGCACTGGGCTATTAGCTGCCTCACAAGCGTCGCATGCGAGCTATTCTTTTCAACGATGTCGTGTTCCTTCCAATTCCATATAAAGACGTCACATAGGAGCTATAAGCCCAGGAAAAAGGCAGCATACCAGCAGACTGGAGGCACACGCAAAAGTACAGTTCATGCTTGCAGAACACTAGTGAGTATCAGCAAAAAAAAGGCATGGCGAGCATTTAGGCAGTTTCATTTGAAATGACAGACGGACTTGGCTTCAGGTGATTACACTTTGCTCAATTCTTTGGAAGCTTTAGTGTCTTGATCAGGGCACACTTTGCCCGCAAGGCATCGTCGTCCATGTCGACATTGAAGCAGTGGCGTATGTCGAGGGATTCCAAGTTGGGGCAGCTGTCAAGGATGGCGATCAATCCTTTGTTCGTGACGCCATTGCCAAACATCTCAAGGGAGCGCAGCTCAGTCATGGTAGCTATGCCTAGGGCTTCCGCATCCTTGCGATACCCTCTACCTCGTAAATTGTAGAGGCCATGATGAGTAAGTTTAAGGCGCTTCAGTTGCTGGCATGATCTCCCAACTGTATTGAACACTCTCATCCCATAGACATCTGTACTAAGAGAAAGCTCCAGCTCCTCAAGCTGAGGGAACTTCTTTATTGCTTTTATGAATCCTTTTGTGGACACGTAGTAACACTTGATCAGGCGAAGACTTTTCAGAGATGGAGCCCTGCAGTCACAGTGCTCATATGTTATTAATACAGTAGTAACAAATAAATCTGCCACTAAAAAATGCAGAAAAAACGCTCTTTTGGAAAATAACCAACTAGCATCCATGCATTATTCTTTCTGTATCATCATGTAAGTGAAATTACAGTCCCTTAACAGAAGACTTCCAGGTGGATATAATGAGGATGAAATGGTGAGGACAAAACGCTAGTACTTTCACGTACGCAAACAAGAAACACAAAACAGTACTGGACTCAAAATTGCCACACGTACGTGTCGTCCGTGATTTTTCGTTCTTTATTAATTTATATGCCTGATGATACATCTTTTACTATATAGCAGCGTAGGTACGGCTGGCCAAGTAGAAGTAGAATCTAATTCCTAAACTACTCAGACTAATATATACGACAGAGCAAACGGAACTCTAGCAATGGGGTGGGGGTGGGGGTGGGAACCAGGGGCGGCAGCGGCGGAGCTTGCTTAAAAAAGATGGGCGGGCCAATAGGCTAAAAGAGGTTAAAATCGGTCGTTAGTGAGCTGAATTCAGAGTTACATAGGCGAAAAATCTCCAAGACTGGGCGGGCCATAGCCCAGTTTTGCCACAAGGAAGCTCCGCCACCGAAGGGCGGAGCAAGGATTTAGACATAGGGGCGTGAAGAAGATAAAGATTGTCGAAAGAGAAGAAAATTGTTCTAATGACACGCAGGTATACATATGCTAGTACAACCTTTAGTTCTGAATCAACCGTATGAATCGTTATTTATAATAGAACCAGAAGTACCAATTGATATGGAGTAGATTGTAATATGCCTTCACTCTTTCAGACTTTCTAGACAAGAGACTCGAGCACATGTACCTTAGATTTAAGCCTAAATATGAGCCGACTACGCGAGGCATCCGATGGCAAGACATGTGTCGCCACGATGATACAACGAGTTAGCAAAGGGCCTGAGCGGAAACCGTCGGCAACGAATTAGCTTAGTCATGGATATTTAATTAACTTTTTTTCCTAAAACTGGTACTAATTCATGAAGAAAACAAAAAAAAATGTGTCTAGTTAAATAAACAGAAAATCATATGTGAATCACCTTAGATTTGCTAATTAAAACTGCCTAATTAAATGAAGAGAGAATCATCTACGGAACACGTTTGTCTCTTGAAGAATCGAAAACTAGAACATGAGAAACCTTGAAAGGATAGGGGGCGTTGTGCAAAATGTGATTAGACTTGAAGAATGAGGTGGAAGGGGTATTTTGCAAAACTGTTAACACGAATCTCCAACAAACGAACGATAGAGATGATGCCGGGATCCAACTTACGGGAGGTATTGCATTGTCCCATGTCCTACATGCTTTTTTGTTCTTTATTTATGTCTCATGATACATCATTTACTATACAAATGCATATAGGTACGGCTGATCTAGTAGAAACTGATCCCTAAGACTAATATGCGTATACGACGGAGCACACGGAACGCTAGCAGAATACTACTAGCAGATTGGTCGATGAATCTATTCATTACTTTGCAAGCCTAAACATAATGATTGTGAAGACTGAATACTCAAAGCTAACTTCTATGCAGATTGAGTGCATGCATGTTATACAAAAAGAAAATTTTCCAAGAGGTATGTCGTCCTCAATAGTAATCATGTGTGGAATAGGAGCTTAATTAGTATTGGTATTCTAATAGTAGTATTCTTTTGAAAATCCTTTAAATCCAAAAAAAAAAACCTCAAAGTTACTGATAATAAATAAGTAAAAATAAAATCCTAATAGAGCTATATTTTCTCGCAAAAAAAAAGTAAAAAGAAAATCCTTTAATAAATCCATCCAAAAAAGAACCCCCCAGGCAACGAACCCGAATTAAACCATTCAGCATGAACCGGCCAAATTAAGTACTACTCAATAAAATAAAAATAGAAGGTGTGTGTGGGGGGAGGTCAATTCTCACTGTGTGCCGAGGTAGAGCAGGAAGTCGGCGGCGGCGGCGCACTCACCGAAGAAGGCCTCGCACAGCCCCATGCTGCGGAGGACGGCCTCCCGCGCCATGCCGAGGAGGTCTGCCTCGTAGTGGCGGAGTCCGGAGTGGACTTGCATGTAGATGCGGCGCCAGAGGTGGGGCTCGTCGCGCGCGGCGCGGCGCCAGAAGCGGCACACCTGGCCGGCCCCCATCAGGATCTCGGTGTGGTCGAGCGAGCTTGTGGAAGATGGAACAGATCACGTCCAGCGGCAGCTCCGACCAGTCCCTCGTCCGAGCGAGCTTGTGAAAAAATTGCTTCAGATGTTGTTTAATTATGGGGAATCGCTAGTTCTCAGCATAGCGTTAAGAGCAATTCCAACATTACAGCCGGCAAGCCGGCTATAAGACCATCTATAGTCAGCTTATAGTCTAGTAGTACAATAGTTACCTTTAAAGTTTTGATACTTTATATGGCAATGGTTCACTCACATACTCACATAGTGCCTAGCAACACCCGCAAGAGCTGGCTATTGCATGAGGGCCCACATCTTTTCTCTCACCTCTTCTTTCTCATCCAACTAAGCAAAACAATAATAATTTATATCTCAAAGTTCGTGTTTATAGTTGACTGGACGCAGGTTGGTCTGTGCATTTCGCTTGCGCGTGCCATAGTGTGTCGGCCCGTTGTGTTGGGGTTTTTTTTTCCGTGGGGTGCTATTTGCTACATTCGTTTTTTGGGCGTTGTTGTGGGTTTTGAATTTTGGCCGGGATTTTCGAAATCCAACCATTTTGGCCGGGACCGATATAAGAATTACCGAACATAACTTGCTAAATTTTAGGAAATTTTTGTTAAATTATCTAATGTATTTTAAATTTGGTTGAATTTTGTTTGAAAATCCAAATTTTGGTACATTATTTGTCAAATTTTGTTCCAAAGTTTAAATTTTCGTTTTTGCATTTTATCCGAGATTTGAGCAAAATTCACCAAGCTCGTGTCTAGTCAAAATCAAAACCGGAATCCAAAACCTTGCTGCCATGCCTATGTACTGCACCAAAGAGGCGCAAGTTCACTGGCAGAGAAAGAGAGTGGCAGTTCTGAAGAGAGATAGAAATAGATAGAGAGATAGAGTGAAATATAGAGAGAGAGAGACTGGAAACCAACAAGAGCCGTGGAGGCGGCCGGATGGAGCGTCATTCTCTGTATTTTTGCAGTTTCCATCCTTGGTTTTGCTACCCAGCTCATCTTGTCGTTGTTTCTCATATCGTCTTCAGGCCACGTGAGAATAGAGGGGCCTGATGGCTCAGTCGATGCGGAGCCTGTTGGGAACCCGAAGAGCAAGGTGTGAAGCAGCACAGCAGCAAGTCTTCTCTTAGTAAGAAACCGAGGTTATCGAACCAGTAGGAGGAAGGAAACGTCACACAGGTGTTGCAAGCAACATGGAAATCTGTACAACACAAACTCAAGACTTTGCTCCAACTAACAGTGAGGTTGTCAATCTCACTGGTTGCTGTAATAAAGGATTAACTGTATGGTGTGGAAGGTAATAGTGGTTTGCAGCAAGTAAACAGTAACAGTGGAAGATGTATCAATGGTAAAGATTGGACCAGGGTCCATAGTTCACTAGAGGTGCTCTCCTTAGATAAACAACATGGCATGAAGGGTAAACAAATTACAGCAGGGCAATTGACAGGAACTGCGCAAGGCATAACAATGCAATACTAGACAAAAAGATCCTATGAGATTCGATTGGGCAATACAACAAGATACATAGAACGCCATCCAACTGCAACTATGACTAGAAGTCCACCTTCATATTATCATCTGAACCCCCTCCAGTATTAAGTTGCAAGCAACGGACAACTGCTTTAAGCAAAGTGTGTAAGGTAAACAGTCCACATGTTCTATGAACAAGAGACCGTTGTTTTATCCCTAGTAGCAACATCACATCTACAACCGAAGAGATTATTGTCACTTTCCTTGGAAACTAGAGGCATGAACCCACTATCGAGCATAAATACCCCTCTCGGAGTCACTAGCAACTACTTGGCCAAGATAACCACTAGCAACGGAGAGCGTGCAAGATCACAAACAACACAGACATGATAGAATCATAAAGATAAAACTATTAATCAAACCAACATAATAATCTCAATATCCATCGGATCCCCGCAAACACAACATGCATGATTACAAATAGATTATATCTTGATCATGAACAGAGCTCACAAGATCTATACATAAAAGCACAAAGGAGGAGATACAACCATCTAGCTACTACATGGACCCATAGTCCAAGGTGGAACTACTCACGAATCATACCGGAGAGAAGGCCTTCGGGATGATCGCCCCTTCGGCAGGGTGCCGGGAAGAGCTTTAGATCCCCCCTCCCTGATCTAGGGACGATGGTGGCGGTGGCTATAGACAGTTTCGTGGATTTCTGATCGGGTCCTCAGAGTTTCTGCATCGGGGGCTTGTTATAGGCGAAGGGGAGACCGAGGCGTCCGCCAAGGCAGCCAAACCCTAGCCAGGCGCGGGCTAGGGCCCACCCACGCCTGGGGGGGGGTCTGGCCCCTCTGGCCGGCCCCTCTGGCTCTCCTCTGGACTTCTTGTTCCCCATAGAAAGTTATTGACTTTGTTCTTTGTCTCGTCCTATTCCGAGAATATTTCTTTACTAACTTTTCTAAAACCAAAAACAGCAGAAAACAGGCACCTGGCACTGTTGCAACTTGTTAATTGGTTAGTACCAGAAAACATGTAAAAAGCACCTCAAAGTGTAGACAAGTAAAGCAAAGTAGATACTAAACAAGCATGGATCATCAAAAATTATAGATACGTTTCCAACGTATCAACATCCCCAAGCTTAAATCATGCTCGTCCTCGAGTAGGTAAGTGATAAACAGAATAATTTTTGAGGTGACATGCACCCTCACAATAAAGATCCAACCATTTGCAAGCATTGAAAGCTGGGATCAAAGAACTCTAAACATGTGCATGAAAGAATGAAGTTCTAACAGTAGGACATAGTAACTATGCATGCAACATGGCAAACTACAAACAAAGATCATGAATAACATGCATTTGAAAAATGTTTGTTTGTTTCACATACAGAAAACATAGCATAGTGGCAATCAGCTTGTCCCTCATAGAGTAGAAATATAGATGCATAGGACACCTTCAAAGTTCACAAGAGTGACTAGAAACAAATAGCACAAGAACAAGTAATAACACAATATGCATCAATTAATAAGCTTTGGAACACATACGTAATGACAACTATGCTCTCTTAATGGTGCCTAAAGGTAGAAGGTGGAGACTTAATAATGGTGGAAGAAAGGCCTTTTTGTAAAGGAAGCAGGGATTACAAGTTTCAAAAAGAGCTTCCAAAAATTATGGTACTTATTAGCTTTCAGCCCTCATTGCCCCTATCATAAGCATCTTGAAGTGGTTAAGGTTAAAGTGGCAATGCTGGAGTATATGTTTGACAAAGTATAAGTTGGCAATCTCAAGTCCCTTGAATATGAGGGCTACACCTCATGGATACTCAACTTAGGGCCGAGGCAAGATCTTGTATTTGTAAGTATTTGCATATCATTGAGAACCGCCAACGGGGTACCCCTTGCACATGGTACAGGAGCTTTCCCATAACCAAAATGACAAGGCAAGCAGACAATGAGCATCTCAGCAATCTTTTTATTTACCATATGCATAGCTTTTTATTGAGGATGCTTCATAGATAGCTCACTATGGTTATGCTGCAAGTTTCCACCATGATTAGGCTAGCGGCCCAGGCGTTTCTCTAACACAGAATACAAACTCCATGGACTTACAAGTTCCCACTTCATTTCGCACTGGTAACATCCATAGACAAAAGATCATGATGTCAACGGAGAACATAGAGTACAAGTGAAATGTTGAAAACGTTCCCCGTGACAGCACAGTTCTGCTAATTCCAACTTATAAGTGCAATCATATACAACAAAGTTGTCTCAATGGTTCAAGTTTATTAGGGGCAAAGAATAAAGTGTGCCATCAAGTTCATGAGGGCTTTAATCACTAAGTTTTCACATAACAAAATAGTTTTTAATTGGAAGATAGTTAAAACAAGAATATACTTGGAATGGTGTAACACACCATGCATAGGAGTTTATAGTGGACATTTTGGAAAAACTTGGTTTCTTGGGAGTTGGAAGCATGAGTAGAACTAACTTATACAAGTGGAGGCTAGCAAAAGACTGGGAGCAACCAACTAAGAGAGCAATAATGGTCATAATCATGCAATGCAACAAAGCAAACTAATCAAAGCAAAGAGTGGTATTACAAGTCAAGGACTAAATGATCATAGAGGATAATGGTGACTTGTAATAGTCATAACATGGTGTAAGCATGTGCCAAGTCAACCCAAGCAAAACATCAAAGGAGAATACCACAATACTATGCTTTTGCATGCTAAAACAACGCATAATTTCTTAAAGGCACACTAAGCAATCCCAATTGTTTGGAACAAGACATGCTACAGCAATAATCACTAAGCATAATGCTAAAACAACACCTAGCATGTCATGCTAAAGTCTAAGTCACAGTCAATGCAAGCTCCTCTTGCACTTCAAGCAAGAACTTACTACTCCTTTCCAAACACCAAGCAAACTTATTTGCAAAACAACACAGCGAGAACGGGGGTCCAAACTACTAAAGCAAACTAAACAAACTAAGCAAAGCAAACAAAAACTAAGACGCTCCAAGAACAACACAACTGTGCATGAAACAATAAAAGTGAAGTGTCTAGACAGACCTGAGCTTTTTATTGATGAAGAAGGGGATGCCTTGGGCATCCCCAAGCTTTGACGCTTGTACTTCTTGAATATTTATTGGGGTGACACTATGGTGGCATCCCCAAGCTTGAGCTTTTGTCCATTCTTCATCTCATTGCATCATTCTCTCTCTACACCTGAAATTTGTCCTTCATACAAAACTTCACACAAATCTTCATTAGCAACATTAGTGTATTGAAAAGATATTAGACCACTGGCAAAGCTTGGAACAACAAGGATTTTCACTAAAAACACAAGCTACTATATTAACTCCTTCAAAGAAACTCAATTTACCTGAAGAGAGCTCAAAAAGGAATCAATAAGAAGCAAATGCAAATAATGGGAGAAATCTGTCAAAACAGACCAGCAGGTAGAAACCGATTTTTTCAAAAATCTTCTGTTACTCAAATCAAAATGTTTTGAACTAACGAAATTTATATAACATACTGGGGGTTTTATTGGTAAATTTTGATCTCAATACGAGATACAGAACCTCCTCACGAATTTTTATGGTGGAGGATAGAAATCTGTTTCGGGACAGCAACTCCCCAAATCTTACTTCCCTCTCATTAGAGGTCATTCTTGGTACAAAAAGCAAACAAAAAGGATAAGGAGAGGTTATTATAGAAGTAATAACTTCCAAGACTCAAGGAAACTCTTGGATTATCTTCCAACAAGTACTTTTCTTTAACGCATTTAAGTTAGGCACAAGAAGCAAGAAGAATCAAGTATTTTCAAATGAAGAAACATTAACATCCATACTTGCAAAATCTTCAATTATAAAAGGTATCTCATCCAAATGGTTTTTGGAGGATTCTTTCTCATCTCTCTTTGTTCTACTACCTTCATCAAAAATATTTTCAGGGGCAATCCAATCAAAGTTCTTTTCAAAGGCTTCATGTATTCCAACAAGCTTAAAGGGTATGGGCATATTGAATTCCTTTCTAGGCTTAGTTTTATCATAAATACCCACAATATCTACACTTGAACCAAGCATGTTGAAATGTTCGAAAACTTTTTTGCCTTCCCTAGCAACATCATGAAATTCTTTTGATAAAGTTTCAAGGATGAATTCCCTTTTTTCAACATTCTTTTCTTCTTTTAGTTTTAGGAATAAGAATTGTATGAAGGGGTTAAGGCTAACAAACCTAGCCTCCAACATATAAACTAAAGAAGCTGCAGCAATCTCATAATTAGTAGCAAGTTCAGTTATAGATTTACCAATATCCTCATGCTTACTAACATAATTAAAGAATTCTTTAATATTATCTTTCCCAATTATGGAGCCACTTCCTATTGCAAGATTTTTCAGAGCGAACTGGGGGAGCAACATGGTGGGATAGAGCAAGGTGGCAACTAGAGAAGGAACTGTTTTTTTGTGTGTTTTTGAATAAGGCAAGCAAACCAAGCTAGACTATTTTTTTTGGGTTTTTTTAAAAGAGGCAAACAAAACCAAGCAAAAGAAACAAAGCAAACTAAAAACAAAGTAAAGATAAAGGAAGTGAAGGACTCCCCTTGTGAAGACGTCCTTGGCCTCCCCGGCGACGGCGCCAGAAATCTTTGATGCTGCACTCAACAGGGAGGAAGAGGTTGATGTAGGAGTGCTTTGTTGGGAAACCCAAGAGCAAGGTGTGATGGAGCACAACAGCAAGTTTCCCTTAGTAGAGACCGAGGTTATCGAACCAGAAGGAGGAAGGAAACGTCTCAAAGGTGTTGCAAGCAACGTGGAGACCTGCACAACACAAACTCAAGACCTTATCCCAAAGAATCAGTGAGGTTGTCAAGCTCACCGGTTTGTTGTAACAAAGGATTAAACGTATGGTGTGAAAGGTAATGGTTTGCAGCAAGTAAACAAGTAACAATGAAGGATGTATTGATGGTAAAGATTGGACCGGGGTCCATATTTCACTAGAGGTGCTCTCCTCAGATAAACAACATGGCATAAAGGGTAAACAAATTACAGCAGGGCAATTGACAGGAACTGAGCAAGACATAACAATACAATTACAAGCCAGAAAGATTATATGAGGTTGATTGGGAAATACAACAAGATACATAGACCGTTATCCAACTGCATCTATGACTAGAAGTCCACCTTCAGGTTATCATCCGAACCCCTCCAAGATAAGTTACAAGCAATGCATTTAAGCAAAGTGTGTAAGGTAAACAGTCCACATGTTCCATGAACAAGAGACCGTTGTTTTCTCCCTAGTAGCAACAGCACATCTACAACCGAATAGATTATTGTCACTTCCCTTGGAAACTAGAGACATGAACCCACTATCGAGTATAAATACTCCCTCTTGGAGTCACTAGCAACTACTTGGCCAAGATAACCACTAGCAACGGAGAGCATGCAAGATCACAAACAACACAGACATGATAGAATCATAAAGATAAAATCATTAATCAAACCAACATAATAATCTCAATATCCATTGGATCCCCGCAAACACGACATGCATGATTACAAATAGATTAGATCTTGATCATGAGCGGAGCTCACAAGATCTATACATGAAAGCACAAAGGAGGAGATACAACCATTTAGCTACTACATAGACCCATAGTCCAAGGTGGAACTACTCACGAATCATACCGGAGAGAAGGCCTCCGGGATTATCTCCCCTCCGTCAGGGTGCCGGGAAGAGCTTCAGATCCCCCTGATCTAGGGACGATGGTGGCGGCAGCTACAGACGGTTTCGTGGATTTCTGAACGGGTCCTCAGAGTGTCTGCATCAGGGGCTTCTTATAGGCAAAGGGGGAGACCTAGGCGGCCGCCAGGGCGGCCAAACCCTAGCCAGGTGCGGGCTAGGGCCCATCCGCGCCTGGGGGGTATGGCCCCTCTGGCCGGCCCCTCGGGCTCTCCTCTGGACTTCTTGTTCCCCATAGAAAGTTATTGACTTTGTCCTTTGTCCCGTCCAATTCCGAGAATATTTCTTTACTAACTTTTCTGAAACCAAAAACAATGTAAAAAAGCATCCGGCAACCAATCGCACTTTTTAATAGGTTAGTACCAGAAAACATGTAAAAAAGCACCTCAAAGTGTAGACAAGTAAAGAAAAGTAGATACTAAACAAGCATGGAGCATAAAAAATTATAGATACGTTTCCAACGTATCAATGCACTAGTTAATGTCTAGCTATATAGTACTTCCTAGTTAAGTAAAGTCATGTTAATTTCATTATATGTTCAACGTATACCCAACATACATGTTCTAAGCAAAAACCACGAATCCACCTAGAGCATGCTTTAAAATGAGATTGGTGTTGATACATTTATTGTCATATTCGATATGTAACTGCTACATCTGTTTATTTTTTCTAGCCGATCTACGCTATTTTTACAAGATATTGCTTTTTTCCAAGTGACAGCCATTACCACATTTTCCTTTCTTTTATAGGATCTCCAGGAGAAGGTGGAAGAAGCAAAAGCTTTATAGTCAGCAAAGAGTTGATGCTAGTTGTATCTTCTTGGGATTGCGGGTAGTTGTATGTTTGTGGGTGATTTGGACTATGGAATGGTTGTAGTATTCCTGGGTTTTGCTAATTATGTCTGATTGTATAGCATTATCTACACTATACTTTTGTAGCTATTTGGTATCCTTGCGTTATGTTTGACTGTAATATATTGAATGTGATATGGATCATGCGTATCGAAATATTGATTATTTAATGCCTATGCTTTAGAAATGATCCAAATGTCAGTTAGGCTCTAAAAAGTCCACGACCCAAAAAATAGTGGACTAGAGCAGCGAGCAATACCATAAAAATGGTCGGAAAAAAATTAACTAGAAGCTAATATTGGTCGTGGCCCAAGCAGCAAACGAGAATTGCAAGAAGAAATTAATGGACTAAATTTTGGGCTTGGCCCGTGTAAACTATTAAAATGGACCAGGCTGATTTTATGCCATGTCGGATCAGCCACGTAGGATATGACTTGGTCAGGCTAGATGATCCATGACGATATTGGATCGTCATAGACGTTATGATGTTACAATATTGTTATAAACGATTATGTCGATTTTACCAAAAATATCGTTATAGTTCATTTGGGACGCCCAGCTTTCGACGATCTCAAAATCGTCATAGAATTATCCTAAACGGACTACTACGACAATTCTGTGATAAAAATGGAGGGTCATATATAGCCAGATTCCTTGTAGTGTGTCGTCAAACATTCTCGAACTGCGGGAATGAAGATTCTTACCTAGGGGCTGAGCCTCGCTAAACTTGCATTGGATCTCTAAAGAAACATTATTTTGTGAGTCTAAAACTGATTTTTCCAAAAATTTATGAGTATTAGATCATGTACCTATAGTTTAAACCGGACCCACTTCCTGCCGATTCGAAAGACATTTGTCTTTTTCATCAGAGGTGGACGGAAAGGTTTAAGATCTCTCACTTGGGCATTGTCCATGTAAGATGATTTGGTATTTTCTAAAGTGGGCTGGTAGCATATGAATTGGCATTTGGTGATTGCTTTACAAAACGTCCCGTTTTTTACGCTCGGAAAATGGAAAAATGGCTTTTCCGTGCCATGAAAAGGAATTTTTTCTCCTGCAACATTGTTTGCCATTCAATTATGCACATGCATGCACAAATGGGCACATTATCACAAACTATGCCTTGTTTCTAGCCATAGCATCGGTCATTTGACCCTAAAGTCAGGAAGACAGGTCATTTTGTGAAGGATATTTTGAGACATAATCAATATATCAAGTTTGATATTTTTATTCCAACTATGTAACATAATGTAACACCACACGAAGGTTTCACACTAGTTAGATCGTTTTTGAATTTTTTATGCCCGTTTTAAACTGTCGTCAAACTTTATCGAACGGAGGAAATGAAGATTCTTACCTAGGTGTTGAGCCTCGCTAAACTTGCATTGGATCTCTGAAGAAATATCATATCGTGAGTCTAAAAATGATTTTTGCAAAAAATCATGAGCATCAGATCATGTACATGTAGTTCAAACGGAGCCCACTTCCTACCGACTCAGCAGACATTTATCTTTTTCACCATGGGTGGATGGAAAGGTCTGAGATCTCCCGCTTGAGAAATTATCCATCTAAGATGGTCTAATATTTTTGAAAAATAGGGTGGTAGTATTTTGAATTAGCCATTTGGTGATTGCTTCACAAAACGCCCTGTTTTTTACGCTTAGAAAATGGAAAATGGATTTTTCGTGCCACGAAAAGAAAAAAAATCTCCTGTAACATTGTTCGTCATCCCATGATGTACATGTATGCACAATATAGACACATTATTACAAACTATGCCTTAATTCTAGCCATAGCATCTGTCATTTGACCCAAAAGTCAGGAAACCTCGAATGAGATAGGTCATTTTATGAATGCCTTTTTGAGACATAATCTATATACCAAGTTTGATATTTTTTTTCTTCCAACTACGAAGGTTTCACATTATTTGAATTATTTTTTAATTTTTTATGCCTGTTTCAAACTGTTGTCAAACTTTATCGAACGACGGGAATGAAGATTCTTACCTTAGGGTTGAGCCTTGCTAAAATTGCATTTGTCTAAAAATGATTTTTGCAAAAAAATCATGAGCATCAGATCATGTATCTGTAGTTCAAACCAGGCCACTTCCTACCGATTTGGCAGATATTTGTTTTTTTCACCATGGGTGGACGAAAAGATTTGAGATCTACCGCTTGGGACATTATCCATATAAGATGGTCTACTCCCTCCAACCTATATTAATTGACTTGAATTGGTCAAAATTTAGATGAACCTATATACTAAATAGTGTCTAGATTCATCTAAATCTAGACAATTTTGAGTCAATTAATATGGGTCGGAGTAGTATTTTGAAAAATAGGGTGATAGCATTTTGAATTAGCTATTTAGTGGTTGCTTCACAAAACGCCCCGGTAGTGAGATGTGATCAAGAAAATAGCAGGGATAATACATGGAAACGTGGAACCATTACAGGACGTGCGCGCTACGCTGAGGGCAAAAAGCTGTCGGTGTAGGCCAAAATGCCATCGGCGTATGATACGCCGACGGCTGCCCTTGGCGTATGATACGCTGACGGCTGCCCTCGGCGTAGCCTCCTCGACAAAGGCCTCCCTCGGCGGAGCACATAAAGGCCGTCGTCGTATCAAAATACCGTCGGCGTATGTTACCTCGGCGTAGCCGCTGTCGGCATAGCCTGTCAACATGTTGCAAAAACATATTTTTTAAAAAAATATTTTATTTCTCAATTTTTTATCTTTGAATTGTTTGACTCGTTAATCTCTCACTTTGAACATTTTTAACACTAATTATACTAAATATTTAATTAAATTGCAGTCTTGGTCAAACTTCTCGGCCGATCACTCATCCTAATACTACTCCAGCTCCAGCACGCTTAACTTTCTCGTTCCTTCATAATCTGTTTCCGCAAAGTAATTCATACATTGTTGTCAATACTATGATATCAATTATATTAACTCTTATATCATCAGGTCACATGTTTGTATTTTTTAAAATTACAAACAATCATTTAAGTAAACATTAATGAATAAGTAAAAAAATTATTGAATTCAAATAAAAATATAATAATTTTACTTTTTTGTATTTTTCTATTTACTATGGAATAATTAATATCTTTAAATCCGTAAATTGGAATTCGACAAATAATATGTCTAAATTAATCAGAAAAATGAGAGAAATCTAAATATGATATCCATATCAACTAATCACAAATCCTCCGTTTTTAAATTAGCTATTTGGTGGTTGCTTCAGAAAATCCCCCTTTTTACGCTTGGAAAATGAAAAATGGCTTTTGTGTGTGATGAAAAGGAAAATTTGCATTGGATTTTTGATAAAATAGCATATTGTGAATCTAAAAATGATTTTTGTAAAAAAACATGAGCATCGGATCATGTACCTGTAGTTCATATCTGACCCACTTTCTACAGATTCGGCAAGAATTTATCTTTTTCACCAGAGGTAGACGGAAAGGTTTCAGATCCCCCTGTTGGGACATTGTCCATATAAGGTGGTCTAGTATTTTTGTAAAATATGGTGGTAGCATTTTGAATTAGCCATTTGGTGGTTGCTTCACAAAACCGTCTGTTTTTGTGCTCAGAAAATGAATAATGGCTTTTTGGTGCAACGAAAAGGAACACTTCCTCCTGCAACATTGTTCGCCATCCCATGATGCACATGTATGCATACTATGGGCACATTATACCTTGATTCTAGCCATAACATTGGTCATTTGACCCGAAAACCAAGAAACCTCGAATGAGATAGGTCATTTTGTGAAGGTTTTTTTGCGACATGATCAATATACCAAGTTTGATATTTTTCCTTATAACTATGTCACATAATATGACACCACGTGAAGGTTTCGCATTGTTTCAATCGTTTTTGAATTTTTTATGCCAATTTTAAACAATCGTCAAACTTTGTCGAACGACGGGCATAAAGATTCTTAGCTCGGGGCCGATCCTTGCTAAACTTGCATTGGATCTTTGATAAAATAGCATATTGTGAACCTAAAAAATATTTTTGTAAAAAAACATGGGCATCGGATCATGTACCTGTAGTTCATATTTGACCCACTTCCTGCCGATTCGGCAGGAATTTATCTTTTTCACCAGAGGTAGACGGAAAGGTTTCATATCCCCTTGTTGGGACATTATTCATATAAGGTGGTCTAGTATTTTTGTGAAATGTGATGGTAGTATTTTGAATTAGCCATTTGGTGGTTGCTTCACAAAACCGTCCATTTTTTGTGCTCGGAAAATAAAAAATTACTTTTTGGTGCGACGAAAAGGAAAACTTCCTCCTGCAACATTATTCGACATCCCATGATGCACATGTATGTATAATATGGGCATATTATCACAAACTATGCCTTGATTCTAGCCATAACATTGGTCATTTGACCCGAAAACCAAGAAACTTCGAATGAGATAGGTAATTTTGTGAAGGTTTTTTTGAGACATAATCAATATACCAAGTTTGATATTTTTCCTTATAACTATGTCACATAATATGACACCATACGAAGGTTTCGCATTGTTTCGATCGTTTTTGAATTTTTTATGCCAGTTTTAAACTATCGTCAAACTTTGTCGAACAACGGGCATAAAGATTCTTAGCTCGGGGCCGAGCCTTGCTAAACTTGCACTGGATCTTTGATAAAATAGCATATTTTGAACCTAAAAATGATTTTTGTAAAAAACATGGGCATCGGATCATGTACCCGTAGTTCATATCTGACCCACCTCCTACCGATTCGGCAGGAATTTGTCTTTTTCCCCAGAGGTAGACGGAAAGGTTTCAGATCCCCCTGTTGGTACATTGTCCATATAAGGTGGTCTAGTATTTTTGTAAAATGTGGTGGTAGTATTTTCAATTAGCCATTTGGTGGTTGCTTCACAAAACCGTTTGTTTTTTGTGCTCGGAAAAAAATGGATTTTTGGTGCGACGAAAAGGAAAACTTTCTCCTGCAACATTATTCGCCATCCCATGATACACATGTATGCACAATATGGGTACATTATCACAAACTATGCCTTGATTCTAGCCATAATATTGGTCATTTGACCCGAAAACCAAGAAACCTCGAATGAGATAGGTCATTTTGTGAAGGTTTTTTTGAGACATAATCAATATACCAAGTTTGATATTTTTCCTTATAACTATGTCACATAATATGACACCACGTGAAGGTTTCGCATTGTTTCGATCGTTTTTGAATTTTTTATGCCAGTTTTAAACTATCGTCAAACTTTGTCGAACGACGGGCATAAAGATTCTTAGCTCGGGGCCGAGCCTTTCTAAACTTGCATTGGATCTTTGATAAAATAGCATATTGTGAACCTAAAAATGATTTTTTTTTAAACATGGGCATCGGATCATGTACCTGTAGTTCATATGTGACCCACTTCCTACCGATTTGGCAGGAATTTATCTTTTTCACCAGAGGTAGATGGAAAGGTTTTAGATCCCCTGTTGGGACATTGTCCATATAAGGTGGTCTAGTATTTTTGTAAAATGTGGTGGTAGCATTTTGAATTAGCCATTTGGTGGTTGCTTCACAAAACCGTCCGTTTTTTATGCTCGTAAAATGAAAAATGGCTTTTTGGTGCGACAAAAAGGAAAACTTCCTCCTACAACATTGTTCGTCATCCCATAATACACATGTATGCATAATATGGGCACATTATCACAAACTATGCCTTGATTCTAGCCATAACATTGTTCATTTGACCCGAAAACCAAGAAACCTCGAATGAGATAGGTCATTTTGTGAATGTTTTGAGACATAATCAATATACCAAGTTTGATATTTTTTCTTATAACTATGTCACATAATATGACACCACGCGAAGGTTTCGCATTGTTTCGATCGTTTTTGAATTTTTTATGCCCGTTTTAAACTATATATAATGTTTTATGTTTCACTTAATTTTTATTTACAAATATGTAATATTTGACTGTAGATAGATAGATCTTATTTTTCTGCAAATTTTGATATATTATTTGTATTTTTCCGAATTAGAATGATTTAGTTATGATTTTTTAAAGTTTGATGAGGTAAAATAAAAAAAAGCTACGCCGAGGTCATCCGTCGGCGTAGCATAGGATATGCCGAGGGCAATTCTAAGCCGACGGCTGCTTGGCAGGGCTAGCCTGGACGATGGCTACGCCAACGGCCCCGACGTTTGGCCGTCGGCGTAGTGACCGGCCATCGACGTAGCTTTCTATTCCTGTAGTGAACTCCACTTAGCAGATTACCCAAGTCATTGAGTGCGAGAATTCTGCATGCAGTTTACCTTCCAAATCAAGATTTAATGTCAGCTGATCTAGGAGGTAGACCATCGCAGATTTAGCGAGCAATATTGGAAGGTCAAGATGCGTTGAAGCTTGGATTAATTAAGCGCATTGGGAATGGAGTAAATACATCCATATGGAACAAGAATTGATATGGATCGAGAATTGGATCCCATGGAGCACGAGACTGCACCCTACTGCGGCGAAAACTGATTATCCGCCTATGGTGGTCTCTGAACTTATTAATAATACAACAGTTGAGTGGAGAACAGACCTGCTCAATGAACATCTGCTACCTATCGATACTGAGTTTATTAGGTCAATTCCATTAAGTACAGTCAACCAGGAGGACGTTTGTACTTGGCACTTTGAGAAGTCTGGATTATTCACTGTTCGGTCGATGTACAGGCTGTTGGTGACGACCAAGAGAAGACTCGCAAGGATTGGCTCGAAGGGCGATATTCTAGATCTTCATCGGGTACTGAACAAAAAGCCTAGACTAAGGATGTGAAATACTAAAGTCCCAAGCAAAATTCGAGTGTTCCTATGGTGTCTAGCTCACCTAGATATGTCGCATAACGCCATCCTCGAAAGATAGCAGCTTGTACAGTTCTATGCAATCCCTCACTAGTCTTACCTCATCATGAAGCTTCATAGTCTATTCGACAGGAGAACGACCGTAGTGATCCCTGCGTCAGAAGAGATTGGGTGCTCATACTTGTGCCAGAGAAGCTCTTAGCATAGATTCTTTATGTTTTGATGCAACACCTGGATTCTTGCTTACGACTATCCTAGCAGATTGTAATTCTGAACTATCGATTTAAATAAAGAGTAGTACTAAGTCAAAGAAAATGTATCAATTTGCAGTTTTGGCTTTGTTAATTCAAAGCCAGGCTTGAAAGCCTTTTATCCCGAAATGCAACCTCGAATGCTACTATGTTCCTGATTCAGACACATCCATGATTCAGGTACAACAGAAGAATCAAAGATGGATTCCTGGCAAAAGAAATAATTAGAGATGGATGTTTGAAATTTTCAAAAGATGATGACGCGTGAATGCATGCATGTAGACCAAGCTACTGTGTCTTGAGAGAGAGCAGAGTCTTGAAGATGCCCACAAGAACACCAACAATGGAAAACAGTGTGACGATGGCCTTGAAGTTTTTGTAGACGAAGTGGTGCACCTTTATCCACATCCACATGTTAACCTTGTAGGCCTCAACCTCTTTCATTATGTGAAAGTAGAGAGGGCCGTCAGTAATACGACTGGCAATCATCTTGAAGAAGTCGAGTGTCTCCCCTTATTTGTAGTGTGCGTCCCATGTGACGAATGGACTCCTCCACAGGCACAGAGCTGAACCTCCTTAGGGTGTGGACAACCAGCCAGGGTAGCTGATTCTCCAGCAGGCATTATGTCATTGAGGATGCAACCGTGGTTGGACTTGAATCAAGACAGCAACGATGGAGGCAGCTTGTGCCTGCCGGCTGGTGTAGACAGACATAAACTGCAGCAAGAAGCAACCATCAATGAACATCAGATCTGCGAACTCAGCATCTCCAATATCGACCTTGGCATCGTAGAAGCGGCGGGCAGTGCCTACGACGGAGAAGACTGCCGCGTACATCTCATCAAATGTGTGGCCTGACTCAGCTTATTTTTTATTTGTTTTTGGAAAAGAGTATATATTAATATCACAAGGACATCAATTACACCCAGCCTTTGCAACAACGCATGCTCTATCGGCTCTACGGATGCACACAGCTTAGAAAAAAGAAAGAGAAATTACAAAAAAGAAAAGTCCCGCTACAGAGAACTAATCCTCAAAGAAACGACAGTGATACCATCACAACAACACCAGTAGTCCTCCACTCCAATAACAACGCCTTCAAGAAGGAAACAGTGCCCAAGCGCCGTCGTTGCCCGACCAAAGGTCATAGGTTTTCACCCTGGAGAAAGTCCTTACTCACAAAACAATGCCTTCAACAAGGTCATTGCCAGGCACAACCAGCTAAGGCCAGACCTTGGATTTTCACCCTGCAAGATAAGACTAGGGACTCCCCTGTGTTGTCTTCCCGCACCAACAGTCGCTGCAATGGGTCCCAGATCACGCAGCCAAATCTCCGTCGCCACAAGAACAAAAATCACCATCGCTACCCTCAAATTTCCGCTTTCCTGACATTCTCCGCATCTGACATCACCATGGCTCAAAGCATGGCACTTGGTGGGAACAAACAACAGAGCTTCGCAACGCTCCCGCTGAAACCAAACGGCCAGAAAAACAAGGTGCGCGACATCAATACCTTCCGATCCAGCAATCTCCGTGCATGAAACGCCCATGGAAGTTCGTCAGAGTTTTCCGAACCCGCCTCCGCCAGATCAAGGAGGGCAGACATCAAACAGATCTTCGTCTTCGTGCGAAAGAAATCAAAGGACCACCTCCTTTATTAGATCCGACACAGCGATCCCCACACCGTCGGCCGGATACCGGAGAACGGATCGAGAAGGCAATTAGGGTTAGAGAACCGATCTAGGTCTTCCAGCGGAATCCCATCACCGGCACCTCCTCCACCAGATCGCCACCACAAGGAACCGCTGCCTCCACCCTGACCAAGGGACGCCGCCCAGGTCCTCGCTTCAGCCTCCGCCTCCGCCGCCCCAGCAGCTCCGGCCTCCGCCTCGACGATCACTTCACCACCTTTCTAGTTAGGCTGGCCGCATCAAGGCGGCAGCGGGCGGCAGCGATTGATCTGGATGGGCCTCATGGCGGCTGAAGTCCCTCAGCGGCGCCTGGGAGCGCTATGGGAGGGGTATCGCGAGGGGGTAGGTCCCTACTCTTTCCGTGAACAAGACTACAGGTGTGCCTTAGGAACTCTTCAGCTTATGAAGTGGTGAGCAGCCACGCGCTTCACCTTCTCCATCTCCTGCAGGTTACTTGAGTTGCGGTGGTAAATGCTCGCGGCCATCGGAAAGATGTACCGCCAGTCGAGACCTTGCAAGCTTGCTGAGAACCTATGGAACTTCATTTCGATATTGCTGAAGTCAGTTTCAAACTGATGTGCTTCTTTCCTCCACTCCTCTATCTGAACATGTTGTTCAGGAAAATTAACACGCTGAAACCGTTGTTCAGCTTCTTTCTTCAGCTCCTCCTCAGCCTTCGGCTCATTCGACCGAGAGGCAGGTTCACTCAGCTCTGGATGTGATGGTTCCTGTGCAGATTAGTTAGACCATTTTTCCGTAAAGACAAGTCAAAACCTGTTTCATCACCGAGCTAGCTCGGTTCCTGTACAGCTGATTGTATCTTGCACACTCACCCTGGAACTCAGTTGAGAGCATGCAGATACCACCAGGTTTACACCAGCAGCAGCTTCAATGATCTTGCTCAAGAATATCTCTGGTTTTTTGCACTCCAAGACTCTTATGGTAGTACTAATAAGCAGAAACACAACGACACAGAAGAGGAACGATCCCTGCTATTCTAAAGAAAAAGCAGAAGTAGAAAAAGGACCGATCCCTACTGTCTCCCCAGGAAAGAAATAGCAATCCAAAGCAATTTCACACTGGCTAAGTCTTGCCAAACAGTACAACGTTTGAGTTCATTTCATAAAAAAGACAGCCTGCTTGATGTTAAACTACACATCCATCTATATCATACTCCCTCCGTTCTAAAATAGATGTCTTAGATTTATCAAAATTTGGATGAATCTATATACTAAATAGTGTTTACATTCATTTAAATTTTGACAAATCTAAGACATCTATTTTAGGACGGATGGAGTACTATAAATGTCAGCTTAATCATATGCAACTGTTATTTTACAACCTGGACTATCAGCTAGTATATATGCTAGCAAGGTAAAGCTGAGACATTGGACAACCTTTCCATGGATTACACAGATAGAATGGAAAGCCTCCTCCAAAACTTTGACTCACAAATCACAATACTCACTCCGTGCACCACACACACAAATCAGTAAACCACAATACACTGCCACCCCGCCCGTGGCAGCATGCTACAGCGGCAGAACCATGGATTATACGACAGAAAAGTTTCTACCGGACTGAAACAACTCTTCCAACAACATCCCAGGACCACACACATCAAATAAAGGATTACATATGGAAACAACAGTAAAGAAAAAGCTTTCCCCTATTAATCAACCGGGCAGCAAAACAAACATTCCACCAGCTGCCACACAGCACAGCAAGGTACCAGAATGCTATCATATGTAAAAACCAGTCAGTGCCCTTGGTTTATAAATAGATCACCGGTCAATGCCCTCGTTAATCTTGCTCCCCAGCATATAACCAAAACAGGGTATCACATCTTGAGAAGCTGGAATTTCTTAGTTACATGCATTCAGAAACCTCTTACTACAAAACAAAAATGCAACAGAAAATTGCCGGCAATGTTGATGCGACTAATTCAGCAAGAAGCGCAGCAGCAGCCATTCCTTCATCCCAGCCTGGAGGAAACAAAATGACCAATGGTCAGTAACATGATCCTAGCAGTAGGCATCTTTGCAGCATATATACAGGGTACTAAACAATATTATCCTGGCAAGAGCTCAGGAAAGAGTTGAGCAAAAGATATCTTATTCATGCCAATACCACAGAGGATTAATAATTACAGCGGACTAGAACCCTGAAGCATTTCCATAGTTTGTGGTAGCAAAGCGTGTTGCTAGTATTTATCTGAAGGAGAACAGATAAGCCAATAAGGAAATAATACTCCAGGCATGACCAGATATAGAGAGCCAAAACAAAGAGGTCTGAAGCATTTCATTTACGAGAAGGAAAAAGCTCAACACTAGAACCACTGCTTGTAGTGACAATTCGCGTTACTGGTATTTATCTGAAGGAGAACAGCTAGGCCAATCAGGAAAGCAAACTCTAGGCATGAACAGACATATACATATATAAAACCAAAGCAAGGAGCTGATCTGCAAAAGATATCTTGTCCATGGCAATACCACATTGGATTACAGATAAAAACAATATATAGATCCCTGAAGCATGTAGACAAAGTTATTTGTTGCAAGGAAAGGCACAGCACTCAACCTGGCAATTTATCTGGTGGAGAACAGCTAAGCCAATAGGCAATGAAAACTCTGGGCGTTGTTGCCGTGGACATGACCAGATCATAGGCAAATGTGTGTAATATAGGCAATTTATCTGTAATATATTATGCACTATTAACCCAAACCGACCTATCTATCTATCCTAACAAAGGGGGCTGGCCTCGCGCCCAAATGTGGGGAACTCACTGGATCGAATCGGATCGGATCGGATTAACACGACCGAAGACCTAATAATCAGACAACGGATCGGGGCTGACAGGACACGATGCGACGGGGGCGGGGGAGAGGATGGCGATCTCACCTCAGCGCTTGTGCTCCTGGACGAACTTGGAGTTGTTGAGGTCCTCCTCGGTGAACCCAGCAGTCATCTTGGTGATGATGATCCCGGTGACGGCGAAGCCCGCGAGGAAGGGACAGTTGCGCTTCCACTCCCGGCGGAAGAACACGGGCCACGGGTCGAACTTGTTCAGGAAGGCCATCTCGCTGCTCCGCTCCGATGTGAGGTTGGGATCGTAGGGTAGGGTAGGGGAATGGGGAGGGGAAGAAGAGGGGTGGGCGTGGGCAAACCTGCCCAACGGGCGGCCCAGCCACGGCACGCCCTAAACGGGCCGGGCCTGGCACGGCATGTGGCGGCCCGTGTAGCTCGCGTGCCGGGCCATGTCGGCACGGGGGCCTCGATTTCAGGCCTGGGCACGGCACCGACGTTAAACGGGCCGGCCTGTGGCACGTTAGACACGTGGGCCTGTTATTTTTTGGCTGGCCCGTCCAACAAACATACAAAAAGCATCGCGTCGCTTTTATTACAACTAGCTTTTCGTGATCTGGTGGTAGAAGGGGCGGTGCGGCAAGGCACCTGATGCCAGCTTGACGGGTCGTCTTGGCCGCTGCGTGCGTTTTAGGGATGACCTGCACGCCCGCCTTCACTTGGGCACGGGCCCGGCACGCCACGGGCCGGATCGATGCCAGGCTTATTTCGCGGGCTCACGTGCTGGCCCGTTTAATAGCGGCGGCCCGTTGGCCAGCTTTGGGTGTGGGGTTGTGGAGGGGAAGTTGTGGACCTTGTGGTCTGGCTAACCTCACCTTATTCTTGTATAGTACTAGACAGGCCGTTGTCTTCGGCCAGTACTAGACGGGCCTCACACCGGCCTTGTTCTCGGTGAGATAAATGTCCCTAAAAAGTGTGAAATTATGTTTAATATTTTCTTTCTTTAGTGCTCTAACGATTCTATCGAGTATTTCTGAAAAAGAAAAAAGATAATATCGGGTAAATTTCAGAAACTCAATCCGTGGTTATGATTACAAAAATCATATACTTTACCCTATTTAAGGATAAGTTCCGCGAAAATTTGGTGCCAAGAAAATGGATTTTTAACTAGGACATGGGAGGTCGGGTAGAGAGGATGAACAATGGACTCGCTAAAAAGAAGTCAACAACAAACAGTTTGAGAGATGGCGTAGCAAAAGGTGTCATTTTTACGCTTTCTATGTATTTGGTGGGTTATTTTAGCCCATTTTAAGTTAGAAATTGGAAAAATGGGGTATCATCCCGGCGAAGGGCAACTCCGACGGTTCTCCCATGTCGTGTCTAGAACCGAACCATGGCACTCCGAACGGACAAACGACATGTCCCTTTGGCATTTCATTTTGGCTTATTTCATATTCATCAAGTCTAGCACAATTTTTTATAGCACAAATTGTAATAATTGTGCAAAATTTATTATAAATATTTTACTCCCTCCGTCCCAAAATAAGTCATGTATCCAAAAAAAATTATGGTCTCATGTATCCAATTTCAAATTCCTATTTTAACAATGCCAGGCATCCAACAAGTACTAAAACGATCACAAAGGGCACATAGTTCAACATGACATAGAGTGATCAATCGGTGTGAGACAAAATCATTTCACAAACTTGTTCATACCAAGACTTTGTCCTATTGTACATGAGGGTTGTATCGTCCAACATTTCCCCGGCCTCCTCGGTGAACAACTCACGAACTTCTTCATTCACATCAGCTATCCCTTTCAACTTGGCGGGCGGGTGCGGCCTTTCACGCTCAAATCATAAGCATATCCTTATGGACCACCACCTTCTTGGCTTGCATCTCCATGAATCTCTTGCGGCATTGATCCTTTATGTTTTTTCCCACGTCTCACCTCTCTTCCCACTTGACATTGTCTCATCATATATAAATCTGACCAAGGATTCTTGTAATGACCAGTGAGCTTTGCAACTTCTTTATCAAACATCCTTCTCCTCGGCTAAACCGTGTTTTTGTCCTAATTGGGGCAACATCTTCATCAACATTGTTTTTGGGAGCGATCATTGTTTTCATTTTATTTGTATTTCACTTTCATTGTTGTCTTGTAGTTTGAATGAAGCAACAAGGTCTTTCCATTTGAAACACATATAGTCGTCCAACAATGTGTCAAGGTGAAGGCCTTGTTTTGGTGTATCTTCTTGAAGAGAACAAAGCCACGATCACTAGTAGGTAGAAAAAAGACATATGATATATATTGCAACATAGTAAGGAAAATATAACATGGACTGTATATGTAAATCTTACTTGGTCTTTCAATCATGCGCCACTCACGGACTTATTCATTATTTGATCATGAGCTCTGATAAACTTATTGCATTGATCTTTGATAATACCCCACCTATGTCATAGGAAATTTTCATTGTGACTGCTTGTAAGTTTGAAGAGATGACACTCTCCCGCTCAGGAAAGTATTTACCCTCCTCTTGTAGGTGATCACTTTTTACTCGACACAACAAATGGGATCTTTGGCCCACTTCCATCCATGCATCAAACAACAACTCATCCTCTTTTATCTTTTATGAATTTTATCTTTTGGTCAAAGCAAGTCTTGTTTGTGTTTGTGCAAACTCAATATCAAACAACTCCTCTTTTGCAACATCAAACATGTCTTCTTCGCCTTCTCTTCAATCGTTATTGATCATCTCCATCATACAATCATAAAAAAACCTATGTACAATTACAAACATCCAATGATCGCAATTTCCTTCAACCCTATTGTCCACACAATTATTCACAAAAATGTTTCGTGCAATTATGCAATCAAACAAAGACAATAACCGTGAAACATACCTCGGTTATGGGTCTCGGTGTGTGGATATTCCATCAAACAAGTTGCGGGCCTTCGAGCCATCACATGCTAGGAATGCCCGTGACTCCCATTGCAACACCAACAATCGAGTCATCGGTCACATACCCGCAATGAGATCAAGAGAAGCACCCCAAAATGCTTTATATGGCCCGTTTAACTATGAGGGGAAATGTATCTTATTAACTAAGCCTTGGGGCATGCGATTTCTGTTGAGAAAAAGAGCAATTTACCAAGAGAGTTAACCATAATAAGTTGTAGATAAAACATGAATAAAATAATAGAAATTAAACTAATCATGTGATTTAGCGGATAGATAGTGAAACAGATACCCAAGAGTATTGCAAGGCAAAGAACTTGAGATAAGATTAGAGAAAGCTTGAGAAAGATTATGTACATCACTACATAGGAACTGTCAGTGTTGGCATTGGTAGCATCGTTAGCCATGTCTTTGAGGAAGAGGTTGTTGATGTCGGGGAAGAAGTCGTCATTAGGAAAGAAGTCGATGCTGCCACTATCCATGAAGGAGTCCGTGATGAAGCCAGTAGTCGCGCCAATAGCGCTCCCCAAAAACCTTATCGCCCTTCTTCCGTATAGGACTCGAAGCAGCTTGGTCTCGGAGGCCTACTGCCCCGGCTCACGGTGCACGCCGAAAGACAGGATAGGGAAGATCTAGGTAGCGCAGTGCTCTGGAACTAGAGACGCAAAGGGATGTGCAATGGTGTATCCGAGAGGAGGCGCGACCTCTCTCTTATAGGAACAGAGGGAAGGCAAGCAGGCAGGAGATGAAACAAAGAGACGAAAGCTGAAGCGAACAGGCGACAACCAAAACCGGATAGCCTCCAATCACTTTGCATTCATTTCCACTTAGCTCGTATTAAAAATCCACTCAAGCAGAACTTTTCAGCTTCTCTACAACTGTTCATATACCATTCATGTGTGAAAAAATAAAGCTCAGCTCGGCGAGATTCCCATAACAGTAGCGCACGCGCATCGTGACGAGGCGAGGCGAGGCGTGGAGAGGATGAGGAGGAGCGCGTGTGTATATGTCTTCTTCTCTCAAGCTCGTACAAGTGATGGAAGAGGTCTCCTTATAAGCTGGTCCAACTTTCAGTCAACTAGCAATGTGAGACTAAACTTTGTCCCACCTCTTGCCTTGCATGAATGGGCCAAATGGGCCTCTAGGATTTTAGGAATTTATTGCATATAATAAATGGGTTGGGCCTATTTAGGAAAAAATTCCAACAATCCTCACCAGATCCCAGAGGCACATGAAGTTTGCCTTTTGTTTCAAAACATTGTTTATATACCGGTACTAGAGACTAAGTTGAACTTCCATCTAGAGCTTTATGTTATACTAGGTTGCAACTTGTACAGTGGACTATGCCTTAAACTACAAGTTTACTGCAAACCTAGCTTCACACAAAGTCTTGACAGATACTAGGCTACCATGAGACTTCCTGCGAGTGGAGCTTATGCGTCATAATTCATGGTCTTTCATGAGTTTATTAAAGAGCACCCTACTCTCATAGACTGTGACATTTAACATTCAGACCTATATAGGTGTGTTCTTCAAAAAATGTTATGCAGGACAACATCTCTGCTTAAGATAAGCCACTTGGAATATATTAAGATAGTAAATCAACCTATCATGCAGAATAGGAAAGTATTGTATCTTCATGGAGTGATGATTATTAAAGTAGGGATACTTTCCTCTCAGCTAACCAATAGCTAGTCTCCCAATTCTAATTCATGGAATCTCCGATCACATAGAGTGGTTTACCACTGTGGAAAACTCATATTGTGGTTCTCATACCCATCTCCTTCGATGCATTTTCTACCATGTTGCATGATAGACCCTTTGTGAAGAGTTCTGCCAAGTTCTTAGATGTTTCGATATAATCCAATGCAATAACTCTAGAGTTTCTCATTTTCCTGACAGATTTCAGTCTCCTCTTCACATGTCTTGATGAATTTAGATTATCCTTAGAACTATTTACATTGAAAATCATATTTTCATTATTACAGTTCATAAGGATTAAGGGTATTGGTTTTGTTGGAGATATGCCCAAGAGGCAATAATAAAGTGGTTATTATCATATCTTCATAATTATGATAAATGTTTACATACCATGCTATAATTGTATTAACCAGAAACATTAATACTTGTTTGATTTGTAAACATAAAAGAGTCCCTAGTAAAGCCTCTTGTTAAACTAGCTTGTTGGTTAATATATGATCATGGTTTCCTGATCATGAACATAGAGATGTTATTAACAACAGGGTCATATCTTTAGGAGAATTCTGTGATGGACATACTCCTATAGTTAAGCGTAGCATAAAGATCAAGTCATTTAATATAGTTCATTTGCTATAAGCTTTCTGATACATAGTAACCTAATTCCTTCGACCATGAGATCATGTTAATCACCATCACCGGAAGGATGCTTTGATGACATCAAACACCACACGGTAACAGGGTGGATATAAAGGTGGCATTGAGTATTCGAAAAGTATGGGTTGAGGCACATGGATCAAGAGTGGGATTTGTCCATCCATATGACGGATAGATATACTCTGGGCCCTCTCGGTGGAATGTCATCCAATTAGCTTGCAAGCATGTGACTGGCTCACAAGGGATCACATACCACGGGAACGAGAAAAGAGTACTTATCGGTAACGAGGTTAAACTAGGTATGCGAGATCTGACCGATCAAAACCTCGGATAAGTAAACTATCGTGAGACAAAGGGAAATTGGTATCGTATGTAAGTGGTTCATTCGATCGCAAAGTAATCATAGAAATACGTGGGAGCCATATGAATTTCCAGATTCCTCTATTGGTTATTGATCGGAGAAGTGTCTCGATCATGTCCGCATAATTCACGAACCGTAGGGAGACACACTTAAGGATTCGATGTTGTTGAGTAGTTATGGAATGATGAGTAAGAGACCGAATGTTGTTGAGTCTCGGATGGGATCCGGATATCACAAGGAGATCCGAAATGGTCCGAGAATAAGATTCATATAAGGAAAGTCTTGTTTGGGGTTGGAGAATGGTTCCGTGTTTTCATCGGAATGTTCTAGAAGGTTCGGAAGGTCCGCACTCAGGAGGAAGGGTACATGAATGTGTCATAACAAGTTGGAATGATTGCATCATGTACTAGGTGGCATCGCTGAGCAAAATAAAGGGATAAATCAAATCCTAGTTTGAAAAGTCAAACGCCAATTTGAAAAATCAACGCGCTTTGCTTGGTGGAGGGAGTAGGAAACCTACTTGGGGAGGTTCTCCCTCCACCCGCCGGCCAAGGAGGACGACTTGGGGGAGGACTCTCCTCCCCTGGCCGGCGCCCTCCCACCTATAAAAGAAGGGGCAGGGGTGCCCCCTCTAGCCTACACCTCTCTCCTCTAAACCCGGCTTCCACCAAGTCGCCGCCGCCCCTAGGGTTTGCCTAGCCGCCGAGTTAGGGCTCTCCCCTTGCCCTAGCCACCGGCCTAGCCCTCTCTCCTTGGTGCCTCTAAACCCTAGATCACCAAGGTCTCTCTCATAGTCCACCATACTCGCTCCGGCTTAAGGCGAAGCCCTGCGAGATCTCCCCTCTACTTCCGGTACCACGCCGTCTTCACGAATCGCGAGGAGAGTGCTACAACCTCCACGCCTGCTGGAACAAGGGAGAGGAAGGTCTTCATCGAAAATTTAACGTGTGACCGATCAAGGCTGCGGGAGCGCTTAAGGATCGCTTCTGTGATCTTGAGATCGGAAGTGTACGACTACATCACCCACGAGAATCTGCTCTCGTTAACCGCTTTGGATCTTCGAGGGTTAGTATTCCATCGACTCTTTGCTACAATCTAGTAGATAGATCTTGGCTTGATCATAGATTAGATCTTGATTGTGTGTTCATGCGGTAGAAATTTTTTGTTTTCCATGCAACGAACCCCTACAGTTTTTTCAACCACAGGTAAGTTCATCAAGGGTTCACGAAGACACTCTGCTTCAACAGTGGTCGTGTCTAATGCTATTAGTTCAGCTTCCATAGTTGACCTCGTTAAGATGGTCTCCTTGCAAGACTTCCAAGAAACAGCGCCACCACCAAGTGTGAATACATATCCACTCGTGGACTTTATCTCGTCAGCATCAGATATCCAATTTGAATCACTATAACCCTCTAGTACCCTCTGATATCCGATATAGTGAATGCCATAGATCGCGGTGCCTTTAAGATAACGCACAACTCTCTCAAGAGCATGCCAGTTATCATCTCTTGGATTTGAAACAGATCGACTGAGTTTGCTTATAGCAAAAGCGATGTCAGGCTTTATTGCGCTAGCTAAATACATAAGTGATCCTATAATCTGAGAGTATCCCAGTTGGTCTCTAGCATTTTCTTGGTTCTTTTGAAGCAACACACTAGGATCATATGGTGTAGGAGAAGACTTGGAGTCGCTATACCCGAAACGACTCAAGACCTTTTCCACATAGTGATACTGAAGCAACGTAATACCGCCATCATCATCTCGCAGTAGCTTGATGTTTAAGATAACATCTAAAGGGTTTGCATCATAGAAAACAAAAAAAATTCTACGATGGGAACAACTAAGTACCAAGATCTATCTACTAGATATAAGCAACATGTGGATATACATCCATAGAGAACATACACTTGTAGACCGACAAAGTTTAACGAGGTTGTACTCATGGATGATGTAGACGAACGCTTGTCGATCTCAAGATTGAGAAGAAGTCTAGCGCCGCAAATTAGCAGCGCATCCGTGCTCACACACACGTCCAAGCCACCGAGCAACCTCCGCCTCCTCGCTCCAGCGATGCAGCGGAAGCAACAACTCTTTCTTGCTGAAAATCCACCGGGAACATGTATCTTGCTAGTCCGAGATCATGTAGGATAAAAACTAGAGGGGGAGAGAGATCCTTCACGAGGAGGTGTGAGTGTGAGAGAGGGAGAGGGGGCTTTATATAGGAGGGAGGGGCACCCCAAGGGGGTGGCAGGCGCATGGGGGATGCCCCCTCCCCTCCTCCATTCATGTGGGTGGAGCTCCCACTCACAAATTAGCCCATTCATTTGTCCACTCAAAATCCCACTCAAAAATCCCATTAAATTTACACCAAATTTAATGCAATCCCTCTTTAAATAAAAATCCTTTTATTTATTTAGAATTTTGTCAATTAATTTAATGGACAAACATTCACATAAAACCCCTTGCTAGTATTTCATTTTACATGTAGAAACACTTTTAACAATTTCACTCGAAACAGTTCCGGTGTCTAGTGAAATAAATTCTTGTGTTTTGTAAATCTTTTCCACATGAAACTATTTGTTCCAAATGGTGTTGGTGTCTCTTGAGTGTGTCACCCTACGGTTCGTGAATAATGCGGACATGATCGAGACCCCTCTCGGATCAATAATCAGAATCGGGACCTGGAGATCCATACTGACTCCCACACATTCAACGATGACTTTCTTGTGATTGTGAGAACCTTTTACGCTAGAATATTAATCCCTTTGTCTCGCTATATATTACATGTCCGAGATTCGATCATCGGTATCTTCATACCTAGTTTGATCGCGTTACTGACATGTAATCTTTTCTTGTTCCCGTGATATAATATTCTAGTGATCAAATCACTTGCTTGCAAGCTAACCAATGTGATATCACCGAGAGGGCCCAGATTATATCTATCCGTCGTCAGGATGAACAAATTCCACTCTTTATCCATGGGCCTCAACATAACACTTTAGTAGCACTGAACCCATCTTTATAATCACCCTGTTATGATGTGACGTTTGATGTTATCAAGATAATCTTCTAGTGTTAGTGATTGACATGATCTCATGGTCTAAGGATTAGGATTACTTCGTATAGTGTTATAGCAATATAAACTCAATGACTTTGATCGAATGCTATACTTCGGATGAATGTTCATCACACCATTCCAATAATGTTGTGACCTTGTTATTAACAACATCCAATGTCCATGATCAGGAAACATTGATCATCTTGTTAATCAACGAGCTAGTTTATAAGAGAGGCATAACTAGAAACTTTATGTTTGTTTATTAAACACACGTGTATTGATGTTTACGTATTAATACAATTATAGCATGCAAAATAAACATCTATCATATACTTGGAATATACATAATAACAACTTTATTATTGCCTCTCAGGGCATATTCCCTTCAACGTCAGCTACTACCAGATCCTTCATCTTAAAAGAACGGGATAATAAATCCTTAATCTCCTTAATTGCATTACGGTTGGTTCCAAAAATCAGTATGTCATCAACATACAAACAAAGGATGACTCCCTCACCCCCACCATGGTGATGGTACACACATTTGTGAGCTTCATTTACAACAAAGCCTACATCAGTTAAAGTTTTTTCAAACTTCTCATGCCACTTCTTAGGGGATTGTTTGAGGCAATATAAAGACTTCAGCAACTTGCACACGTTTTCTTCTTGACCACTTACCACAAAACCATCTGGCTGATCCATGTAAATTTCCTCGTCCAACTCTCAATTTAGGAAAGTTGTCTTAACGTCCATTTGATGAACGAGAATACCATGAGAGATAGCCAATGAAAGTAGTACTCGAATGGTGGTCAATCTGGCAACATATGAGTAAGTGTCAAAGAAGTATTCACCTTCTTTTTGAGTATAACCTTTGGCCACAAGTCATGCCTTGTACTTCTCAATAGTGCCATCAGGCCTAAGCTTTTTTCTTAAACACCCACTTGCATCCTACAGGTTTGCACCCATAAGGGCGATCAGTGATCTCCCATGGTCCATTAGCTAAGATGGAATCCATCTCACTACTGACGGCTTCCTTCCACTAGTCAGCATCAGGAGATGCATAGGCTTCTGAAATGGAAGTGAGAGTGTCATCCACAAGGTACACAACGAAATCAACACCAAAGGAATTTGTAGTCCTATGTATCTTGCTTATTTTAGGAATTTTATTATCCTCCTCCTTAGGACTTTCAGAGTGTTCAATTGGAATGGTAGATTCAGAAATTATAGCAAATTCCTGATTAGATGAACTAGGTATCTCCGGATTTGATGAGTTAGGTGTATATTTCATATGAAATATATCCTCAAAGAAAGTCATATCAGTTGACTCCATGATTGTACCAACATGTATGTCAGGTAATTCAGATTTTACTATCAAGTATCTATAACCAATGCTATTGAAAGCATAGCCCATAAGAACACAATCAATGGTTTTTGTTCCAAGCTTGCGCTTTTTGGGGATTGGTACATTAACTTTTGCCAAACAATCCCACGTAAGTAAGAGAGTTTTAATATTTTCTTATCCCATTCTTCGAATGGAATAATTTCTTTGTTCTTCGTGGGAACTCGGTTTAGGACATGACACTCAGTCAATAGTGCCTCTCCACACCATTCCTTGTAGAGACCTGATGTGTCTAACATGGCATTAACCAAATCTGTTAGAGTACGATTCTTTATTTTGACTACTCCATTTGACTGGGGTGAGTAGGGAGACGTCCTCTCATGAATAATGACATGTTCCGCACAAAATAAAACTCGTTGGAAAAATACTTTCCACCACGATCAGACCTAAGCCTCTTAATCATTCGATCAAGTTGATTTTCTGCTTTAGCTTTACAGATTTTGAAGAAACTCAAAGACCCATCTTTTGATTTCAGAAGATACACATGACAATATCTCGTAGAGTTATAGATCAAAGTCTTGAAATATTTTATTTCGACCTTTTGCCAACACACTATTCATATCACAAAGATCAGAATGTATGAGCTCTAGTGTGTTAAATTTCTCACCTCTGCGGTCGTATGTGACTTGCGAGGTTGTTTAGCTTGCACGCGGACTTGGCACTTAGATCCCTTAACAGTAGTGAAATCTGGAATTAAATTCATTTTGGCTATCCGCGTCATACAACCAAAATTAATATGGCAAAGACGAGAATGTTAGAAATTTGATTAAAAATTCCTGCAATATGATTAACAACTTTATTACAAATGTTTGACAGAGATAAGCGGAACAAGCCTTCGCACACATTACCTTTACCAACAAAGGTTCCATACTTAAAATTACAAATTTATTGGACTCGAATACCATCTTGTAGTTGTCTCGACACAAAAGAGATCCGCTAACAAGATTTTTATTTATTGAGGGAACATGATGAACGTTCTTCAGACGGACGGTCTTTCCCGAAGTGAACTTCAGATCGACCGTACCAATACCATGCACATTAGCGCTCGTGTAAATCCACCAATCAGGAGAATGACATAATGAAAGAACAATAAGTAATATACCATACCCAACATCTTCCATCTGAACATCGCTCACGACAACATTAGCAGTTGATACGTCGGAAACGTATCTATAATTTTTGATGTTCCATGCTTGTTAGTATCTACTTTGTTTTGCTTTGTCTACACTTTGAGGTGTTTTTTACATGTTTTATGGTACTAACCTATTAACAAGTTGCCATAGTGCCAGTTGCCTGTTTTCTGCTGTTTTTGGTTCCAGAAAAGCTAGTAAGGAAATATTCTCGGAATTGGACGGGACAAATGCCAAAGTCAATAACTTTCCGTGGGGAACAAGAAGTCTAGAGGGGAGACGGAGAAGCGGGCCAGGGCGCCCAGAACCCTCCTAGGCGTAGGTGGACCCTGCCTCGCGCCTAGGCAGGGTGGGGGGCCCCTGGCCACCGCCTCGGCCTCCCCCTTCACCTATAAGAAGCCCCCGATGCAGAAACCCTAAGTACCCAATCAAATCTCTATGAAACCATCTATAGCCGCCGCCACCATCGTCCCTAGATCGGGGGGATCAGAAGTTCTTCCGGGCACCCTGCTGGACGGAAGATCATCCCGGAGGCCTTCTCTCCGATATGATGCGTGAGTAGTTCCACCTTGGACTATGGGTCCATGATGACCCACAAGTGTAGGGGGTGTATCATAGTATTTTTGATAAATAGGAGTGTCGATCCCAACGAGGAGCAGAAGGTGCTGAATAGTGGTATGGAGCAGGAAATCTCTGTGAATACTTAGCAAACGGGGTTTTAGTGGTTTTCTGATAAGGCAACAAAACAAAGAGCAAGTAACATAAGTAACGAACAAACGGAGCAAGTGTCCCAATCCTTTCTTAGAAAATTACAAGCCAGTGGAAATACTTATAAGGACCAAACGTTCTCGAGGAAACGTGGGAATTATGTCAAGTGCTTTCGCTGCAAATAGCTGAGTGCTCTTCTCTCGTGTTCGTAAGTGTTGTGTGGGTGAACCTGTGCTAACATACTGCCCTTCCTAGGACTAATACATACTTGTGATTAAACCCCTTGCAAACATCCGTAACTACAGGAAAGTAATTAAGATATAAATCTAACCACAACCTTAAACTCTGAGAAATTACACTCCCTTGTGCAAAGGTGTCCTAACGGGGGTTTAGGTTTGTGTCACTCCGGCAACCCCGCGATTAGTAGCCAAATACACAATGCATCCCCCTAGGCCCATAAACGGTGAAGTGTCATGTAGTCGACGTTCACATGACACCGCTAGAAGGATAGCACCACAACTTAAATACTAAACCATTGAATAATAACTCGTCACAGATTCACTACTAACAACATGACTTCTCCCATGTCCTCAAGAACACAACGAACTACTCACAAGACATCATATGGATCAAGATCAAAGATGATATGGTAATGGATAACAATCTGAACATAAACAATAATCCAATGGTTCCACTTACAAGCATCAACTACAATAGTAATTAACACCGGGAAGGTTTCCACTAATGAACTAAGCAATATCCAACACAATTGTTACAACGGGGTGGAGTGGTGATGATTGTGCTAGTGGATATGATGGTGTGGATGATGATGATGATCCCGATGAAGCCTAGATTGATGATGGTGTTGATGGTGACGGTCTCCCCTCTCCGGGAAGGAATTCCCCCAGCAGAAATTTTTCTGCCGGAGAGATCTTTCTCTCTCGGTGTTTTCCGCCTCCCAGAGGCAGCGGAAATCTATCTGTGGTTGCTCCTTGAGTATTAGGGTTCCGAAGGGAAGTTATAGGCGAAGGGGGAGAGTCAGAGGCCGAGCAGGTGGGCCAAACCCACCCCAGGCGAGGCCTCAGGTGGGCCCGCTCCTAGGGGGTTTGGGCCCCCTGCATCCCCCCTTCGCTCCTCCTTTTGGCTTCCTTCGTCTTCTGGTGAAATAATATGTTTCCATATTTTTTTAGTATTTTTCTGATCTTCGCGAAATTGCACCAAAACGCCTTCTTTTCCATCAGAATCCAGACTCCAGCAGTCCATTCTCTAGGAATCATCCAACATGCATAAACAGATGAAAAGCCATAAGTAATACCTCATAATAAGACAAATATCAATGAATAGAGGTAAATTATGATGTAGAATGGTGATGCAGATTGGGCGTATCAACTCCCCCAAGCTTAGACTTCGCTTGTCCCTGCTTAACATCGAGCTCAAAACATGTCCACAGGTTTATGGAGTGAAGTGTCGATAAAATAATACAAACAAGAAGCATCACACTTACCATTGCACAACTCATAGAAGAAAGCAACTCACCATTATATAACTTAGCTTGCAACCAAGCACAACAGTCACAATAGATATGCATAAAGATAAATCATAATTGGAATTGGCAAACTTGTTCTTGGTTAGAGAACACCTGGCAAACAGTTTCACAACAAGCTTTCTGTAGGAGTTTCAAAACATGAGCACTCTTTACTCAAAAAGGTTTTTCACAAGTGAAGGCTTTCAAAGTAATACTCAATAGATAAGAGTTTTGTGCAAACAAGGAAGATAAAGAACATGATTGAATAAATCACCATATGAATGCTTGAAACACAACAACTCAAATGTTTGCTGAATAAGAGAGGAAATAGGTTTACTGACTCAACTTGGAAGTGGGAGAAGGGTCCATTCATAGAGGGAAGCAGGGATTACAAGTCATAAAGAGCTTCCAAAAGATTATGGTACTTACTAGCTTTGAGCCCTCATTGCCCCTATCATAAGCATCTTGAGATGGTTAAGGTTAAAGTGAACAAAGGTGGAGTATATGTTGATGAAATGTAAGTTGGCAATCTCATGTCCCTTTAATATGAGGGCCACTCCTCATGCTACTCAACTTTTGGCCCAGGCAAGTTCTTGTCATTGTAAGTACTTGCACATCATCGAGAACCGCCTGCGGGGTACCCCTTGCACATGGTACATGAGCTTTCCCATAACCAAAATGACAAGGCAATCAGATAGTGAGCATCTCAGCAATCTATTTATTTACTATGTGTATAGTTTTTTATTGAGGATGCTTCACAGAATGCTCACTATGGTGGTGCTGCAAGTTTCCACCATGATTAGGCATGGCTTAGGCTAGCGGCCCATGCGTTTCTCTAACACAAAGTACAAACTCCATGGACTCACAAGTTCCCCTCTCATTTCACACCATTGACATCCATAGACAAAAGAGCACAATATCAACTATGTATAACAAGGTACAAGTGCAATGTTGAAAACGTTCCCCGTGACAGCACGGTTCTGCTAATCCCAACGTATAGATGCAAGCATATACAACTTCGATGTCCACAATTGTTCAAGTTTATTAGGGGCAAGAAATTAAAGTGTGCCATCAAGTTCGTGAGAGCTTTACTAACTAGTTTTCACATAACAAAATACTTTTTAATTCGAAAGGTAGATAAAGCTTGAGAATTTGCTTGGAATAGCAATAGCTACTAGGTAGATATGGTGGACACAAGTGGCAAAAGTTTGGTTCAAAGGAGTTTGGAAACATGAGAAGTATGCCTTCTCAAAACAGGTTTTTGGCTAGCAAGGCTGGATAGCAAGCAAGAGAGTTGAAATAAACAAGCAAACATACAAGTAATAAAGCCAAACATGCAATCTTCCTTGAAGACACAAAAGATCTTAAATAAAGAATACTAAGCTTATGAGCCAACAAGAAATAAAACAAATGATACCAAATACATGTAAGCCTTTTTCTTTCTCTTTTTCTTTCAAACCTCAAAATTTGTTGCTACTGACCAGAACTCGGTTTGCCAAAACCAATTTAGATCCACTTGATGCTCCCAAAGTGGTGCCAATATTGATCAACAAGATCCATCATATAATAGAGATTGCAAACTAAAATAAGAAGTGCAAAAAGTAAAAGATGAGACTTCTCGTTAATATTCAATAAAGGCACTCACACCAAGGGATACATAGATAATCAACTAAAGGATAGATACTTCCACATGCAAACCAAACTGTAAGATAACTTCTCTACCACGGATATGAATCCACTAGAAAGGTAAAATATGAAAGATAGTGCTGGTGATACCGCGTCACTCCCCCAAGCTTGGAACAAGCCAAGGGGATGCCAAACCTGAAGATGAATTACTCCTTGGGTGGTGGTGGTGTTGAAAGAACATGTGGGCCCCCATGTGTGGTTTTGGTAATTAATGACAATCTTTATGGACTAATGTGTGTATTAAGTTGTACTTGTAGGATTTGTCCATTGGCGTCGGTTGGAGCATGTGTTGGCTTCAAGGTCGATGAAATGAGAAGAAGATGTGGTGTGCAATCTCAAAATGCGCCATATATAGAAGATCTCATGTTTGATGCTTGCCATCCTCTGTGATCATGGATCGATGATAAGGAATCAAGAAAGATGTTCCATCTTGAAAAGGGCAAGATCGTCTACATCGATCTCAAGTGGAATGCTCAAGGCAAAGGTATAATCTTGATAGGTTTTCCCTTTTGCCGGTCTCATGTGTGTGGGAGACCGGGTTTAGGATAGATAATCGTACTATCAAGAGGGGCTCTCGGATAAGTAACTCGATCACATCATTCAGGGAGAGTTCAAACCTTTGCATACTTCCATCATCATATTTGGTTGTTATTTGGTCTTATCCATGTGAGGATATAGAGCTTGTGGTAATCTCCATAACAAGCTCTAATTCATCAAAATCGAATCTCCCGTATATATCTTGTTGCGATTTTGATCTTGGCGGTTTTCTGGTTTTTCAACAAGTGATGTATATCACATTATAATACATGATACATTCTCACTTGGTGATAACCAATATTTTCTCACCAAGTGAGGAGCTCATGTCGTCCTCTTTCCAACGCAATTGGAATCGGGTCGATCGGAGTTACCAATCAAAAGTTATAGCCGGTTGAATTTCTGTGTATTTGATTCTAAAAAGAAAAAGGGAAAATAATATTTCTTCGTCGTCTGCAATCGCCCGGTGCCCAGGATGCTCGATCGAATTCAGCCGCCGCTTCCTCTCTCCCGCCTGTTGTTAAGGTCTGTCCCTCTCAAGACCGTGAAGAAAGACCGAATTGGTAGGTACCTACCTAAAACCTCGGCTTCCAGTCTCGCGTAGTGTGGAAAAAAGGAAAAACCGCATTGCCGCCGAGCTCATCGATCGATGCTATCTAGCCTCGCTGCTTCCTCGGGCCGGCCCGGTTTGCGCGTCCTCACCCCCCACCAGAGCGAAGATACTTTCAAAGTGTGGGCCACCTTAAGGCTAACCTAATGAAAGTATGTAGGGGTTTTGTGGGGTTCGGAGCAAAAAAATTTCTATCGCATACAAACAAACAAGCCAAGATCTATCTACTAGATTGTAGCAACGAGTCGATGGAATAACTCACCCTGAAGATTCCAAAGCGTTTAACGAGAGCGGATTCTCGTGGGTGATGTAGTCGTACTCTTCCCGATCTCAAGATCGCGTAGACGATCCTTCCGGCGCTGCATTCCGGCAGCGCTCCCGCATTCGGTCACACGTTCGGTACTCGACGAAGACCTTCCTCTCCCTTGTTCCAGCAGGCAGCAGAGGTTGTAGCACTCTCCTCGCGATTCCGGCAGCACAACAACGTGGTACCGGAAGTAGAGGGGAGATCTCGCAGGGCTTCGCCTTAAGCCGGAGCGAGTATGGTGGACTATGAGAGAGCCCTCGATGATCTAGGGTTTAGACACACCGAGGAAGAGGTGCTAGGGCCGGCGGCTAGGGCTTGGAGGTGCCCAAGTCGGCGGCTAGGGGAGAAACCCTAGGCGGCATGGCTATGGTGGCGGGCGGCTGCTAGGGTTTGAGGCGTGGGAGTTGTGTGTCAAGGAGGGGAGCCCTGCCCCTCCTTATATAGGTGGAGGGGGCCGGCCAAGGGGAGGGGAGTCCCTCCCCAAGTCGGCTTGGTGGTGTGCCGGCGGTGGGGAGGAGGGACTCCTCCCCAACTCGGTTTCCTCCTCCTTTCCAAACTAGCCGTTTGACTTTTCAAACTAGGATTTGAATAAACCCTCTATTTTGTTCAGCGATGACACTTAGTACATGATGCAATCCTACCAACTTGATATAACACATTCATGTACCCTTCCCCTCCGGAGTGCCGGACATTCCGGAACCTTCTAGAACATTCCCGATGAAAACACCGGAACCATTCCCCAACTCTGAAACAGGACTTTCCTTATATGAATCTTATTCTCCGGACCATTCCGGATCTCCTCGTGATATCCCGGATCCCATCCGAGACTCCGAACAACATTCGGTCTCTTTCTCATCATTCCATAACTACTCAAACAACGTCGAATCCTTAAGTGTGTCTCCCTACGGTTCGTGAATTATGCGGACATGATCGAGGCACTTCTTCGATCAATAACCAATAGAGGAATCTGGAAATTCATATGGCTCCCACATATTTATATGATTACTTTGCGATCGAATGAACCACTTACATACGATACCAATTTCCCTTTGTCTCACGATAGTTTACTTATCCGAGGTTATGATTGTCGGTATCTCTGCATACCTACTTTAACCTCGTTACTGATAAGTACTCTTTTCTCGTTCCTGTGATATGTGATCCCTTGTGAGCCAGTCACATGCTTGCAAGCTAATTGGATGACATTTCACCAAGAGGGCCCAGAGTATATCTATCCATCATATGGATGGACAAATCCCACTCTTGATCCATGTGTCTCAACCAATACTTTCCGAACACTCAATGCCACCTTTATAGCCACCCGATTGTGTGGTGTTTGATGTCATCAAAGCATCCATCCGGTAAAGGTGATATGCATGATCTCATGGTCGAAAGAATTAGGTTACTATGTATCAGAAAGCATATAGCAATTGAACTATTAAAATGACTTGATCTTTATGCTACGCTTATCTATAGGAGTATGTCCACCATATCATTCTCCTAATGACATGATCTTGTTGTTAATAACATCTCAATGTTCATGATAGGGAAACCACAATCATTTATTAACGAACAAGCTAGTGATGTATAGAGGCTATACTAGGGACTTCAAATTAAGTTTACAAATCACACAAGTATTAATGTTTCCTTGTTAATACTATTATAGCATGAATGTAAACATTTATCATAAACACAAAGATATAATAATAACTACATTTATTATTGCCTCTAGGGCATATCTCCAACAGTCTCCCACTTGCACTAGAGTCATATAATCTAGATTACATGGTAATATACCGAACACCCATGGCAGTTTGGTGCTGGTCATGTTTTGCCCTCGGGAGAGGTTTAGTCAACGGATCCGCCACATTCAGATCTGTGTGTACTTTGAAAATCTTTATGTCCCTATCTTGGACATGTTCTCGAATAGCGTGAAAACGTAGCTTGATATGCTTCAGCTTCTTGTGTGACCTTGGTTCTTGCGCATTGGCTATGGCGCCCATGTTATCACAGTAGATAGACATTGGGTCCAGCGCACTAGGAACCACACCCAGCTCTGTAATGAACTCTTTCATCCATATCGCTTCTTGTGAAGCCTCCGGCAACCATGTATTCGATTCAGTTGAAGATCTCGCCACAACGCTTTGCTTTGCACTCCTCTAGCTAATCTTGCACCATTCAAAATAAATCATTATCCAGTTGTGATTTAGAATCATCCGGATCGGTGTTCCAACTAGCATCGGTGTAACCATTAACAACGAGTTGTTCATCACCTCCATAAGAAAGAACCATATCCTTAGTTCTTCTCAAGTACTTAAGGATGTTTTTGACCGCTGTCCAATGATCCACTCCTGGATCACTTTGATATCTGCTAGTTAAACTAACAACATATGCAATGTCGGGTCTAGTACATAGCATGGCATACATTAGAGATCCTATGGCTGATGCATAGGGAGTCTTACTCATCCTTTCTCTATCTTCTGCCGTTGTCGGACTTTGAGTTTTACTCAAGGTCGTATTGGGCAACATGGGCAAGAACCCTTTCTTGCTATCTTCCATTCCAAACCTCTTTAGAACTTTGTCCAAATATGTACTTTGTGACAATGATATTAGGCGTCTCGATTTATCTCTATAAATCTTTATGCCTAATATGTAAGCTGCTTCGCCAAGATCCTTCATTGAAAAACTATTATTCAAATATTCCTTGACACTATTAAGAAGGTCTACATCATTCCCAATCAACAATATGTCATCTACATATAGTATTAAGAATGCTACAGAGCTCCCACTCACTTTCTTGTAAATACAAGCTTCTCCATAAGTTTGTATAAAACCAAAACTTTTGATTACCTTATCAAAACGTTGATTCCAACTTCGGGATGCTTGCTTCAATCCATAGATGGACCGTTGAAGTTTGCATACCTTGTTAGCATCTTTAGGATCGACAAAACCTTTGGGTTGCATCATATACAACTCTTCATCAATGTCTCCATTGAGGAATGCTGTTTTGACATCCATCTGCCATATCTCATAATCATAATATGCGGCGATTGCTAACATAATCCTCACAGACTTTAGCTTCGCTACTGGTGAGAAAGTCTCATCGTAGTCAACTCCTTGAATTTGTCGAAACCCTTTTCCGACAAGTCGAGCTTTATAGACAGTAACATTACCATCAACATCTGTTTTCTTCTTGAAAATCCATTTATTCTCACGGCCTTCCGGCCATCCGGTAAGTCCATACTTGGTTTTCGTACATGGATCCAATCTCGGATTTCATGGCTTCTTGCCATTTATTGGAATCTGGGCTCATCATCGCTTCCTCATATGTCTCAGGGTCATCGGTGTTATCCACCAACATGACATTCATAACGGGATCATACCAATCTGGAGTGGTACGAGTTCTCGTTGTCCTGCGAGGCTCTGTAGCAATACAACCGAAGTTTCATGATCATCATCATTAGCTTCCTCTCTTACTGGTGCAGGCGTCACAGGAACTACTTCCGGTGCTGCGCTACTCGCAAGTTCGAGAGAAGGTTCGACAACCTCGTCGAGTTCTACCTTCCTTCCAGTCACTTCTTTCAAGAGAAATTCCTTCTCTAGAAAGGATCCATTCTTGGCAACGAATATTTTGCCTTTGGATCTATGATAGAAGGTATACCCAATAGTTTCCTTCGGGTATCCTATGAAGACGCATTTTTCCGCTTTGGGTTCTAGCTTGTCCGGCTGTAACTTCTTTACATAGGCTTCGCATCCCCAAACTTTAAGGAACGGCAATTTAGGTTTCTTCCCAAACCATAATTCATACGGTGTCGTATCCACGGATTTAGATGGTGCCCTATTTAAAGTGAATGTGGATGTTTCTAATGCATAATCCCAAAATGATAGCGGTAAATCTGTAAGTGACATCATAGAACGAACCATATCTAAGAGAGTTCGATTACGACGTTCGGACACACCATTACGCTGTGGTGTTCCCGGCGGTGTCAATTGTGAAAGTATTCCGCATTTCTTCAAATGCTCGCCAAACTCGTAACTTAGATATTCACCTCCACGATCAGAACGTAGAAATTTAATCTTCTTGTTACGTTGATTCTCTACCTCACTTTGAAATTTCTTAAACTTCTCGAAAGTTTCGGACTTATGTTTCATGAAATAGATATACCCATATCTACTCAAGTCATCCGTGAAAGTAAGAACATAACGATAACCACCGCGCGATGCCACACTCATTGGACCACACACATCGGTATGTATGATTTCCAATAAGTCTGTAGCTCGCTCCATCATACCAGAAAATGGAGTCTTAGTCATTTTACCCATTAGACATGCTTCGCATCTATCAAGTGATTCGAAATCAAGTGATTCAAGAAGTCCATCGGAATGGAGTTTCTTCATACGCTTCACTCCAATGTGACCAAGACGACAGTGCCATATATAGGTCGAGTTATCGCTCGATTTCAAACGTTTAGCCTCAATGTTATTAATATGTGTATTTCCACTATCGATATTCAACAAGAATAGACCATCTATCAAAGGTGCATGTGCATAAAACATATTACTCATATAAATCGAACAACCATTATTCTCGGATTTAAACAAGTAACCGTCTCGTAATAAACAAGATCCCGATATAATGTTCATGCTCAACGCAGGCACCAAATAACAATTATTTAAGTATAAAACTAATCCCGATGGTAGATGAAGGGGTAGCGTCTAAATCGCGATCACATCAACCTTTGATCCGCTTCCAACGCCGCATCGTCACCTCGTTCTTCGCTAGCTTCCGTTTATTCGCAAAGACTGTTTGAGTTACAAATATGAGCAACCGAACCAAGATAAAATACCCGGGCACTACTACAGTACTAGTGAGATACACATCAATAACATGTATATCGATATACCTTTCTTCTTGATGTTGCCGTTCTTCAAATCCGCCAAGTACTTTGGGCAATTCCGCTAAAGGACCTTCTCCCTTGCAAGAAAAGCACTCGAGATCGGGCTTAGGTCCAGCCTTGGTCTTCTTCGTCGGCGTGGTAACTTTCTTACCACCCTTCTTGAAGTGTCCCTTTGCTTAGACTTGCCTCTTGAATTTGGTGGTCTTATTGACCAACAACACTTGGTGCTCTTTCTTGATCTCCACTTCGCAGATTTTAACATGGCAAAGAGTTCGCAGCGTCTTGTTCATGTTCGCATCTTGTAGTTCATCACAAAGTTCTTGTAACTTGGTGGTAGTGATTGGAGGACACGGTAAATCCCCAAAGCATTAGGAATCACTATGCCCAAGCTTTGAAGTTTGTTTTGCGTGCCGGACATCTTAAGCACATGCTCATGACGGAGTCGCCCTCTTCCATCTTGCGCTTAAAGAACTTTTCGAAGCCTCATAGCTCTCAATTGCCGCATGAGTCTCAAAGATCAATTTGAGATCACGGACAATATCATGTGGGTCTGAATTCTCAAACCTTTTCTAAGCTCGATTCTAAACCATACAAGATAGCACACCGAATCGTGGAGTAATCGAGTCTTCGAGTGAGGTAAACATTCTTTACTTCATCGGTAGCAGTAGCTGCAGGTGGGTCACCCAGCGGTGCATCCATCACATAGGTCAAATTACCAGCTGTGAGGACAATCCTCAAATTGCCGAACCAATCCGCGAAGTTGCTTCCATTGTTTTTCAACTTTTCTTTCTCTAGGAACGCATTAAAATTGATGGTAGGGGCTGCCATTGATCTACAACATATTTGCAATAGTTTAGACTAAGTTTATGACAAATTGAGTTCAAATTAATAATAAAATTAACCTAGGTGAACTCCCACTCAAAACAACATCCCTCACATTGTTTTAGTGATCACACGAACCAAATCCACCACATCAACACCGATCATCACGAGAGTTGATATAGTTTCAATGGTGAACAATCGACATGTTCATCATATCTACTATATGATTCATGCTTTACCTTTCGGTGAACCGTGTTCCGAGACCATGTCTGTACATGCTAGGCTCGTCAAGATCAAACCTTAGTTTCCGCATGAGCAAATCTGGCTTGCTCACATTGTATACACTTGCGGAATCTAACACACCCGATCATCACGTGGTGCTTCGAAACAACAACCTTTAGCAACGGTGCTAACTAAGGGTGAACACTTTATGATTTGAAATTCATGTGCATGAGGGATCATCTTATAATGCTACCGTCGTCTACTAAGCAATACAAGATGCATAAAGGATTAACATCACATGCAATTCATAATATGTGATATGATATGGCCTTTCTTCTTTGTGCTTCCGATCTCCATCTTCAAGCACGAACATGATCTCCATCATCACCGGCATTGCATCAAGGTCAATGACGCTTCTCCATGGCTGTCGTCCACCGGCTTCAACTATTACAACTACTTTGAATAGACACGCGGGTCTTAACATAAATTAAAGACAACCATATGGCTTCCCGCCGTTGCCAACTTACAATAAGGAACATTGCATACATCAAATATAATCACAATCATGGCCATATCACATCACTGCACACCCCTGCAAAACAAAGTTAGACGCCTCTACTTTCTTTGCATGTTTTACGTGGTTTGGGGCTTTCAATAAGTGTCGTTCTAACTTACGAACATGAACCACAACATTGATACTAGTATTGTTAATTACCCGTTGTAAATTGTATCTTAACTATGCTAGGAGAAACAGGCACCTGCAAAGCCACTTATGCAATACAAGTTGCATGTCAAGCGTGGAGCAAGTCTCATGAACGATGTCATGTAAGGTTAGCCCGGGCCGCTTCATCCCAACATCCCGCAAGATGCAAAGTACACAAGAAGCAATCGACAATAAAAGCATCAACGCCCACAATGACCATTGTGTTCTACTCATGCAACAGATCTACATATAGACACGGCTCTGATACCACTGTAGGGTTTCGTAGCATGGAAAACAAAAAAATTCTATCGCACACAAACAAACAAGCCAAGATCTATCTACTAGATTGTAGCAACGAGTCGATGGAATAACTCACCCTCGAAGATTCCAAAGTGTTTAACGAGAGCGGATTCTCGTGGGTGATGTAGTCGTACTCTTCCCGATCTCAAGATCGTGTAGACGATCCTTCCATTGCGTTCAGTGGCGCTCCCTTGATCGGTCACACGTTCGATTTTCGACGAAGACCTTCCTCTCCCTTGTTCCAAAGGCGGAGGTTGTAGCACTCTCTCGCGATTCCGACAACGGCGTGGTACCGGAAGTAGAGGGGAGATCTCGCAGGGCTTCGCCTTAAGCCGGAGCGAGTATGGTGGACTATGAGAGAGCCCTCGACGATCTAGGGTTTAGACACGCCGAGGAAGAGGTGCTAGGGCCGGCGGCTAGGGCTTGGAGGTGCCCAAGTCGGTGGCTAGGGGAGAAACCCTAGGGGGAGGCGGCGGCTATGGTGGGCAGCAGCTGCTAGGGTTTGAGGCGTGGGAGTTGTGTGTCAAGGAGGGGAGCCTTGCCCCTCCTTATATAGGTGGAGGGGGCCGGCCAAGGGGAGGGGAGTCCCTCCCCAAGTCGGCTTGGTGGTGCACCGGCGGTGGGGAGGAGGGACTCCTCCCCAACTCGGTTTCCTCCTCCTTTCCCACTTCCCAAAAATAGCCGTTTGACTTTCAAACTAGCCGTTTGACTTTTCAAACTAGGATTTGAATAAACCCTCTATTTTGTTCAGTGATTGACGAGGTTTGATCTCGTCAATGCCCATTGTTATGGACTTGGGTTTTGGAGAAGATGGGGATGCTGGAGATCGTGGCACGGTTAACAGACAAGCAACCAGGGGACACGAGATTTACCTGTGTTCGAGCCCCGGAGGGAAAACCCTACTCCTGCTTGTCTGCTCTTTTATTGCGGCGGAACCGAAGGTTACAGGGTGCGCAGATTTGATCTGGCGTGGAGGTGTGTATGTCGTAATCTCAGGGTGTCCCCCTCGTTGGACCCTCCTAGCCTTTATATATGGGGAGGCTAGGTCTCAGGTACCGATACGAGTAGGTTACAAGTTGTATTCGAACTCTAGTCTTGCTCCAAGGATCCGGCGTCATGGGCCTTGGCCACCGAAAATCTTCATGGGCCCAGATGTCCGCTGTGGGCCTTCCTTGGCTGGACCAGGTATCTTTGAAGTTACGCCGTAGGGTATAACCATGTCAAGAGCCCCCGGTGATCAGTTGAATCGTAGATTCGGTGAGGACTCTTCGATCTTCGGTGCAGCTCTCTTTCAAGAGAATGTGTAGGGATTGTTGATGCGTGTGCGACTCACCCGAAGATCGTGGTCGATTAATCGTCTTAGGACAAAACAACACGATCTTCTTCAGTAGTCCCTCGACTCGAACCCGAACATATGTCTGGCGTAATTCGTCTCAGTCCGGAGGACTTATAGGAGTGGAATTCCAGTGTTTTTAAATGATGTACCCAACGCGTCGTCGGGATTTTTCATCACTGCCTGTACGGATTCATACTAGCAGAGCGCAGTCAGGTGCGTTGCCAGGCCATCAGATGATATCTGTAGGTCTTATCTTTGTGTCGCAGACGCAGCATCCGAATGTTTATCACCGCGGAGGTGTTTCGGGTGGCCAAGGAGGATGTTACTCACTTAGCATTAATTGGGGCAGAGTTGCCGAAAAGTTTTTGCATGCGGATCCGGAAGATCGCAGTCGAAGATTTCATAGGGTGCGCGGCCAGCGCTCCCTATGGGAGTAGCCCCCGAGTGTCTGTTCGAGTCGTAGACTCGAGCGGAGACTTTAGTGCAAGCATTGCTCAGTTGTTTTAGTCCGTAGGACTCGAAAATTTTCGGATGCTTAAATCCTTCCTCCGTATGGGAGTAGCCCCCGAGTCCGTAGTGGAGTCGTAGACTCGACGTAGGACTCAGAGAAGTGTGTTGTCTTCATTTTCTTTTCTCTTGTGCGCGTATCCTCGATAGGAGTAGCCCCCGAGTATTTAGTCGAATCGTAGATTCGAGTGAGTACTCTTAGTTGTGTAGCCAAAGTTGGTGCTAGTATAGCTTTTGATGACGTCAGTGCTGACGATCGATGACCTCAAGCGTCTGCTGCGCCAGAGATGACTTGACTTGACGAAGCGTGGGTCCCACTTCCTGACTTTGAATTGACCGGTCACGCGCGGCGTGGAGATGATTACGGCGTCTCCTCGATTTCCGCGCGTAGTGGACGTCGTGGTAACGACGGTTCGTTTTGGCGCTGACACGTGTACGGCCAGATCTGCCGTTGGCGTTAGGTCTTCTTGATGGACGGCCAGCGTGCGTCGTCTTCGCTGTTATAATCCGTGGTGAAATCGTGGTTTGTTTTTCACCGCACGGTTCTTCTGCGATTATCGCCTCCTTGCGCTCGGCGATTCTTAACTGCGTCTTTGAGAGTTCCTTCCAGATTTCCTTTGTCTTCGTCGCAACGCCACCACCGCCAGTAGCGCCATGGGGAAGCCAAAGAAGTCCTCATCTGCGATTGGGACCAGCGCCGGAGGAAGAAGGGCGCCCATCGCTTCGTGTCACCGACGGTGGCTGGCGGCGATCAGAGACGCGGGAGAGCGATCTCCGTAAGCTGCGCGAGCGGAGCCTGATCCCGCAGGATACGACGGCCGTGAGGCTCCCCGGCAACGAGGTAATCTCCCGTCCCCCATCTGGGTATCGGGTTATGTTTGTCGCCTTCGTTTTGCGTGGGTTTTCGTATCCAGTCCATGACTTCCTTCGTGAACTGCTCTTTTTCTATGGGGTTCAACTCCATCATCTGTCTCCCAACTCCCTTCTCCACATTGCGTGTTTTATCACGCTTTGCGAGTGTTGGCTTGGCATTGAGCCGCACTTTGGCCTCTTCCTAAGTCGATTCCGTGAGGAGGCGATCTGTTCGGATGGTGTGTATCCCATTGGGGTTTCATCATCTCTCTTAGTCCCGATGTCCAATTCTTTTCCTTCTCCATGTCCGAATCTGTCCAAGATCTTGGCGGAGGAAATGGTTTTACATCCGTGACTCCGTGCTGCCTGGGCAAGATTTTGGTCTCGTTCCTTTTGACCCCTCCCAGTTGATTGTGAAGAAAAGATCCTGGAAAAATCAGATCTTAGATGGTGAGGTGGCGGAGATAGAGGCCCTTTATCGTCGGGTGGAGGAGCTCCAATTGATTCCTCAGAAGGAGGTCAACAGTGTCGACATCATCCGGACGTTTCTTGAGCGTCGGGTGCAGCCTCTCCAGGCGAGAGCGCACCCGATGTTCCTGTACTCTGGGCGCCGTGATCCGACGAGGGTTTCGAGTGAGAAGATCTCCGAGGTGGACCTTGACAAGGATCTTCGCGTGCTGCTGAAGTTCAAGGCCGACGAAAAAATCCCGAGGAAGTCGCTGACTCCTCCCTTTTCTTCGACGTTGGTCGTGCCGAAGGTGTAGATTTGCGCATGTAGTGCTTCCCTTTTATTTTTGTCAGCTGTGTACTTTTTCCTTTGTTTGCTAACAAAGTTCCATTTCCTGTTGCAGAGCTTCAAAGTGCCGGGCATGGCACCACCATTGCCCGAAAGGTATCCGAATGCCCCGGATAATGAAGTGGTGGATTCCGTGTCCGAGCTTCCGTCGGCGCGATCTCCGGCGGAGGATGCCGACGAGTCGAGTGAGGACCATACGCCAAGCGATCACCGAGCTCGGCGAGTCTTCGGATGCTTCAACTCCTCCGACTCCCAGGGATCCTCTGGTTCTTGAGCGTCATGATGATGTTCAGGGGGGTTCTTCTTCTCCTATTCCTGCCATTCCTGTGCGGGCTGTTGCTCCGCACCCGCCAGCAAAGCGGAAGAAGGAAGAAAAGAAGGAGGAGAAGAAGGAAGAAAAGAAGGAGGAGAAGAGGGAAGAAAAGAAGGAGGAGAAGAGGGCCCGAAGGGCTTCTCCTATCTTCGACCTGAGCGCGTTGGGCTCGTAAGTGTTCTTGTTGGACTGTTGTCCTTTATTCCCTTGCTATTTTTGGGCCTGTGTTGATTGATGCATATGCAGGCAATCATCGGACGGCTCTCGTGATGGAGCGCGCGAGATGATGGGGGAGTCGAATATTGCGTCGTCTCCTCCTCAGACGGTGGCGACTTCGGGTGGCGCTGCTCCAGATCCTCCTGTGCAGGAGAGGCTGGTGGTTGCGCCTCAGAATTTCGCAGGCGGGTCTGCGGGTTCGCCTTCGGAGCACGTAAGTTTTTCTGCTTCATGTCATGGGGGGAGCCCCCGGGCATCTTCGTGTGCTGGTGTTGTGTTTGCTTCTTTGTTTTGGGCGTAGCCCCCAAGTCATGTGCTTACTGCTATTGCCTTGTCCTGCAGCCTTTTGTCCAAGAGGCCAAGCGGCTGGTGGAGGAGCGCCTGACGCTGGAGGCGAAACTGGCAATGCAAGGTATTCGCACTTTGTAGTACTCATCTTGCTTTATCCTGGTTCTGTTCTTTGACACTTGCTTGTTGTAAATGCAGAGGAGCATAACGACTCTCTCCGTGAGGTTGATGCTCTGAAGAAGAGCCTTGGCCAACTGGAGGCGAGAAGGGCTCTTTGCTCGGTGAAGCGCCTTGAGCTAGAGCTGACGAAGGCAGCCGAAGCGAAAGAGCATCTGCAGCAGGAAGCCGCAGGTCGTGAGGTAGGGGTTGCGGAGAAGCTCATGGCTGCTGCCAAGGCTATTTCGGGTGAGTGCTAGCTTTTGTACTTGCTTATTTTTCTTTGGGTCTTCTTCTATGTTGCCTTTCTTCATGTTTTCTTCTGTTTTGTCTCAGATGCCGCAGGCATCAAGTTTGACCGCGGTGCTCTGGAGCACGGGAGTGCTCTGGACGATGCCACTGTAGTGGTCGGACGACTAAGACCGTCGTCAACTCCCTTGCCAAGGCAAAGAGGTCCTTGGTCGCTTACCAGAGCTTTTCGAAGGCGCATCCCTTGAAGACGTGGGTGCCACTGGCGGAGGCTCTGTCAAGGCGCGTACAAGCATAAGCGAAGGGCATCGGCGCGTCCATCGGTGGCGATGCCCATGGCGGCGGGCGGCTGGACTTGCCCTGATCACTTCTCGGATGCCGGCGGCTGCGGATGGATCGAGGTAGCCTTCGCTGCCTACTCGCCACGCTGCACGATATGGGCCCAAGCTCATTGACTTCTTTGTCTGTCTGTGCAGCTGCAGCGGCGAGGCCAAAACTAGGCGATCGGCTCGAGGCGACTCGGTGTCCTCGCCTTAGGCATAGGAGATGTAGGGTAGCATGTAGTTTACTTTTCTGTAAATATCTCTTTGTAGCACCATCCTTGTGCCGCGATGCTTATTTTAATGAATTCCTCCGAGTTGAGCTTTTCCTTGGCTGAATGTCTGTGCTTTCTTTTTCTTGCTATAGGTTCCTTCGGGTGCTGACCCGATTGACACGTCATCCGGAAGGCCCTTGCGAGCATCATTGGATGATTCCTCGCAGCTCGCGTTTCTTCGAGATCGCGTGCGCAGCTTGGAGAGAGACTTGCTTGGGTTGCGCGGTCGCGCTGATGTTTGGAAGTCCAAAGCAGATCGTAGTGCAGCAGAGAGAGTACTTGATGGCGGAGCTGGGTCGGCTGTCCGAGCAACTGCAATGTAAGTTGATCCTTCTTTTAGCTGTAGCTCGATTCTTGAGTTAGCTTCTGGCCTTACTCTTGTTTTGTGCGGTTGTCGCAGTGCCAATCTTGCTTGAGGAAGAAAAGGAGCGTATTCTGTTCAAGTCAATTGCTTGACTCAGCAGATATGGAAGCGCGGCTTCTTCTCGATGGATCGCGATCGCGCCATAGTTACGGCGACGGTGCGGGATCGTGTCTACCAGGTTTCGCGGGTGCTCGCCAGTGCGTACATCGCCGTCCTCGGTCTTTGCGTCATGTTTCCGTTGGATGGCGTCGACGACCCTTGCAGTCTTCTGGCGAAGTTTTGGAGTACCGGCAATGTCAAGGAGCTGGTCGGCAGACAACTCGTCAGCGGGTGAAGGCTGCCTTGTCTCTTGTGAGGTGCATCATACGATGTAGATTTGGCTTTGTGGCGGCAGGCCACCTCCTCGACCAGATGGTGGCGAGTGGAATATGCGTCCGCATTACGGTATAAGGCGAGATGCCGAACAGATTGTAGATTTGATTGAGCAGCGTGCTCAGGTTATTCTTCAGGATAGGTAGTACCTGAAAATAAACAGATAGATGTAAATTTTGTATATTGCGGCTGGGCGTGTATGTGCCCTCTATTGTAAAGGTTCGCTTGTTAGCGAGCACACAGTGCTTTGATTTAGTCCGTGCCCTTTTCGTTTGCCTGACGTAGTCAGCTACTCAGGTGTACACGTTTTTGTCCTCAGTCGATGAAATCGTGAGGTGGGGGGAGCCCCCAAGTGTCTTGATTGTAGTACGTGTCCTTTTCGTTTGCCTGACGTAGTCAGCTACTCAGGTGTACACGTTTTGTCCTCAGTCGATGAAATCGTGAGGTGGGGGGAGCCCCCGAGTGCGTATGTAGTATGTAATAAAGTTGCAGAGAAATAGTCAACCGAAGGTTGGGGCGAGACACTTAGCTTTATTTGTATTGTGATGGAGGAGGTACATGGTTCGGCTGAGTAGCCTTGGCCGTAAGCCTTATTGAAAGTAAAAGGGGTACATTGCCCATTGCTATGGGTAGAATCGTCATGAAAGAGATGTTCCATGGGTTGGAGTATGCGACTCCAGACTCCACGTGCTTGAGGCGATAGGCGCCACCTGGGATGACTTCGGTGATGACATAGGGTCCTTCCCATGGTGACTCGAGTTTATTCGGTCGCTTTTGCTTGAGTCGCAAGACGAGGTCTCCTTCGACGAAGGACCTTGGGCGCAGCCGGCGGCTGTGATAGTTGCGGAGGCTTTGCTGGTACACCGCGGATCTAGCTGCTGCTATATCCCGTGCTTCGTCGAGTGTGTCGACGGCATCTTGATCTTGGCCGTGGATTCGCTTCACCTGTGACGACTCGTGGAGCACGGTGGCGTGCCGGTGGTAACACAGCCTTAGCTCCGTGCACCATGAAGAACGGTGTGGCGGTGGAGCTATTTGGCGTGGTCGTAAGCTCCACAGAGACGCACGGTAGCTCTTTCGTCCGATTTCCAGCTTTGTGCTCGAGTGAGCTCATGAGGCGCTTCTTGATGCGGCGCCGATTAGGCCGCTGGCCTTTTCCACTTGCCCGTTTGTTTGCGGGTGTGCCCTTTGAGGCATACGTGATGTTGATCCGAGGCCTTCGCGAAGTCACGGAATTCTTCGGAGATGAAGTTTGATCCGTTGTCGGTGATGATCTTTGTCTGATGCGCGAACCTGTAGACTATGGATTCGAAGAACTTGACGGCGGTTTTGCCCTTCTGGTTGGTGACTGGCATGGGCTCGATCCACTTGGTGAATTTTTCGACTGCGACCAGGAGGAAGACGTGTCCTCCCTTCGAGGATTTTGGCAGTTTGCCGGTCATGTCAAGGCCCCATTGGGCAAAAGGCCAGGCTATTGGTATGGGTCGAAGCTCGGACCTAGGTGCGTGCGGTTTGTCGGCGAACCGTTGGCACCCGTTACATCTTCGGACGATGTCCTTTGCGTCGTTCATGGCCGTTGGCTAGTAGAATCCTGCTCGTAGAGCTTTGGCGACAAGGGAGCGGCTGCCTGCGTGGTGGCCGCAGATGCCTCGTGTATATCTTGGAGTATGGCCTTGCCGTCGTCGATAGTGACGCATCGTTGTAGTACGCCCGTAATGCTGCGTTTGTACAGCTCGCCGTTGATGATTGTGAAGGCTTTAGACCGACGAGATACGCGTCGGGCATCATCGGTCGTCCGCCAATTCTCCGTTTATCGAGGCGGAGGTATGGGCGTGTCAAGTTTAAATCGCCATGACCTGCATCAGGTTGACCATGGCAACTTCGGTATCCAATTTTCCGGGTCCTTCATGACCTTCGGATAGCATAGCCCCCGAGTGTTCTGCTTCTTCGGGTGATCCCTTGGGGAATTTCTGCTTGATAGATGGCATGCAGATCTGTTCGAGGAACACACCTGGTGGTACTTTTGCACAAGTGGAGCCGATGTTGGCGAGTCTATCAGCCTCCTCGTTGCTTTCTCTTCCGACGTGCCGAAGCTCGCAGCCGTCGAACTCTCCTTCGAGTGAATTGTAAAGCGCGCGGTACGCAATCATGTTTTCGGCGTGTGCGTCGCACTCATTCATCGTCTGCTTGACGACGAGGTTGGAGTCACCGTAGATGACCAGGCGCGTTGCGCCGCATATCTTTGCCATCCTCATGCCATGGATGAGGGCCTCGTATTCGGCCTCGTTGTTGGAGGCTCTGAATTTCATCCGAAGGACGTACTTCATCTTGTCACCTTGCGGGGAGGTCAGTATGACTCCTGCCCACTCCGGCTTCGTTTGGAGCCGTCAAAATGCATTGTCGGGATGTGACATATGCTGGGTGTCGGCAGCTGCAGCTCCATCCGATTGCACCGAAAGTCCGAAGAACTTCGGATTTGATTGCGTGACGCTTCTCGTAGATGATGTCCAAGGGTGATAGTTCAATGCCCCCACACGCGCGTCCGTGGCCTCTGGGTTATTTAGGATGCTATTTAGGGGTGCCTCGTTGACGACCATCACGATGCTCCACGGAAGTAGTGGCCCGATCCTCGAGCCGTCATGAACACGCCGTGGCTTCCTGATAGTGGTACCGCTGTTTTGTTGGAGTGAGAACCTCACGAGGTAGTAAATTGGGCGTTGTACCCCATGGGTCTTGCCTTCTTGGTCATTCGACCACGAGTATCTTTATCTTGACCACGGTGTGTGGCTGCTATGTACGACAACAGGGCTCGCACTCTTTTGGCGTGACCAAAGCGGGCGAGGTGGAGAGGGCAGCTTGAGGCTTTTGAATCGTCGTTAGCTTCGTGTCCACTCAATTTATCCGCTTTGGCATTTGGTAGAATGGTAGGCCTTCGCCCATGCGGTGATGAACACCTTAATCCGCTAGCCCAGCTGTTGAAACGCCTCTTGAGATTTTTCGGATTCTCCATTGTCATGATGGCTTTGATTTTCTTGAGTTCGCCGATCCCTCGCCGAGATGAAGTACCCGGCGGTTGACCGAGGGGCGCCAAAGGCGCTTTTAGGTTGAGCTTGATCCTGTGGCGATCAAGGTTGTCGAACGTCTCGCGGAGATCGTCGATAAGTGTTCTTGCCTCCTTTGTTTTATGACTATGTTCGACATAGACCTGGACGTTGCGACCGATCTGGTCCTTGAGGCAGGCCTGCATGCATCGCTGGTACGTGGCACCCGCGTTCTTTAGCCCGAAGGGCATTGTGTTGTAACAGTATACTCCGAACTGAGTAGGCGTCGAGGAAGGAGAGTTTCTCACAACCTGCAGTCGAATCGATGATCTGGTCGATCCGAGGAAGAGGGAAGTGGTCCTTAGGGCAGTGTTTATTTAGTGACGTGAAGTCCACGCACATCCGCAGGATGTCCGTGTCCTTCTTTGGGACCATCACCGTGTTTGCCAGCCACTCGCTTTCCTTGATTTCCCGGATGAAGTTTGCTGCGAGTGATCTGTTGATCTCCTTGCCGATAGCTTCGGCTCGTGGTTCTGGATCTTGGATGGGCCTTGGCGGCTTGGTGTCGAAAGACATTGAGTGCGTGCTCGGCGAATTCCACGAACTCCGGCATGTCCCGGACACCGGAAGATTTCCAGCGCTCACGGAGGAATTCGACGGCGCTTTCTATCGCTTGAGGTCGTTGGCGATCAGCGCCGTCTTGGAGGCATCCGTTGGATGGACCTGCACTTTTTTGGTGTTTGATGGTGGAGTCGAAGGACATGTCGGGTGCGTTCTGCTTGGTGACTGGGAGTAGCCCATTGTCCGTCACCTCGCGGAGCCTTACAAGCTCGTCTTGCATACCGAAAGACTGGGAGATTTTGTTGAAATCCCTGTCGCATTGGTCGGATCGGGTGAAGCTCCGTGGGTGTGATGACGCCCTTGGTCTTGGCATCTTGGTAGTAGGTATGCGTAGTGTGGGACGGCCGGGAACCTTGCGAATGCTACGGCGTCGAGATGGCGTGGTATTGCGACGGCGATCCACCACTTCAATTCTAGGCGCTCTGCCGAAGTTGTCCGGCTTCGAAGATGACGTCGAGCCCTATTTTGCCCGGGGAGATGCCTTCCACGACAATGCCATGGAACGTTGTGTCGATTGTTCCGGTCATTGCGGGATCCGCATAGCTGCTAGAGTGCTTGCGAACATTAGGTTGATGCCGCCGCCGTCCATGAAGACGCGACTCATCTCGAACCTCCGATCTGCGCCTCCAGCACTGAGCAGCGTGACTGGGCGAGGATCCGCAAGGGTGATCCGTAGCGAGTGAATGTGATGCAGACTCCGATCCGCTGAGGTACTCGAGGATTGCGCGGAGTTTCCACGGCCATGTTGATTTGTCGGGTGATTTTCTTCGCACCCTATTTGTGGGCGTCCTTACATATCATATTGAGTGCTCCCTTTGGTGGGGGTATGCGACCGGCGTTGTTTTGCTGGTGCGACTGGTTGACTTAGGCCTCGATAGGCGGCGGTGGAACTCGTGTGCTATTTTGCTCGGCGCAGTGCGTTTCCAACGCAGGATTGGAGCTTGTTGCCTCATCGCATCATGCCTTCGCTGAGTTTACGGAACTCGGCGGTCCTTGAGCATGTGGCTAGCTTTCTTTTGCCATCTTGTTTGTCGATGTAGAAGTGTATGGTGCATGGACCCGAAAGTTTGTCGAATCTTTGAGGTCCGTTATCGCGTCCTGGCGTTACCCGCAGCGTTGGTCGTCCGTTGTCGCGGAAGTTTCCGCTGCGATATCCTCCGCTGCTGCGACTGTTGTCGTTACGGCGGTCGGCGTAGCCGGCTGCGACCATGTCGGGTCCATCGCGGTCCTCATAGACGCGCGGTCTCCTCTTGCTGCGGCGTTCGCGTCTTCGGCTGTAGTCGTCCTCTTCATATGATTGCGCCCGTTGGATGCAATCTTCGCCGTCTGCCTAGCTGTTGGCGATTTCCATGAGCTGGTTGAGTGTCTTGGGCTTTACACGTCCAAGTTTCTCCTTGAAGTCTGGGCGTTTGACACCGTCCCTGAAGGCGTCGATGGCCCGCTCTTTGGAGATGTGTCTTGGAGTTCTTGGTCGAACCGGCGTAGTATGTCTGGCGAATAGATTCACCCGTTCTCTCGAGTGCGGCTCGCAACTCTTCGATTGAAGCGGGCCTCTTGCTGGTGCCTTTGAAGTTTCGGATGAAGCTATAAGCGAGCTCCTCCAACCGGATGGATCGATGATAAGGCTAAGCGGACCCGTCGCGCTTTGTCGGTGCGGTGAAGGCATTGCATGGCGGTTTCTTTGTTGCCTCCGTGAAGCTTAACGGATGACGGATGGTCCGAGCAGGACTTTGGATCTTGCGTGCTGTTGAACTTCGGATATCAGAAGGAAGCTTGAAGTTCGTGGCATCTGTGTTCGCGAACGGATCTGCTGAAACATCGAGCCCGCAGAGTTCTCGCCGTCTTCGTCCATCTCAGATTGAGACGAACATGCGCGTTTGGCGGCGTGCTTTGTCGATCTTCTGTGTAAGCTTGTTTACGGCGTCGTAGTCGTGTTTATGGCGATGCGAGCTCTTCTTCCTTGAGGAAGGTCGTGTTCTTCTTCATCTTCGGATGAGGGTGGGGCTCGATCGCGCTGGCGGAGCTTTCTTCGGCTCCATAGGAGCGTCTTCATGGAGCGCAGCTCCGATTAGTCCTAGTCCAGTGAGTGCGGACCTATGCATGGCCCTTTTCGGGTCCCCCTCCGGAGGTGGGTGAGCCACGAGATCTGTGATGCGCCATGATCGCAACTTGTGGCGTCTTCGGTGATGTTGCCGTCGGCGTCCATATCCATGAGCGATGTGTGGAGAGTTCGGGTCGTCACGCCGCTCCTTGGTCCATGTTATCCACCGAGTGGTGCTTGTTTCCCTGGTTTCCGTTTGTCTTTGGGCGGGTCCCATGGCGGAAGCGCGGCTCGTCACGCCGGACTCGAGGTCGCTTTCTTGCGTTTGTCGGCGTCTCTGCATCTTGACTTGCTTCTTGTGCTCCTCGATGAGGAGGTAGTGGTACGCCATCGCCAGATCACGTGGGGAGTCGGTAGGACTATTTACCGCGACGGCGCGGCGTGCTTGACCCATCCTTCTTTGCTAAGTTGGATGAGGTGGCCCTGCTTTCCCGTCTTCGCCGCTTACATCCTGCGGGTTGGGGTTGGGCGGCGGGTTAGGCGTTTCCTCGTCGGTTTGGATGATTGCGGCGCACAGATAGCGCCTGCAGATTGGTTGGCTGCTGCCGCAGCTTTCGGATCCGGAACCGTAGGTCCCTCCATCCGAAGGTGGATCGCATAGATCGGAGTTGCAGCAGCTGCTGCTGTAGAACTCATCTGTTGATGGTGACGTGCGTAGCACGGGGTGTGGAGCCCATGAAGCGGGCCTGATTGACGGCACGGGCACCCGCTCAGGGAGGCGGAGGGTACCAGTTTGTCCCACCTGGAAGCAGAAGCTCCCGAACAGAATTTCGAGTCCGTCGCCTACGGGCTCGAAATCCTTCATGGTGGTCGGCGAGTGGGCGGTGAAGTCGAAAGCACCGAAGAGGAGGTGATTCTCTGTCGCCGAGGAGTTGTAGATCGATCGGGTCGGAACCGTCACGACCGCACAATCAGCAGCCCCAATTCCCACAGACGGCGCCAATTGACGAGGTTTGATCTCGTCAATGCCCATTGTTATGGACTTGGGTTTTGGAGAATATGGGGATCTTTGGAGATCGTGGCACGGTTAACGGACAAGCAACCGGGGACACGAGATTTACCTGTGTTCAGGCCCTGGAGGAAAACCCTACTCCTACTTGTGCGCTCTTTTATTGCGGCGGAACCCGAAGGTTCTGGTCTGTGATTCGATCTGACGTGGAGGTGTGTATGTCGTAATCTCAGGGTGTCCCCCTCGTTGGACCCTCCTAGCCTTTATATATGGGGAGGCTAGGTCTCAGGTACCGATACGAGTAGGTTACAAGTTGTATTCGAACAGCTGGGCAGACGGCGAAGATTGCATCCAACGGGCGCAATCATATGAAGAGGACGACTACAAGAAGACGCTGACGCGTGCAAGAGGAGACAGCGTCTATGAGGACCGCGATGGACCCGACATGGTCGCAGCGGCTCGCCGACCGCCGTAACGACAACGATCGCAGCGGCGGAGGATATCGCGGCGAAACTTCGCGACAGCGGACGACCAACGCTTGGTCGTAGCAGCGCCGCGATCAACGGACAACCACCCTTAGCATTCGACAAACTTTGGGTCCATGCACCATACACTTCTACATCGACAAACAAGATGGCAAAAAGAAAGCTAGCCACATGCTCAAGGGCGCGAGTTCGAAACTCAGCGAAGGCATGATGCGAGATGAGGCAACAAGCTCCAATCCTGCGTTCGAAGCACTGCGTCGGCGAAATAGCACACGGAGCTCCTCCACCGCCGCTATCGGAGGCCCAAGTCAACAGTCGCACCAGAACACAACTGCCGGGTCGCATACCCCCCACCAAAGGAGCACTCAATATGATACGTAAGGGCGCCCACAAATAAGGGTGCAGAATAAAATCACCCGAAAAATCAACATGGCTGTAACTCCTTTCTGCAATCCCTGAGTACCTCGGCGGATCGAATCTGCATCACATTCACTCGCGGATCACCCCTTGCCGGATCCCTCGCCCGAGTCACGCCACAGTGCTGGAGGCGATCGGAGCTTCGAGATGAGTCGCGTCTTCATGGACGGCGGCAGCGGCATCAACCTAATGTTCGAAGCACTCTAGCAGCTATGCGATCCGCAATGCAACTGGAACAATCGACACAATGTTCCATGGCATTGTCCAGGAAGGCATCTTCCCCCGGGCAAAATAGGGCTCGACGTCATCTTGAAGCCGGACAACTTTCGGCAGAGCGCCTAGAATTGAAGTGGTGGGTGGCCGTCGCAATACCACGCCATCTGGGACGTAGCATTCGCAAGGTTCTGGCCGTCCCACCTCGCATACCTACTACTCAAGATGCGAGGACCAAGAGGCGTCATCACGATCCACAGGAGCTTCACCCGATCGGACCAATGCGACAGGATTTCAACAAAATCTCCGGTCTTTCGGCATGCAAGGCGAGCTTGTAAGGCTCGCGAGGTGACGGACAATGGGCTACTCCCAGTCACCAAGCAGAACGCACCCGACATGTCCTTCGACTCCACCATCAAACACCAAAAAAGTGCAGGTCCATCCAACGGATGCCTCCAAGACGGCGCTGATCGCCAACGACCTCGGCCAAGCGCATAGGAAGCGCGCTCGTCGAATTCCTCCATGGCGCTGAAATCTTCGCTGGTGTCCGATGGACATGCCAGAGTTCCTGTGGAATTCGCCGAGCACGCACTCAATGTCTTCCGGACACCAAGCGGTCAAGCGGTCCATCCGAAGGCGCCGAACCACGAGCCAAAGCTATCGGCAAGGAGATCAACAGATTACTCGCAGCAGACTTCATCCGGGAAATCAAGGAAAGCGAGTGGCTGGCAAACACGGTGATGGTCCCAAAGAAGGACACGGACATCCTGCGGATGTGGGTGGACTTCACGTCACTAAATAAACACTGCCCTAAGGACCACTTCCCTCTTCCTCGGATCAACCAGATCATCGATTCGACTGCAGGTTGTGAGAAACTCTCCTTCCTCGACGCCTACTCAGGCTATAACCAGATTCGACTCAAGGTCGAAGATCAAGAAAAAACGGCGTTCATCACACCGTTCGGAGTATACTGTTACAACACAATGCCCTTCGGGCTAAAGAACGCGGGTGCCACATACCAGCGATGCATGCAGGCCTGCCTCAAGGACCAGATCGGTCGCAACGTCCAGGTCTATGTTGATGACATAGTCATAAAAACAAAGGAGGCAAGAACACTTATCGACGATCTCTGCGAGACGTTCGACAACCTTGATCGCTACAGGATCAAGCTCAACCCAGAAAAGTGCGCCTTCGGCGTCCCCTCGGGTCAACTGCTCGGGTACTTCATCTCTCAGCGAGGGATCGAAGCGAACCCGAAGAAAATCAAAGCCATCATGACAATGGAGAAGCCGAAAAACCTCAAGGGCGTTCAACAGCTCATGAAGTAGCGACGATTAAGCAGGTTCATCGGCCGCATGGGCGAAGGCCCTACCATTCTACCAAATTGTGCAAGGCGAGACAAATTCAGTGGACACGAGAATCCAACGCGTTCAAAGCCTCAAGCGGCTCCTCTCCACCTCGCCCGTTTTGGTCACGCCAAAAGAGCGCGAGCCCCTGTTGCTGTACATAGCAGCCACACACCAGGTGGTCATCACAGTACTCATGGTCGAACGACACGAAGAAGGCAAGACCCATGGGGTACAACGCCCAATTTACTACCTCAGCGAGGTTCTCACTCCAACAAAACAGCGGTACCCGCACTACGAGGTCAGCCTCTGGCGTGTTCATGACGGCTCGAGGACTGGGCCACTACTTCCAGGAGCATCAGGTGATGGTCGTCAACGAGGCACCCCTAAATAGCATCCTAAATAACCCAGAGGCCACGGGGCCGCGTGGCCTGTGGGGCATTGAACTATCACCCTTGGACATCATCTACGAAGCGACACGCAATCAAATCCCAAGTTCTTCGGACTTTGGTGCCTTTGGATGGAGCTGCGCTGCTGACACCCAGACATGTCGCAGCAGCCCGGACAATGCATTTTGACGGCTCCAAGCGAAGCCGGAGCAAAGGCGAGTCATCTTGACCTCCCGCAAGGTGACAAGATGAGGTGCGTCCTTGGATGAAATTCAGAGCCTCCAACAACGAGGCGAATACGAAGCCCTCATCCATGGCATGAGGATGGCAAAAATATGCGGCGCAACGCGCCTGGTCATCTACGGTGACTCCAACCTCGTCGTCCAGCAGACGATGAATGAGTACGACGCACACGCCGAAAACATGATTGCGTATCGCGCGCTTTACAATTCACTCGAAGGAGAGTTTGACGGCTGCGAGCTTCGGCACGTCGTAAGAGAAAGCAACGAGGAGGCCAATAGACTCGCCAACATCGGCTCCACTTGTGCAAAAGTACCACCAGGTGTGTTCCTCGAACAGATCTGCGTGCCATCTATCAAGCGGACATTCCCAAGGATCACCGAAGAAGCGAACACTGGGGCTATGCTACCCGAAGGTCATGAAGGACCCAAAAATTGGATACCGAAGTTGCCATGGTCAACCTGATGCAGGTCATGGCGGTCGGCGAAAACTTGACACGTCCATACCTCCGAGTTCGATAAGCGGAGAACCGCGGACGGCCCGACAGATGCGGCGTGTATCTCGTCGGTCCAAAGCCTTCACAATCATCAGCGGCGAGCTGTACAAAGCGCAACATTACAGGCGTCCTACAGCGATCGTCACTATCGGCGGCAAGGCCATACTCCAAGATATACGAGGGCATATGCGGCCACCACGCGGCGATCGCTCCTCGTCGCCAAAGCTCTCTGAGCAGGATTCTCTTGACCAGCGGCCATGAACGATGCAAAGGACATCGTCCGAAGATGTAACGGGTGCCAACGGTTCGCCGACAAACCGCACGCACCTGGGTCCGAGCTTCGACCCATACCAATAGCCTGGCCTTTTGCCCAATGGGGCCTTGACATGATCGGCAAACTGCCAAAATCCTCGAAGGGAGGACACGTCTTCCTCCTGGTCGCAGTCGACAAATTCACCAAGTGGATCGAGGCCATGCCAGTCACCAACCAGAAGGGCAAAACCGCCGTCAACTTCTTAGAATCCATAGTCTACGTGTTGGCGTACCGCCAAAGATCATCACCGACAACGGATCAAACTTCATCTCTGAAGAATTCCAGGACTTCTGCGAAGGCCTCGGGATCAACATCACGTATGCCTCAGTGGCACACCCGCAAACAAACGGGCAAGTGGAAAAGGCCAACGGCCTAATCGGCGTCGGCATCAAGAAGCGTCTCATGAGCTCACTCGAGCACAAAGCTGGAAACTGGATGAAAGAGCTATTGTCTGTCCTGTGGAGCTTACGGACTACGCCAAACAGCTCCACCGGCTACACACCGTTCTTCATGGTGCCGCGGGCGAGGTATGTTACCGGCACGCCACCAGGCTCCACGCAGTCGCTTAAACACAATGACGAATCCACGGCTGCACTCGAAGATGCCGTCGACACACTCGACGAAGCACGGGATATAGCGGACTAGATCTGCGGTGTACCAGCAAAGCCTCGCAACTATCACGGCCATTGCACCAAGGTCCTTCGTCGAAGGAGACCTCGTCTTGCGACTCAAGCAAAAGCGACCGAATAAACTCGAGTCACCATGGGAAGGACCCTATGTCATCACCGAAGTCATCCCAGGTGGCGCCTATCGCCTCAAGCACGTGGAGTCTGGAGTCGCATACTCCAACCCATGGAACATCTCGCACCTGCGACGATTCTACCCATAGAAATGGGCAATGTACCCCTTTTACTTTCAATAAGGCTTATGGCCAAAGCTACTCAGCCGAACCATGTACCTCCTCCATCACAATACAAATAAAGCTAAGTGTCTCGCCCCAACCTTCGGTTGACTATTTCTCTGCAACTTTATTACATACTACATACGCACTCGGGGGCTCCCCCCACCTCACGATTTCATCGACTGAGGATAAAACGTGTACACCTGAGTAGCTGACTACGTCGACAAAGCGAAAAGGCACGCGTACTACAATCAAGACACTTGGGGGATCCCCCCACCTCACGATTTCATCGACTGAGGACAAAAACGTGTACACCTGAGTAGCTGACTACGTCAGGCAAACGAAAAGGGCACGGACTAAATCAAAGCACTGTGTGCTCGCTAACAAGCGAACCTTTACAACAAAGGGCACATACACGCCCAGCCGCAATATACAAATTTTACATCTATCTGTTTATTTTCAGGTACTACCTATCCTGAAGAATAACCCGAAACCGCTGCTCAAACAAATCTACAATCATTAAACATCTTGCCTTACAGCGTAATGCGGACGCATATTCCACTCGCCACCATCTGGTCGAGGAGGTGGCCCGCCACAAAGAACCAAATCTACATCGGTGATGCACCCTCACAAGAGACAATGCAGCCTTCACCCTGACGAGCCGCTGCCTTTCAGCTCCTTGACATTGCTGGTACTCCGAAACCTCGCCAGAAGACCTGCAAGGGTCGTCGGCACGCCATCCAACGGAAACATGACGTGCAGCACCAAGGACAGCGATGTCTGCACCTGGCGGAGCACCCGCGAAACCTGGTAGACATGATCCTGCACCGTCGCCAGAACTATGGCGCGATCGCGATCCATCTAGAAAGAAGCCGCAGGCTTCCATGTCCTGTTGAGTCAAGCAATTGACTCTAACAGCAATGCGCTCCTTTTCTTCCCTCGGAGCAAGATTCGCACCTGCGACAACCGCACAAAACAAGAATAAGGCCAGCAGGCTAACCCGAAGAACTGAGCTACAACTCGAAAAGAAGGATCAACTTACATTGCAGCTGCTCGGACATCCGACCCAACTCCGCCATCAAGTATTCCTCTCTGGCTGCACTACGATCTGCTTTGGACTTCCAAACATCAACGCGACCGCGCAACCCAAGCAAGTCTCTCTCCAAGCTGCGCACGCGATCTCGAAGAAACGCGAGCTGCGAGGAATCATCCAATGATGCTCGCAAGGGCCTTTCGGATGACGTGTCAACCGGGTCAGCACCCGAAGGAACCTATAGCAGAAGAAAAAAGAAAGCACACAGACATTCAGCCAAGGGAAAAGCTCAACTCGGAGGAATTCATTAAAATAAGGCCACTGCGTGGCACAAGGATGGTGCTACAAAAGATATTTACAGCAAAAGTAAACTAGATGCTACCCTACATCTCCTATGCCTAAGGCGTAGGACACCGAGTCGCCTCAGAGCCAGACTGCCTAGCTTTGGCCTCGCTTTCTGCCGCATAGCGTACTCGAACGACAAGTCAATGAGCTTGGGCCCATATAAATGCTGCGGAGTAGGCAGCGAAGGCTACCTCTGATCCATCCGCAGCCGTCGGCATCCGAGAAGTGATCTGGGGCAAGTCCAGCTCCGCCCCAGCCGCCATGGGCATCGCCAGCCCGACGGACGCGCCTATGCCCTTCTGCTTAAGTTGTTGGTGCACATAGGTGAACCCTAGTTGTTCTAGGTTGTGCTTGACAAAGTAAACCCTAGTTTTATTCCGCCCTTGTTGAGCCACTCTAGGAAAAGTTTTAATCGCCTATTCAACCCCCCTCTAGGCGACATCTGTATCCTTTCAGGTGTTCTCTTGATAAACTCTTCAATAAGTTTCCTCGCTCCTCGAACTCAAAAGTAAGAGTACGGATTAGCTCCGAGTTTTGCTCTATACGGTTCATGATCATATCAATCTGAGAATCCTAGTTCTTGTTATTATTTCCCCACTCTTCATCCTTATCATGATCCTTCTCTGCATTGTTAGAACGACGCATATCCCAAACCGAAGGCAAATTCCCTTTGGGCACATGTTGATATTGATATTCATGTATAAGTGTATGGAAGGGTCTCTTGTTACGTGGAGGAGATGACTGTGGATTGTAGAAGAGACATGGAGGTTTCCCTCTTATAGACATTTGTGTTGTCCTCTTAAGCTTGGTAGGTCATGCCACCAAACCAATTATTGCGACGGTAGCACGGGTGTCCGGATGCTTGTCCTCCTCCATGTCACCTTCATATCCTACTGGAATCTCCTCCTCCTTTGGAACTTGAGGTTCTTCTTCCTCGGGCTTCTTTCCTTTATCGTCGGCGGAGGCCATGATGCTCTAGACTTGAGAAGATTTCCTGACAGAAACAGATCGAAACGAAAACACGACGAGAACACGATGCACGAACCTCAGGGGATCCGGGGGGTTATTACATTACGAAGTTTCAATGCATAAGGAAGGTTTTGACATGGAAACAAGGCGGAGATGGAGTTCCGGGGGAGGGGACACCCCCCTCAGGCGCGACCAGGCTGGGCCTGCGCCTGGGGTAGGTTTGTCCATCCCATGCTCCGTTTCCTCTCCAGTTTTGTCTCGTAACTTCCCTTATGTATTAAAAACATCAAAAATATAAAAAGATTGGAGTTTCACGAACCTTCTGTTTTCACCACTTTTACCTATTCAAAGACAAACTTTGTAGATTCCTTTCCTCTTTCTCCTGAGAATTTCCTTCATACAAAACCTTTGCACAAACTCAAAGACAACATTAGTGTAAGCAAAAACAATATCCCTTTGGTACACACTTCAACTGAAAACCCTACAAAACAAAAGCTTCTATAAGAGGCAAATGCAAATGAAGGCAGAAATCTGTCAAAACAGACCAGCAGGTAAAGATTGATTTTTTCGAAGACCTTCTATTGCTCAAATCAAAAAGTGCAGAACTAATGAAAGTTTGATAAAAACCTAGAGAACAAGCTCAGAAAAATTCAGCTCAATCCGAAGTACGGAGCTACCTCGCGAATTTTTACAATACAACACAAAAATCTGTCCTAGGACAGCCACTTTTCACAACTCCTCTACTTCACAAAAGTAGTTAAACTTGACACAAAAAAAACAAAACAAAAAAGGATAAGAAGCGGTTATTACTAAGGTAATAACTTCCAAGACTCGACAAAACTCTTGGGTTATCTCCCAATAAGTAATTTTTTTTAATGCCTTTAAGTTAGGCTTGAAACTTTCAAGGATGCTCACATAGGATATATATATTTGAAGTGAAAGAGAGCATCAAAAGGCAAATAACCAACATACTTGAGTCTAACTCACTTCCTATGCATGGGGGTATCATGAGAAAACAAAATATGGAAACAAAAAGGCACAAGCATAGGAAAGCAAAACAGATGCAACTTCAAAGCTTTCAACATAAAACGGGGAAACTTAACATTATTGAGATGCATAAAACCATGTTTCACTCTCTCAAAATAACTTTCAGTAGCATCTTGAATAAAGTTGACAATATATCTATCACTAGAAACAACTTTATTTCCAGAATAAGCATACTTACAGTCATCAAAAAGAGGTCCAAGGTCATAGACTGGATCAATAGAAGCAAGTTGTTCCATCCTGAAATCTTTATTAGGCAAGCTATTTTTACAAGGAGCTTTAGAAAATTTGGAAAAGTTAAACTCATAAGAATCTCCATCAAACTTAGTTAAAACCTTTTCCTTCTTACAATCAATAATAGCTCCACTAGTATTCAAGAAAGGTCTAGCAAAAATGATAGGACAGGTTTTACTAGTTGCTGAATTAAGCACTAGAAAATCAGCAGGATATTTAATCTTACCACAAAGAACCTCCACATCTCTTACAATTCCAATGGGGCTAATGGTTTCCTTATTATCAAGGTGAATGACCACATCAATGTCCTCAAGCTCACAAGGATCAATCTCATGCATAATTTCCCTGTAGAGCTCATAAGTAATAGCACTAGAACTAGCACCAATATCACATAAACCATAGTAGCAATAATCACCAATTTTAACAGAAAGCACATGAACACTAGATTTTCTAGTCTTACTAGGATGAGAGATAATATTAGAAGCGTCTTCACAGAAGACAATGTGCTCATTCTCTATATTTCTAGTGACAGTGTCTTTCACAATAGCTACCATAGGTTCATCACTCAAATGCTTACCAGGCTCCACAGTTTTTATTGTACCTTTGCTGTTTGGACTAATAATCATAGAATACTCTCTTACCTTAGCTGGGAAAGGAATTTTCTCAACATGAGGTTCAGGTACAATATGATCAGTAGTACAACTTGGGTACTTCTAATAGGAGCATGACTAACAACATCTTTATAAGGAGCATTGTACTTATTCCACTTCCTCTCGGGAATTTCAATGTAAGAGGCAAAGGCCTTAAAATAGCTGGCAATACTTTGGGAATCAAGACCAAATTTATTACGAATATCACGGAAGCTATCAGTACCCATAAAAGATTTAATGCATTCATAATCATAGTTTATACCTGACTTTTTTCCTTTGTCATTCCCCCAAGCTTCAGTGTTATCTTGAATACGGTCTAAGATATCCTATTTAGATTTTTCCTTCATACGTGTGAATGATCCAACACAAGAAGCATCTAGTAAATCTTTATCATGAAGAGAAAGCCTAACATAAAAGTTATTGAGAATAATATTGTTAGGGAGTTCATGAATAGGATATTTAAGCATTAGTAACTTCAATCTCCCCCAAGCTTGAGCTATTTCTCTATCAAGAGGCCAAAAGTTATATATAAGATTTCTATCTTTATGAATTTCACTGGGAGGATAAAATTTAGAGTAAAAGAGAGATGCCATCTCCTCCCATTCCATAGATTGTCCATTCTTCAACAACTTATACCATTCTTCAGCTCTCCCTTTCAAGGATATGGACAGTAACTTCTTCTTCACCTGTTCAGTTGTGATACCTGCACACTTAAAGAACCCGCATAATTCATGGATAAAAAGCAAGTGATCACCAGGATGGATAGTTCCATCCCCAAAATAATAATTATCCATAACACGGTCAACAATACTTGTAGGTATCTTAAAAGGATCTATCTCAACAAGTGGTGGTTCATCTACTACCCTAGCAGTGGTAGTAATTTTTCCAAGCAGAAAACCAAGTGGGTTATCCATATTGGAAACAAAGTAACAAGCAGTAACAAAAGCAATACTCACAGTGAAAGTTTCCCTAACTAGTTCCACTCTTCAATAGCGCTTAACTCCCCGGCAACGGCGCCAGAAAATAGTCTTGATGACCCACAAGTGTAGGGGGTGTATCGTAGTATTTTCGATAAATAGGAGTGTCGATCCCAACGAGGAGCAGAAGGTGTTGAACAATGGTATGGAGCAGGAAATCCCTGCGAATACTTAGCAAACGGGTTTTTAGTGGTTTTCTGATAAGGCAACAAAACAAAGAGCAAGTAACAGAAGTACCGAACAAGCGGAGCAAGTGTCCCAATCATTTCTTAGCAAAGGACAAGCCGGTGGAAATACTTATAAGGACCAAACGTTCTCGAGGACACATGGGAATTCTGTCAAGTGCTTTCGCTGCAAATAGATGAGTGCTCTTCTCTAGCGTTCGTAAGTGTTGTGTGGGTGAACCTGTGCTAACATACTGCCCTTCCTAGGACTAATACATACTTGTGATTAAACCCCCTGCAAACATCCGTAACTACAGGAAAGTAATTAAGATATAAATCTAACCACAACCTTAAACTCTGAGATCCTACACTCCCTTGTGCAAAGGTGTCCTAACGGGGGTTCAGGTTTCTGTACCCCACGATTAGTAGCCAAATACACAATGCATCCCCTAGGCCCATAAATGGTGAAGTGACACCATTGAATAATAACTCATCACAGATTTACTATTAACAACATGACTTCTCCCATGTCCTCAAGAACACAACGAACTACTCATAAGACATCATATGGATCAAGATAAAAAATGATATGGTAATGGATAACAATCTGAACATAAACAATAATCCAATGCTTCCACTCACAAGCATCAACTACAATAGTAATTAACACCGGGAAGGTTTCCCCTAATGAACTAATCAATATCCAACACAATTGTTACAGCAGGATGGAGTGGTGATGATGGTGCTGGTGGAGATGATGGTGTGGATGATGATGATGATGATCCCGATGAAGCCTAGCTTGATGATGGTGTTGATGGCGACGGTCTCCCCTCTCCGGGAAGGAGTTCCCCCAGCAGAAATCTGTCTGCCGGAGAGATCTTTCTCTCTCGGTGTTTTCTGCCCCCAGAGGCAGCGGAAATCTATATGTGGTCGCTCCCCGAGCATTAGGGTTCTGAAGGGAAGTTATAGGCAAAGGGGGAGAGTCGGAGGCCGAGCAGGTGGGCCAAACCCACCCCAGGTGCGACCTCAGGTGGGCCCGTGCCTAGGGGGTTTGGGCCCCCTGCATCCCCCCTTCGCTCCTCCTTCTGGCTTCCTTCGTCTTCTGGTGAAATAATATGTTTCCATATTTTTCTGGTATTTTTCCGATCTTCACAAAATTGCATCGAAACGTCTTCTTTTCCATCAGAATCCAGACCCCGGCAGTCCATCCTCCAGGAATCATCCAACATGCATAAACAGATGAAAAGTCATAAGTAATACCTCATAATAAGACAAATATCTATGAATAGAAGTAAATTATGATGTAGAATGGTGATGTAAATTGGGCGTATCAGTCCATGTAGTAGCAAGATGGTTGTATCTCTTCCTTTGTGCTTTCATGTATAGATCTTGTAAGCTCCATTCATGATCAAGATCTAATCTATTTGTAATCATGCATGTTGTGTTTGCAGGGATCCGATGGATATTGAGATTATTATGTTGGTTTGATTAATGGTTTTGTCTTTATGATTCTATCATGTCTGTGTTGTTTGTGATCTTGCATGCTCTCCGTTGTTAGTAGCTATCTTGGCCAAGTAGTTGCTAGTGACTCCAAGAGGGGGTATTTATGCTCGATAGTGGATTCATGCCTCTAGTTTTCAAGGGAAGTGACAATAATCTTTTCGGTTGTAGAATGTGTTGTTGCCACTAGGGAGAAAACAACGGTCTCTTGTTCATGGAACATATGGACATTTTATCTTACACACTTTGCTTAAAGCAGTTGTCTGTTGCTTGCAACTTAATACTGGAGGGGGTTCAGATGATAACCTGAAGGTGGACTTCTAGTCATAGATGTAGTTGGATGGCGGTCTATGTATCTTGTTGTATTGCCTAATCGAATCTCATAGGATCTTTCTGATGAGTAATTCCATTATTATGCCTTGCTCAGTTCTTGTCAATTGCCCTGCTGTAATTTGTTTACCCTTCATGCCATGTTGTTTATCTAAGAAGAGCACCTCTAGTGAACTATGGACCTCGGTCCAATCTTTATCATTGATACATCTTCCACTGTTACTTGTTTACTTGCTGCAAACCATTACCTTCCACATCATACGTTTAATCCTCTGTTACAGCAAACCGGTGAGCTTGACAACCTCACTGATTCGTTGGGACAAAGTCTTGAGTTTGTGTTGTTCAGGTTTCCATGTTCTTGCAACACCTTTGAGACGTTTCCTTCCTCCTTCGGGTTCGATAACCTCGATCTCTACTAAGGGAAACCTACTGCTGTGCTCATCACACCTTGCTCTTGAGGTTCCAACGAAGTGTCCCACGTCAACACTGGGTGCACGCATCAGCAGTTTGCCCTTCCCAGGTTGGCGCTTGTCAAAGCAGTTGGGATAAGTAGGAGCCCAATGATCAGGATCACCGCACACATGATAAGAAACTTTCTTCTTATCAGTATTCTTCTTGAAACTGGTAAACCGTGAGGCCTTGTTCTTTCCATCGAACTTTCCTTTGACATTAAAATTGCTCTTGTTCTTGAACTTGTGAGGATGGAAGTTCCTTTTCTGTACCAGATTGGTATTAGAACCTCCCTCGGTACCTCGAGCACGTGTGTCTTTTTCTCCTGCCTTATCTTCCACATCAAGAGTCCCAATGAGGTCCGTCACGGAAAACTTTTGTCTCTTGTCTTCAGAGAAGTAGAAAAATTCCTCCATGACGGGGGAAGCTTGGCAATAATGCCTCTGGCAATAAACTTGTTTGGTAACACACAAGTGAAGTCCTCGAGCTCCCTGACAAGTGACTGTATTTCATGAGTCTGCTCCATAATAGGACGACCATCAACCATCTTATAGTCATAGAATTGTTCCATAACATACAGTTCACTGCCAGCATCAGAGACTCCAAATTTCTCTCGAACGCATCCCGCATATCCTTGCCATTGCTAAATGACATGTATGAGTCGACAATATTATTGCCAAGAATACTGATCAAGGCAACCTTGAAAGTGGTATCAACTTTTTGAAAGGCCTCTTTCTGAGAAGGATCACGATCTCCCTCAGGTGCGTCATAGATGACGTTATAGCAGCTCATGGTCTAAAACCAGAGCACTGCTCGCGCACGCCATCTTTTGTAATTAACACCTTAAAACACATGTGGCTTCATGAAAGCAATAAAGCCACTTGGGGCATATTGCCTGAAATAAGGTTTTTGGATTGTTGAGAAAAATAGCAATTTACCAAGAGAATTAATCATAATAAGCGATAGATAAAACATGGATAGAATAATAAAAATTAAACTAATCATGCGATTTAGCAAATAGATAGTGGAACAGATACCCAAGAGTATTGCAAGGCAAAGAACTTGAGATAATATTATAGAAAGGTTGAGAAAGATGATGTACACCACTTGGCGTTTGCACCATCGTCAGCCATGTCGTCGAGAAAGAGGTTGTTGATGTCAGTGAAGAAGTCGTCGTTAGGAAAGACGTCGGCGCTGCCGCTATCCGTGAAGGAGTCCGTGATGAAGCCAGTAGTGGCGCCAATAACGCTCCCCAAAAATTTTATCGTCTTTCTCCCGTACAGGACTCGAAACAGTGGGGTCTCAGAGCCTACTGTCTCGGCTCGCGGTGCACGCCACAAGACGGGATGAGGAAGATCTAGGTAGCGCAGTGCTCTAGAGCTGGAGGCGCAAATGAGTGTGCAATGATGTATCTAAGAGGAGGCACGACCTCTCTTTCTCTCTAATAGTTACAGAGGGAAGGCAGGCATGCTGCGTAGGAGATGAACGAAGAGACGTAAGCTGAAGCGAACAAGCGACAGCCAAAACCGAACAACCTCCACTCAGTTTGCATTCATTTCCACTTAGACACGCGTGCGTCGTGACGTGACGAGGCTAGGCGAGATGTGGCGAGCGAGGAGGAGGAACGCGCGTGTACATGTCTTCTTTTCTCAAGCTTGTACAAGTGGTGAAAGAGCTTATAAGCCGGTCTAAATTCCACTCAACTAGCGATATGTGACTAAACTTTGTCTCACCTCTTGTCTTGCATGAATGAGCCAAATAGGCTTTTAGGATTTTAGGAATTTATTGGCATATAATAAATGGGCTGGACCTATTTAGAGAAAAATTCCAACAATTTCTTTCCCTCAATGATGTGTTTTGTCTTAGTGCTACTCTCTTCAACATTCTCCAAAACAATGTTTCTCTATCCAATGCGACGTGAATCCACATTGGTACACCAATTAAGAGGACCAAGCCTGTGTCCGCTCATGCCCCTTTTCCTCGCCCACTTTGCGACATCTCTGCCTTTAATCCATCCCCAACCATGTGGAGGAAAATGGATGCGGCTTTCCGGTAAAAGGACCTCTTCGTCACATATTTTTGTGCGATCACAAGCCTTTGTCTTCAGTCCTAGCAATTATCGCCCTAGTGCCGCTAAAGTTGAACCCATGCAAAAGCATGCTGGGATGAAATCTGTCCTGTCAGAGACAATGACTTAAATCTTTTTGAGGCGTTGGATAATATAAAACACAGATTAAAAGTCCCCTTTGCAATGGAGATTATTATTCTGAGGGCTTGGGGCATCTGGATGTGCAGAAATAATGAAATCTTTTACAACAAGCGTGCTTCCCTTGATGAATGGAGGGATATTGTTTCTGAAGAACTAAGATGGGTTCTGTGTAGAATCAAGAAAAAGTACTACCAGGGTCTCAAAGCCTGGATACACAACAATTTAGATAGGAGATAGTCAACTTTTGTTTTCTTTTCCCTCACTGAGGTGGCCTTGGCTCTGTAAATATCTACTCTTGTAACTCATTATGATTTATAAAAATTGCAGTGGGGTTTTTCACCCTACTGTTTTATCCTCAAAAAAAAAGTTGAACCCAACTATGAGAGTTGTGGGGGACCTACTACGGCTCCGAAGAGAGGGGGAGGCCACACGTGTGATTGATGAACTCCCTTCAACGACTCGAAGGAGGAAGATGGTCAGTGTGAGGAGTTGGAGACGAACGAGGAGGACGATAGCGAGGATGACGATGGGTAGTCATTGGTCGTCATGGACGAAGAAGACATGTGCGTGTTCGACATGCATGAACTGCGTGTGCTTTTTTTAGTTGGTTTAGATAGGAATCTACGTTAGGATCTAGGTTAATTATATGTTTGTAACATTTTAATATTTTTTGGTGTAAGATAAACAAATATCCACATATTTTCTAGTGTTACTGCAGACTTATCTACACATCTTTAGTACTCGATAATAATAACAAAGAGAAAAAAGGCATTTCGTTCATTTATTATGAATTCGTAGTAGTCATTGAATGAGCCGGAGAAGAGAGTGCCAGCCAGGTAGTAAGTAGGGTAGGGTCGTCTTCTTCCTCACACACACACACGGCCAGGCTCGGCTCGACCATCACCTCGCCTTCCTCCGATTCGAATCCCTCGACGACAAACGCCACCCCAGGAGCTCACATCACAGCGACAGCGAGGCAGAGCTGACGCCGCCAGCCGCAGCCGAGGTAGGGTTCGCCAGCCTGGCCCGAATGCCCCGCGCCTAGGGTTTCTTCGCCACTCCGCCAGCCCCCGCGCCACGAGGGGCGCACATCGGAGATCTCGCCCAGATGCCGCTCCACGAAGCGCCGTCCAAGCGGGTCACCAGCTCCCGCCACTCCACGGCCGCCGTGGGCCAGCCCCCGGGCCAGCGCCCGTCGCGCTCCATGTCCGTCGCGCCGTCCTTCTCCGGGGCCACCTTCGCACGGAAGCCGCCCGAGCCGCTACGCCGGGCCGTCGCCGACTGCCTCTCGCCGCCCGCGCCGCACACCCACGGGCCCGCCGCCGCCGCCGCGTCAGCCGCCACCGAGGCCTCCCGCACCCTCCGGGTCAGTCCCCCCTCCCTCCCTCCACGCGATCCCCCTCTACAACTCTACAAACGACTTGCTTGCAGTGCCCCGACCTAGTAGAGCTCCAAATCACGTCGATTTGATCTGCTATGCGAGTTGCGAATGGTTAGACTTGGTAATGCTACTAGTGTTGCATTTCTGAACCCTCAATCACAGAGCTATCTGGTTCAGTTGCCTTCTTGTATGCTGCGTAATAATGCATTGAATGATACATAAAATTGGCGCCTAGTATAAACTGAAGAGTGTTCTGGCTTGCTTCAGTGACACCAAGAAATGATTCCATGTCCACCAATGCCGTCACCATGTGGCTTATCACGATCTGCCACCCGCTAAGCGGGTTGAGAATGGTTAGATTTGGCAATGGTGCTCCACGCTGCTTGCTGTTCCGAACCCCCAATTGCAGAGTAACCGGCAACTTATACGGTTATATGCCACGCAGTACGTGTAATACGTTGCATGATGCATTGAATGATCCACAACATTTGGCGCCGGTAGTATTAATTGAAGCGTTGTTCCGACGTACTTCAGTGACACCGAGAAGAGATTCTTGTGTCAATGGGTGACGTTTACCGCGATTTACATGTTCTGGCATGTATCGTTCCGTGATTAATGGAGTAACACGTGTCACTGAAGACCACCGTTCGAAATAAAAAGGCGTTACCTCTGTATTTTTGCAGACCATAGATAATAAACATGTTGGCTAGGTCTGTTTACAAGGCCGCCTATATGACATATAATGAAGGTGCTGGAAGAAAGGAATATTACATTTGTGCATATTATTTATAGAGTCCCATTCCAAATTACGTGCACATCATCTAATGTGAAGTTTTTGGCAAGTAAAAGTACAGGAAATTGTCAAATCCTTTTGACTGTTGACATTTGGTTGCTCAATATGTTAATTGTTTGGTATAGCCGTCATGATTCATCCCTGCTGAGCATATTTAGCTTCCCTACTTTCTCTGTTACTGCTGTTTGTGTTGTTAGTGTTGCGCTATTGGTAGCAAAAAGAGTTTTGAAATGCCGCCAGATTCTTTTACTTTTGTTATAATCTCAACTCAACTCGTTCATATATGTATATGTCATTTCTTAATGCGGTGATCATACATGGCAGGATTATATAGCCAACCCTTCAACCATCGATATGGCTTACAATGTCCTTATTGACCATGCACTTGCAGAAAGAGATCGCAGGTATGCTTTTAGCTTTCACATTCCCAATTCCTTTTCTGGTTATTTTCCCCAGTCCGCATCAGAAGGGGTAAATAACTTCTGACTGTTCAGCATAATGTGCTTATGTATCTAACTCCCGTGTTCTTATTGACGAACCTATCTAGATCCAGTGTCATAAGCTACACCTTATTCACTTGTTTCTATACGACATAATAATTAATCAAGTAGGAATGAGGATCTGGAATACGTGAAATTATTGAAACAATTTCCTTGGTGCATCTTGGATCTCTTGAGCTGTGTTTTCGACTGTGCCCCTTAGAATCGAATTTTATGATTTCTCATCCTTTTCCTAACGTGGACATTCTTTTCAACCAGCCCAGCAGTTGTCCCAAGATGCGTGGCATTGTTAAAGAGATATCTTATCCGGTAAGCTGAGTTTCACTTGTCAGATCTCATGCTTATTCTTGAAATTTACTTGCAGTCACGCTAATACACTATACAACTTTGTATTGTAAGGTATATTCCAAAGGTGCAAACACTGCGCCAAATCGATATCTTTTGTGCAAATACAATAGCAAAGTACGATCCGGTGGCAAGTCACAGGGCATCATCATTTGGCCAGAACTTTGGATCATCAGCAGCTTTGCCAAATTCCTCTCTTGTTGTCCCACCAATATCGAACTTTGCTTCAGCATCGCTTGTGAAGTCTTTAAACTATGTCCGCTCATTAGTCGCGAGGCATATTCCAAAGTTGTCATTCCAACCAATTCCTCAATCTATTGCATCAACCTCTACAAAACAGTCACTTCCTTCACTTTCATCATTTTTGAATAGGTCTTTAATTCCTCAGTTCAATCCAGAAGTTGTTACCAATAGAGAACATCTTGAATCAAAGGAAATCCACACTCCACCTGATTTAATATCGTTAGCAAGTGAAAAGGTTGATGGGGGAGAGCATGGATATGATATCAAGTATATATCCTTCGACATTCTAAATTGGCGATGGCATGTATACAGTGAACGACAAGCATCAAGTTCTGCCAAAGATAGGTATTTCTCTTGTGTTTATTGTTTACTCTCAGTTTGCTTTGGTCGACCTGGATGTTTTGCCAGTAGAAAGCCTAAATGTGTGCTGCACCTCTTTTTTTCTTTTTTTTGACATGCTGGAGCATCCCAGTACTTCTGGCTGGAATGGAATTAGAAATTACGATACTAATAGTCTTGCAAACACTGAATGCCTTTTTTTCCCTTTCTCACCAGCAGTGATTTTGCGGGCTTTCAAGATTTTCATACACAGGGTTTTCTTGAAGTTGGTGCTGCAGCTCTTCTAGTAGGGGATATGGAGGCAAAGATCAATGATCAACAATGGAAATATTCTGTTACACATGAATTTCCTGATATTGATTTGTTGCAACCGTCAACTTCTACAGCTAGCACTTTTGCGTCATCACAGGGTCATCTGAAAGCAATAACTGCCTCAAAACGCATGAAATCGGGCCCAAGCCAAGTTTGGTAAGCTCATTTTTTCTTTGGGTTATCATGCCTATGAGTGCTACATTGTGGTGAAACCAAATTCTTTGTTTGATGCATCATCTTAGTATTTCTTGTGAAGCACATTCTCCTTCTCTTCCCTGCCTTATTTCATTTACAGTTTCGCTGATAAACAGTTTTCTGCATCTGTGCTGACGTTTGCCATTTGATTATGAACAAACTTGTTATTTATTTCTAGATATTTTTTGTTAATATTATTGATATTAATTGGTCAAAAGGGTCTCACGTGTGGAAACATGTACATTTTGTGTAGGATGAACATACCTGCAAACACATTCCAGCCTCGAGCACGTCCCCTTTTTCAATATAGACACTACAGGTATCCCCTTGTTTCATTTATGTACTTTGCTTATGATCTAGCATTATATTTTGTACAAGAACGTTATAGATGTAAAGTCAGTGTTGCATCACTGTAATTGAAATATGGTAAGTTGATTGTGGCTGGATAATTTTCTATTACGGTATCAAAACAAGATGAAAATAGCTAGAAATGTAATTTGATAGGATTCTGACTAAAGCCATGCAGAGATTCCATTGGGAGGTAACTACATTTGCCTCGATGTTAAACATTTTCCTATTTAAAGTATATCATACATTAATGCTACTCTAGTCCTGTGTAAACCATATGGCTAAAATAATACCGTGATTCAGTTTGAATTTCGCATGTCTTTTGAATATGTTGCATCATGCCTAACGATGTGCTCACTTGCGTCTATTGTTCTTTTGGTACCCTCTTTCAATAGTGAGCAGCAACCCTTACGATTGAATCCTGCTGAAATTTTGGAAGTCATAGCTGAAGTTTGCTCAGAAACAACTTCAAGTCAGTCAAATGCTGCATCAAGATTGACCACCCAGAGTCGGCAACCTTCATCAGATGTGGCATTCAGTGTCCTCATTAAACTTGTCATTGACATGTATATAATCTTAAACCCTTTTCATTCTTTTTTACCTCCAGTTCATACATTGTGTTTGCAAATCATTTTTTAGTTTTTTCTACTGCTGGTTCCGTTATTGGTGGTATGGGTGCAGCATGACTCTTTGTACTTCTATACATGTTATTACTGCTGATATCAGGCCTGAACAACCTTTTAATTAACTGACAGTATATTTTCTTTACTAATGGCTGATTTCAAGTGCAAAACATATGCTTTAATGCCAAATATTTTAGTACATTACTATCTTTGTGATCTGACCTGCCACATTCTCATTGTTGATCCGAATTGTTTATTGTTCTGCTACTTTTTTTTCCTTTTATAACAATGTCTCTTTTACTTGGGTTGTCAGCAAGCTGTACGCTTTGCTCCTATGAAATGTACTTGCTGATGTATGTATACTGAAGTTCCATGTTTGCCGTATTTCTGTTATCACATTAGTAGTTCGAGTAATGAGCTAAGCAGCATGAGGGTGTGTTCATAAAAGAACAGTGGTTGCAAGATATGAGCAAATATTTGTTAAAGAATATAGAACTACACTTATTTAGATTTGGTGCTAATTGCTAAAGCTTACCTTTGAAACCATAGAACTGCACTTGCTTAGAGTTTTGATGATTTTGTTTATTTTCTTTGGTCCAGGTATATGATGGACTCTGAGGCTGCTGCTCCTCTGACACTTTATATGCTCGAGGTGTTGTACTCTGCTCAGCTGTACCCAAACAGAACATGTGAACTAAATCTAACATTTCTTTACGTGTCAGGGCATGCTAAGTTCTCAAAAGTCACCTGCCAGAACAAAGGCTTTTGATCTGATTCTAAACCTTGGGATTCATGCACACCTGCTGGAGCCTATGATAGTTGAAGATCCACCACTTGTTGAAAAAAGTGAAACTGCGAGTAACTCTTATTTGAACAATGAGTATGGACCAAGTATGGAGGAACAGAAGGCAGCAGAACCTGAAGAAGAGCAGAGAATTAGTCCTGCTATTGATCAGTTTGAGTCGTGGCTTCTGAAAATACTATTTGAAGTTCTCCTTCTCCTAGTTCAGGTGGTTATTACATTTAGAATATTGAACTTGATATGCATTTTGATAGTTATATGGACCCTCCTCTTAAGCCTAAGGGAAGGTCTGTGCATTATATTTATTTATGTGGACGGGCAAGCATGTTCACACTACAACATGTACGTAGACTGCTGCATTTTATGCTTGGCCGATACACATGATAGCTTTATTTGTTATTTTTGGTCTTGTAGATGGAGGAGCGGCAGGAGATCGTGTGGGCGTCAGCTTTGAGTTGTCTATTTTATTTTGTCTGCGATGGAGGAAAAATCATCAGGAGCAGACTTGGAGGTTTGGACATAAGGGTAATGAAACACATCTTTGTTCATGTATTCATTCTTTGAGTCGTGCGCTGGACCCTATCTGCAACATTTGTCAATCCTGACTTGCCTTTGGATTATGTAATAGTGTTGAAGACTTCACTTCAAATATAGGAGTTGTAGTTGAAACTGTACACCTTTATGTCCCATTAATGCTAAACATATATGAGTTGAGCATGTGGTATGAATTTCTACTTACTAGGCATGGTGTGCACGAATTTCTGCTTACTAGGCAAGATGTGCATAATTTTTTTATTCATCGCTAATGGAAAATAAAATTAACCAATAGCAGTGCTACTGAAATGATTTGAATCTACATGTTTGAGTATATCGCTATTGGTGTTAAAGTGTTTCTATTGTACGCGTGAAGAATGCTACTCCAGCGCAGGTTTTTTTTTCCGTAGCGGTCTGTGCAATGCACTTGGACTACTTTTTTGTATGTAGTCACACATTTTTCTTATGTATTTGACATTTGAGCCTGTTTGATCTTCATCTGGCATAGGCTTCTAAAAATGTATCATATAGTCTGTTTGCTTATAGCAATTTCTGTAAAGTGAGCTACTTCTTGCTGACAAAGAAGGGTCTGAGAACCACTTATGCATATTTTAATCCTGAACAGGTTGTTAAAACTCTTCTTGAGATCAGTGTGGAACACTCATGGGCAAAAGTAGTGCACAGCAAGCTCATCTGCATGCTGACAAATATGCTGTACCAAGTACCAGATGGAACTCAGAGTGGCCCAGTTGATACACAATTTGTTCCCGAGCGGATAGATCTTCTTGGTGGAGTTGACTATATCTGTCTCGAGGTTAGTGCTACTCTTATGTTTGTTGATGGCTGTTGACAACTGAGCTTTCTATCTATTTGACTGCAATATATTATAATCGTTGTATCTAATTTTGCAAACACCACAAGGATTATGAATCACTTGCTCAGTCGGTAAGTAGACCCACTGGTGGATCACTGTCATTCTGTAGATTGTTTCCATCTGTAGTTAATCTTGCCTATTTCATTCTGGTACTGGCTGGAATATTTCATTCCGGTCAATAAAATTCGATATCAAAGACTAATTTTCATGTTGTGTCAAAAAATTTGTTAATATAGTCTGGAATATACACGGGATCAGCTAGTCGGTACCAAGTGGTGAATGGTGACTGCAACAATATGTGAATTTTCTTTCCTTGTAGGTTCACACTGAATTCCAGTTCAGCATATTGTGCCACCCATTATTCTGAGCTCCCAGAACCTCAGACAATGGGATTTTTTTCGCAGAATACAGTTCTTTCTGCATCTAGTATCCTACATGTGGATGGTAGGGTGAGTAACCTAGAAAAACTAGATAGGTGTTGCGTTCTTTTCTAGTGGACAAAGTTTATTCAATCATAACATCAACAAAATGTGTGCCGATGGTCACTACTGTCTCAAACCTATGAATTCTTAATTTCTTATGATAATAGATGATCCTTAAATCTTACCATGAAATGCTAATCCATTTCAGTATCCATTTCTGCTAATGATGATGGTATTTTTTCTTAACTTAATCAATAGGCTTCAGATATGCTATTTTGTTATACCTAAGTGTTAGTATATGCAGTGAATTTATCTGTATCACCTTTTCATTGACAGTATTCACGGGCCAATTCGAAGGAAGAGAAGCGGGATTTGTTTTTTGTTCTTTTTGACTACGTAGTGCATCAAATAAATGGAACATGCTTGGCTGGTGGCCTTTCCACATATACTTATGATGATGCTCAGCCCCTCGCTTCCCTTCTTGCATCTGCTGATGCTCCAGAGGCCTTCTATATATCCGTGAAGCATGGTGTTGAAGGTGTTGGGGACATGCTTACAAAGGCTATATCTGCGGCATTAACACAGTCAGCAGAATATGAGCAATTACATGTGGTAATGTGGTCTTCCCCAATCAGGATAACTATCTATTTTTTATGAAGCTAGTAGCAGGCAGTGTTTTTACGTCAGAGTAGACAGTGTTAGAGACAAATTAGTAACTAGTACAACTGTAGAGCCTTGGTTGAATTGGTCTTTTTGTGTCACAAAAATAGAACGCATGTAAAACATCATGTCTCAATTTGCATGTAGTAAGTTGTATCAACAACATTGAGGGCTCCTGTAATCAAATATATAGTGTATATCATGTGATGGTTCATACACGTGCACACAAATAGCCAGTAGTCATCACCAAAAATCCCCATTTACTTTAATTAACCAATAGATCATGCAATATGGTCATATTTGTGTTTCTCATGTTCTGTTTGACTTTGTTTCATGATAAATACTGCAGTATATGTGAAGATTCTCTTTTATAAAGCTGCACAGAATTTTGAAATACCATTTACTGTATTTGTTTTGATGAAAATTTCATTATTTGTAGCTTCTGGACAAGGTTATCAGGAAACTTGATGGAACTGTCAGCACATTTTCAAGGATTGACAGCGAGTTTGCTTATATGATCGAAGTAACAAAATCCTTCAAGTGTTTCAGCAGCATTAAAGATGGATCTGAAGATGGTGATGTTGCATGTAGAGCAAGGCTTTGCTGGGCTACTTTGCACTCACTTCTTCACTCGCAAATTTCATCATACAGGCACCATGGATATATTTGGTTAGTTGAGTTGCTCCTCTCGGAAGTCAGTGAAGAAACAGATGGCTCTGTTTGGTCTAAAATCCAAAAGCTCCAAGAGGAAATTAAAGATGCCGGAAGCCAAGACATGTCATGTTCAGAAGTTTCACTGCCCGTTTGTTTGCTATGTGGGCTTCTGAAATCAAAACACAACTACATTAGATGGGGATTTCTATATGTTTTAGAGAAGTTTCTGATGCGCTGCAAATTGCTATTGGATGACAGTGACATGCAAGGGCACTCAGTTTCTTATCGTAGCAGAAACCGTCTGGACAAAGCTTTTGCGGTTATAGATATTATGAGTACTGCTTTGTTACTCGTGGTTCAAAATAACGAGACAGATCATATCAACATCTTAAAGGTGATTTTCTTTCACCTAAGTCCAGGTGTTTGGCCTTTGCACTGCACTAGCACTATTTGTGAATGTTAAGAGTTGCTTTCTTAAAAAATAATAGTGCCTTCTTTGGTGTCCTCCTGATACACAACGACCAAATGTGTTTGAGAAAGAAGTTCCAAATTAGTAGTTTCTGTTGTCTGGATCGTACTTTGTTTCTGTTGTGAACATGTTATTAACTGGACAGCTTCTCTTTTGTTTTCTATGAAGACAGTCATTGAAAGCATTGGAACTGCCTGGTTATAAAGCTTCTTCAGTCTTAGCAATTAGGATTAGTGTGTTTATGCCAATATTCTTGCATGCAAGAACTTCATAGAAACTGAGCATCACGTTTTCAATTTTTGATTCCTACCTGACTCCCCTGATTAAAGAATTAGCATTCTCTACATTCAGTTAACTGCAATAGTTAGTTGATCTACAACTAGTTTAATTGCTAAGTTAGTCGATCATCTCTTGCCCCCCCCCCCCCCCCCTGTTTAGTGACATGTCTAAATCAACAACTATCAGTATTCTTGAGTTTTATGATTTTATCCTCTCTAATTGGAACTTTCCTCATACAGATGTGTGACATGTTGTTTTCACAATTATGTCTGAGGCTTCCGTCCACAAATGTGATGCAAATGGGTGGACTTCAATCCCTCGGTCAACTTTTTGGTTGTACAACTAAGAACATCGAGAGCCATTTGGAGACCCTTGGATCACACCCAACTGTAGGAACAAAGAAATTTTGCAGGAACGAGACGTTGCAAGATACAAGTATGAATCAATCTACTCAATCCACTTTGCTCTGCGAAACATCAATGGCAGCACTACTTCTGAAAGGTCTTGCGATAGCTCCGATGCAGCTTGTAGCCCGTGTACCAACTTCACTATTATTCTGGCCATTGATGCAACTTGAAGGCGCTGCCAGTGATGATATTGCACTTGGTATTGCTGTCGGTAGCACAGGAAGAGGCAATATTCCTGGTGCTACATCAGATATTAGGGCAGCGCTTCTTTTGCTTTTGATTGGTAAATGCACAGCTGATCAAGAAGCACTTACGGAAGTAGAAGGCAACGAGTTCTTCAGGTAATCTTTTGTAAGCTGCACATTTTTCGTTTGGTGCATAGCTAATGCTCGATGTTTGTCCCTTCTCCACTCGACACCAATAGGGGGCTTCTGGACGATACAGACTCAAGGGTAGCATATTATTCCGCTGCTTTTCTCTTGAAGGTATGCTTGTTGCAGTCGTTGATTTTACTTGCTTATAGTTCCATTGTACTTGGCCCTAATTGAATTTGGTATTGCAGAGGATGATGACAGAGGAGCCAGAGATCTACCAAAGGATGCTTCAAAGTCTCATTTCAAAAGCTCAACAGGTTGACCACTCTTTTCCTATTTCATCTTGTCTGGGTTAAGTTTGAATATTACAGGGATATTGTTCGCATGCACCTATTATCTAGACTAGTTCCTGCTGTCATATTCATGCAGTTTGTCTGACAATAAATTGAGTTTCATGCATGTGTTCTGTGTCTAAATAGAACTGGCACTGACATTTCATTTTTTATGCTATCTCCACAGTGTAACAATGAGAAACTTCTGGAGAATCCATATCTTCAAATGCGAGGAATATTGCAGTTGTCAAATGATCTAGGAGTTCAATAATCACTCTGGTTTGACATTTAGATGTACAAAGCTTTCAATGAGAATTGGTACCATCGATCATGTTTATTGCAGAAGAATTTGTATCTGAATTCCTCTGCTCTAACTATGAAAAGGTGTGTGCTGTTAAATTCCCCCCGTGTCTGTTCTCCCTTTTTTTCTTTACTCTGAGGATGCTAATGCCTTTTGGCAATTTTGCAGGTGTTTTGAGTGGATAATGTAAATTACCCCTTCCGACTGGATGCATGAACATGCTTCCGAATATCTTTATTCTTTATTAGATCTGAATCATTGGATCTTAATATCCATCTGGGGCTCACTGTCATTTGCAAGATAGAGTTTTAAGATCATCTAGTTTCCTATCATGGTGGCTGAAGTGACGACTGAGTTAGGAGCTGCAATTTTCTGACGCAGCTAGCATTGAGATCGAGCCGGCGCAACTCTTTTTTTGTGAGGCATGCTCGGTCCAATAACGGTAGTCTGTATGTGTGTTTGCTTTACCTGCCTATCCGTTGTAAGTAACGAAGGCATAGATGTTTGTACTGCTAGTGTAGTTGCTATCTGGAAGTAGAGTGAACTTCCTCACAATTCTTCTTGATTCATAGGTCTGTACTGGGCTAAGTGTAAATGTGTAGGGTGAAGAAGAACAATTTTTCTTATGCTAATTTGATTGCATCTCTTCTACAACCATGTTCCTGATCTGAACCTTAACTATTTTGTACAATGTTCTAGGTATGAAATGGAAACTGATGGTCATTTGGCACAATTTCTTCCCAGATTCCATCTTGGTGGTTTGAAATGTCTTCTTTCTCAAATACTTGTGATGATTTTTCTCAAAAAACTTCACTCGTAATGATCTTTCCCGAAAACTTGTATTGCATTATGATCACCAGTAATCTCCACAAGAGCAGATCCCATCCTTGAAATGGTGAAACCTTTTCTTGTCCCGAACCAGGATCTCCCGTCCTGCTACCTTGGAGATAAGCTTTGCAGCATTGTGGCAGTCCTTGCACATCCTGATGTTCTTGAACACCCTCACCTTCGTTGTCCCGGCGGTCCTCAGCAGCCCGAACGCGATGGCCTGCTTCTCGCTGTGCCACCGCAGCGCCTCCACCTTCTCTTCCTCCTCAAGCTCGTGGAGCACGACCGTGGTGTCAGGAACGTAGCCAATCCTGCGGATTCGCTCCTCCAAGCCATGCCACATCCTCCTTACCTCGTCCATCTCAGGGAGCGAATTCTCTCCGGCGATGAAGCTGTACACCTTGCCCGCGACGTCGATCCAGCTGCACCCTGGCTCCTTGGCGAAGCCGGCGTCCCTGAGCATCTTCCTCACCTTCCTCATCTCGTCCCACTGACCGGAGCCGGCATACATGTTGGACGCCAGGACAAAGTGTTCGGCCTTGTTAGGCTCCAGCTCAAGCAGCTTCTCAGCAACCTCTCTTCCCAGCTCTTTCTTGCCATGGATGTGGCAGGCAGAGAGCACCGAGCTCAGTATCTTGGCGTCAGGCTCCTCCGGCATCTCCTCCATGAGTGCCACCGCGTCGTCGAAGCGCCCAGCCCGGCTCAGCATGCCGATAGTGCATCCATAGTGCTCTAGCTTCGCCTCTATTCTGTAACACTTTCTCATCTCCTCAAAGAAACCAAGTCCCTCCTCCAACATTCCGGCGTGGCCACATGCCATCAGTAGGCCAAGATAGGTGAATTCATCAGGTTCCATCCCCTCACTCCTCATCCTGTTATACAGCTCAACAGCTTCTTTTCCCAGACCATTGACAGCGTATCCGGTGATCATGGTTGTCCATGAAACCGTGTCTTTCGCCTGCAGCCGATCGAAGAACACCCTGGCATAGTCCATGAATCCGCATTTGGAGTACATGTCTATCACTGAGCTGGATAGGAACGAGTCCTCGCAGAGGTCGGATTTCAGAGCAAAGCAGTGCATCTCCTTCCCTAATCGAACCGCTGGTAATTTTGAGCAAGCCATCAAGGCACTTGTTGCTGAAATCAGTGGCGACCAACGGCCTCTTCCTGCCATAGACTGCATCTCCCTGAAGAGCTGGAGGGCTTCACCGGGTAGTCCGTTCTGCGAGTATCCGGCGATCATGGTGTTCCATGACACCTCATCGTTCTCCACTGCTTCATCATCAAACAGAACTCGAGCCAAATACTCCTGCCCGCATTGGATGTACGCCGACAGGAGTGAGACCCGGATGAAGGAATCCCTCTCAAGTCCATTCCTGAGGATGAATCCATGGGTGGCCTTGCAATGGAGCAAGTGCTTCAGGTTGGCACATGCCGTGAGCAAACTGCCAATGCTGAACCAGTCAGGCTTCAGTCCAACGGCATTGTTGTTCATCTGAATGAACAGCTCGATCGCTGCACTCGCCTCGCCGTTCTGGGCGTGAGCGCCGATCAGCGCGTTCCACGAGCTGACCGACTTGCTCGGGATGCCAGCGAAGACACGGCCGGCATGGAGCAGGCGCCCACATCTCCCATAGGCTGCTATCAGCGCATTTGGCACCATGTCGCCGGTCGACTCCAGACCTCTACGGATGGTGAAGGCATGAAGCTCTGTCAGCTTTGCCAGCTCTGGCAGCCCTGAACAGGCCGGCAGGACGCTCAGCAAAGTGATCTCGTCCGCTGGCACGCCGTGTTCTTCATCTGTCTGCATCCCCCGCAGCAGACCGAACGCGCGGCCGGCCTCGCCGTTCTTGGCGTACACACCGAGCATCACATTCCAGGACACGACGCTCGGAGTCTCCGGGAACGCGCGCTCGGCGTCGGCGAGCTCGCCGCACTTGGCGTACATGTCGACGAGCACGTTGCTGACCCGCGCCGTCGCGGTCCAGCCGGACTTCACCGCAAGGCCGTGCACCGCCCTGCCTGTCCCCGGCCACCCGAGCGCCGCGCACATCGGGAGCACTGTCACCAGCGTGGCCTCGTCGGGCGCCGCCTCCGCTGTTCTGGAAATATCGACCAGGCAGTTCCTGAACACCTCCACGCCGCGCTGCGGGTCGTCCGAGAATGCCGCCATGAGCGCGTTCCAGGACACGAGGTTTCTGGCGGCGGCTGGCATCCCATCGAACACCTTCTCGGCGTCCCCGACGCGGCCGCACCGGCCGTACATCGACACGAGGGAATTCGCGACGAACGGGTCGTGGCCGGCCAGGCCCAGCTTGGTGGCCAGAGCGTGAACCTGGCGCCCCGCGGCGGTGCCGTCGCGCAGGAAGCCGCAGGACCTGGCGGCGGGAGGGAGCGTGAACCTGTCCGGGGCGAGGCCCTCGGAGGCGGCAAGGAGCGGCGGGAGGAGGGCGAGCGCGTCGGCGTGGCGGCCGGCGCGGGAGTGGCCGGCTAGGAGCGCGTTCCATTGCGGGAGCGACGCGGCGGTGGGCTTTGACTGAGGCGGGAGAGGGTCGCTTGCGTGTGGCTGTGCGCGAGCGGGGAGCGGCGCGAGGTGGACGGCGGCACCGGCGGGCATGTGGTCAGTTCAGCTCTGCTTGCTTATCCTGGAAAGCTACCAAGCTAGTGACCGAAAAAAAATGGGAGTGAGCATGCCTACACATTTTCTTTGCAAAATATGTACTAGTATATTGAACATTCTGGCAACGATTTGCTTGCATAATCCGAACTTCCCAAGTGCAAAAAATAGGTATAATTTTTTAAAAGTTACAGTTAGTACAATAGAATAGAAATATATTTTTGATTCTTGCAAAAATGGCTGAAAATTTGGATATTCGAAAACCATTTTAGATGAAAAAATAATGGATTTTGGAGATATGTTTGATTTTAGTCGGAATTTTCATGATACAGATCTCTCCATGCATACTCAAATTTCAGAAGTTTTTGACAAATTTTTAGTTGTTTAGTCGCCTACCGTCTAATTGGACAGCGAGAGGGAGGTCAATGGTTTTTGATGTTTGTAGTGTGGATCTTTGTCTTCGGGGGCATTATACACGAGATGGGATGTGAGACACGAGCCGACGAGCGTGCCTAGAGGGCTTGAAATTGTTATAATTGGGTCTTGGAGTACTTTTTAGCCCTATGCATTAGAGTAGTACTCCCTCCGTTTTAAAATACAAGTCTAGATTTATTTTCTTCATAAAACTAAAACATCTTATATTTAAGAGCCACCGTGGGTCAACTCAATGTAGTTCACTCATTATCCTACGAGAGGGGGGGGGGGGGGGGGGGGTAAGGAAAATATGGGGACTGAGTTTACCTACAATCTTTTGATTTTTTTCTTTTAGAATATTCTCTTGTGGCGAATTTTAGCACCGAAGGTGTCACGTTTGCATGTAGTTTAATACGTTCGGAGTAAGATAGTTTATTAGAAAATACAGTTTAAATTGTTTAATATTCTAGAATACAAACAATAAGTTGGTCCTTACAGAATTGACTAAAGTTTGCATATTTTAGTATTTTTTTAGATAAAATTTTATGTGGTTTGGAAAAGGTTTGATTTTATTCTACAATTCAAAGATACAAATACCTTCATACATATTGAAAATGCATAAGTTTCGACGAAATTTTGATTTTGTAGCGATCACTATGTATGTTTTCTTTTGCTAAAAGTGGGCCATGGCCATATATTATCCGAAACCAGCCTTTACAAGGATATCCTTACAAAAGATAGAAATAACAGTCATGTCCTTATAAAGTCCAGCACCATTTTCCTTCCACATTCTTGGATGGGGCATTGTGAGCAAAACTCCATACCGCCTCTACATCTCCGGCGTAGTGAAGCTTGTGTCAGAGTAGTTGGATTCGTGAATGAGAGGTCAATGGTGTTTGAGGATTGTGATGTGGTTTTGAGTGACGAGAGGAGTTGATTGTGGCTAGAGGGCTTAAAGTTATGATAGAATGATTGGGTCTTGAACCGGCTGTGTTTTATTGGTCAATAGAGAAGTTTATGCTTAAAAGTAATTATGCCGATTTGTTTGTGTTCATATCTGTCCATCCATACGTGTGATTAGAATAAGACAGAACGAATGGGCCAAAATGGCCAGTTGCCTCTGCACCTCACTTGTTATCATACAAAAAGTGCATAAAAGGGGCAGTGTATTTCCTTTTGTTTGGAGGGTGTCTAGAAAAAACCTTAACTATATTACATGAAATAAAAATCTTGTGGATGGAACTATGTAACCATCTTCTTCGTTCGATGATAACTTTCATGCGCATATATGACTTCCTTTCTTTTCATGAGGAAATTTATTACACATGTATCGTTGTGGCTTATTATTTCAAATACTTTCAGCTGTCTCCAGTTTGCATATCTCTTTGTTATTTCCCATGCCAAAATTGTCGTGGCCATTGGAGATGATGAGAGGGAGGCCGGGTTGCTATATAAGCATCCGACATGAAGATGACGATAAGACAATTGACACATGTAAGCATAGTTAAATCATGGGGGATTTATTTAATCGGGGGAGAACACATATGCATGGCATGGCACCTGCTGCAGCTGATGCAGAGCAGGTGAACGCATACAAAGGCCCTCTCGGCGTTACACGGTGGTGGTAATTAAGTGTAGCGATGCAGGCTGCCTGTGGCACCAACCCGCGCCATGGTTGATGGCATGGCGATCTAGCAGGTGCAGCAGGAGCAGCCGCAGCTGGTGCCGCAGTTGCACTTGCTGCAGCCGCAGCCGCCGTTCTCCGCCTCCGCGGTCATCTCCATCCCGCCGGCGCTCCTGCACCAATCAAGATTAACAAACCACAATCAGCACTTGTTCATGAAGGCGCTAGTGCAGGATGTACGAAGAAATCAGTCAAAAAGCACGTACGCCTTGTGGGTGGGGGCGGCGACGATGAAGGTGACGGTGGCGGAGGCCTCGACGTCAGGGTACATGCCGCAGCCGTTGCAGCCGCTGCCGCACTTGCAGGAGCTGCCGCAGTTGCAGTTTCCGTTGCAGCACGACATCTTCGGTTGGAGCTTGGCTGGGACTGGACGAAAGGAGATGTGGAGAGGGAGGCTCTGGTTGGCTTCTTGCTTGATGGCTGGCTTGAGGAACAATGGCAAGGCGGCGGGGCCTATTTATAGGCCGGAGGAAGAAGAAGAGATCGGGAGATCGAGAAGATAGATGCTGCACGTACACGCGCACTTTGGGAAAAAGGATGGAGGGGAGCGAGCCAGGGACCACAGCACAAGAGCGCTTGGGAAAGAGGAATAAGGATAGGGCCTGCTTCTCACTCAATTTGATTCCTTTTGTTTCTTCTGCTACTAGCTTTATTTGCCTATTCTTTCTTTCTTGCAAGGAACTGCAATTTTTCAGAGAAAAGATCAATTTTGCACACTACGTGAAAAAAAGAACCAGACATAAATAATAACCATATTTCTAAAATAAAGGTACCGCTGAAAATTAAAAATGTTTAAGGCACGTTCGAAGAGGTGTAATCCTAACCAACACGACACATCGCAAAGCGGAACTCGCGAGGCAGTACAAAGTGTTGCTTCTATCATCATAGCCAGAATATTAAACACTTGTTCTTCCGCTTTATCCCAAGCCTATTTATGTACATTTTACTTTTTTTCTTTCTCACAAGTTTTATATATTTTTTACTTTTTTTTACACTTTTTGGAAATACTAAATAAAACATGTTTACATAAAAGTGGTGATTTTAATTCAAGTTTATTACCAATTCTAAAGGAAGGGCTAGGCAGAAGATCAGCTCTGAAGGTCACCAAATTATTACCCCCTCAGTCAAGAAATAAGTGACTTGTTTTAGTGCCTAGATTCATGTGTTTTAGTGTATAATAAATATATACGAATTTATACAAAGGCAAGTCACTTATTTCTGGACAAAGGGAGTACAAAATATGATCTGCCCTTTTTTACATCAAGAATATATACCCATAATGGGACTTCATGACATTTGTTTTAATTATTGACATTTTTAGTTATAATTTTTAATTATTTCCTATTAAACAACTCTGGAACATGGAAAATAAATATATTTATGTAAGAAGTGATGAGTGTAATTTAACATACTTATTATGAATATTTAAGTAAGGCCTACATAAAATCCAACATACTCATTATGAATTGTTTAGACAAGTTTTAGATATTATTTCAATTTTCTATTAAATAATTCTTAAAAATGCTAAATAATTTTTAAATAAAAAGTGGTGTTCATTCATATTAATGTCAAAGAATTTCTAGGCACAAGATTAACTCAAAAGGCGGCTCAATCATTGCAAAACTTGGTTTGGGTGTTTCAATGTACGTTTGCCCTCAAAGTTAAGAAATTTCATGGTAGTGCCAAAAAAGTTATTTTTATTGGTTTTTTTTCTGTTTGTACCAAGATTATATACTCACAATATGAATTCATGACACTTTTTTTTTGACAAGTTTAGATGTCATTTTAGTTTTTTTATATTAAACAACTCTAGAAAATGGGAAATTAATATTTTTTACATAAGAAGTGGCGCTTTTAATTCACATTACTCATTATGAATGTTAAAGTAAGGCCCTACATAAGATATGCACTAAAAAAGTGGCGATTAAGATCATATTTTACAAGAAACAAAAATATAAAATTGAAAAACATTACTTTGCAGAGTGCCACGATAAACTTAAACTGTTTGGCAAACAACAACACGGGTGACAAGTTGGCCGAGTATGTTTTGTGGAACACTCGGCAAAGCGTTGACTTTGAACACTAGGCAAAGTGTCGACTTTGCCGAGTGTTTTTCTGAGACGATTTGCTAAGTGTCTGACAGGATGCACTTGGCAAACTTTTGAAAGCACGGCAAATAAGTCGTTTCTGGTAGTGATGCATTTCGTGGTCTGCTGAGTTTTTTCATGTGCAGATCCTTTTTTTCAATCTTTGAAGCAGTTCGCAAGATTATTGTTTTGAGCAAAACTTGGCAATTCCCAGTTGCCTGCCAGATATGCCAATTTTGTGTGCCATGCATGCCAAGACTCTTGCTTCCGTATCCCCCCAGAGCAAATTTTAGCTGGGAAACCGGGTTCCGGGTTTGTTTTGGTGGGTTCCGGATGAGAAATCGACCTGTATACTAAGCGCGTACGTGACGCTGTGTAAAGCTGTGTATACCCGGATGACGTTGAGGGTCTGGTTGGCCGATAAAAGGAAATCCGTCCTTGTCCCATCCGTTCCCATCTTATTTATGTATTTTCACCTGGTCGATCTAATTCGTCCGAGCGCGTCCCAACTTTTCTATGCGGACGCGTGAGATGTGCGCGGCTCCCTAGTGGCACGATCCATTCAGACTCACGCGTCTGGCTCGATCCAGCCATGCATCAAATCGGGCAACGGTTGCGTCGGCCCGGCGCGCTGACGAAGGACGTTTCCTGCTAGTCGGTCACTCGAGCCCATATGTAAGTGAAACATTCGTACTTAAAATATTGTTTTTTATTAGATTAGCCCTACCCCTTAAAAAAGGCACGTTTAAGCAAAATAAAGGGACTCCTACTGCTACTAGAGGAGGACATCGCTACGGCTACTCGTCGCCATTGTCGCGACCACCATTGCCACTGCCGCCGGCCCCGTCGATCGTCGCCCTAGCGAACCAGAAGGCCCGCTCCTGGACGCGTTCGCGGTGACGGTCGTGCGCCTGGCCGCGAACCACTGCCTTGCCCGCAGCCTTCCTGCAGTCCTCCGTCGCCCGGTTTGCTAGAGCCTTCTCCATCTCGGCGGCCCAGTGGTCTCTCGCCTCCTGGTCGGCGAGCTCCGTCGCCCAGCGTGTGGCTTCTGCCTCAGCCGCGATCAACCCCATCGGAGCCGGAGCACCGTTGACGCCAAAGCCTAGCGCCTATGCGATCTGCAAGGGGACGACGATCGCCTCCTCCCCTCCTCCTCGTCCGCCTCTAGCTAACCCACCTTCTCCCCCTCGTCGTCCTCCTCCTCCACCTCCGTCTCGTCGTCGTCGACAAGAGCCCACGTGGCTGCCACCTCAGCGGCCGTAGCCACACGCTCCTCCTCTGCCGCCGTGTCGATGGCGTGCTCGCACTGCGCCGCTTCCGCCTCACTGTGCGCTTTGGCGGCATGGCGAAAATCACGGACGGCAACCTTGGCGGCCTCCTTGGCCACCTCCTATATTTTTGCTCCGCTATACTTCGGCCACCGGATTCGATCCCCTTTATTTGGACTCTTAAATTTAAACTTCGGCTAGACACTTGATCAAACACATTGTAATAAAACGAAAATACATCAAAATCATACTAAACCACTTAGTTCATATACACATTGCATAGATCATATATAGATTCTAACCCTAGGATTGTCTCCGGCGTCAGTAGCCATCATAGAAACCCTAGCTACACCGCTGAGCGTCGGTGTCCACCTACTTGCCGAGGGAGACGCAGCCGCCATCGTAGAGGAAGAAGGCCCTGCCGCCAAGGAGGAAGAGGTGAGGCCATGACGTGCGGCATACTCCTTGTAGCACGCGGCCTCCGCAGCGATGCAGTCGGGATTCTTGCGCCGCACCTCCTCCATGTACCGCTCACCGGCGACTTTGGCCTCGATTCGCTACCACGCCTCTCGGTCCTCCCAAGCAATGCGCGCGGTGCGAGCGCGGCTGGGAGGGGAGAAGAGCTCTAGGGCCTCATCGGGCTAGCCTAGGGATAAGTTGAGAGGGCCACAGTCGCTGTCGTGGAGCTCGACATCCTTGATGGCGTGCGCCCACGCTGCCTGCCGCGCCGATTGGAAGGTTCCAATCTAGTGGCGGCCGCCGGTGTTGCGGTCGGTGATCTCGGCGACACATGTCCCCCACTACCGCGGTTGCACGTCGTGGTAATGGATTGTCGGCGGCGGTGGGAGGCCGGGTGACCTCGATCTTCGGCCACGGGGCGCACCGTGGACCCGAATGGTGCTATGGATAGGCGGCGGCGACCTGCGGCTCGATCCGGCCATCTTCGGCAGGTTTGGGTGGAAGGACTAGCGGTGGGGAGCAGAACGGCGGCGGAGAAGAGTGGTGGACTTTTTCGCATCGGCTGTGAGGAGGAGAAAATATGAGAGAGAGGGCCAAATGTTTTGGGGTCGGATTCCTATATTTGCTCCTCTAAACCCATTTAGGGGTTTGGTTAGGTGCTACTTGGACCGTTAAAGGAGCAAATTTTCTCACTCAGCCGCAGAAAGAGAATGGGTTAGATATGCTCTTATATAAGTCCACCGTCCTCACCCCACCGCTCCCCTCAGACGGCCACCGGCCGTTGGTGGAGGCGATGGAAGGAACTGTGTCATTGCAACCCACCATAGAAGAGAAGAAGACCATGGTCGGATATGTAGGCGGGGAGGATGTAGGAAGATGGATCGGGGATGCGGCAGATTCCCCGGCCAATGATGGCACTCCGATGGCGGATTTGGACCAGACGAAGTCGCATGGCGGTTCGGCAGCTGCCGTGGCCATCGTGGGTAAGCTGGCTGCACCGAACAGATCTGGAGACGTGGCCGAAGTTCAGGGAGGTGTTGGAGTTGTCGCAGTAGTGGCGGCAGGCAAGGGCGTGTACGTGACGGTTTCGGACGCGACCAAGATGCAAGGCATTGCGGCCTCTGAAGGATTATATTGTAAAAAAATGTTTATGCTGTCCCTTCGGGGACATCTGATAAAATTGGAACGATACAGAAAAGATTAGCATGGCCCATGCGCAAGGATGACACGCACAAAAAAAATTGTTTACGCTGCGAGCTTATGTGAAAGAAAAAAAGACTGTAACTAGTTTGAAAAGAGGAACCAGATCTATTTGCCACAAATAAATTTTGTTTGAAAATAGACTATAGATATAAATATCTTGCTAAAAATTAGGTGAAAATTTGCAAAACTAGGTATTAGTTGTTAAAAATTAGAAAGATTAAAAATAAATCGCTTTTTTGGGCTTGGCCTGGAATGGCGCACACAAACAGCCGTCGCAGCGGCATCCAACTATCTAAGATATCAATTTGGGGACCAACACGGGTAACGTGAATAACGGAGGTGAGACCGACACGTTTTTTTTTCCTGAAAACGCCATCAACATATCTCCAAATCATATACAAATATGTTAAAATACGGGTCACTTGTGGGTTCAAACCTCACCCGGTACCCATCCATAACCCGCTTATCCCTTCAAAATTTTCCTTTAGGGAGGGATACCGAAGCAAGACTCGCATGCCAATTGCTTAGTGTTTGTCCGCATGGGAGAGATCCATCGGCGATGAAATACTAGTGTAGCTGCTGCAACTTTGTGAGGTTTTTCACAAGAACATAATAACTTTGTCTGAACTCCGAAGCAGGGTACGACGTACGCGTGACATCTCAAATTAAGATCGGCATGAAGATGAATTGGCGATGATCAATTGACACGTCTTGTATGTAGTTAAACGAGGGGGATTTTATTTAGGAGGCGTCATGGATGTCGAGTACAGAGTACAGGTCTAGCATGTGTAGCTTAGTCCTCCATCAGGTGGCGTTACATGGCGGTAATTAGGTAGTGGTAGTGCTGCAGGCGCGCGGCCGGCCGGTGCAGCATGCCGATCTAGCAGCTGCAGCAGGTGCAGCCGCAGCTGGTGCCGCACTTGCAGGTGCTGCAGCCGCAGCCGCTGTTCTCGGCCTCCGCGGTCATCTCCATCCCGCCGGCGCTCCTGCATCAATCAAGATTAACACACCACAATCAGCACTTGCTCATGTATGTGTACACGAAGGCGCTAGTGCAGCAAATCAATTAACAAGCACGTACGCCTTGTGGGTGGCGGCGGCGACGAGGAAGGTGGCGTTGCCGGCGGCCTCGACGTCAGGGTACATGCCGCAGCCGTTGCAGCCGCTGCCGCAGTTGCAGGAGCTGCCGCACCCGCACTTCCCGTTGCAGCACGACATCTTCGGTTGGAGCTTGGTTGGGACTGGACGGCCGGAGATGTTGGAGGCTTCTTGCTGGATTGCTTGATGGCTGGCTTGAGGAACTATGGCAGGGTTGAGAGGGCTATTTATAGGCTGGAGGAAGACGAAGATGGAGACGAGAGATGCTGCATGTAGCCGCGCACTTTGGCAAAGGATGGAGGGGAGCGAGGCTGGGACCACCGCGCGCTTGGGGAAGAGGAATAAGGATAGAATAGGGCCTCTCACTCAATTTGATTCCTGTTGTTTCTTCTAGCTTTCTTCCTATATTTCTTTCTTTCTTACAAGGAACTGAAAAGACAATGGTATTGTTCCCGCAACAAAAGATGGTATTATTAGCTTTTAAAACAACAATGCTATTTGTTGGTATTGATTTTAGTTCAACTTATATGAGTGGAAATATCTAGCGCCAATAAGTGATGGGCCATGCTTTATGTATGATGATGATTTAGGACTATTTGAGAAATGTTATTTTTAGAAAATAACTGTTGGTAGCGATCAAGTCAAATTGAACTGAATTCCAAAAGTTTACCAAAAACTACAAATCTTCCAAAGAGGCACTCTCGGGACAGTGACGTTGGGAAAATATAGGGTAATAACCCTCAAGCCCTTTTGTAAAGGATGGAGGGCAGCGAGCCAGGGACCACGACGCGTTTGAGCAAGACAAATAAGGATAGAGCCTCTCACTGAAATTGATTCGTTTTGTTTCTTCTAGCTCTTTTTCTTTATTCCTTTCTTACAAGGAACTGAAAAATATAATGCTATTGCTCTCGCAGAAAAAACATGATATTATTAGCTTTAGAAAATAATGTTATTTGTGATTATTGATTTTAATTCATCCTATGAGAGGAAATATCTCGCGCCAATATAATTGACGGGTGATGCTTTATGTATGATGATGATTCAGGACTACTGGGAAAATGGTATTTATAAAAAAATCATGTTGGTACTAATAAAGTCAAATTGAAGTAAATTTCAAAAGTTAAGCAAAAAGTACACATCCTCCAAAGAGGCACTCTTCGGACCGTGACATGGAGAACATATAGGGTAATAACCCTAAATCCTTTAGGTTCACAAAGGGGAGAAAGCTGCTTTCTTCCTAATCCCACCTCTGAAGTAGTAAGGCTTAACTATAGCTAAACTTTTGCGATTCTCGACAGAGGGTCATGGTAATTTTTATTTGGCGGTTGTCACTGAAAAGCTCGGTAACCCTTGACTGCGATAGGTTTGACAATATGTAAGGTTCCATGCGCTAAATTTCATGGTCATATTCACCTTTATTCTCTATATTTCAGTAACGGTCACACTTCCACCATTTTCTAAGTTAAGGCTTTGAAATAATGGCCGCTCGGTTGCCGATTCTCAAAGATACCACAATTGTTTCCGTGACATTGAGTATATAAGCATTCAGATTCTTTTATCTCATTTCTCATGCTTTCACAAAAAATAGAGATAATCCTCGACATGGATGATTAATTGTTATGTAGGCTCTAGCATGTAGTGCTCGTAAATTATTACTAGTATTCTCTGAAAAAATTATTTTTAGTATTATAATTACCATTATATATATTTCTTTTTTCATGTTATGTACAAATAAATGAAATAAATAGAACGCAAATGAAGATATTATGTTAGGCCCTCATTCTTGCCATTTTAGTGCAGATTGCAGGGCAACTCGATTTTCCACAAAACCTTTTGCAAACGCGGAGCATGCTGTCATGTGCATGCGAGGATTTTCTGCCAATATTTTGAATCTTGAAAATACAGTTTTTGAATTTTTAGAAATGGAAAGACGTTCTGCACATGAACTTTTGATTTACGGACAAAAGCAATGCAGAAAAAGGTGAGAGGGAAGTGAGTGGGTGGTGCCAATTCTTGTCCACCCTGTGGATGTGGAAAGCTCTATCTATGGCTACGCCTATGCAGCTCTTAAATTATTTCATTTTGTTACAGAAACGGTTAGACATCGTCTGGAGATAAATATCACCAACATTTTCACGTGGCGTCTCCGGTGTTCCACGTCACTGTGTTTAAGTTACCTTTCCATTTAGACAAAGAAAAGACAGAAATATCATATTTTTGACGAGATGCTCACAATATTCGAGTAGTCAGATATTTTTTCAAGATTGACATGGAGCAAGATTTGGTTGTGTTCATCTTGCGATGCAGAGGCGGATGGAGAGCGATCTGAGATGCGTAGGAGATGCCTTAGAGCGACGTATGCTTGCCACTATTCGATTGCTTGCGAATTGCTTTATCATGTACTAGCTGTTGCAAGATCATTTGAGCACACATCACATCATATAACATTGGAGAGGGTCCCCAATGGGCGAGATGAAATACAACAAACTATTAACACATGGAGACAAAAGAAATTAACAAAGAAAATTTATATTACGCCACAGATTTCAGTTCCTGCTGCTTATCCGATGGAACCATAAGTTCAGTTCATGTTCACCACGTCCATGCATGTCTTTAATTTCTACAACACTAGGGCCCAAATTGCAAATTAATTAATTTCTACAACACTAGGGCTAGCTAATAGGTGTGCTTCCTGTTGTTTCTGTTCGCCGCGGAGACCAGCGCTCCGGTCACGGCGCCTCGGCGTTCTTCTGCAAAAGTGTATCTCAGATCTTGAGTTTTGCAGTACGGACATGAACACCAAAGTTCAGAGATATATAGTACTAAGCGTCAACTGACAGATATCAGCAGAGCATATATATTACCCAGTCCCTGTGGCCACGGATGCTGCCGACGCCGTACTCCACGTCCACGTACACGCCGGAAACACTTCCTGAATTAATCAATCAACTGCTGCTGACAGAAATCAGATGGAGTAGTCCTGATGACGTGCAACTGATGACGTAGATTACCCCAGTATAGGCTTTCCTTTCACATCTTCTTTCAGATGCAGTCAGATAAATTCAGCAAGGCTTCAGCAGAAATTGTTCAGCCAGTGCACAAAGTTTAACGGATGCACTTACCGCGTGCTCAACTTTGTGCTTCAAGAAGTCTCCTGCATCCGCATTCGTCCAGATAGAAATCAAGATAAGCAGGTGTGTGTTACTAATATGCTATACATGCTAACTTGAGAAGTTGCACCACATCTATTGTCCTATCCTACCATTTCGTGGGAGCCAACTTGAAACTTAGGATAATTAATGATGATTTTTTCCAGTCATCTGGATCAACGCATTAACACTCATGAGAACATACAAACACTTAAAATTACATCATCTTGGAGTAATCGACTTTTAGGAGGTGTTTAAACCGAAGCAACTTTTGCTAAAGTATCTTTGACAAGAGAACCTTCAAACACTTGGTTTTTGTTACCATGGTACGCATTATTATGCCCTCCATGTTAACAATCATGGAGATTTCCAAGGCTTTTAATGAAGCTTGGTATTTTTCCCGGGACATGGGAGTTGGTGAAGCAACATGGGATATTGTTGGGTTTCCACCCTCCACCTCTCCCAACCCACCATTGGTAGGGTCGTCGACCATACTATCTTGGACGGTAAAGCCCAAATAAAATCACAAGGCTCTGATACCAATTAAAAGCACAAGTATGGTGACTAGAGTGGGGAGGAGAGGGATAGACGCTAACCAAAATTTAGTTCTTTTTAATTTAGGCTTGAAACAAAGTTAAATTCTTTAGGTATGCAACTAAGTGAATTTCCGCCACACAAGGCAAACAACACAACAAAGACTCACCTTATTCTCTCTTATGCGTGACACAAAGGTGGGCACACGGTCCACTATTCGGTAGCCTTCAAGGTGGCAAACCAAAACCTTTAAAAATTCATCGGGGGCACACTCCACAACTTAATTTGAGGCTCCCAACATGACCTAGAAGCTTAACAACACAAATAGAGAGCTTCGGGGGCGACCTCTTCTGTCTAGGGTTCCAAGAACCCAAGAGTAAGAAGTTCCTCAAGATAAAGTGAGGGTAAATCAACTCCTTTCGGTGAGAGTGTAGATCTAGGTCTTCTCTCCCGATTCCCCAAATGTCATCAAGTTACAGTGACTAAGGAGACAGAACTACCAAAAATAAGCTTAGAAACAATGGAGGAGAGAGAGTGGAAGCCGCAACTTCTCCTTGGGGAAGAAGGGGACCTATTATAGCCACCCCCCCAATCTGACCGTTGCAAGCAGTTATGAACATAGTATTTTTTTTGACCAAGGAAACCGTGAGGGAAACCCCCACGGTAAATTTTAATTAAACGCACCAAAGTACAGACAGGTTCACCTCATATTTACAAAGGTTGAGAGAATCAACCCACAAACAAAAAATAAATTACAGTGATGTCAACCAACTAAGGAGAGATTCCTTGTGTTTAGCTTTAACCCTGTGGGAAGTCACGTAGATGTCCTTCTTAAAGAGAATTTTCCACCGTGCAAAACTATGGTCCTGATGCTCGAAAATGAATCCATTTCTTTCCTTCCAAATGTTCCATGTTGCACAAACAGCTACTTCCATGAAGCATGGTCCAGAGTACAATTGTTTGGTAGCTTTGAAAGTTTCGGAGATGTTAGATTTCTGTATCCACTGAATTTTCACATAGTTCCAGCATCTGGCGGCAAAAGGGCAAGTAAAGAAAAGATGGTCTCTAGTTTCCAGACTCATGAACATAGTATTCGGTCTGGGTAGATCAGAGTCTCCAGAGTGGGTGTGGCCTCACACCATGTTGTCCGGTTTGGGGGACCGGAGTCTCTAGACTGAGTGAGACGAGACATGTGTCTCTTGGGAAGTCTCCGGATTTGCATATGAGAGAAACACAGTTGGTGTTGCTCAGGATTTTGTCGGTCCGGAAACTTGTTGGATGACTTTTCCAAAGTCTTCGGTCCTGTCACACTGGAGGATCTAGTTTGTAAATACCGGAGTCTCTAGACCAGGAGCTCCAATATGAGTCAGAGATTGGGAGGCTCTTCTCCATTGCAAATAGGTAGGCTGGTGGTTGCAAAATATGGCTTTGTATAAAGGACATTATTTACCACAAACCTTCACAAGAGAAACTCCTCTTGATAGTACGAAATACCTACGACTCAAACTATAAGTAAAAACCCTTGGGAAATATTCTCTTTCACTTTTTAAAGGGTCGATCACCATCTTGCGCTTTTTATTTGTAGTACTTAAAAAACATAGCACGCAGTTAAGATCACCGGTGTTGTCAACAAACACTCAAAACACACTTAAGAGGGAAATGTCCTCTCATGTAGGTGAGATCAGCAATACCTTGCATAAATGAGAGCAATTGGGTAGTAAAAATATAAATGCCAGGGTGCATGGCTCTAATTCTGTGATATGTAGGTGTGTGTGTTTCTAATATAGTTGTACGTGCTAACTTGAGAACTTGCACAACATCTATTATACTACTCTCCTATTTTTACCGGCCCAACTTGGAACTTAGGGTAATTAAGAATAACTTTTTCGAGTAACCCGAATCAACACATTAACACTCCTTGAGAACACACGAACTCCTCAAATTACAACATGCCCCCCTTAGTTTCCCTATCTATAACTCCCCTCGGGTACTTGGTGCACACAAGACTGGATATGGCATTCGTAGTCGGACTCGTGTCTCGCTTTGTGGAGGCTCTGATGGAGGAGCCCTTAGCCGCTGTTAAGCACGTCCTACGCTATATCGCCGGGTCCGTGCGACTCGGGTGTAGGTATGACAGAGGCACATGTTCACCACGCCTAGTCGGCTACGACGACAACGACTTGGATGGGGACGTCGTCTCGTGCAAGAGTAAGTCATGCATGTTGTTCTTTCTGGGGATCAACCTATACCTGGAAGTCCGAGAAGCAAAAGATCGTGGCTCTCTCGAGATGCGAGTCGGAGTATATGAGGGCCGCCACATCTGCTTGCTATGGGATCTGGCTGGCTCGGTTGCTGGAGTTCAGCAACGACGAAGCCGAGCAAGTGATGCTCAAGGTCGACAATAAGTCGGCTATCTCGCTCGCCCAGAACCCCGTCTTCCATGAGCGCTCGAAACATATCGAGTTGAAGCACGACTTCATCTTGGACTGTGCTGGAGTTCATGCCAACCCAACATCATTTGACCAAGCCCGTTTGGACGAGTCCGCCTGGCGGAGCTGCGCTCAAGCATTGGCATGGTGGAGGTGTCGCCGAACTCAAGCCTAGGAAGTGAATGTTGGAGTAGGCTTGTGTTAGCCGGTGTACCGACTCAGTTGTTCCGACTCGGATGTTTGAGTTTGGGGAAGTTGGAGTAAGCATGATAGGCGTCATCTATCGACATAATAGCCGTCATACAGTAGTAGGACATAATAGACGCGTCATCTATGGTGGTTCGTGTGTAAATCGACATGTTCCGTGGATTGACGCGTTGCCTTTTGATTTTGTGGTCCACGGAATGAAAGCCGTAGTGAGAGCCATCCATCTCTCGTCGGCCTGGTCGATGATCGCTACCGGCTGTCATTTCTGCTTTCTAGATGGATGGATCATGTAGGATCAGGCGTCGTGTAATTTAAGTATATGTACAAGAGTGATCGATCCAGGATCACGCACCTCGCCATGCAAGAAAATCCGCATGCGACGCCATGCTTCTTCTTTTCTTTCCTTCGGACAAAACGACCCATTCACCCTGGGGACAAGACCTCCATCAGCCTCCTCTTCGGCAACCAGACATGGACGTTTCTGGAATAAATACACTGGAAATAATGAGAAAGCAAATAGGCCTATTAGCTCAGCTGGTTAGAGCGTCGTGCTAATAACGCGAAGGTCACAGGTTCGAGACCTGTATGGGCCAATCTTTTTTTTTTAATTCTTGAACCTTGATGCAAAAACAAAAAAAATATTAATATTTGGCTTCGCCCGGGTTTGAACCAGAGACCTTCAGTGTGTTAGACTGACGTGATAACCAACTACACCACGAAACCACTTTTATTTAATTCACACAACAACCTCTAACAAGGGCGATGCAGAAACAAAAACCACCGGACATATGTCTTCTTCTATGCATCCAAACAAGGCTTTTAGATATTCAAGATGTACAATATCCCCGCTGTATACATCATGCCCATTTATGGTCAAATGCTTACTCATGTTCTTCCGTTGGCCTCGATCGGGTCTCTTTTCAAAAGACATTCAAGGTGCTCCTTGTTCAAGACGATGAGTTTGATGAAGCTTCGGCGTTGCGAAGTCCGCCCATGCCAAAGCGCCGCGAGCTTGGTGGAGGATAGCTAACGCTCTAACGACAGTGAATGATGCCTAAAATCTCTCTCCATCCCCGATCGCCACGCCCGATGGAAGACTCGGCACACTTTACTTTCTTCATGCTAGGGGGATCTGGCCTAGCGCCATGTACGCCTTCTGCCAGGTGTTGAACCTTCTCTGCCAACACGTCGGTTGCTCAGGGCGCATCCGTTTGAGCAGACGACAGCTCCGGCGTATATTTTTAATTAAACTGAGCTCACGTCCCTTTGTTAAATTCCCACATTGCTAGATTGACCAAGGGCCGGAAGGAGGCAGTAGTATCGCCCACGATGGTTTGTTGCACTAGTGAACTAGGAATTAGACCATCTCCGGCAGCCCCCAAGTTATAGTCTTCTTCTTGTTGTTCTTTCTCTTATTGTTCTTGGACACAAATCCAATCCCTTCCTTTGTGACATTATCCATTTGATTACTAAAGAGGTCATTGACCCCTGTCAATCATGTCCTTTAATCTCTTGTTCTCTCCAATAATCTTCATAGGGGTAACCTTAGATATTTTCAATAGTCCATTGAATTTGAAGTTGATCACGTGACTTGGTAAGAAAAGATATTTCACTCTCCAAGGATTGGAACCCCTTTTTGAGTTTCTCATGGTCCTCAAGTAGTATATACGATCAACCTCAAAGTCAAACTTTTATTTAGTGAGAACTTTAACATAAGAACAAGAATGGTCACCGTCTTTAACAAGTTCAGAGATATTCAAATTATGGCCCTCCTCAAGACCAATACTAGTTTCCTCAAGTGAGATTCTTAAATTTTCTCTTTCTCAAGAAGTTCAGAGAGTTCACAAATATCATCGTCGACCTCATGAGCATGTCCTTGAATATCAAAGATTGTCATCCTTTTATTCAAGGAGATCATTTGATAGATCCAATTGACTCATGTGGGCATCAAAATGCCTCTTGGCAACCCCTTGGAAGTTAGTCATGAATACATCCATTTATATCACCTCAACCTTAATCTTGACACTACTAGGATCCTCCATGAAAGGAATATGAGAGACAGATGGAGAGGAGGGATTACCAATGTAGCTTTTTTCATGAGACACTTTTGGTTCATGGAGCCCTTGTTTTTGTTGGGGGAGTCGAAGAGTCAAGCTGAGGAAGTAGAGGGAGAGGGATTGTAAATGGCGATGGCGGCCACTACCACAACCTCATCATCTCCTTCTTATTAACCTCATGGGCGCATATTTCTATTGAGCCACCAACACAAACTTTGGAAATGTATTCTTGTTGGTGAAGTTCTTATTGCTAGTTAACTTGTTGTTGGGGAACATGATATGCAAAACAAAAAAATTCTAGTGCATAACCATGATCATGTGCAAGGGGAGAGGCAATGGATCATACCCTCGAAGATCGAACTAGCGGAAGTTTGTCAATGGCTCTAACAACAACCTCTAACAAGGGTGATGGACAAACAAAAACCACCGGGCCCACCGCATTAGATAAATTTCGCTTCTATCTAATAGCATACAACATATGCCTTCTTCGCACTGATATTATGCATCCAAACAAGGCTTTTAGATATCCAAGATGTACAATATTCCCTGCTTTATACATCATGCCCATTTATGGTCAAATGCTTACTCATGTTCTTCCGTTGGCCTCGATCGGGTCTCTTTCGTCAAAGACATTCAAGGTGCTCCTTGTCCAAGACGATGAGTTTGGTGAAGCTCGGGCGTTGCGGGGTCCGGCCCATGCCAAAGCGCTGCGAGCTTAGTGGAGGATAGCTAACGCTCTAAACTGACCCGTTCATGTTTCTTGCAACACCTGTGTGACGTTTCCTTCCTCCTACTGGTTTGATAACCTCGCTTTCTTACTGAGGGAAAACTTGTTGCTGTGCTGCTTCACACCTTGCTCTTGGGGTTCCCAACAGACTCCACATCAAGCACCAGGTTCTCTGGCGCCATCAAAGAGTCACCATCAATCTTTTCTAGCGCCGTTGACGGGGAGGCTAAGGACGTCTTCACTAGGGGAGTCCTCTACTTCCTTTCTCTTTACTTTGTTTTTAGTTTGCTCGGTTTCTTTTGCTTGGTCTTGTTTGCCTCTTTTCAAAAACCCCAAAAAATTAGTCTAGTTTGGTGTGCTTGCTTTATTCAAAAACACAAAAAAATTAGTTCCCACCACGCCGGTGTCTAGACCACAAGGATTTCTCTCGACCCCTCAAAACACCACACTTCCAAATGCTTCGGATTGCTCCACCAAGCTCACCGCCCACCAGCACATGCCACCACGGACTTGCGGTCACCACCGTCTTTGTCTCACCATGAGCCACGATGTGAGGCTGGTACGACTAAAAAGAAGGACCTTCGACGAGGGTCGGAGGTACAATGACCCGCGGGGGAAACTACCTCCACCGCCCTGTGCGATAGCCGACCGAATGTAGCAACAAGGGTAAACCAGACCCTCTATGGCCCGGCCGAGCCCAAATGGACTCGGGAAGCCCTGCCACCACACCGCGGCAATGGCGTCACCGTCGCGGCCATCCCTAATGCTAGGTCCTACTCCTCCGTCCCTAGTGGATCCGTTGCCACCGTAGATCCTCACGGCCAAGAAGAAACGCCATCACCACCATGCTCATCCGGGCATACCGGACCGCCGCCGGTCTGAGAAGAACCACCGCATGCCACTAGTAGAAAACAGACCTTTGGTTCGGGCCATTAGTCCCGGCCGAGGCTCGGGCTGGGACTAATGGTCCAAACTGGACGGCCCAACCCCCCAACCTTTAGTCCCGGACCGTTAGATCCCATTTGTCCCGGTTTGAGATACAAACTGAGACTAATGGGTTTGGAGCCTACTACGCGCTACATGCACCCCCATTAGTCCCGATTTGTATCTCAAACCGGGACAAATGGGCTGGTCCTATATATACAACACAACCCCTCCCCTCACTCCTGTTTTTTTCCTGGTGGGAGGTGGTATAGGTTTGTGCCCTTTTTTTCATATGCACTAAAGGTGTTCGGTGAAATACCCGTTAGAGGGATGTAACTTGAGTTCACACAAGACAAACATGATATGAGATGCTCGAGCAAACTTAAGTTTTCTCATATTTGTTTCCAAGTGTCCTAAAAGGTTAGCAACTATTTTGTCATTTATTAGACCGTGTGGTACTAATTTTAGCATCATGATTGAGTTTGATATATAGTTGTATGATTCGGATGAGCCATCCATGGATGTACGGTGACCGACGCTCTGGCGCTTATAGAGAGAAGTTTTTCTTTTTGTGGCCAAGGCGAACAAGTGGCAAGATGGTTTTATGTGTTGTCCATGTGATGAATGTCGAAATGAGCAGGCTCACTGACGCGACTCAGTTGTAAAGCTTCGTTGGAAGACCACAAGAGTAATTAGACCATCTCCGGCAGCCAGCCCCCAAGGCATAGTCTTCTTCTTGTTGTTCTTTCTCTTATTGTTCTTGGACACAAATCCAATCCCTTCCTTTGTGACATTATCCATTTGATTACTCAAGAGGTCATTGACCCTTGTCAATCATGTCCTTTAATCTCTTGTTCTCCCCAATAATCTTCATAGGGGTAACCTTAGATATTTTCAATAGTCCATTGAATTTGAAGTTGATCACGTGACTTGGTAAGAAAAGATATTTCACTCTCCAAGGATTGGAACCCCTTTTTGAGTTTCTCATGGTCCTCAAGTAGTATAGCACGATCAACCTCAAAGTTAACCTTTTATTTAGTGAGAACTTTAACATAAGCACAAGAATGGTCACCGTCTTTAACAAGTTGAGAGATATTCAAATTATGGCCCTCCTCAAGACCAATACTAGCTAGTTTCCTCAAGTGAGATTCTTAAATTTTCTCTTTCTCAAGAACTTCAGAGAGTTCACAAATATCATCGTCGACCTCATGAGCATGTCCTTGAATCTCAAAGATCTTGTCATCCTTTTATTCAAGGAGATCATTTGATAGATCCAATTGACTCATGAGGGCATCAAAATGCCTCTTGGCAACCCCTTGGAAGTTAGTCATGAATACATCCATTTATATCACCTCAACCTTAATCTTGAGACTACTAGGATCCTCCATGAAAGGAATATCAGAGATAGATGGAGAGGAGGGAATTACCAATGTAGCTTTTTTCATGAGACACTTTTGGTTCATGGAGCCCTTGTTTTTGTTGGGGGAGTCAAAGAGTCAAGCTGAGGAAGTAGAGGGAGAGGGATTGTAAATGGCGATGGCGGCCACTACCAAAACCTCATCATCTCCTTCTTGTTCACCTCATGGGCGCATATTTCTATTGAGCCACCAACACAAACTTTGGAAATGGATTCTTGTTGGTGAAGTTCTTGTTGCTAGTTAACTTGTTGTTGGGGAACATGATATGCAAAACAAAAAATTCTAGCGCATAACCATAATCATGTGCAAGGGGAGAGGCAATGGATCATACCCTCGAAGATCGAACTAGCGGAAGTTTGTCAATGGCGAGGTTGATCGTGCATCGATCCCTGCAACAAGGCTTAGCGAGTCATGAGGAGATGTATTATCCATGGAAGGCTCCCATGAACATGCACCAATGTAGAAGTAATTGTCAAAGTAGTAGGTGCATCGATTCCCGCAGCTAGTCTATTACCTGCGAGAAGATTTCTCCTTGTGAAGATCCGCACGATCAAGTGCTCCAAGTGTCGCACATCCATCAGTATCCACACGTACAAGATCAGCAGCCCCGCATCTGGGTGTGATCAAGAACAGACGGTCGAAGCGGGAACATGTCGACAAAGATCCGACAGTGCTTCCCCAGTACCATCTAGATTAGATCCAAACAGAGGTAGAACTCGAACAACGCTCCAGCGTTGTAGTAGAAGAATACCTAGGCCATACCACCCAAGTGTTTAGCACCAAACCATGGTGATGGATGATAGAGGAGGTTCGTGAAGGGAATATGCCCGAGAGGCAATAATAAAGTGGTTATTATCGTATTCCTCATTTATGAGAAATGTTTATTTTGCATGCTATAATTGTAGTAATACTGAAACATTAATACATGTGTGTTTCATAAACAAAAAGGAAGTTCCTAGTTATGCCTCTCTTATAAACTAGCTCGTTGATTAACAAGATGATCAAAGGTTTCCTGATCATGGACATTGGATGTTGTTAATAACGAGGTCACAACATTATTGGAATGGTGTGATGAACATTCATCCGAAGTATAGCATTATGATCAAGGTCATTGTGTTTATATTGCTATAACATCATACGAAGTAATCTTAGTCCTTAGACCATGAGATCATGTCAATCACTAACACCAGAAGAGTATCTTGATAACATCAAACGTCACACCGTAACAGGGTGATTATAAAGATGGGTTCAGTGCTACGAAGGTGTTATGTTTAGGCTCATGGATCAAGAGTGGAATTTTTCCATCCTGATGACAGAGAGATATACTCTGGGCCCTCTCGGTGATATCATATTATTTAGCTTGCAAGCAAGTGATTTGATCACTAGAATGTTATATCACGGGAACGAGAAAAGAGTACATGTCGATAACGAGATCAAACTAGATATGGGGATACCGATGATCGAATCTCGGACATGTAATATATTGCGAGACAAAGAGATTGAGTTACATGCATATAAGGTTCACACGATCATAGAAGTCATCGTTGAATATGTGGGAGTCGGTACGAATCTCTAGGTCCCGCTGCTGATTATTGATCGGAGAGGGGTCTCGATCATGTATACATTATTCGCGAACAGTAGGGTGACACACTTAAGGGATACCGACACCATTTGGAGAAAATAATATGCCAGAGAAAGAAAAAGGAAAGCGCGGGAATTTATTTCACTAGATACCGAAACTGTTTTGGTTGAAATTGCTGAAACTGGTTCTGCACGTGAAATTAAATACTAGCAAGGGGTTTTATGTGAATGTTTGTTAATTAAAGTAACTAACAAAATTCTGAATAAATAAATAAAAGAGTTTTATTTAAATGAGAGCTTGCATTAAATTTGGTGGAAATTTAATGCATGTGAGTGGATTTTTGAGTGGAGGCTCTTTTATGGGAGTGGAGGCTTTTCATTTTGAGTGGGAGCTCCACCCACATGAATGCGGAAGAGGTGGGGGAATCCACTATGGCTGGGCACCATGCCCCTTGGGGTGCCCCCTCTCCCTATAAAAGGCACCCTCTCATCCTCTCAAAACATACCTCCTCGCGAAGGATCTCTCTCCCCCTTTAGAATTTCCCCATGGTCTCGGATCAGCAAGATACATGTTCCTGGTGGCTTTTTCTGGAAGGATTTGTTGCTTCCGCTGCTTCACTGGAGCGAGGGCGGGGAGGTTGTCGGGGTACCCGGACATGTGTGCAATCACGGATGCACCACTGCTTTGCGGTGCTGGACGTGATGTTGCTGGACCGGCTGGACCAGATGGACTTCATCACGATCTTGAGATTGGCAAGCGTTTGACTACATCATCCACGAGTACAACCTCGTTAACGCTATTCGGTCTTCGAGGGTATGTATTCTATGGATGTATATCCACCCGTTGCTTGTATCTAGTAGATAGATCTTGGTACTTAGTTCCCATCGTAGGAATTTTTTTGTTTTCTATGTGCGAACCCTTCAGTGGTATCATAGTCGGATCTATGCGTAGATGCTTTGCACGGGTAGTACACATATGAGTATGTGGGTGATGATGATCATTTTATTACTTCTTAGTTGTACTTGGATATTGGTGGCATAGTGGGATGAAGCGGCCCGGACAACCTTTACATGTCCTCGCACATGAGACCTATTCCACGCTTGACATGCAACTAGTTTTGCATAAGTGGCTAGCGGGTGTCTGTCTCTCCTACTATAGTCAATATCTAATTTGCAACGAGTTGTCAACAATTTGGTTATCCTCGTTGTGGCTTCATGTTCATAGGTAAGAACGGTTCTACCTTCGAAATCCCTAAGCCATGTAAAACTTGCAACGGATAAATTAGAGGCGTCTAGTTTAGATTGTTGCTAGGCTAGTGTCATGATATGGTGATGTTGTAAGTAGAAGTATGAGTTGATACTCTTACAACACACATAACGTGTAAGTTCCATAGACCTTGGCCTTACACATAGAGGTATGATAGTGATCATACCACGATGTACATGATGGAGATCGAGTGCAAGAACCATATCATTTCACTTATAAACATGTGATGTTTGTTGCATCTTGTATTGCTAGTTTGGCGTTTTATTAACATAATAAGATGATCCCTCATTTATATATCAAGATAAAAATGTGTTCTTCCTTAAGTATGCACCGATTATGTTTCGTCGCTCCAAGACATCATGTGATGATCGGGTGTTCTTGGATCCATGATCATATTTCGGGTGTAAGACAGTTACACACGCGAATACTAATGTTCTTACTTGGCGAGCCTAGCATGTACAAACATGGCCTTGGAACACGAACTGAAAGGTTAAGCATGAGTCATATGAAAGATATGATGCCCATTTGATGCTTGACTTTGAAGCTACACCGACTCACGTGATGATCGGACTTGGTGTAGTGGATTTGGTTCATGTAATCACCAAAAAGACACGAGGAATGTCATTTTTGAGTGGGAGTTCATTTCTAATTTGGTTTAGTAGAAATCAATTTATCATAAATTAAATCAAAGTGAATTTGCATAATTTGTTGTAGTCATTGGCATTCCTTCACCACTTTATGCTTAGTTGTAATTGAGATAATAGAACTATAGAATTCTGGATATATACTTTACGAACTGGTATCGTATTGTGTTGAGTGTCAATCTAAAGTTTAAAGTCCTGTTGCAAACTTTTAGCAAACTCTATTTACTCCGTGAAATTTAATAGTTAGTATTAAATCGAGAATAACAATTCCAGTGTTAGTATCTTAAGTATCATGTTTGCCTCCTTGATTCTTGATTGTTTTTAATATCAAGTTTATCTAGGAGCTGAAAGAATTGTTTCAGAAACCATCATGTGTGGCAGATATAACGATATCTGAAATAATGTTTTGGTTGCAATATGATAGATTATAATATATGTTCTCATATTGGATGAGAATTTGCAAAGGTTGGAGATGCTAGACATCCTAATCATCCAAAAGGGTTTTGGAAAGTAATGTTATACTCACAATTATCCTTTATAAGCTACATTAGCTTGATCATGAAAGTCATCATGATAAGGGTGAATAGAAGATGTATGTAAAGTGTTTACTACACTAAAAGATTACTAAAGAATGGATTTTGAAAGAATGCCGATCATTTGATGATGGTGATCTACTTCAAAGTGCAAGTCCAAAGGTATTATTATTTGAATATACACGCTTTGGACTATGTGTCATGTATATGGCGCCACTGTTGATGTTGATAGATTCTTTTTAAAAGGAAAAGGAAATGTTGAAAGAGAATCTATAAAATATATTTGTTAGAAAAGAAAAGATTGGAAATATCCAATTTAGGTATATGGATGATATACATGTTATGGTTGTATTCTTTCCTGGTTAAATAATGTGGTTCTTGGGTATTGAATACCGAGTTGGTTGGTATGAAATTTCATACAGAATGACACAATTCATGAACCACAATGGCCTAAGTAACTAGCAAGAGAATATGTGATGATGTTCATCGAAAACAAACAAACCGTTGTTTGTATTTCTCGTTGACATCAAAGCTTGCCTTCAAGATTTGCTTTAATAATAGTTATCTAAATCAGGTATTATGAGAACAAAGTTTGTTCAAATAATTACCGTATTCCATATAAGATGAATGATTTACAAATCTAGTTGGAGAAATCACATCCATAAAAACTAATGCTAAAATGTCGCAAGACAAATGATTGAAAGATCACTTACGAAGTGACATCACCGTTTAAATTATATTGGAAAGAAAACATGAATAAACTCCATATTCATGGATTTTTGGAGTCTTTGATTTGATCAAGTGACGCTTGTGAGACTTGATACGTCGGAAACGTATCTATAATTTTTGATGCTCCATGCTTCTTTAGTATCTACTTTGCTTTACTTGTCTACACTTTGAGGTGCTTTTTACATGTTTTCTGGTACTAACCTATTAACAAGTTGCAACAGTGCCAGATGCCTGTTTTCTGCTGTTTTTGGTTTTAGAAAATTTTGTAAAGAAATATTCTCAGAATTGGACGGGACAAACGTCAAAGTCAATTACTTTCCGTGGGGAACAAGAAGTCCAGAGGGGAGCCGGAGAGGAAAGCCAGGGCGGTCAGACCCAACCTAAGCGCGGGTGGGCCTTGCCCCTCACTTGGGAGGGGTGTGGGCCCCCTGGCCGCCGCCTCGGCCTCCCCCTTCGCCTATAAGAAGCCCCCGATGCAGAAACCCTAAGTACCCGATCAAATATCCACAAAACCGTCTGTAGCCGCCGCCACCATCGTTCCTAGATTGTTTTCCCTCATGCTGAGCAAAGGGAGTGCTTCGGCCATATGTGGATGAATTTGATCAAAAAATTCAGAGGAGATGATTTTGGACGCATGTGGCCAGGAGTAAAATCTTACACCAGACAGATACATTCATATCACCTTGAGAAGATGAAGGCGGCATGCTCTGAGGAGGATAGGGTCAAGTTTTGTACATGGTTGGAAACCTACCATTCTCTTTTATGGTACAGGTCAGGTTTTAACACTGCCATCAAATGTGATCATATCAACAATAATTTGGCAGAAAGTTTCAACGACAAAGTGAAGGAGTTAAAAGACTTGCCTGTCCATGACATGGTTGACCAGATCATGATCATGATCATGAGGTTGTGGGAATTGAGAAGAAGGCTTGGTGATGTTCTTCAAGGAGATAAGCTTCCTGATATTGTGCAGCAGGTGGTCAACAGGAGCAGAAATCTTGCACATTTGCGTGTTGAGAAATCCTCATTGTGGGGTGCTGAAGTCAGAGATACAAAGACTGGCAGGAGGCATGTTGTTGACACTCAATTGCATGAATGCATATGCCTTGAGTGGCAACACACTGGGAAGCCTTGTGAGCATGCCATACTTTTCTTGGCCTCCAAACACAAGCTAAATATGCACCCATATTTGCATGAGTATTATTCTGTAGGAAAATTCAAGGCTGCATATGGAACACCAATTCCAGCACTTACAGATCAGTCTCAGTGGCTAGAAGTGGACATTTAGTTCTCCTTGTGTCCTCCTTTGATGAAAATAAAGGATGGCAGGCCCAAGCAGAGTAGATTCAAGGCTTGGTTTGAGAAAGGTGGGAGCAGCAAGAAGGGAAAGAAAGATGAAAAGAAAGATGCCTAGCCAAAAAGGGCCCAAAAAGGTAACAAGAATAGATGCAAACTCTGTGAAGAACTTGGACACCGAGATGGCTCTACCAAGTGCAGATACACTGCTGAAAAGCCAAAGTATGTTCATCCAAAATCTATCCCATTTCTTGTTGATGATTTTTCTCCCCCAGCTAACTTGCTTGTTTTTAGGAGGAAGCGTGGAGAAAAAGGCCCACCTCTTGTTGTTGATGAATGCTGGCCAGTGAAAAGGGAAAGAATCAATGGCCAAAGAAAGAAGAGAACTAACCAGATCATGTTTGGTGCTGCTGAGGTGCAATCTGAACTTTTTTTGGAGGATGATGTGCAAACTGTTGAGGCTTTAGGGCACACCATTTCTGATTTGGAAGCTCTGGTGCAAAATGAGGGAAAAAATGAGCATGTTGTTGAGGCTCTAGTGCAAAATGAGCCTGTTGTTGAGGCTCTGGTGCAAAATGAGCCTGTTGTTGAGGATCTGGTGCAAAATGAGCCTGTTGTTGAGGCTCTGGTGCAAACTGACCATGTTGATGAGGCTCTGGTGCAAAGTGACCATGTTGATGAGGCTCTGGTGCCAGATTGTGTTGTTGAGGAGGTGCAGGAGGTGAAGGAGACTCTTGGACGTGCTGTGGGGAGGCCAGATGGTAATGGTAAGAAAAAGAAGAGCATAAACCTGTTGTGTGGTGTGAAACTTGTGAAGGAGAAGAAAACGAGGGGTAAGAAGAGCCAAAATAAATAGACTTTGAATTTGGCACTTTTTGTTGTTGTAAACATTTGTTGTTGTAATAATTTGGCAGTTGTTGTTGTAAACATTTGTTATTATAATAATTTGGCACTTGTTGTTGATAATTTGGAAAAAATTCAAATATGATGGTAAATTTGAATTTCAACAAATGTACTTTTCTATGTTTGCATGAGCTTTCAACGGTTTTCTCATATGTAGAGTACAACTCATCCTCACCCTGATCCCTTTTGTGAAGTACAACTCACCCTCACCCAAAATGTGGTAGAAATGGGCTCCAAAGCTTGGGTAAACCACCCCATTTCTAAGCAAGTTTTTCTACGACCATTTCTAAAACCAAGTTTGATATTTTTCCTCACAACTATGTCACATAACATGACACCATGTGAAGGTTTTGTATTTTTTTGATTTTTTTGAATTAGTTATGCACATTTGAATGTCTGGTCAAACTTTTTGAAGGGTTTTCATAAATATTCTTAGCTAGGGGCCGAGGCTCACAAAACTAGCATTGGATCTCTGATGAAATAGCATGTTGTGAATCTAAAAATGATTTTTACAAAAAATCATCAGCATGAAATCATGTACATGTAGTTCATATCTTACCCACTTCCAACCGATTTGGCAGGATTTGTCTTTTTCACCAGGGATGGAATAAAAGGTTTGAGATACTCAAGTTGGGAAATTGTACATGCTAGGTGGTCTAGTATTTTTTAAAAATAGGATGTTACCATTTTGAAACTTCAATTTGGTGGTTGCTTCACAAATCCCCCCTCTTTCGGCACTCAGAAAATAGAAAATGGATTTTCTATGCGTCGAAAAGGAAAACTTTGTGCTACAATATTGTTATTCATATCATTATACACATGCATGCCCAATATGGGCACATTATCACAAACTATGCCTTGATTCTAGCCATATCATTGGTCGTTTGACCCAAAAGCCAAAAATCCTCGGAGGAGATAGGTCATTTTGTGAAGGGTTTTTTGAAATATGATCAATAGACCATGTTTGATATTTTTCCTCACAACTATGTCACATAACATGACACCATGCAAAGGTTTTGTATTTTTTTGATTTTTTTGAATTAGTTATATACATTTGAATGTCTGGTCAAACTTGTGAAACCCCGTTGACTGCATCCTAAACCCAGCTAACCCTAAGGCCGAATGAGGAACGTAGATCTAACCCTAGCACGACACTGTGGCCGTCCGATCGCGTCTTCTAGAAGGATTCCGTGGGTGGCTCTGGGCGATCCGTGGAAGGGCTTGTTCTGCAACCTGATTGGTTGGCGTCTCTTAGAAGGATTTCGCGGCTAGCTCTTGGCGATCCGTGAGATGGATGATTCTGGAATCTAATTGGCTCACATCGCTTTTCCATGAACAGATAAGGTACAACGTGGCACACTCTATTGATCGTTGGACCGAGCATGGCATGCGAGGACGCTGGGTGGGGCTGGCTGCACCATGCATGCATGCTATGCATCGCGTCGCAGTCTAACTATTTTGCGTGCAGCCAATCGATGCAGCAGCGCGACGGTGTATTTACTCCCTCTGTCGCATTAAATAAGTGTATGTCTAACAACTTTCTTCAGTCAAACTTACTCCCCTCCGGTTCATGCGCCATAGAAAAAATCAATATTTATAAACTTTGACTATGTATATAAGAAAAAATATCAAAATCTAAAATATGTAATAAATATAAGGTACAGCGTGGCACACTCCAATGACCGTTGGACCGAGCGTGGCATGCGAGGGCGCTGGGCGGGGCGAGTTGCACCATGCATGCATGCTATGCAGCTGCCTCTCGCGTTGCAGTCTAGCTATTTTGCATGCAACAGCGCTGCAGCGTATTTACTCCCTCCGTCGCATTAAATAAGTTTATGTCTAACAACTTTCTTCAGTCAAACTTACTCCCCTCTGGTTCATGCGCCATAGAAATAATATCAAAAATCTAAAATATGAAATAAATATAATTAGATTCACCATAACATATACTTTTATATTATATAAAATTGATATTATAAACTTAGTTTCATACTCCTTCTATTCTTTCCAATTGACATCCTCCTCTGATTACTCCCACCGATTTTTCGGCGATTTTTCTTCTCACCCGTTGAGTTTCCATGTGTGAGTTTGTTGCATGCGGTGTGTAAAAACGAACGAGTTTGCTGCATGTCGTGTGACAACTACCTTGGTCCTAGATTCCTGCATTTATTACCGAGTAAATCAAGGCCAAATTCTATTTTATTTTTTATTTTTCACTGCCAATGAACAACTATCTTGGACTTTTTTCTCTCTTTCCCATTAATGCATGCATGCAGGGGCGGGGGCGACGGTGCAGGGGTCACGTCGCATCCTAGCAATTTTTTTGCAATGACCGCATTGATCACGCACGCGGCTACCCGCTGCCTACACGCAATGTAGCACACGTGGCTGTGCCAACGCTGGATTCCCACGCCGCCCTTCACGCCCCGCCCTCAATAAATAGGCAAAACGTCTTTGCCTCCTCATGTCATCTTGCCCCTCATCTTCAACCTCGAGCCCGTCCCTTTGCCTCCTCCTAGCCCCAAAACACTCCGGCGACCATGGCGACCTCCCCCCTCCACTCCCCTTCAGATTCTGAAGTAAGCGACGAGGACAACCACCCGGACCACAAGCAGGTCTGGGAGAAGGAGGCGCCCATGCGCCCGAGGCATGGCAAAAAGGGGGGCGCCGCAAAGCCCCGCCCTGCCCCTGGGCCTAGGGCCACTTCGTCCACAACCCCCTCCCCGGCGGCAACCTCCCTGACGACGGCCCCTCCGAAGTGTATTGGAAGGCGGCGGAGAAGGAGGAGGCTGCTTACGCCAAGTGGGAGGAGAAGCAGGCCGCACACGCCTTGAAGAAAAGGCGCAAATGGGAGGAGGAGGACCGACTGGAGGCCAATCGCTGGGCCTTCCAGGAGGAGCAGCGGCACGGGAGCAACGGGAGAGGGTGGCGGCTTGGAATGCTGCGGCGGCATCTTGGAGGGCGGCGGCACCGACACCGCCCCCACCGCCGATGGAGTAGGGCGGCAGCCGGGCTAAACCCACGTAGTAGCTAGGGTTAGGGTTTAGCCCAGGGTTTAGGCGCCTAGTTGCCCTTCCCTTCTATATTGTACCCCTTTTCTTTTATTGTAATGTTACCGGGCTATCTAATATATGTAATGTTATCTAATATATTATCTATCACGTGTTTTACTCGTGCCCGCAATATTTATAATCTGTTATCACTCGACTTGTGTTTTATTGTATTGTCATTTGTCAAAACACTCAAAGCAACAAGTGCATAAAATAAAAGACACAAAAACAAGTTCTCATATAATACTTGTGCAATATTTATAAAATGAGTGAAATTAGAAAAGCTCAAAAGGAAGAATAAGTTAACATTATGATGGTTTATTATTTTCAAACAAGACATGGTTCATTTTCAAACAAAACATTTACATATTTACATAAGTTAAAGGGGCTCCCAAGTTATGTTAGTTAAATGGATGCCCTTGGCCTTCATTTATATATTTACTTTCGCAAAAAATAAATAATTGCAACCTGAGCACGAGTATCTGCAGATCCACACGTCCCTAGTTAGGTTTTTAACATGAGTACGCTTTTTTTGCCCAATCTACAAGTAGTTACTATTGAGCCTGTATACGATCATTTTGGCCTGGCTAAATTCTATTTGGGCCTGGACTTTTTCAATCACTCCTCGTCAATTGTTTTTTTAACTTTTCAACTCCTCCCCCTCCCCTGCACACTGATAAAACTGAAGGAACACTGACGAAACTGAAGGAACACTGATTTCGAAAACAGGGCAGCTCAAAATTAGCCCAAATTTGTGTTGCATTTTACTCAAGCCAAAGACATAGACCATAACATCCATTACAAAGCATCACTCGAACACTGATTGCACTATCTAATGACTAATGATCAGGAGATTAACTAATCCGAGAGAAATTACACAAAAATAAAAAAACCGGCCATCAGATTGTCCTGCTTCTTCAATTCGATGATTTGCCTTAGCTGCTTGTTCATCTTCTTCAGCTCGGGCTTCACTTCCGCATCCATCGTAGTACCAGCGGAAATGGGGTTGCCACATCCCAATTGCTCCACCACGGAGGGGTTTTCGAGCTCCCAGGATGCTACCTCCACCCCAATTCGCTCGATGTACTCATCAAGCCACTCAAAATGCCCACATTTTGGCAGTTCCTGAAATCTCAGAGATGAACCCTAAATCCCAAATTCGATGAAATGCATGAAATTTCGAAAGAAAAGCGAGAAATTGGCGCTCGGAACACTCATATGTCACCTTTCCCGGCTCGGGCTTGCTCTCACACTTCACAAATTTCCGACCAATGTTGTCGTTCTTGTCGGTGGATGTGACAAGCCGCTTTAGGGGTGCGGTACGGGGGCAATCGAGGCACCTCCTCATCGGCACCGCACCATACGGAGGCCATGAGCGGAGGGAGGCTGAAGAAGAGCTCGATATCCCTCGCCGGCGTTGCCGCACTTGCTCGCCAGAGAAGAAAACGGAAGGGGATGAGATGTGGGCTGGAACGGTAGGGGGAGTGATCGGGTGCGGGACGGATCGGGGCCAACGGCTCTCTTCAACCACAGCATGGGTCCCACGATATGAGGTGGACATCAGGTGAGTTCCGCCGTGACATGGAGAGGCTGTGGGTCCTACTCTGCTCAGCTGATTCGAATTCGTTGACGGTCTCGTGAGGTTAAGTGGAAGTGTCGCACGGGAGCTATTTGCCGCTTCAGAAATGTCGTATGCGAGCTATTCTTTTCAACGATGTCGTGTTCCTTCCAATTCCATGTAAAGACGTCGCATAGGAGCTATAAGCCCAAACAAAAGTTGAAGTTCCTATTTTTCCTGAAACGACACGGAGTCTGAAGGAGATACGAAGAGGCGCTGCGAGGCAGCCACACCAGGGGGTCGTGCGGGCCCACCCTAGGCCGTGCCTGGCTAGGGTGTGGCCCCCTCGCGACTCCACCGACCTCGCCTCTCCGCCTATATAATCCCCCCGAGATGAAAACCCTAAGGACCCTATCAGAATTCCACGAAAAAGTCCGTATCCGCCGCCATCATCATCCCTAGATCGAGAGGGATCTGAAGCTCTTCCCGGCACCCTGCTTGAGAGGGGAGATCATCCCGAAGACCTTCTTCATCACCATGCCTGCCTCCGGAGTGATGTGTGAGTAGTTCATCCTTGGACTACGGGTCCATAGCAGTAGCTAGATGGTTGTTTCTCCTATTTGTGACGTCATGTTTAGATCTTGTGAGCTGACTATCATGATCAAGATCATCTTATTGTTATGCTAATGTTGTGTTTGCTGGGGTCCGATGAATATTGAGTATTATGGTTGTTGGGGTTCGTAGCATGGAAAACAAAAAATTTCTACCGCATGCACACAAACAAGCCAAGATCTATCTACTAGACTGTAACAACGAGTCGATAGAAGCACTCACCCTCGAAGATTCCAAAGTGATTAACAAGAGCAGATTCCCATGGGTGATGTAGTCGTACACTTGCCGATCTCAAGATCGCGTAGACGATCCTTCCGGCGCTGCGTTCCAGCAGCGCTTCCGCAGTTGGTCACACGTTTGGTACTCGATGAAGACCTTCCTCTCCCTTGTTCCAGTAGGCAGCAAAGGTTGTAGTTCTCCCTTCGTGATTCCGGCAGCATGACGGCGTGGTGTCGGAAGTAGAGGGAAGATCCCGCAGGGCTTCGCCTAAGCTGGTGCGAGTTATGGTGGATTAGGGTTTCCCAGAAATCTAGGGTTTAGAAATCCGGGAGGAGAAGGAGGTGTCGACGGTGGCTATGGCGGCGGCGACGGACCGGCAGCGGCGGTGCTAGGTGGCGGCGCAGCGGCGCAGTGAGGCGGCGGCGGCGGCGCCCGGGTAGAGAGGGGTTGGTGCTTGTCCTGTTGGGGCAGCCCTCCCCCTCTATTTATGAGAGGGAGGGGCAGCCTTGGGAGGGGTGGGTTTGAATCCACTTCCAAACCCAAGTTGGATTGAGAGAAGGACTTGTTTCTTCTCCCACTAGGAAACCATTGTTCCAGTTTGACTTTTCAAACTCCCGTTTGACTTTCAATTTAGAGCTTTAATTCTCTCATGCAAATGCACACACCAAGTGACCTAGGATATGATCCAATCATTCCACTTACCCATGACACATGCATGGACCACTCTCCTTCCGGACCGGTGAACCTTCTAGAACCTTCTAGAACCTCTCCGATGAAAACATCGGAAACTTTCCCGAACTCCGAAATAGGACTTTCCTTATATGAATCTTATTCTTTGGACCATTCTGGATCTCCTCGTGATATCCCGGATCCCATCCGAGACTCCGAACAACATTCGGCATCCCTATTAACATTCCATATCTACTAAACAACATCGAATCCTTAAGTGTGTCTCCCTACGGTTCATGAATTATGCGGACATGATCGAGACACTTATCCGATCAATAACCAATAGAGGAATCTGGAAATTCATATGGCTCCCACATATTTCAACGATTACTTTGTGATCGAATGAACCACTTACATACGATACCAATTTCCCTTTGTCTCACGACAGTTTATGAAGGGGTTCGTAGCATGGAAAACAAAAATTTTCTATCGCATGCAAACAAACAAGCCAAGATCTATCTACTAGATTGTAGCAACGAGTCGATAGGGGAACTCACCCTCGAAGATTCCAAAGCGGTTAACGAGAGCGGATTCTCGTGGGTGATGTAGTCGTACTCTTCCCGATCTCAAGATCGTGTAGACGATCCTTCCGGCCAAGCGTTAAAGCCTCAATGATCGGTCACACGTTCGGTACTCGATGAAGACCTTCCTCTCCCTTGTTCCAGCAGGTAGCAGAGGTTGTAGCACTCTCCTCGCGATTCCGGCAGCACGACGGCGTGGTACCGGAAGTAGAGGGGAGATCCCGCAGGGCTTCGCCTTAAGCCGGAGCGAGTATGGTGGACTATGAGAGAGGCTTGGTGATCTAGGGTTAGAGGCACCAAGTAGAGGGAGCTAGGCCGGCGGCTAGGTCAAGAGGATTGCCCCAAGTCGGTGGCTTGGGAAAACCCTAGGGCGGCGGCTATGGTGGCCGGCGGCGGCTAGGGTTAGGTTTAGAGGGGCAAGGTGTGTTTGGAGGGGCAGCCCTGCCCCTCCTTATATAGGTGGAGGGGGCGCGCCAAGGGGAGGGGAGTCCCTCCCCAACTCGGTCTCCAAGGGCCGGCGGTGGAGGGAGAGGGACTTCCTCCCCAAGTAGGTTTCCTACTCTCCCTCCACCAAACAAAATAGCCGTTTGACTTTTCAAATTTGCGTTTGACTTTTCAAACTAGGATTTGATTTATTCCTTTATTTTGTTCAGCGATGACAACTAGTACATGATGCAACCATTCCAACTTGATATGACACATTCATGTACCCTTCCCCTCCGGAGTGCCGGACATTCCGGAACCTTCTAGAACATTCCCGGTGAAAACACCGGAACCATTCTCCAACCCCGAAATAGGACTTTCCTTATATGAATCTTATTCTCCGGACCATTCCGGATCTCCTCGTGATATCCCGGATCCCATCCAAGACTCCTAACAACATTCGGTCTCTTACTCATCATTCCATAACTACTCAAACAACATCGAATCCTTAAGTGTGTCTCCCTATAGTTCGTGAATTATGCGGACATGATCGAGACACTTCTCCGATCAATAACCAATAGAGGAATCTGTAAATTCATATGGCTCCCACATATTTCTACGATTACTTTGCGATCGAATGAACCACTTACATACGATACCAATTTCCCTTTGTCTCACGATAGTTTACTTATCCGAGGTTTTGATCGTCGGTATCTCTGCATACCTAGTTCAACCTCGTTACCGATAAGTACTCTTTTCTCGTTCCCGTGGTATGTGAACCCTTGTGAGCCATTCACATGCTTGCAAGCTAATTGGATGACATTCCACCGAGAGGGCCCAGAGTATATCTATCCATCATATGGATGGACAAATCCCACTCTTGATTCATGTGTCTCAACCCATACTTTCCAAACACTCAATGCCACCTTTATAGCCACCCAGTTACGGTGTGGTGTTTGATGTCATCAAAGCATCCTTACGGTGATGGTGATAAACATGATCTCATGGTCGAATGAATTAGGTTACTATGTATCAGAAAGCATATAACAATTGAACTATTAAAATGACTTGATCTTTATGCTACGCTTATCTATAGGAGTATGTCCATCATACCATTCTCCTAATGATATGATTTTGTTGTTAATAACATCTCAATGTTCATGATAGGGAAACCACAATCATCTACTAACCAACAAGCTAGTATTATGAAGAGGCTTTACTAGGGACTCTAATTTAGTTTACAAGTCACACAAGTATTAATGTTTCCTTGTTAATACTGTTATAGCATGAATGTAAACATTTATCATAAACACAAAGATATAATAATAACTATATTTATTATTGCCTCTAGGGCATATCTCCAACAGTTTACTTATCCGAGGTTTTGATCGTCGGTATCTCTGCATACCTAGTTCAACCTCGTTACCGATAAGTACTCTTTTCTCGTTCCCGTGATATGTGATCCCTTATGAACCAGTCACATGCTTGCAAGATAATTGGATGACATTCCACCGAGAGGGCCCAGAGTATATCTATCTGTCATATGGATGGACAAATCCCACTCTTGATCCATGTGCCTCAACCCATACTTTCCGAACACTCAATGCCACATTTATAGCCACCCAGTTACGGTGTGGTGTTTGATGTCATCAAAGCATCCTTCCGGTGATGGTGATTAGCATGATCTCATGGTCGAAGGAATTAGGTTACTATGTATCAGAAAGCTTATAGCAAACAAACTATTGAAATGATTTGATCTTAATTATACGCTTATCTATAGGAGTATGTCCATAATACCATTATCCTAATGATATGATCTCGTTGTTAACAACATCTCAATGTTCATGATCGAGAAACCACGATCATCTATTAACCAACAAGCTAGTATTATTAAAGAGGCTTTACTAGGGACTCTAATTTAGTTTACAAATCACACACGTATTAATGTTTCCGGTTAATACTGTTATAGAATGAATGTAAACATTTATCATAAACACAAAGATATAATAATAAACACTTTTACTATTTCCTCTAGGGCATATCTCCAACAATGTCAAGTTGATTATTGTTCTATCATGTCTATTTTATTTGTGATCTTCCATGCTCACTGTTGCTAGTAGTTACTCTGGCCAAGTATTTGCTTGTGACTCTAAGAGGGAGTATTTATGCTCGATAGTAGGTTCACACCTCTAGTAATCTGGGAGATTGACAGAAACTTCTAAGATTGTAGATGTGCTGTTGCTACTAGGGAGAAAACAACAATCCTTTGTCCAAGGGCAATTGTACTGTTTATATTACACACTTTGCTTAATGCAATTATCTGTTGCTTGCAATTTAATACTCGAGGGTTGTTCGGATGATATCCTGAAGGTGGATTATTAGTCATAGATGCAGTTGGATTACGGTCTATGTATCATGTTGTAATGCCCAAGTGAATCTCATCGTGATCATCATGTCATGTACATGCATTGTTATGCATTCTGTATTTGCCAATTGCCCAGGTGCAATTTGTTCACCCAACATGTTATTTATCTTATGGAGAAACACCTCTAGTGAACTGTGGACCCTGGTCCATTCCTTCCCACTGATATTCCATCTACTGTTTACTATCTGCAATTACTACGAGCAATTACTTTCTTCCACAATATACGTTTAATCCCTTGTTTTCAGCAAACCCAGTGAGCTTAACAACCTCATTTATAAGTTGGGGCAAAGTATTTTGGTTGTGTTGTGTGTAGGTTCCACATTGCTAGCAACACCTTCGAAAGTGGTTTATTTCTCCTACTAGTTCGATAACCTTGGTTCCATAATTGAGGGAAAACTTGCTGATGTGATCATCATATCTTGCTCTTGGGGTTCCCAACAGGCTCCACATCAACTGATCCATCAAGCACTGGCATCATAATGAACTTCCACTTCATGCACAACCAAGGAGGAAGGTTGTAGGTACATAGAGTCACGGGGTAGGTTCTGTGATTGTAGCTCTGCTACCCAAAAGGATTCATGTCATCTGTACTTAGACCAAACCATAAGTTCCTTGCGTCACCAGCAAAGTCCGGGAAGTCTCTCTTGATTTTTATCCACTGCCAACCATCAGTAGGGTGCATCAACAAACGTTTCAACCGTGGTATTATAGGAGCATACCACATCACCTTGTCAGGAACCCTCTTCCTGGGTGGCTCGCCTTCAACATCACTAGGGTCATATTTTCTGATCTTATTCCGCAATGTAGTGCATACGGGGCATTTATCCATATTCTCGTACTTCTCACCACGGTAGAGGATGGAGTCATTAGGGCATGCATGTATCTTCTGCACGTATAATCCTAGAGGGCAGACAAGCTTCTTAGCTTCGTACGTACTGACGGGCAATTCGTTTTTTCTTGGAAGCATCTTCTTTAGTAGTACTGGCAACTTTTCAAATCCCGAGTCAGTCACACCATTCTCTGCCTTCCACTTCAGCAATTCTAGCGTGCTATCAAGCTTATTCTGGCCATCTTCATAAGTTGGGTACAACTATTTGTTGTGTTCCTGTAACATCTTCTCAAACTGCAACCTCCTATTTTCTATGGCATAGTCTAGCTTTGCATCAGAAATGACCCGACCAAGAATCACCGGGCTCATCTAGTTCCCGTTCTTTACCTCCTTCTTCTTCATTGTCTTCCATTGCGGTATCAGCGTATTCAGGTATCATAGATCGGTAGTTGCCATCATGTTCTCTTCTTCATCATCGTCTTCCATCATAACCCCTCTTTCTCCATGCTTGGTCCAAACATTATAGCTGGACATGTAACCGGACCGAAGCAGGTGGCTCTGAATGACTCTCGAGGAAGTGTGAGCCTGCTCATTCCGACATCCAGCACACGGACAACACAGAAAACCATCCTGCCACTTGTTCACCGTGGCCACAAGGCGAAAAGAAAGCACGCCTTCTCTGTAAGCGCCAAAGCGTCGGTCATCGTACATCCATGGATGGCTCATCTGAATCATACAACTATATATCAAATGCAATCATGATGCTAAAATTAGTACCACGCGGTCTAATAAACAAGAAAATAGTTGCAACCTTTTAGGACACTTGGAAACGAAGATGAGAAAACTTAAGTGTGTGGCTCGAGCATCTCATATCATGTTTGTCTTGTATGAACTCAAGTTACATCCCTCTAACGGGTATTTCACTGAACACCTTTAGTGCATATGAAAAAAAGGACACAAACCTATACCACCTCCCACCAGGAAAAAAACAGGACTGAGGGGAGGGGTTGTGCCGTATATATAGGGCCAACCCATTTGTCCTAGTTTGAGATACAAATCGTGACCAATGGGGGTGCCTGCAGCGCGCAACAGGCTCCAAACCCATTTCTCGGTTTGTATCTCAAATCGGGACAAATGGGATCTAATGGTCCGGGACTAAAGGTTGGGGGGTTGGGTCGTCCGGTTTGAACCATTAGTCCCGACCCAAGCCACAGCCGGGACTAATGGCCCGAACCAAAGGTATGTGTTTCTACTAGTGGCATGCGGTGGTTCTTCTCAGACCAGCGGCGGTCCGTTATGCCCGGATGAGCATGGTGGTGATGGCGCTGCTTCTTGATGGAGGAGTAGGACCAAGCGCTAGGGATGGCAGCGACGATGACACCCTTGCCGCAGTGTGGCGGCAGGGCTTCGCGAGCCCATTTGGGCTCGGCCAGGCCAGAGAGGGTCTGGTTTACCCTTGTTACTACATCCGGTCGGCTATCTCCCTCGGGCGGTGGAGTTAGTTCCCCCCGCGGGTCTTTGTACCTCCGACCCTCGTCGAAGGTCCTTCTTTTTTGGTCATACCAGCCTCACATCATGGCTCATGGTGAGACAAAGACGATGGTGACGCAAGTCCGTGGTGGCGTGTGCTGGTGGGCGGTGAGCTTGGTGGAGCAATCCGAAGCATTCGAGAGTGTGGTTTTTTGAGGGGTCGGGAGAAATCCTTGTGGTCTAGACACAGACGTGGTGACGCCTACGGGTCAGTTTAGAGGGTTAGCTATCCTCCACCAAGCTCACGGTTCTTTCGCATGGGCCGGACCCCGCAACGCCCGAGCTTCACCAAACTCATTGTCTTGGACAAGAAGCACCTTGAATGTCTTTGACAAAAGAGACCCGATCGAGGCCAACGGAAGAACATGAGTAAGCATTTGACCATAAATGGGCATGATGTATAAAGCATGGAATATTGTACATCTTGGATATCTAAAATCCTTGTTTGGATGCATAATATCAGTGCGAAGAAGGCATATGTTGTATGCTATTAGATAGAAGCGAAATTTATCTAATGCGGTGGGCCCGGTGGTTTTTGTTTGTCTATCACCCTTGTTAGAGGTTGTGGTTAGAGCCATTGACAAACTTCCGCTAGTTCGATCTTCGAGGGTATGATCCATTGCCTCTCCCCTTGCACATGATCATGGTTATGCGCTAGAATTTTTTTGTTTTGCATATCATGTTCCCCAACAACAAGTTAACTAGCAATAAGAACTTCACCAACAAGAATCCATTTCCAAATTTTGTGTTGGTGGCTCAATAGAAATATGCGCCCATGAGGTTAATAAGAAGGAGATGATGAGGTTGTGGTAGTGGCCGCCATCGCCATTTACAATCCCTCTCCCTCTACTTCCTCAGCTTGACTCTTCGACTCCCCCAACAAAAACAAGGGCTCCATGAACCAAAAGTGTCTCATGAAAAAAGCTACATTGGTAATCCCTCCTCTCCATCTGTCTCTCATATTACTTTCATGGAGGATCCTAGTAGTGTCAAGATTAAGGTTGAGGTGATATAAATGGATGTATTCATGACTAACTTCCAAGGGGTTGCCAAGAGGCATTTTGATGCCCACATGAGTCAATTGGATCTATCAAATGATCTCCTTGAATAAAAGGATGACAATCTTTGAGATTCAAGGACATGCTCATGAGGTCGACGATGATATTTGTGAACTCTCTGAACTTCTTGAGAAAGAGAAAATTTAAGAATCTCACTTGAGGAAACTAGTATTGGTCTTGAGGAGGGCCATAATTTGAATATCTCTGAACTTGTTAAAGACGGTGACCATTCTTGTTCTTATGTTAAAGTTCTCACTAAATAAAAGTTTGACTTTGAGGTTGATCGTGCTATACTACTTGAGGACCATGAGAAACTCAAAAAGGGGTTCCAATCCTTGGAGAGTGAAATATCTTTTCTTACCAAGTCACGTGATCAACTTCAAATTCAATGGACTATTGAAAATATCTAAGGTTACCCCTATGAAGATTATTGGAGAGAACAAGAGATTAAAGGACATGATTGACAGGGGTCAATGACCTCTTGAGTAATCAAATGGATAATGTCACAAAGGAAGGGATTGGATTTGTGTCCAAGAACAATAAGAGAAAGAACAACAAGAAGAAGACTATAACTTGGGGGCTGGCTGCCGGAGATGGTCTAATTCCTAGTTCACTAGTGCAACAAACCATCAGGTGGGGCGATACTACTGCCTCCTTCCGCGTCCTTGGTCAATCTAGCAATGTGGGAATTTAACAAAGGGACGTGAGCTCAGTTTAATTAAAAATATACGCCGGAGCTGTCGTCTGCTCAAACGGATGCGCCCTGAGCAACCGACGTGTTGGCAGAGAAGGTTCAACACCTGGCAGAAGGCGTACATGGCGCTAGGCCAGATCCCCCTAGCATGAAGAAAGTAAAGTGTGCCGAGTCTTCCATCGGGCGTGGCGATCGGGGATGGAGAGAGATTTTAGGCATCATTCACTGTCGTTAGAGCGTTAGCTATCCTCCACCAAGCTTCGCGCGCTTTGGCATGGGCCGGACCCATAACGCCCGAGCTTCATCAAACTCATCGTCTTGAACAAGGAGCACCTTGAATGTCTTTGACGAAAGAGACCCGACCGAGGCCAACGGAAGAACATGAGTAAGCATTTGACCATAAATGGGCATGATGTATACAGCGGGGGATATTGTACATCTTGAATATCTAAAAGCCTTGTTTGGATGCATAGAAGAAGACATATGTCCGGTGGTTTTTGTTTCTGCATCGCCCTTGTTAGAGGTTGTTGTGTGAATTAAATAAAAGTGGTTTCGTGGTGTAGTTGGTTATCACGTCAGTCTAACACACTGAAGGTCTCCGGTTCAAACCCGGGCGAAGCCAAATATTAATATTTTTTTTGTTTTTGCATCAAGGTTCAAGAAAAAAAAAAAAAAAGATTGGCCCATACAGGTCTCGAACCTGTGACCTTCGCGTTATTAGCACGACGCTCTAACCAGCTGAGCTAATAGGCCTATTTGCTTTCTCATTATTTCCAGTGTATTTATTCCAGAAACGTCCATGTCTGGTTGCCGAAGAGGAGGCTGATGGAGGTCTTGTCCCCCAGGGGTGAATGGGTCGTTTTGTCCGAAGGAAAGAAAAGAAGAAGCATGGCGTCGCATGCGGATTTTCTTGCATGGCGAGGTGCGTGATCCTGGATCGATCACTCTTGTACATATACTTAAATTACACGACGCCTGATCCTACATGATCCATCCATCTAGAAAGCAGAAATGACAGCCGGTAGCGATCATCGTCGACCAGGCCGACGAGAGATGGATGGCTCTCACTACGGCTTTCATTCCGTGGACCACAAAATCAAAAGGCAACGTCAATCCACGGAACATGTCGATTTACACACGCCGAACCACCATAGATGACGTCTATTATGTCCTACTACTGTGTATGACGGCTATTATGTCGATAGATGACGTCTATCATGCTTACTCCAACTTCCCCAAACTCGAAACATCCGAGTCGGAACAACTGAGTCGGTACACCGCCGGCTAACACAAGCCTACTCCAACATTCACTTCCTAGGCTTGAGTTCGGCGACACCTCCACCATGCCAATGCTTGAGCGCAGCTCCGCCAGGCGGACTCGTCCAAACGGGCTTGGTCAAATGATGTTGGGTTGGCATGAACTCCAGCACAGTCCAAGATGAAGTCGTGCTTCAACTCGATATGTTTCGAGCGCTCATGGAAGACGGGGTTCTGGGCGAGCGAGATAGCCGACTTATTGTCGACCTTGAGCATCACTTGCTCGGCTTCGTCGTTGCTGAACTCCAGCAACCGAGCCAGCCAGATCCCATAGCAAGCAGATGTGGCGGCCCCCATATACTCCGACTCGCATCTCGAGAGAGCCACGATCTTCTGCTTCTCGGACTTCCAGGTATAGGTTGATCCCCAGAAAGAACAACATGCATGACTTACTCTTGCACGAGACGACGTCCCCATCCAAGTCGTTGTCGTCGTAGCCGACTAGGCGTGGTGAACATGTGCCTCTGTCATACCTACACCCGAGTCGCACGGACCCGGCGATATAGCGTAGGACGTGCTTAACAGCGGCTAAGGGCTCCTCCATCAGAGCCTCCACAAAGCGAGACACGAGTCCGACTACGAATGCCATATCCAGTCTTGTGTGCACCAAGTACCCGAGAGGAGTGATAGATAGGGAAACTAAGGGGGGCATGTTGTAATTTGAGGAGTTCGTGTGTTCTCAAGGAGTGTTAATGTGTTGATTCGGGTTACTCGAAAAAGTTATTCTTAATTACCCTAAGTTCCAAGTTGGGCCGGTAAAAATAGGAGAGTAGTACAATAGATGTTGTGCAAGTTCTCAAGTTAGCACGTACAACTATATTAGAAACACACACCTACATATCACAGAATTAGAGCCATGCACCCTGGCATTTATATTTTTACTACCCAATTGCTCTCATTTATGCAACGTCTTGCTGATATCACCTACATGAGAGGACATTTCCCTCTTAAGTGTGTTTTGGGTGTTTGTTGACAATACCGGTGATCTTAACTGCGTGCTATGTTTTTTAAGTACTACAAATAAAAAGCGCAAGACGGTGATCGACCCTTTAAAAAGTGAAAGAGAATATTTCCCAAGGGTTTTTACTTATAGTTTGAGTCGTAGGTATTTCGTACTATCAAGAGGAGTTTCTCTTGTGAAGGTTTGTGGTAAATAGTGTCCTTTATACAAAGCCATATTTTGCAACCACCAGCCTACCTATTTGCAATGGAGAAGATCCTCCCAATCTCTGACTCATATTGGAACTCCTGGTCTAGAGACTCCGGTATTTACAAACTAGATCCTCCAGTGTGACAGGACCGAAGACTTTGGAAAAGTCATCCAACAAGTTTCCGGACTGACAAAATCCTGAGCAACACCAACTGTGTTTCTCTCAGACGATGCAAATCCGAAGACTAGGAAGATACTTCCCCAGAGACTCATGTCTCGTCTCAATCAGTCTAGAGCCTCCAGTCGCTCCAAACCGGAGACCATAGTGTGAGGCCACACCAGTATGGAGACTCTCATCAGCCAAGACCAGAGACTATGGTCATAAATTCATGCAATGGTCAGATTTCGAGGGGGGCTATAATAGGCCCCCTTCTTCTCCAAGGAGAAGTTGCGGCTTCCACTCTCTCTCCTACGTTGTTTTTTTAGCTTATTTTCACTACTTTTGATCCTTGTCTAGTAGAATTTAATGACATCTTGGGAATCGAGAGAGAAGACCTAGATCTACACTCTCACTGAAGGGATATGATTTCCCCTCACTTTATATTGAGGAACTTCTTATTCTTGGGTTCTTGGAACCCTTGAAGTATGAGGTTGCCCCCGAAGCTCTCTCTTGGTGTTGTTAAGCTTCTGGGTCATGTTGGGAGCCTCCAATTAAGTTTTGGAGTGTGCCCCCAATGAGTTTGTAAAGGTTTTGGCTTGCCACTTTGAAGGCTACCGAATAGTGGATCGTGTGCCGACCTTTGTGGCGCACATATGGGAGAATAAGATGAGCCTTTGCGGTGTTGGTGACCTTGTGTGGCAGAAATTTACATAGCTGCATACCTAGAGAATTTATCTTTGTGTCAAGCCTAAATTGAAAAGGAACTAAAATTTGGTTAGATCCTACCGCCCCACTCTAGTCGCCATACTTATACTTTCAATTGGTATCAGAACCTTGTTCTCTTATTCGGGCTTTACCGCTTAAGAGAGTATGGTCGATGATCCAACCAATGGTGGGTTTAGAGAGGTGGGGGACGTAAACCCAACAATATCCCATGTCGCTTCACCAAATCCCATGTAATAGGAAGAACACCAAGCTTCCTTTAAAGCCTTGGAAATATCCATGATGGGTAATATGGAAGGCATAATAATAAGTACCTTGGTAACAAAAACCAAGTGTCCAAGCTTATCTTGTCAAAGATACTTCAGCAAAAGTTGCTTCGGTTTAAACACCTTGTAAGGTTGACTACTCGAACACAAGTGATAAACATGAGGGCACTTCCAAATCACTTAACGGAACATATTCGTCGGTGCTAGAATCCATCCTCTACTCGCATATGGTGATACCCTGATGCATGTCTGTCGCCCTCATATAGCAAACCATGGTGACCCTTCGAAGCTTCTTGCATCTAATTTTCCTAATTGGCAATATTTAATGCAATCTCATCTTAGTTGTGCATGTGTTCATCCATGTATAAGATTATCAAGAAAGGCTTATATTCCCATGATTTAAGAAATCAAACCACAAGAGAAGAAGTTGACTTGCAACTCAATGTCTCGAACCTCATACAAAGGGCATTGATCTCGGAAGATTTTTCTCACATTCGCAATTTCGAGACCGCCAAAGAAGCTTGGGATCATGTTCCAAAGGTGTTCCTTGGCATTGGTAGCATTCGGTACTCCAACCTTGAATAGATCAAATATGAAGTCGATGCTTTTGTGGGAACAGAAGATGAGTCACCTCAAGAAATCTATAGAAGAACCACGCCTCTCGGGATTTGGATGAAAGGTGATGGATGTAAAATACAACCATTTTTCTCTATGTTTAAGCATCATATTTGTCAAGTAATTGATAAAATATATCTCCAGCCTTGCCAATAATAAATAATTATTGCATAAATATGCAAATCCTTTTTTTGATTTTCCCCCTTGCAAAAATGGACACTTTTATGGCGATATCAGGGCTAATTAGCAAAGTAATATGAGTTGCTAATTTTCACAAGTCAAAGAGTCTACGAAGGAGGCATACAATATCTTTAACAAGCACTAGTACCATAAGGCACGTCTATACTTTCTGTACCAAGTTCCACCACCTTCGCCTGGTCAAACCGAGCAACTTTCACGAAGACACCGATATATAATTTAGATCAGAGCCACCAGAAAAAAATGCAGTACAATGCCCCCATCACATCTGAGTCCATTCGCACATGAGGAGAGGAGATCCACCGTAGAGCCCCCACCATCGACATCACCATAGTCATCCCTCCTCTCCAACTCCATTTCCCCATGGTCGCCATAGCCCTCTACTTGTAATCTTGATTTCATCGCGATTGGCGACATTGTAAGACCATTTGGTATTTGTATTAAGAATTTCTATACAATGTTTATGATTGTTGGTATATTCATGAGTGAGTATTTTCTAAGGGCCGCAGGCTAAGGCATAGACTAGCAACTTTATGTGCATCCTCTAACATGGAGCATTGTGTTGTGATTTTGATATTGGATTTATCCTTTGTATTCCTGTCTCTTACCCCAATCCTAGAACTTGTCAGGTACCCAATACCCCAAGAATTGATAATTGTATGAGGTGAGATAAATGGTAATCGACTTCTACTCGCGAAACCCAATGACAGCAAGGGTATTACAATAATTTCTTAGAGATCCATTTAGGAGTAACGGTAATATCATAGATCATAAATTTTTGGTATGTTTTACTTATATGTAACCTCATGTGACAGTGGTGTAGTGGTTGGGCAAAAGTTTATACTCCATGTGGCTAGAAAAAACTATAGTATTTAAGGGCGTATCTCCCACAACTTTTATCTAATATAGATCACAACTCATGGAAGAGATTATTATATTTTTGTCTATTCCATATGTGTGCACAGCTGAAGGTCAATCCTTAGCCCCGGCCTGTTTCCATCAATTGATACAAACAAAAGAGGTAAAAGTGAAAAGGTATGGTAAACAAATATACTACATGTTCTCAAGGTCTTGTTTGACATAATCTTACATGAAGCAGATTCTTCCCAAGGTTCAATAAACCTAAGTCTTCTAGGGAAAAACCAAGCTATAATACATCCATAATGCGGATCGATGGTATCAAATGGAGAACCAAAAATTCTTGCAAGCCATCATGCCATTTCGTGACTTTATGACATAAGATATCTGGGCAAGACCGGACTTTCACTCAATTAATTCCAGTCAAGTGTTAAGTGAATTGGTTGTTTTGGATACATCTAAGAAGACCACACATCAAGCTCTAGCTCTCTATTGTGCTATGGCTCAATCAACCCTTGCCTTGTAAGCAAGGGAAAGCTACTATGAGGAAGAATGTGAAGAAGAGGATGGTGTGGAAAGAAACGATGAAACCAAGTACGAGTTCAATGATCACATGGATTTATCATCAAGAACCTTTTGGAGGAACAACGGAAAGACCTCGGGTCCAAGGGACAGTCCAAGAACATCCAAGTCAAGTGGCTCAAAATTGAGAAGTTGCTACAATTGTGGCAATGCCCACCACTTCATTGTAGATTGTCCATAGGAGAAGAGATAAGACCTTGGTGGTAGATATGTTTGCAAAGACAAGGCTAAGTCTTCTACCAACAAGTGATGCAAATATGCTCTAGAGGCAATAATAAATTGTATTGTTCTATATTTCATGTTCACGATTAAGTTTATTATTCTATGCTATAATTGTATAGGTTCTAGATAATGAGTATTTGGAGGAAAACCCTAATAAATGTGTGGAATCATAAACACCATTTAGATATCCCTAGTCTCACCTCTAAGACTAGTTCATGTATCATTGATAGTCCGGTTTCCTGACTATGGGCAAAACGACAATGTGTTGTGGAGTTGTCGATGATATATGAGACCGGAATTGTTGGGATAATAACGATGATGGATAGACCCAACATGATATACCGTAAAACACATCGTTAATATTGTTATTGATAGTTTCTCATAAACAAGTATTGCCTTTACTAAATATCGTTTGACCACGAGACACAACTTGGGTACAATGTGGATGTGGCAAGATTCTTCAAATGTTGCTCTTAACGGAGTAATCATAAAGTTGATACTTTCTCTTACTAGATGGTACGCCAGTCACATAGGGTGTTTGTGGAAATTTCTACTCCTGGCGATGAAGAGATACACTCTAGGTACACTCTTGTACTATGATGTTTGTCATCGTATGACCAGACACGTGATCAAGTTATTGAACACATGAACATCGATAGTGCGGTATGAGTGAAGGCTACATGCCGGTAACAAGAATAACCTAGTGTTATCGGGAAATATAAAGTATCGATTTGAGCAATACGATATGTATCAGACTTAATACTATGGTTCACATGATAAAGATCTTCATGTTATTTGTGGGGTTTACTATTGTATCAAGACGCCAATAGTAATCATTTTCGCGGAATGAGTTTCGGACATGTCCACAAATATTCGAACCCATAGGGTCACACACACTTAAAATTTCAATGGCATTTATAACATGAGTGCGAATGAAGATTTAGTAGAGAAGTTATTCCGAATGTGTTCGGAGTGTCTCGCAATATATCGGAGGTGTCCAAAATATTTCCGAGTGTTCGAAATAAATTTTGAGCATTAATGAGCTAAGAGAAGGGTTCCGAGAGTGTCTCGGATGGTCTAAGATTGGTTTAGAGATGTTCCATATGATCCTGGAAGTGTCCGGAATGGTCACGAGAGTGTTCAGAATGGTTCTATACATATATGGAAGGTTTTGGAATGAGCAGAAGGTTTCGAAAGGTTGTGGAAGGTTTCAGAAGGTTGTGAAAGGTAACGGTGGGTATCAGGGTGACCTGGGTCATCTTAGGATGTTTGTAAGGTTCCATAATAGGTGCAGTCACGTTGTTGTAAAGGGCAAGGAAAGATACACTAGTCAAATTCGGACTTGAAAAAAGAAGTTGTTTTGTACTAGGCTTGAATTGACCTACACCTACCGAAACTTATCCAAAATTTGGGGATCGGTCAAGGAAGACCCAAGGGGTATTTCCACCCATAAAAATGGCACCCCAAGAGGCACTCAAGACACGGCCTAGCCTCCCCCAATCCACCGCTCCTCCCCGGCCAAAACCCTAGCGGGCGATGCTGCCGCTACCTCACGACACGACCAACCTCCTCTCTCCTCCATCACCATGGTTTGGTGCTAAAACCTAGGGTGGTATGGCCTAGGTCTTCTTCTGATATGATGCTGGAGCGCTTTTCGACTTCTACCTCCATTTGGATTTAATCTATATGGCATTGCGGAAGCATTGCCTGATCTTCGCCGACATGTTCCCGCTCGATCGCTCGTTTGATCACACCCCTATGCGGAGCCATTGATCTTGTACGTGTGTATACCGATGGAGGTGCAACACTTGGAGCACTTGATCATGCGGATCTTCACAAGGAGAAATCTTCTCGCGGGTAATAGACTAGATGTGGGAATCGATGCAATCACTACTCGACAATGACTTCTACATTGGTGCATGTTCATGGGAGCCATCCATGGGATAATATATCTCCTCATGACTCGCTAAGCCTTGTTGCAGGGATCGACGCACGACCAACCTCGTCATTGACATACTTCCGCTAGTTCGATATTCGAGGGTATGATCCATTTCCTCTCCCCTTGCACATGATCATGGTTACGCGATACAATTTTTTTGTTTTGCATAGCATGTTCCCCAACAACAAGTTTACTAGCAACGAGAACTTCACCAACAAGAAGCCATTTCCAAAGTTTTTGTTGGTGGTTCAATACGAATATGCGCCCCTGAGGTGAATAAGAAGGAGATGATGAGATTGTGGTAGTGGCCACCATCGCCATTTTCAATCCCTCTTCCTCTACTTCCTTATCTTCACTCTTCGACTCCGCCAACAAAAACAAGGGCTCCATGAACCAAAAGTGTCTCATGAAAAAAGCTACATTGGTAATTCCCTCCTCCCCATCTGTCTCTCATATTCCTTTCATGGTGGATCCTAGTAGTGTCAAGATTAAGGTTGAGGTAATATAAATGGATGTATTCATGACTAACTTCGAAGGGGTTTGCAACAAGCATTTTGATGCCCTCATGAGTCAAGTGGATATATCAAATGATCTCCTTGAATAAAAGGATGACATGATCATTGAGATTCAAGGAAATGCTCATGAGGTCACCGATGATATTTGTGAACTCTCTAAAGTTCTTGAGAAAGAGAAAATTTAAGAATCACACTTGAGGAAACTAGTATTGGTCTTGAGGAGGGCCATAATTTGAATATCTGTCAACTTGTTAAAGACAGTGACCATTCTTGTGCTTATGTTAAAGTTCTCACTAAATAAAAGGTTGACTTTGAGGTTGATTGTGCTATACTACTTGAGGACCATGAGAAACTCAAAAAGGGGTTCCAATCCTTGGAGAGTGAAATATCTTGTCTTACCAAGTCTCGTGATCAAATTACAATTCAATTGAATATTGAAAATATCTAAGGTTACCGCTATGAAGATTATTGAAGTTCCTTGTTCCACTAACCCTTGTGTGCATGGAGATCTTATTGAGGAGAACAAGAGATTAAAGGACATGATTGACAAGGGCCTTCCTACATGCATCCAAGGAGAGAAGATCCTAAATGACCTCTTGAGTAATCAAATGGATAATGTCACAAAGGAAGGTATTGGGTTTGTGTACAAGAACAATAAGAGAAAGAACAAGAAGAAGCATACCATGCCTTGGGGGCTAGCTGCTGGAGATGGTCTAATTCCTAGTTCACTAGTGCAGCAAACCATCAGGTGGGCCGATACTCTGGGTGGGACTTCCTTCTGTGTCCTCGGTCAATCCAGCAATGTGGGAATTTGACAAAGGGATGTGAGACCAGTTTAATTAAAAATGTACTCTAGAGCTGTTGTCTGCTCAAACACATGTGCCCTGAGCAACTGACATCCTGGCAGAGAAGGTTCAACACCTGGCAGAAGGCGTACATGGCGCTAGGCCAGACCCCCCTAGCATGAAGAAAGTAAAGTGTGCCAGCGTGGCGACCGGGGATGGAGAGAGATTTTAGGCATCAGTCACTGTCGTTAGAGCGTTAGCTATACTCCACCAAGCTCGCGGCGCTTTGGCATGGGCCGGAACCTGCAACGCCCGAGATTCAGCAAACTCATTGTCTTGGACAAGGAGCACCTTGAATGTCTTTGACAAAAGAGACCTAATGGAGGGCAACGGAAAAACATGAGTAAGCATTTGACCATAAATGGGCATGATGTATATAGCAGGGGATATTGTACATCTTAGATATTTTATACAGCTCTTCCCGGCACCTTGCCGGAGGGGAGAGATCATCCGGGAAGCCTTCTTCATCACCGTGCCAGCCTCCGGTATGATGCGTGAGTAGTTCACCCTTGGAGTATGGGTCCATACAGTAGCTATATGGTTGTTTCTCCTCCTTTGTGCTATCATGTTTAGATCTTGTGAGCTCCGTTCATGATGAAGATCGTCTATTTGTAATCATACATGTTGTGTTTGCGGGGATCAGATGGATATTGAGATACTATGTCAGATTGATTATTAATTCTATCATGTCTTATTGATTATTGATTCTATATAGTCTTGAGTTTGTGTTGTACAGGTCTCCAAGTTGCTTGCAACACCTTTGAGACGTTTTCTTCCTCCTACTTGTTCGATAACCTCGGTTTCTTACTAAGGGAAGACTTGCTGTTGTGCTGCATCACACCTTGCTCTTGGGGTTTTCCGACGAAGCGCTTTCAGGCGCCATCAGTGACAGAAATCTCTAAGGTTATAGATGTGTTGTTGCTACTAGGGAGAAAACAACAATCTTTTGTTCATGGAACAATTGTATTGTTTACTTTACACACATTGCTTAATGCAATTATTCGTTGCTTGCAACTTAATACTGGAGGGGGTTCGGACGATAACCTGAAGGTGGATTATTAGTCATAGATGCAGTTGGATTGCGGTCTATGTATATTGTTGTAATGCCCAATCAAATCTCATAGGAATCATGAATGTCTAGTATTTGCATTATTTTGCCTTGCTCAGTTTCGGTCAATTGCCCCGCTGTAATTTGTTCACCCAGCATATTATGTTATTTATCTTAAGGAGAACACCTCTAGTGAACTGTGGACCCCGGTCCAATCTTTACCATTGTTACATCATCTACTGTTATCGTTTACTTTCTACAAGCAATCATTACCTTCCATATTATATGTTTAATCCTTTGTTTTCAGCAAACCAGTGAGATTGACAGCCTCACTGTAAGTTGGGGCAAAGTCTTGAGTTTGTATTGTGCAGGATTCCAAGTTGCTAGCAACACATTGGAGGTGTTTCCTTGCTCCTACTGGTTCGATAATCTTGGTTTCATAACTGAGGGAAAATTTGCTGATGTGCTCATCATACCTTCCTCTTGGGGTCTTCCAACGAAGCTTTACAACTGAGACGCGTCAGTGAGCCTGCTCATTTCGACATTCATCACATGGACAACACATAAAACCATCTTGCCACTTGTTCGCCTTGGCCACAAGGCGAAAAGAACGCACGCCTTCTCTATAAGCGCCAGAGCGTCGGTCACCGTACATCCATGGATGGATCATCTGAATCATACAACTATATATCAAACTCAATCATGATGCTAAAATTAGTACCACACGGTCTAATAAATGACAAAATAGCTGCTAACCTTTTAGGACACTTGGAAACAAATATGAGAAAACTTAAGTTTGCTTGAGCATCTCATATCATGTTTGTCTTGTGTGAACTCAAGTTACATCCCTCTAACGGGTATTTCACCGAACACCTTTAGTGCATATGAAAAAAAAGGGCACAAACCTATACCACCTCCCACCAGGAAAAAAACAGGAGTGAGGGGAGGGGTTGTGCCATATATATAGGACCAGCTCATTTGTCCCGGTTTGAGATACAAATTGGGACTAATGGGGGTGCATGTAGCGCGTAGCAGGCTCCAAACCCATTAGTCTCGGTCTGTATCTCAAACCGGGACAAATGGGATCTACCGGTCCGGGACTAAAGGTTGGGGGGTTGGGCCGTCCGGTTTGGACCATTAGTCCCAGCCCGAGCCTCGGCCAGGACTAATGGCCCGAACCAAAGGTCTGTTTTCTACTAGTGGGATGTGGTGGTTCTTCTCAGACCGGCGGCGGTCCGGTATGCCCGGATGAGCATGGTGGTGATGGCGCTTCTTCTTGGCCGTGAGGATCTACGGTGGCAACAGATCCACTGGGGACGGAGGAGTAGGACCTAGAATTAGGGATGGCGGCGACGGTGACGCCATTGCCGCAGTGTGGTGGCAGGGATTCCCGAGTCCATTTGGGCTCGGCCGGGCCATAGAGGGTCCGGTTTACCCTTGTTGCTACATTCGGTCGGCTATCGCACTCGGGCGGTGGAGGTAGTTTCCCCCGCGGGTCATTGTACCTCCGACCCTCGTCGAAGGTCCTTCTTTTTAGTCATACCAGCCTCACATCGTGGCTCATGGTGAGACAAAGACGGTGGTGACCGCAAGTCCGTGGTGGCATGTGCTGGTGGGCGGTGAGCTTGGTGGAGCAATCCGAAGCGTTCGGAAGTGTGGTGTTTTGTGGGGTCGAGAGAAATCCTTGTGGTCTAGACACCGGCGTCGTGGGAACTAATTTTTTTGTGTTTTTGAATAAAGCAAGCACACCAAACTAGACTAATTTTTTGGGGTTTTTGAAAAGAGGCAAACAAGACCGAGCAAAAGAAACTGAGAAAACTAAAAACAAAGTAAAGAGAAAGGAAGTGGAGGACTCCCCTAGTGAAGACGTCCTTAGCCTCCTCCTCAACGACGCTAGAAAACCTTGATGGTGACTCCTTGATGGCGCCAGAGAACCTGGTGCTTGATGTGGAGTCTGTTGGGAACCCCAAGAGCAAGGTGTGAAGCAGCACAGCAGCAAGTTTTCCCTCAGTAAGAAAGCGAGGTTATCAAACCAGTAGGAGGAAGGAAACGTCACACAGGTGTTGCAAGCAACATGAACGGGTCAGTTTAGAGCGTTAGCTATCCTCCACCAAGCTCGCGGCGCTTTGGCATGGGCCAGACCCCGCAACGCCTGAGCTTCACCAAACTCATCGTCTTGGACAAGGAGCACCTTGAATGTCTTTGACGAAAGAGACCCGATCGAGGCCAACGGAAGAACATGAGTAAGCATTTGACCATAAATGGGCATGATGTATAAAGCAGGGAATATTGTACATCTTGGATATCTAAAATCCTTGTTTGGATGCATAATATCAGTGCGAAGAAGGCATATGTTGTATGCTATTAGATAGAAGCGAAATTTATCTAATGCGGTGGGCCCGGTGGTTTTTGTTTGTCCATCACCCTTGTTAGAGGTTGTTGTTAGAGCCATTGACAAACTTCCGCTAGTTCGATCTTCGAGGGTATGATCCATTGCCTCTCCCCTTGCACATGATCATGGTTATGCGCTAGAATTTTTTTGTTTTACATATCATGTTCCCCAACAACAAGTTAACTAGCAATAAGAACTTCACCAACAAGAATCCATTTCCAAAGTTTGTGTTGGTGGCTCAATAGAAATATGCGCCCATGAGGTTAATAAGAAGGAGATGATGAGGTTGTGGTAGTGGCCGCCATCGCCATTTACAATCCCTCTCCCTCTACTTCCTCAGCTTGACTCTTCGACTCCCCCAACAAAAACAAGGGCTCCATGAACCAAAAGTGTCTCATGAAAAAAGCTACATTGGTAATCCCTCCTCTCCATCTGTCTCTCATATTCCTTTCATGGAGGATCCTAGTAGTGTCAAGATTAAGGTTGAGGTGATATAAATGGATGTATTCATGACTAACTTCCAAGGGGTTGCCAAGAGGCATTTTGATGCCCACATGAGTCAATTGGATCTATCAAATGATCTCCTTGAATAAAAGGATGACAATCTTTGATATTCAAGGACATGCTCATGAGGTCGACGATGATATTTGTGAACTCTCTGAAGTTCTTGAGAAAGAGAAAATTTAAGAATCTCACTTGAGGAAACTAGTATTGGTCTTGAGGAGGGCCATAATTTGAATATCTCTGAACTTGTTAAAGACGGTGACCATTCTTGTTCTTATGTTAAAGTTCTCACTAAATAAAAGTTTGACTTTGAGGTTGATCGTGCTATACTACTTGAGGACCATGAGAAACTCAAAAAGGGGTTCCAATCCTTGGAGAGTGAAATATCTTTTCTTACCAAGTCACGTGATCAACTTCAAATTCAATGGACTATTGAAAATATCTAAGGTTACCCCTATGAAGATTATTGGAGAGAACAAGAGATTAAAGGACATGATTGGCAGGGGTCAATGACCTCTTGAGTAATCAAATGGATAATGTCACAAAGGAAGGGATTGGATTTGTGTCCAAGAACAATAAGAGAAAGAACAACAAGAAGAAGACTATAACTTGGGGGCTGGCTGCCGGGGATGGTCTAATTCCTAGTTCACTAGTGCAACAAACCATCAGGTGGGGCGATACTACTGCCTCCTTCCGCGTCCTTGGTCAATCTAGCAATGTGGGAATTTAACAAAGGGACGTGAGCTCAGTTTAATCAAAAATATACGCCGGAGCTGTCGTCTGCTCAAACGGATGCGCCCTGAGCAACCGACGTGTTGGCAGAGAAGGTTCAACACCTGGCAGAAGGCGTACATGGCGCTAGGCCAGATCCCCCTAGCATGAAGAAAGTAAAGTGTGCCGAGTCTTCCATCGGGCGTGGCGATCGGGGATGGAGAGAGATTTTAGGCATCATTCACTGTCGTTAGAGCGTTAGCTATCCTCCACCAAGCTCGCGGCGCTTTGGCATGGGCCGGACCCCGCAACGCCCGAGCTTCATCAAACTCATCGTCTTGAACAAGGAGCACCTTGAATGTCTTTGACGAAAGAGACCCGACCGAGGCCAACGGAAGAACATGAGTAAGCATTTGACCATAAATGGGCATGATGTATACAGCGGGGGATATTGTACATCTTGAATATCTAAAAGCCTTGTTTGGATGCATAGAAGAAGACATATGTCCGGTGGTTTTTGTTTCTGCATCGCCCTTGTTAGAGGTTGTTGTGTGAATTAAATAAAAGTGGTTTCGTGGTGTAGTTGGTTATCACGTCAGTCTAACACACTGAAGGTCTCCGGTTCAAACCCGGGCGAAGCCAAATATTAATATTTTTTTTGTTTTTGCATCAAGGTTCAAGAAAAAAAAAAAAAGATTGGCCCATACAGGTCTCGAACCTGTGACCTTCGCGCGTTATTAGCACGACGCTCTAACCAGCTGAGCTAATAGGCCTTTTTGCTTTCTGATTATTTCCAGTGTATTTATTCCAGAAACGTCCATGTCTGGTTGCCGAAGAGGAGGCTGATGGAGGTCTTGTCCCCCAGGGGTGAATGGGTCGTTTTGTCCGAAGGAAAGAAAAGAAGAAGCATGGCGTCGCATGCGGATTTTCTTGCATGGCGAGGTGCGTGATCCTGGATCGATCACTCTTGTACATATACTTAAATTACACGACGCCTGATCCTACATGATCCATCCATCTAGAAAGCAGAAATGACAGCCGGTAGCGATCATCGTCGACCAGGCCGACGAGAGATGGATGGCTCTCACTACGGCTTTCATTCCGTGGACCACAAAATCAAAAGGCAACGTCAATCCACGGAACATGTCGATTTACACACGCCGAACCACCATAGATGACGTCTATTATGTCCTACTACTGTGTATGACGGCTATTATGTCGATAGATGACGTCTATCATGCTTACTCCAACTTCCCCAAACTCAAACATCCGAGTCGGAACAACTGAGTCGGTACACACCGCTAACACAAGCCTACTCCAACATTCACTTCCTAGGCTTGAGTTCGGCGACACCTCCACCATGCCAATGCTTGAGCGCAGCTCCGCCAGGCGGACTCGTCCAAACGGGCTTGGTCAAATGATGTTGGGTTGGCATGAACTCCAGCACAGTCCAAGATGAAGTCGTGCTTCAACTCGATATGTTTCGAGCGCTCATGGAAGACGGTGTTCTGGGCGAGCGAGATAGCCGACTTATTGTCGACCTTGAGCATCACTTGCTCGGCTTCGTCGTTGCTGAACTCCAGCAACCGAGCCAGCCAGATCCCATAGCAAGCAGATGTGGCGGCCCCCATATACTCCGACTCGCATCTCGAGAGAGCCACGATCTTCTGCTTCTCGAACTTCCAGGTATAGGTTGATCCCGTAAAGAACAACATGCATGACTTACTCTTGCACGAGACGACGCCCCATCCAAGTCGTTGTCGTCAGAGCATTAGGCGTGGTGAACATGTGCCTCTGTCATACCTACACCCGAGTCGCACGGACCCGGCGATATAGCGTAGGACGTGCTTAACAGCGGCTAAGGGCTCCTCCATCAGAGCCTCCACAAAGCGAGACACGAGTCCGACTACGAATGCCATATCCAGTCTTGTGTGCACCAAGTACCCGAGAGGAGTGATAGATAGGGAAACTAAGGGGGGCATGTTGTAATTTGAGGAGTTCGTGTGTTCTCAAGGAGTGTTAATGTGTTGATTCGTTACTCAAAAGTTATTCTTAATTACCCTAAGTTCCAAGTTGGGCGGTAAAATAGGAGAGTAGTACAATAGATGTTGTGCAAGTTCTCAAGTTAGCACGTACAACTATATTAGAAACACACACCTACATATCACAGAATTAGAGCCATGCACCCTGGCATTTATATTTTTACTACCCAATTGCTCTCATTTATGCAACGTCTTGCTGATATCACCTACATGAGAGGACATTTCCTCTTATGTGTTTTGGGTGTTTGTTGACAACACCGGTGATCTTAATCAAGGCTATGTTTTTTAAGTACTACAAATAAAAAGCACAAGACGGTGATCGACCCTTTAAAAAGTGAAAGAGAATATTTTCCAAGGGTTTTTACTTATAGTTTGAGTCGTAGGTATTTCGTACTATCAAGAGGAGTTTCTCTTGTGAAGGTTTGTGGTAAATAATGTCCTTTATACAAAGCCATATTTTGCAACCACCAGCCTACCTATTTGCAATGGAGAAGAGCCTCCCAATCTCTGACTCATATTGGAGCTCCTGGTCTAGAGACTCCGGTATTTACAAACTAGATCCTCCAGTGTGACAGGACCGAAGACTTTGGAAAAGTCATCCAACAAGTTTCCGGACTGACAAAATCCTGAGCAACACCAACTGTGTTTCTCTCAGACGATGCAATTCCGAAGACTAGGAAGATACTTCCCCAGAGACTCATGTCTCATCTCAATCAGTCTAGAGCCTCCAGTCGCTCCAAACCGGAGACCATAGTGTGAGGCCACACCAGTATGGAGACTCTCATCAGCCAAGACTAGAGACTATGGTCATAAATTCATGCAATGGTCAGATTTCGAGGGGGGCTATAATAGGCCCCCTTCTTCTCCAAGGAGAAGTTGCGGCTTCCACTCTCTCTCCTACGTTGTTTTTTAGCTTATTTTCACTACTTTTGATCCTTGTCTAGTAGAATTTAATGACCTCTTGGGAATCGAGAGAGAAGACCTAGATCTACACTCTCACTGAAGGGATATGATTTCCCCTCACTTTATATTGAGGAACTTCTTATTCTTGGGTTCTTGGAACCCTTGAAGTAAGAGGTTGCCCCCGAAGCTCTCTCTTGGTGTTGTTAAGCTTCTGGGTCATGTTGGGAGCCTCCAATTAAGTTTTGGAGTGTGCCCCCAATGAGTTTGTAAAGGTTTTGGCTTGCCACTTTGAAGGCTACCGACTAGTGGATCGTGCCACCTTTGTATGCATATATGGGAGAATAAGATGAGCCTTATGTGTTGGTGACCTTGTGTGGCAGAAATTTACATAGCTGCATACCTAGAGAATTTATCTTTGTGTCAAGCCTAAATTGAAAAGGAACTAAAATTTGGTTAGATCCTACCGCCCCACTCTAGTCGCCATACTTATACTTTCAATTGGTATCAACCTTGTTCTCTTATTCGGCTTTACCGCTTAAGAGAGTATGGTCGATGATCCAACCAATGGTGGGTTTAGAGAGGTGGGGGACGTAAACCCAACAATATCCCATGTCGCTTCACCAAATCCCATGTAATAGGAAGAACACCAAGCTTCCTTTAAAGCCTTGGAAATATCCATGATAGGTAATATGGAAGGCATAATAATACGTACCTTGGTAACAAAAACCAAGTGTCTGAAGCTTATCTTGTCAAAGATACTTCAGCAAAAGTTGCTTCGGTTTAAACACCTTGTAAGGTTGACTACTCGAACACAAGTGATAAACATGAGGGCACTTCCAAATCACTTAACGGAACATATTCGTCGGTGCTAGAATCCATCCTCTACTCGCATATGGTGATACCCTGATGCATGTCTGTCGCCCTCATATAGCAAACCATGGTGACCCTTCGAAGCTTCTTGCATCTAATTTTCCTAATTGGCAATATTTAATGCAATCTCATCTTAGTTGTGCATGTGTTCATCCATGTATAAGATTATCAAGAAAGGCTTATATTCCCATGATTTAAGAAATCAAACCACAAGAGAAGAAGTTGACTTGCAACTCAATGTCTCGAACCTCATACAAAGGGCATTGATCTCGGAAGATTTTTCTCACATTCGCAATTTCGAGACCGCCAAAGAAGCTTGGGATCATGTTCCAAAGGTGTTCCTTGGCATTGGTAGCATTCGGTACTCCAACCTTGAATAGATCAAATATGAAGTCGATGATTTTGTGGGAATGTAAGATGAGTCACCTCAAGAAATCTATAGAAGAACCACGCCTCGGATTTGGATGAAAGGTGATGGATGTGAAATACAACCATTTTTCTCTATGTTTAAGCATCATATTTGTCAAGTAATTGATAAAATATATCTCCAGCCTTGCCAATAATAAATAATTATTGCATAAATATGCAAATCCTTTTTTTGATTTTCCCCCTTGCAAAAATGGACACTTTTATGGCGATATCAGGGATAATTAGCAAAGTAATATGAGTTGCTAATTTTCACAAGTCAAAGAGTCTACGAAGGAGGCATACAATATCTTTAACAAGCACTAGTACCGTAAGGCACGTCTATACTTTCTGTACCAAGTTCCACCACCTTCGCCTGGTCAAACCGAGCAACTTTCACGAAGACACCGATATATAATTCAGATCAGAGCCACCAGAAAAAAATGCAGTACAATGCCCCCATCACATCTGAGTCCATTCGCACATGAGGAGAGGAGATCCACCGTAGAGCCCCCACCATCGACATCACCATAGTCATCCCTCCTCTCCAACTCCATTTCCCCATGGTCGCCATAGCCCTCTACTTGTAATCTTGATTTCATCGCGATTGGCGACATTGTAAGACCATTTGGTATTTATCTTAAGAATTTCTATACAATGTTTATGATTGTTGATATATTCATGAGTGAGTATTTTCTAAGGGCCGCAGGCTAAGGCATAGACTAGCAACTTTATGTGCATCCTCTAACATGGAGCATTGTGTTGTGATTTTGATATTGGATTTATCCTTTGTATTCTGCCTCTTACCCCAACCCTAGAACTTGTCGCCACCCAATACCCCAAGAATTGATAATTGTATGAGGTGAGATAAATGGTAATCGACTTCTACTCAAAACCCAATGACAAAGAAGGGTATTACAATAGTTTCTTAGAGATCCATTTAGGAGTAACGGTAATATCATAGATCATAAATTTTTGGTATGTTTTACTTATATGTAACCTCATGTGACGGTGGTGTAGTGGTTGGGCAAAAGTTTATACTCCATGTGGCTAGAAAAAACTATAGTATTTAAGGGCGTATCTCCCACAACTTTTATCTAATATAGATCACAACTCATGGAAGAGATTATTATATTTTTGTCTATTCCATATGTGTGCACAGCTGAAGGTCAATCTTAGCCCCCTGTTTCCATCAATTGATACAAACAAAAGAGGTAAAAGTGAAAAGGTATGGTAAACAAATATACTACATGTTCTCAAGGTCTTGTTTGACATAATCTTACATGAAGCAGATTCTTCCCAAGGTTCAATAAACCTAAGTCTTCTAGGGAAAAACCAAGCTATAATACATCCATAATGCGGATCGATGGTATCAAATGGAGAAGCAAAAATTCTTGCAAGCCATCATGCCATTTCGTGACTTTATGACATAAGATATCCGGCAAGACCGACTTTCACCAATTAATTCCAGTCAAGTGTTAAGTGAATTGGTTGTTTTGGATACATCTAAGAAGACCACACATCAAGCTCTAGCTCTAGTTCAATCAACCCTTGCCTTGTAAGCAAGGGAAAGCTACTATGAGGAAGAATGTGAAGAAGAGGATGGTGGAAAGAAACGATGAACCCAAGTAAGAGTTCAATGATCACATGGATTTATCATCAAGAACCTTTTGGAGGAACAACGGAAAGACCTCGGGTCCAAGGGACAGTCCAAGAACATCCAAGTCAAGTGGCTCAAAATTGAGAAGTTGCTACAATTGTGGCAACGCCCACCACTTCATTGTAGATTGTCCATAGGAGAAGAGATAAGACCTTGGTGGTAGATATGTTTGCAAAGACAAGGCTAAGTCTTCTACCAACAAGTGATGCAAATATGCTTTAGAGGCAATAATAAATTGTATTGTTCTATATTTCATGTTCACGATTAAGTTTATTATTCTATGCTATAATTGTATAGGTTCTAGATAATGAGTATTTGGAGGAAAACCCTAATAAATGTGTGGAATCATAAACACCATTTAGATATCCCTAGTCTCACCTCTAAGACTAGTTCATGTATCATTGATAGTCCGGTTTCCTGACTATGGGCAAAACGACAATGTGTTGTGGAGTTGTCGATGATATATGAGACCGGAATTGTTGGGATAACAACGATGATGGATAGACCCAACATGATATACCGTAAAACACATCGTTAATATTGTTATTGATAGTTTCTCATAAACAAGTATTGCCTTTACTAAATATCGTTTGACCACGAGACACAACTTGGGTACAATGTGGATGTGGCAAGATTCTTCAAATGTTGCTCTTAACGGAGTAATCATAAAGTTGATACTTTCTCTTACTAGATGGTACGCCAGTCACATAGGGTGTTTGTGGAAATTTCTACTCCTGGCGATGAAGAGATACACTCTAGGTACACTCTTGTACTATGATGTTTGTCATCGTATGACCAGACACGTGATCAAGTTATTGAACACATGAACATCGATAGTGCGGTATGAGTGAAGGCTACATGCCGGTAACAAGAATAACCTAGTGTTATCGGGAAATATAAAGTATCGACGGAGCAATACGATATGTATCAGACTTAATACTATGGTTCACATGATAAAGATCTTCATGTTATTTGTGGGGTTTACTATTGTATCAAGACGCCAATAGTAATCATTTTCGCGGAATGAGTTTCGGACATGTCCACAAATATTCGAACCCATAGGGTCACACACACTTAAAATTTCAATGGCATTTATAACATGAGTGCGAATGAAGATTTAGTAGAGAAGTTATTCCGAATGTGTTCGGAGTGTCTCGCAATATATCGGAGGTGTCCAAAATATTTCCGAGTGTTCGAAATAAATTTTGAGCATTAATGAGCTAAGAGAAGGGTTCCGAGAGTGTCTCGGATGGTCTAAGATTGGTTTAGAGATGTTCCATATGATCCTGGAAGTGTCCGGAATGGTCACGAGAGTGTTCAGAATGGTTCTATACATATATGGAAGGTTTTGGAATGAGCAGAAGGTTTCGAAAGGTTGTGGAAGGTTTCAGAAGGTTGTGAAAGGTAACGGTGGGTATCAGGGTGACCTGGGTCATCTTAGGATGTTTGTAAGGTTCCATAATAGGTGCAGTCACGTTGTTGTAAAGGGCAAGGAAAGATACACTAGTCAAATTCGGACTTGAAAAAAGAAGTTGTTTTGTACTAGGCTTGAATTGACCTACACCTACCGAAACTTATCCAAAATTTGGGGATCGGTCAAGGACGACCCAAGGGGTATTTCCACCCATAAAAATGGCACCCCAAGAGGCACTCAAGACACGGCCTAGCCTCCCCCAATCCACCGCTCCTCCCCGGCCAAAACCCTAGCGGGCGATGCTGCCGCTACCTCACGACACGACCAACCTCCTCTCTCCTCCATCACCATGGTTTGGTGCTAAAACCTAGGGTGGTATGGCCTAGGTCTTCTTCTGATATGATGCTGGAGCGCTTTTCGACTTCTACCTCCATTTGGATTTAATCTATATGGCATTGCGGAAGCATTGCCTGATCTTCGCCGACATGTTCCCGCTTCGACTGTCTGTTCTTGATCACACCCCTATGCGGAGCCATTGATCTTGTACGTGTGTATACCGATGGAGGTGCAACACTTGGAGCACTTGATCATGCGGATCTTCACAAGGAGAAATCTTCTCGCGGGTAATAGACTAGATGTGGGAATCGATGCACCGACTACTCCGACAATGACTTCTACATTGGTGCATGTTCATGGGAGCCATCCATGGGATAATACATCTCCTCATGACTCGCTAAGCCTTGTTGCAGGGATCGACGCACGACCAACCTCGTCATTGACATACTTCCGCTAGTTCGATATTCGAGGGTATGATCCATTTCCTCTCCCCTTGCACATGATCATGGTTACGCGATACAATTTTTTTGTTTTGCATAGCATGTTCCCCAACAACAAGTTTACTAGCAACGAGAACTTCACCAACAAGAAGCCATTTCCAAAGTTTTTGTTGGTGGTTCAATACGAATATGCGCCCCTGAGGTGAATAAGAAGGAGATGATGAGATTGTGGTAGTGGCCACCATCGCCATTTCCAATCCCTCTTCCTCTACTTCCTTATCTTCACTCTTCGACTCCGCCAACAAAAACAAGGGCTCCATGAACCAAAAGTGTCTCATGAAAAAAGCTACATTGGTAATTCCCTCCTCCCCATCTGTCTCTCATATTCCTTTCATGGTGGATCCTAGTAGTGTCAAGATTAAGGTTGAGGTAATATAAATGGATGTATTCATGACTAACTTCGAAGGGGTTTGCAACAAGCATTTTGATGCCCTCATGAGTCAAGTGGATATATCAAATGATCTCCTTGAATAAAAGGATGACATGATCATTGAGATTCAAGGAAATGCTCATGAGGTCGCCGATAATATTTGTGAACTCTCTAAAGTTCTTGAGAAAGAGAAAATTTAAGAATCACACTTGAGGAAACTAGTATTGGTCTTGAGGAGGGCCATAATTTGAATATCTGTCAACTTGTTAAAGACAGTGACCATTCTTGTGCTTATGTTAAAGTTCTCACTAAATAAAAGGTTGACTTTGAGGTTGATTGTGCTATACTACTTGAGGACCATGAGAAACTCAAAAAGGGGTTCCAATCCTTGGAGAGTGAAATATCTTGTCTTACCAAGTCTCGTGATCAAATTACAATTCAATTGAATATTGAAAATATCTAAGGTTACCGCTATGAAGATTATTGAAGTTCCTTGTTCCACTAACCCTTGTGTGCATGGAGATCTTATTGAGGAGAACAAGAGATTAAAGGACATGATTGACAAGGGCCTTCCTACATGCATCCAAGGAGAGAAGATCCTAAATGACCTCTTGAGTAATCAAATGGATAATGTCACAAAGGAAGGTATTGGGTTTGTGTACAAGAACAATAAGAGAAAGAACAAGAAGAAGCATACCATGCCTTGGGGCTAGTCACTGGAGATGGTCTAATTCCTAGTTCACTAGTGCAGCAAACCATCAGTGGGCCGATACTATCGCTTCCTTCTGTGTCTCGGTCAATCCAGCAATGTGGGAATTTGACAAAGGGATGTGAGACCAGTTTAATTAAAATGTACTCTAGAGTCATGTCCGCTCAAACACATGTGCCCCGAGCAACCGACATCCCGGCAGAGAAGGTTCAACACCGCGTATAGGCGACATGGCGCTAGGCCGCACTTCTAGCATGAAGAAAGTAAAGTGTGCCAGTGGCACCGGGATGGAGAGAGAGATTTTAGGCATCAACATCGTCGTTAGAGCGTTAGCTATACTCCACCAAGCTCATGGGCGCTTTGGCATGGGCCGAACCTGCAACGCCTTAGATTCAAAGAACTCATTGTCTTGGACAAGGCACCTTGAATGTCTTTGACAAAAGAGACCTGATGGAGGGCAACGGAAAACATGAGTAAGCATTTGACCATAAATGGGCATGATGTATATAGCAGGGGATATTGTACATCTTAGATATTTTATACAGCTCTTCTCGGCACCTTGCCGGAGGGGAGAGATCATCCGGGAAGCCTTCTTCATCACCGTGCCAGCCTCCGGTATGATGCGTGAGTAGTTCACCCTTGGAGTATGGGTCCATACAGAGCTATATGGTTGTTTCTCCTCCTTTGTGCTATCATGTTTAGATCTTATGAGCTGCTCATGATGAAGATCGCCTATTTGTAATCATACATGTTGTGTTTATGGGATCGATGGATATTGAGATACTATGTCAGATTGATTATTAATTCTATCATGTCTTATTGATTATTGATTCTATATAGTCTTGAGTTTGTGTTGTACAGGTCTCCAAGTTGCTTGCAACACCTTTGAGACGTTTTCTTCCTCCTACTTGTTCGATAACCTCGGTTTCTTACTAAGGGAAGACTTGCTGTCAGCCGCATCACACCTTGCTCTTGGGTTTTTCGAGCGCTTTCAGCGCCATCGATGTAAATCTCTAAGGTTATAGATGTGTTGTTGCTACTAGGAGAAAACAACAATCTTTTGTTCATGGAACAATTGTATTGTTTACTTTACACATTGCTTAATGCAATTATTCGTTGCAACTTAATACCGAGGGGGTTCGACGATAACCTCAAGGTGGATTATTAGTCATAGATGCAGTTGGATTGGGTCTATGTATATTGTTGTAATGCCCAATCAAATCTCATAGGAATCATGAATGTCTAGTATTTGCATTATTTTGCCTTGCTCGGGCCGTCAATTGCCCCACTGTAATTTGTTCACCCAAAGATATTATGTTATTTATCTTAAGGAGAACACCTCTAGTGAACTGTGGACCCCGGTCCAATCTTTACCATTGTTACATCATCATCGTTATCAAGCTACTTTCTACAAGCAATCATTACCTTCCATATTATATGTTTAATCCTTTGTTTTCAAAGAAACCAAAGGAGATTGACAAATTTCACCGTAAGTTGGGGCAAAGTCTTGAGTTTGTCTTGTGCAGATTCCAAGTTGCTAGCAACACATTGGAGGTGTTTCCTTGCTCCTACTGGTTCGATAATCTTGGTTTCATAACTGAGGGAAAATTTGCTGATGTGCTCATCATACCTTCCTCTTGGGGTCTTCCAACGAAGCTTTACAACTGAGACGCTGCTGAGCTCCGCTCATTTCGACATTCATCACATGGACAACACATAAAACCATCTTGCCACTTGTTCGCTTTTGGCCACAAGGCTAAAAGAACGACGCCTTTCTCTATAAGCGCCAGAGCGTCGGTCACCGTACATCCATGGATGGATCATCTGAATCATACAACTATATATCAAACTCAATCATGATGCTAAAATTAGTACCACACGGTCTAATAAATGACAAAATAGCTGCTAACCTTTTAGGACACTTGGAAACAAATATGAGAAAACTTAAGTTTGCTTGAGCATCTCATATCATGTTTGTCTTGTGTGAACTCAAGTTACATCCCTCTAACGGGTATTTCACCGAACACCTTTAGTGCATATGAAAAAAAAGGGCACAAACCTATACCACCTCCCACCAGGAAAAAAACAGGAGTGAGGGGAGGGGTTGTGCCATATATATAGGACCAGCTCATTTGTCCCGGTTTGAGATACAAATTGGGACTAATGGGGTGCATGTGCCAGAAGTAGGCTCCAAACCCATTAGTCTCTTGTATCTCAAACCGGACAATGGGATCTACCGTCCGGGACTAAAGGTTAGGGGTTGGGCCGTTTGGACCATTAGTCCCAGCCCGAGCCTCGCCAGACTAATGGCCCAACCAAAGGTCTGCTTACTAGTGGCATGTGGTGGTTCTTCTGCATCGGGCGGTCCGTATGCCCGGATGAGCATGGTGGTGATGGCGCTTTCTGGCCGTGAGGATCTACGGTGGCAACAGATCCACTGGGGACGGAGGAGTAGGACCTAGAATTAGGGATGGCGGCGACGGTGACGCCATTGCCGCAGTGTGGTGGCAGGGATTCCCGAGTCCATTTGGGCTCGGCCGGGCCATAGAGGGTCCGGTTTACCCTTGTTGCTACATTCGGTCGGCTATCGCACTCGGGCGGTGGAGGTAGTTTCCCCCGCGGGTCATTGTACCTCCGACCCTCGTCGAAGGTCCTTCTTTTTAGTCATACCAGCCTCACATCGTGGCTCATGGTGAGACAAAGACGGTGGTGACCGCAAGTCCGTGGTGGCATGTGCTGGTGAGCTTGGTGGAGCAATCCGAAGCGTTCGGAAGTGTGGTGTTTTGTGGGGTCGAGAGAAATCCTTGTGGTCTAGACACCGGCGTCGTGGGAACTAATTTTTTTGTGTTTTTGAATAAAGCAAGCACACCAAACTAGACTAATTTTTTGGGGTTTTTGAAAAGAGGCAAACAAGACCGAGCAAAAGAAACTGAGAAAACTAAAAACAAAGTAAAGAGAAAGGAAGTGGAGGACTCCCCTAGTGAAGACGTCCTTAGCCTCCTCCTCAACGACGCTAGAAAACCTTGATGGTGACTCCTTGATGGCGCCAGAGAACCTGGTGCTTGATGTGGAGTCTGTTGGGAACCCCAAGAGCAAGGTGTGAAGCAGCACAGCAGCAAGTTTTCCCTCAGTAAGAAAGCGAGGTTATCAAACCAGTAGGAGGAAGGAAACGTCACACAGGTGTTGCAAGCAACATGAACGGGTCAGTTTAGAGCGTTAGCTATCCTCCACCAAGCTCGCGGCGCTTTGGCATGGGCCGGACCCCGCAACGCCCGAGCTTCACCAAACTCATCGTCTTGGACAAGGAGCACCTTGAATGTCTTTGACGAAAGAGACCCGATCGAGGCCAACGGAAGAACATGAGTAAGCATTTGACCATAAATGGGCATGATGTATAAAGCAGGGAATATTGTACATCTTGGATATCTAAAAGCCTTGTTTGGATGCATAATATCAGTGCGAACAAGGCATATGTTGTATGCTATTAGATAGAAGCGAAATTTATCTAATGCGGTGGGCCCGGTGGTTTTTGTTTGTCCATCACCCTTGTTAGAGGTTGTTGTTAGAGCCATTGACAAACTTCCGCTAGTTCGATCTTCGAGGGTATGATCCATTGCCTCTCCCCTTGCACATGATCATGGTTATGCGCTAGATTTTTTTTGTTTTACATATCATGTTCCCCAACAACAAGTTAACTAGCAATAAGAACTTCACCAACAAGAAACCATTTCCAAAGTTTGTGTTGGTGGCTCAATAGAAATATGCGCCCATGAGGTTAATAAGAAGGAGATGATGAGGTTGTGGTAGTGGCCGCCATCGCCATTTACAATCCCTCTCCCTCTACTTCCTCAGCTTGACTCTTTGACTCCCCCAACAAAAACAAGGGCTCCATGAACCAAAAGTGTCTCATGAAAAAAGCTACATTGGTAATCCCTCCTCTCCATCTGTCTCTCATATTCCTTTCATGGAGGATCCTAGTAGTGTCAAGATTAAGGTTGAGGTGATATAAATGGATGTATTCATGACTAACTTCCAAGGGGTTGCCAAGAGGCATTTTGATGCCCACATGAGTCAATTGGATCTATCAAATGATCTCCTTGAATAAAAGGATGACAATCTTTGATATTCAAGGACATGCTCATGAGGTCGACGATGATATTTGTGAACTCTCTGAAGTTCTTGAGAAAGAGAAAATTTAAGAATCTCACTTGAGGAAACTAGTATTGGTCTTGAGGAGGGCCATAATTTGAATATCTCTGAACTTGTTAAAGACGGTGACCATTCTTGTTCTTATGTTAAAGTTCTCACTAAATAAAAGGTTGACTTTGAGGTTGATCGTGCTATACTACTTGAGGACCATGAGAAACTCAAAAAGGGGTTCCAATCCTTGGAGAGTGAAATATCTTTTCTTACCAAGTCACGTGATCAACTTCAAATTCAATGGACTATTGAAAATATCTAAGGTTACCCCTAAGAAGATTATTGGGGAGAATAAGAGATTAAAGGACATGATTGACAGGGGTCAATGACCTCTTGAGTAATCAAATGGATAATGTCACAAAGGAAGGGATTGGATTTGTGTCCAAGAACAATAAGAGAAAGAACAACAAGAAGAAGACTATAACTTGGGGGCTGGCTGCCGGAGATGGTCTAATTCCTAGTTCACTAGTGCAACAAACCATCAGGTGGGGCGATACTACTGCCTCCTTCCGCGTCCTTGGTCAATCTAGCAATGTGGGAATTTAACAAAGGGACGTGAGCTCAGTTTAATCAAAAATACGCCGAGCTGTCGCTCGCTCAAACGGATGCGCCTGAGCAACCGACGTGTTGGCAGAAGGTTCAACACCGCAGAAGGCGTACATGGCGCTAGGCCAGATCCCCCTAGCATGAAGAAAGTAAAGTGTGCCGAGTCTTCCATCGGGCGTGGCGATCGGGGATGGAGAGAGATTTTAGGCATCATTCACTGTCGTTAGAGCGTTAGCTATCCTCCACCAAGCTCGCGGCGCTTTGGCATGGGCCGGACCCCGCAACGCCCGAGCTTCATCAAACTCATCGTCTTGAACAAGGAGCACCTTGAATGTCTTTGACGAAAGAGACCCGACCGAGGCCAACGGAAGAACATGAGTAAGCATTTGACCATAAATGGGCATGATGTATACAGCGGGGGATATTGTACATCTTGAATATCTAAAAGCCTTGTTTGGATGCATAGAAGACATATGTCCGGTGGTTTTGTTTCTGCATCGCCCTTGTTAGAGGTTGTTGTGTGAATTAAATAAAAGTGGTTTCGTGGTGTAGTTGGTTATCACGTCAGTCTAACACACTGAAGGTCTCCGGTTCAAACCCGGGCGAAGCCAAATATTAATATTTTTTTTGTTTTTGCATCAAGGTTCAAGAATTAAAAAAAAAAAGATTGGCCCATACAGGTCTCGAACCTGTGACCTTCGCGTTATTAGCACGACGCTCTAACCAGCTGAGCTAATAGGCCTATTTGCTTTCTCATTATTTCCAGCGTATTTATTCCAGAAACGTCCATGTCTGGTTGCCGAAGAGGAGGCTGATGGAGGTCTTGTCCCCCAGGGGTGAATGGGTCGTTTTGTCCGAAGGAAAGAAAAGAAGAAGCATGGCGTCGCATGCGGATTTTCTTGCATGGCGAGGTGCGTGATCCTGGATCGATCACTCTTGTACATATACTTAAATTACACGACGCCTGATCCTACATGATCCATCCATCTAGAAAGCAGAAATGACAGCCGGTAGCGATCATCGTCGACCAGGCCGACGAGAGATGGATGGCTCTCACTACGGCTTTCATTCCGTGGACCACAAAATCAAAAGGCAACGTCAATCCACGGAACATGTCGATTTACACACGCCGAACCACCATAGATGACGTCTATTATGTCCTACTACTGTGTATGACGGCTATTATGTCGATAGATGACGTCTATCATGCTTACTCCAACTTCCCAAACTCAAACATCCGAGTCGAACAACTGAGTCGGTACACCGGCTAACACAAGCCTACTCCAACATTCACTTCCTAGGCTTGAGTTCGGCGACACCTCCACCATGCCAATGCTTGAGCGCAGCTCCGCCAGGCGGACTCGTCCAAACGGGCTTGGTCAAATGATGTTGGGTTGGCATGAACTCCAGCACAGTCCAAGATGAAGTCGTTTCAACTCGATATGTTTCGAAGCGCCATGGAAGACGGGTTCTGGCGAAGCGAGATAGCCGACTTATTGTCGACCTTGAGCATCACTTGCTCGGCTTCGTCGTTGATGAACTCCAGCAACCGAGCCAGCCAGATCCCATAGCAAGCATATGTGGCGGCCCCCATATACTCCGACTCGCATCTCGAGAGAGCCACGATCTTCTGCTTCTCGGACTTCCAGGTATAGGTTGATCCCCGTAAAGAACAACATGCATGACTTACTTGCACGAGACGACGCCCCATCCAAGTCGTTGTCGTCAGAAATGACTAGGCGTGGTGAACATGTGCCTCTGTCATACCTACACCCGAGTCGCACGGACCCGGCGATATAGCGAGGACGTGCTTAATAGCTAAGGGCCTCCATCAGAGCCTCCACAAAGCGAGACACGAGTCCGACTACGAATGCCATATCCAGTCTTGTGTGCACCAAGTACCCGAGAGGAGTGATAGATAGGGAAACTAAGGGGGGCATGTTGTAATTTGAGGAGTTCGTGTGTTCTCAAGGAGTGTTAATGTGTTGATTCGGGTTACTCGAAAAAGTTATTCTTAATTACCCTAAGTTCCAAGTTGGGCCGGTAAAAATAGGAGAGTAGTACAATAGATGTTGTGCAAGTTCTCAAGTTAGCACGTACAACTATATTAGAAACACACACCTACATATCACAGAATTAGAGCCATGCACCCTGGCATTTATATTTTTACTACCCAATTGCTCTCATTTATGCAACGTCTTGCTGATATCACCTACATGAGAGGACATTTCCCTCTTAAGTGTGTTTTGGGTGTTTGTTGACAATACCGGTGATCTTAATCAAGGCTATGTTTTTAAGTACTACAAATAAAAAGCAAGACGGTGATCGACCCTTTAAAAGTGAAAGAGAATATTTCCAAAGGGTTTTTACTTATAGTTTGAGTCGTAAGTATTTCGTACTATCAAGAGGAGTTTCTCTTGTGAAGGTTTGTGGTAAATAATGTCCTTTATACAAAGCCATATTTTGCAACCACCAGCCTACCTATTTGCAATGGAGAAGATCCTCCCAATCTCTGACTCATATTGGAACTCCTGGTCTAGAGACTCCGGTATTTACAAACTAGATCCTCCAGCAGACAGATCAAGACTTTGAAAAGTCATCCAACAAGTTTCCGGATCGACAAAATCCTGAGCAACACCAACTGTGTTTCTCTCTGCACGATGCAACCAAGACTAGGAAGATACTTCCTGAGACTCATGTCTCGTCTCAATCAGTCTAGAGCCTCCAAATGCCCAAACCGGAGACCATAGTGTGAGGCCACACCAAGATGGAGACTCTCATCAGCCAAGACCAGAGACTATGGTCATAAATTCATGCAATGGTCAGATTTCGAGGGGGCTATAGGCCCCTTCTTCTCCAAGGAGAAGTTGCGGCTTCCACTCTCTCTCCTACGTTGTTTTTTTAGCTTATTTTCACTACTTTTGATCCTTGTCTAGTAGAATTTAATGACATCTTGGGAATCGAGAGAAGACCTAGATCTACACTCTCACTGAAGGGATATGATTTCCCCTCACTTTATATTGAGGAACTTCTTATTCTTGGGTTCTTGGAACCCTTGAAGTATGAGGTTGCCCCCGAAGCTCTCTCTTGGTGTTGTTAAGCTTCTGGGTCATGTTGGGAGCCTCCAATTAAGTTTTGGAGTGCCCCAATGAGTTTGTAAAGGTTTTGGCTTGCCACTTTGAAGGCTACCGAATAGTGGATCGTGGTGCCACCTTTGTATGCATATATGGGAGAATAAGATGAGCCTTTGCGGTGTTGGTGACCTTGTGTGGCAGAAATTTACATAGCTGCATACCTAGAGAATTTATCTTTGTGTCAAGCCTAAATTGAAAAGGAACTAAAATTTGGTTAGATCCTACCGCCCCACTCTAGTCGCCATACTTATACTTTCAATTGGTATCAGAACCTTGTTCTCTTATTCGGGCTTTACCGCTTAAGAGAGTATGGTCGATGATCCAACCAATGGTGGGTTTAGAGAGGTGGGGGACGTAAACCCAACAATATCCCATGTCGCTTCACCAAATCCCATGTAATAGGAAGAACACCAAGCTTCCTTTAAAGCCTTGGAAATATCCATGATGGGTAATATGGAAGGCATAATAATAAGTACCTTGGTAACAAAAACCAAGTGTCTGAAGCTTATCTTGTCAAAGATACTTCAGCAAAAGTTGCTTCGGTTTAAACACCTTGTAAGGTTGACTACTCGAACACAAGTGATAAATATGAGGGCACTTCCAAATCACTTAACGGAACATATTCGTCGGTGCTAGAATCCATCCTCTACTCGCATATGGTGATACCCTGATGCATGTTTGTCGCCCTCATATAGCAAACCATGGTGACCCTTCGAAGCTTCTTGCATCTAATTTTCCTAATTGGCAATATTTAATGCAATCTCATCTTAGTTGTGCATGTGTTCATCCATGTATAAGATTATCAAGAAAGGCTTATATTCCCATGATTTAAGAAATCAAACCACAAGAGAAGAAGTTGACTTGCAACTCAATGTCTCGAACCTCATACAAAGGGCATTGATCTCGGAAGATTTTTCTCACATTCGCAATTTCGAGACCGCCAAAGAAGCTTGGGATCATGTTCCAAAGGTGTTCCTTGGCATTGGTAGCATTCGGTACTCCAACCTTGAATAGATCAAATATGAAGTCGATGCTTTTGTGGGAACAGAAGATGAGTCACCTCAAGAAATCTATAGAAGAACCACGCCTCTCGGGATTTGGATGAAAGGTGATGGATGTAAAATACAACCATTTTTCTCTATGTTTAAGCATCATATTTGTCATGTAATTGATAAAATATATCTCCAGCCTTGCCAATAATGAATAATTATTGCATAAATATGCAAATCCTTTTTTTGATTTTCCCCCTTGCAAAAATGGACACTTTTATGGCGATATCAGGGATAATTAGCAAAGTAATATGAGTTGCTAATTTTCACAAGTCAAAGAGTCTACGAAGGAGGCATACAATATCTTTAACAAGCACTAGTACCATAAGGCACGTCTATACTTTCTGTACCAAGTTCCACCACCTTCGCCTGGTCAAACCGAGCAACTTTCACGAAGACACCGATATATAATTTAGATCAGAGCCACCAGAAAAAAATGCAGTACAATGCCCCCATCACATCTGAGTCCATTCGCACATGAGGAGAGGAGATCCACCGTAGAGCCCCCACCATCGACATCACCATAGTCATCCCTCCTCTCCAACTCCATTTCCCCATGGTCGCCATAGCCCTCTACTTGTAATCTTGATTTCATCGCGATTGGCGACATTGTAAGACCATTTGGTATTTGTCTTAAGAATTTCTATACAATGTTTATGATTGTTGGTATATTCATGAGTGAGTATTTTCTAAGGGCCGCAGGCTAAGGCATAGACTAGCAACTTTATGTGCATCCTCTAACATGGAGCATTGTGTTGTGATTTTGATATTGGATTTATCCTTTGTATTCCTGTCTCTTACCCCAATCCTAGAACTTGTCAGGTACCCAATACCCCAAGAATTGATAATTGTATGAGGTGAGATAAATGGTAATCGACTTCTACTCGCGAAACCCAATGACAGCAAGGGTATTACAATAATTTCTTAGAGATCCATTTAGGAGTAACGGTAATATCATAGATCATAAATTTTTGGTATGTTTTACTTATATGTAACCTCATGTGACAGTGGTGTAGTGGTTGGGCAAAAGTTTATACTCCATGTGGCTAGAAAAAACTATAGTATTTAAGGGCGTATCTCCCACAACTTTTATCTAATATAGATCACAACTCATGGAAGAGATTATTATATTTTTGTCTATTCCATATGTGTGCACAGCTGAAGGTCAATCCTTAGCCCCGGCCTGTTTCCATCAATTGATACAAACAAAAGAGGTAAAAGTGAAAAGGTATGGTAAACAAATATACTACATGTTCTCAAGGTCTTGTTTGACATAATCTTACATGAAGCAGATTCTTCCCAAGGTTCAATAAACCTAAGTCTTCTAGGGAAAAACCAAGCTATAATACATCCATAATGCGGATCGATGGTATCAAATGGAGAAGCAAAAATTCTTGCAAGCCATCATGCCATTTCGTGACTTTATGACATAAGATATCTGGGCAAGACCGGACTTTCACTCAATTAATTCCAGTCAAGTGTTAAGTGAATTGGTTGTTTTGGATACATCTAAGAAGACCACACATCAAGCTCTAGCTCTCTAGCTCAATCAACCCTTGCCTTGTAAGCAAGGGAAAGCTACTATGAGGAAGAATGTGAAGAAGAGGATGGTGTGGAAAGAAACGATGAAACCAAGTACGAGTTCAATGATCACATGGATTTATCATCAAGAACCTTTTGGAGGAACAACGGAAAGACCTCGGGTCCAAGGGACAGTCCAAGAACATCCAAGTCAAGTGGCTCAAAATTGAGAAGTTGCTACAATTGTGGCAACGCCCACCACTTCATTGTAGATTGTCCATAGGAGAAGAGATAAGACCTTGGTGGTAGATATGTTTGCAAAGACAAGGCTAAGTCTTCTACCAACAAGTGATGCAAATATGCTTTAGAGGCAATAATAAATTGTATTGTTCTATATTTCATGTTCACGATTAAGTTTATTATTCTATGCTATAATTGTATAGGTTCTAGATAATGAGTATTTGGAGGAAAACCCTAATAAATGTGTGGAATCATAAACACCATTTAGATATCCCTAGTCTCACCTCTAAGACTAGTTCATGTATCATTGATAGTCCGGTTTCCTGACTATGGGCAAAACGACAATGTGTTGTGGAGTTGTCGATGATATATGAGACCGGAATTGTTGGGATAACAACGATGATGGATAGACCCAACATGATATACCGTAAAACACATCGTTAATATTGTTATTGATAGTTTCTCATAAACAAGTATTGCCTTTACTAAATATCGTTTGACCACGAGACACAACTTGGGTACAATGTGGATGTGGCAAGATTCTTCAAATGTTGCTCTTAACGGAGTAATCATAAAGTTGATACTTTCTCTTACTAGATGGTACGCCAGTCACATAGGGTGTTTGTGGAAATTTCTACTCCTGGCGATGAAGAGATACACTCTAGGTACACTCTTGTACTATGATGTTTGTCATCGTATGACCAGACACGTGATCAAGTTATTGAACACATGAACATCGATAGTGCGGTATGAGTGAAGGCTACATGCCGGTAACAAGAATAACCTAGTGTTATCGGGAAATATAAAGTATCGACGGAGCAATACGATATGTATCAGACTTAATACTATGGTTCACATGATAAAGATCTTCATGTTATTTGTGGGGTTTACTATTGTATCAAGACGCCAATAGTAATCATTTTCGCGGAATGAGTTTCGGACATGTCCACAAATATTCGAACCCATAGGGTCACACACTTAAAATTTCAATGGCATTTATAACATGAGTGCGAATGAAGATTTAGTAGAGAAGTTATTCAATGTGTTCGAGTGTCTCTAATATATCGGAGGTGTCCAAAATATTTCGAAAGTGTTCAAATAAATTTTGAGCATTAATGAGCTAAGAGAAGGGTTCCGAGAGTGTCTCGGATGGTCTAAGATTGGTTTAGAGATGTTCCATATGATCCTGGAAGTGTCCGGAATGGTCACGAGAGTGTTCAGAATGGTTCTATACATATATGGAAGGTTTTGGAATGAGCAGAAGGTTTCGAAAGGTTGTGGAAGGTTTCAGAAGGTTGTGAAAGGTAACGGTGGGTATCAGGGTGACCTGGGTCATCTTAGGATGTTTGTAAGGTTCCATAATAGGTGCAGTCACGTTGTTGTAAAGGGCAAGGAAAGATACACTAGTCAAATTCGGACTTGAAAAAAGAAGTTGTTTTGTACTAGGCTTGAATTGACCTACACCTACCGAAACTTATCCAAAATTTGGGGATCGGTCAAGGACGACCCAAGGGGTATTTCCACCCATAAAAATGGCACCCCAAGAGGCACTCAAGACACGGCCTAGCCTCCCCCAATCCACCGCTCCTCCCCGGCCAAAACCCTAGCGAGGCGTCACGACACCACTCAACCTCCTCTCTCCTCCATCACCATGGTTTGGTGCTAAAACCTAGGGTGGTATGGCCTAGGTCTTCTTCTGATATGATGCTGGAGCGCTTTTCGACTTCTACCTCCATTTGGATTTAATCTATATGGCATTGCGGAAGCATTGCCTGATCTTCGACATGTTCCGCTTCGACCGTCTGTTTGATCACACCCCATGCGGAGCCATTGATCTTGTAATGTGTGTATACCGATGGAGGTGCAACACTTGGAGCACTTGATCATGCGGATCTTCACAAGGAGAAATCTTCTCGGGTAATAGACTAGATGGGAATCGATGCACCGACTACTCCGACAATGACTTCTACATTGGTGCATGTTCATGGGAGCCATCCATGGGATAATACATCTCCTCATGACTCGCTAAGCCTTGTTGCAGGGATCGACGCACGACCAACCTCGTCATTGACATACTTCCGCTAGTTCGATATTCGAGGGTATGATCCATTTCCTCTCCCCTTGCACATGATCATGGTTACGCGATACAATTTTTTTGTTTTGCATAGCATGTTCCCCAACAACAAGTTTACTAGCAACGAGAACTTCACCAACAAGAAGCCATTTCCAAAGTTTTTGTTGGTGGTTCAATACGAATATGCGCCCCTGAGGTGAATAAGAAGGAGATGATGAGATTGTGGTAGGCCACCATCGCCATTTCCAATCCTCTTCCTCTACTTCCTTATCTTCACTCTTCGACTCGCCAACAAAAACAAGGGCTCCATGAACCAAAAGTGTCTCATGAAAAAAGCTACATTGGTAATTCCCTCCTCCCCATCTGTCTCTCATATTCCTTTCATGGTGGATCCTAGTAGTGTCAAGATTAAGGTTGAGGTAATATAAATGGATGTATTCATGACTAACTTCGAAGGGGTTTGCAACAAGCATTTTGATGCCCTCATGAGTCAAGTGGATATATCAAATGATCTCCTTGAATAAAAGGATGACATGATCATTGAGATTCAAGGAAATGCTCATGAGGTCGCCGATAATATTTGTGAACTCTCTAAAGTTCTTGAGAAAGAGAAAATTTAAGAATCACACTTGAGGAAACTAGTATTGGTCTTGAGGAGGGCCATAATTTGAATATCTGTCAACTTGTTAAAGACAGTGACCATTCTTGTGCTTATGTTAAAGTTCTCACTAAATAAAAGGTTGACTTTGAGGTTGATTGTGCTATACTACTTGAGGACCATGAGAAACTCAAAAAGGGGTTCCAATCCTTGGAGAGTGAAATATCTTGTCTTACCAAGTCTCGTGATCAAATTACAATTCAATTGAATATTGAAAATATCTAAGGTTACCGCTATGAAGATTATTGAAGTTCCTTGTTCCACTAACCCTTGTGTGCATGGAGATCTTATTGAGGAGAACAAGAGATTAAAGGACATGATTGACAAGGGCCTTCCTACATGCATCCAAGGAGAGAAGATCCTAAATGACCTCTTGAGTAATCAAATGGATAATGTCACAAAGGAAGGTATTGGGTTTGTGTACAAGAACAATAAGAGAAAGAACAAGAAGAAGCATACCATGCCTTGGGGGCTAGCTGCTGGAGATGGTCTAATTCCTAGTTCACTAGTGCAGCAAACCATCAGGTGGGCCGATACTACTGCTTCCTTCTGTGTCCTCGGTCAATCCAGCAATGTGGGAATTTGACAAAGGGATGTGAGACCAGTTTAATTAAAAATGTACTCTAGAGCTGTTGTCTGCTCAAACACATGTGCCCTGAGCAACTGACATCCTGGCAGAGAAGGTTCAACACCTGGCAGAAGGCGTACATGGCGCTAGGCCAGACACCCCTAGCATGAAGAAAGTAAAGTGTGCTGCCAAGGCGACCGGGGATGGAGAGAGATTTTAGGCATCAGTCACTGTCGTTAGAGCGTTAGCTATACTCCACCAAGCTCGCGGCGCTTTGGCATGGGCCGGAACCTGCAACGCCCGAGATTCAGCAAACTCATTGTCTTGGACAAGGGGCACCTTGAATGTCTTTGACAAAAGAGACCTGATGGAGGGCAACGGAAAAACATGAGTAAGCATTTGACCATAAATGGGCATGATGTATATAGCAGGGGATATTGTACATCTTAGATATTTTATACAGCTCTTCTCGGCACCTTGCCGGAGGGGAGAGATCATCCGGGAAGCCTTCTTCATCACCGTGCCAGCCTCCGGTATGATGCGTGAGTAGTTCACCCTTGGACTATGGGTCCATACAGTAGCTATATGGTTGTTTCTCCTCCTTTGTGCTATCATGTTTAGATCTTATGAGCTCCGTTCATGATGAAGATCGTCTATTTGTAATCATACATGTTGTGTTTGCGGGGATCAGATGGATATTGAGATACTATGTCAGATTGATTATTAATTCTATCATGTCTTATTGATTATTGATTCTATATAGTCTTGAGTTTGTGTTGTACAGGTCTCCAAGTTGCTTGCAACACCTTTGAGACGTTTTCTTCCTCCTACTTGTTCGATAACCTCGGTTTCTTACTAAGGGAAGACTTGCTGTTGTGCTGCATCACACCTTGCTCTTGGGGTTTTCCGACGAAGCGCTTTCAGGCGCCATCAGTGACAGAAATCTCTAAGGTTATAGATGTGTTGTTGCTACTAGGGAGAAAACAACAATCTTTTGTTCATGGAACAATTGTATTGTTTACTTTACACACATTGCTTAATGCAATTATTCGTTGCTTGCAACTTAATACTGGAGGGGGTTCGGACGATAACCTGAAGGTGGATTATTAGTCATAGATGCAGTTGGATTGCGGTCTATGTATATTGTTGTAATGCCCAATCAAATCTCATAGGAATCATGAATGTCTAGTATTTGCATTATTTTGCCTTGCTCAGTTTCGGTCAATTGCCCCGCTGTAATTTGTTCACCCAGCATATTATGTTATTTATCTTAAGGAGAACACCTCTAGTGAACTGTGGACCCCGGTCCAATCTTTACCATTGTTACATCATCTACTGTTATCGTTTACTTTCTACAAGCAATCATTACCTTCCATATTATATGTTTAATCCTTTGTTTTCAGCAAACCAGTGAGATTGACATGTTTCACCGTAAGTTGGGGCAAAGTCTTGAGTTTGTATTGTGCAGGATTCCAAGTTGCTAGCAACACATTGGAGGTGTTTCCTTGCTCCTACTGGTTCGATAATCTTGGTTTCATAACTGAGGGAAAATTTGCTGATGTGCTCATCATACCTTCCTCTTGGGGTCTTCCAACGAAGCTTTACAACTGAGACGCGTCAGTGAGCCTGCTCATTTCGACATTCATCACATGGACAACACATAAAACCATCTTGCCACTTGTTCGCCTTGGCCATAAGGCTAAAAAGAACGCACGCCTTCTCTATAAGCGCCAGAGCGTCGGTCACCGTACATCCATGGATGGATCATCTGAATCATACAACTATATATCAAACTCAATCATGATGCTAAAATTAGTACCACACGGTCTAATAAATGACAAAATAGCTGCTAACCTTTTAGGACACTTGGAAACAAATATGAGAAAACTTAAGTTTGCTTGAGCATCTCATATCATGTTTGTCTTGTGTGAACTCAAGTTACATCCCTCTAACGGGTATTTCACCGAACACCTTTAGTGCATATGAAAAAAAAGGGCACAAACCTATACCACCTCCCACCAGGAAAAAAACAGGAGTGAGGGGAGGGGTTGTGCCATATATATAGGACCAGCTCATTTGTCCCGGTTTGAGATACAAATTGGGACTAATGGGGGTGCATGTAGCGCGTAGCAGGCTCCAAACCCATTAGTCTCGGTCTGTATCTCAAACCGGGACAAATGGGATCTACCGGTCCGGGACTAAAGGTTGGGGGGTTGGGCCGTCCGGTTTGGACCATTAGTCCCAGCCCGAGCCTCGGCCAGGACTAATGGCCCGAACCAAAGGTCTGTTTTCTACTAGTGGGATGTGGTGGTTCTTCTCAGACCGGCGGCGGTCCGGTATGCCCGGATGAGCATGGTGGTGATGGCGCTTCTTCTTGGCCGTGAGGATCTACGGTGGCAACAGATCCACTGGGGACGGAGGAGTAGGACCTAGCATTAGGGATGGCGGCGACGGTGACGCCATTGCCGCAGTGTGGTGGCAGGGATTCCCGAGTCCATTTGGGCTCGGCCGGGCCATAGAGGGTCCGGTTTACCCTTGTTGCTACATTCGGTCGGCTATCGCACTCGGGCGGTGGAGGTAGTTTCCCCCGCGGGTCATTGTACCTCCGACCCTCGTCGAAGGTCCTTCTTTTTAGTCATACCAGCCTCACATCGTGGCTCATGGTGAGACAAAGACGGTGGTGACCGCAAGTCCGTGGTGGCATGTGCTGGTGGGCGGTGAGCTTGGTGGAGCAATCCGAAGCGTTCGGAAGTGTGGTGTTTTGTGGGGTCGAGAGAAATCCTTGTGGTCTAGACACCGGCGTCGTGGGAACTAATTTTTTTGTGTTTTTGAATAAAGCAAGCACACCAAACTAGACTAATTTTTTGGGGTTTTTGAAAAGAGGCAAACAAGACCGAGCAAAAGAAACTGAGAAAACTAAAAACAAAGTAAAGAGAAAGGAAGTGGAGGACTCCCCTAGTGAAGACGTCCTTAGCCTCCTCCTCAACGACGCTAGAAAACCTTGATGGTGACTCCTTGATCGGGGATGGAGAGAGATTTTAGGCATCATTCACTGTCGTTAGAGCGTTAGCTATCCTCCACCAAGCTCGCGGCGCTTTGGCATGGGCCGGACCCCGCAACGCCCGAGCTTCATCAAACTCATCGTCTTGAACAAGGAGCACCTTGAATGTCTTAGACGAAAGAGACCCGATCGAGGCCAACGGAAGAACATGAGTAAGCATTTGACCATAAATGGGCATGATGTATACAGCGGGGGATATTGTACATCTTGAATATCTAAAAGCCTTGTTTGGATGCATAGAAGAAGACATATGTCCGGTGGTTTTTGTTTCTGCATCGCCCTTGTTAGAGGTTGTTGTGTGAATTAAATAAAAGTGTTTTCGTGGTGTAGTTGGTTATCACGTCAGTCTAACACACTGAAGGTCTCCGGTTCAAATCCGGGCGAAGCCAAATATTAATATTTTTTTTGTTTTTGCATCAAGGTTCAAGAATTAAAAAAAAAAAGATTGGCCCATACAGGTCTCGAACCTGTGACCTTCGCGTTATTAGCACGACGCTCTAACCAGCTGAGCTAATAGGCCTATTTGCTTTCTCATTATTTCCAGTGTATTTATTCCAGAAACGTCCATGTCTGGTTGCCGAAGAGGAGGCTGATGGAGGTCTTGTCCCCCAGGGGTGAATGGGTCGTTTTGTCCGAAGGAAAGAAAAGAAGAAGCATGGCGTCGCATGCGGATTTTCTTGCATGGCGAGGTGCGTGATCCTGGATCGATCACTCTTGTACATATACTTAAATTACACGACGCCTGATCCTACATGATCCATCCATCTAGAAAGCAGAAATGACAGCCGGTAGCGATCATCGTCGACCAGGCCGACGAGAGATGGATGGCTCTCACTACGGCTTTCATTCCGTGGACCACAAAATCAAAAGGCAACGTCAATCCACGGAACATGTCGATTTACACACGCCGAACCACCATAGATGACGTCTATTATGTCCTACTACTGTGTATGACGGCTATTATGTCGATAGATGACGTCTATCATGCTTACTCCAACTTCCCCAAACTCGAAACATCCGAGTCGGAACAACTGAGTCGGTACACCGCCGGCTAACACAAGCCTACTCCAACATTCACTTCCTAGGCTTGAGTTCGGCGACACCTCCACCATGCCAATGCTTGAGCGCAGCTCCGCCAGGCGGACTCGTCCAAACGGGCTTGGTCAAATGATGTTGGGTTGGCATGAACTCCAGCACAGTCCAAGATGAAGTCGTGCTTCAACTCGATATGTTTCGAGCGCTCATGGAAGACGGTGTTCTGGGCGAGCGAGATAGCCGACTTATTGTCGACCTTGAGCATCACTTGCTCGGCTTCGTCGTTGCTGAACTCCAGCAACCGAGCCAGCCAGATCCCATAGCAAGCAGATGTGGCGGCCCCCATATACTCCGACTCGCATCTCGAGAGAGCCACGATCTTCTGCTTCTCGGACTTCCAGGTATAGGTTGATCCCCAGAAAGAACAACATGCATGACTTACTCTTGCACGAGACGACGTCCCCATCCAAGTCGTTGTCGTCGTAGCCGACTAGGCGTGGTGAACATGTGCCTCTGTCATACCTACACCCGAGTCGCACGGACCCGGCGATATAGCGTAGGACGTGCTTAACAGCGGCTAAGGGCTCCTCCATCAGAGCCTCCACAAAGCGAGACACGAGTCCGACTACGAATGCCATATCCAGTCTTGTGTGCACCAAGTACCCGAGAGGAGTGATAGATAGGGAAACTAAGGGGGGCATGTTGTAATTTGAGGAGTTCGTGTGTTCTCAAGGAGTGTTAATGTGTTGATTCGGGTTACTCGAAAAAGTTATTCTTAATTACCCTAAGTTCCAAGTTGGGCCGGTAAAAATAGGAGAGTAGTACAATAGATGTTGTGCAAGTTCTCAAGTTAGCACGTACAACTATATTAGAAACACACACCTACATATCACAGAATTAGAGCCATGCACCCTGGCATTTATATTTTTACTACCCAATTGCTCTCATTTATGCAACGTCTTGCTGATATCACCTACATGAGAGGATATTTCCCTCTTAAGTGTGTTTTGGGTGTTTGTTGACAACACCGGTGATCTTAATCAAGTGCTATGTTTTTAAGTACTACAAATAAAAAGCACAAGACGGTGATCGACCCTTTAAAAAGTGAAAGAGAATATTTTCCAAGGGTTTTTACTTATAGTTTGAGTCGTAGGTATTTCGTACTATCAAGAGGAGTTTCTCTTGTGAAGGTTTGTGGTAAATAATGTCCTTTATACAAAGCCATATTTTGCAACCACCAGCCTACCTATTTGCAATGGAGAAGAGCCTCCCAATCTCTGACTCATATTGGAGCTCCTGGTCTAGAGACTCCGGTATTTACAAACTAGATCCTCCAAAGGTGACAGACCAAGACTTGGAAAAGTCATCCAACAAGTTTCCGGACTGACAAAATCCTGAGCAACACCAACTGTGTTTCTCTCAGACGATGCAAATCCGAAGACTAGGAAGATACTTCCCCAGAGACTCATGTCTCATCTCAATCAGTCTAGAGCCTCCAATGCTTCCAAATCGGAGACCATAGTGTGAGGCCACACCAGTATGGAGACTCTCATCAGCCAAGACCAGAGACTATGGTCATAAATTCATGCAATGGTCAGATTTCGAGGGGGGCTATAATAGGCCCCCTTCTTCTCCAAGGAGAAGTTGCGGCTTCCACTCTCTCTCCTACGTTGTTTTTTAGCTTATTTTCACTACTTTTGATCCTTGTCTAGTAGAATTTAATGACCTCTTGGGAATCGAGAGAGAAGACCTAGATCTACACTCTCACTGAAGGGATATGATTTCCCCTCACTTTATATTGAGGAACTTCTTATTCTTGGGTTCTTGGAACCCTTGAAGTAAGAGGTTGCCCCCGAAGCTCTCTCTTGGTGTTGTTAAGCTTCTGGGTCATGTTGGGAGCCTCCAATTAAGTTTTGGAGTGTGCCCCCAATGAGTTTGTAAAGGTTTTGGCTTGCCACTTTGAAGGCTACCGAATAGTGGATCGTGTGCCGACCTTTGTGGCGCACATATGGGAGAATAAGATGAGCCTTTGCGGTGTTGGTGACCTTGTGTGGCAGAAATTTACATAGCTGCATACCTAGAGAATTTATCTTTGTGTCAAGCCTAAATTGAAAAGGAACTAAAATTTGGTTAGATCCTACCGCCCCACTCTAGTCGCCATACTTATACTTTCAATTGGTATCAGAACCTTGTTCTCTTATTCGGGCTTTACCGCTTAAGAGAGTATGGTCGCTGATCCAACCAATGGTGGGTTTAGAGAGGTGGGGGACGTAAACCCAACAATATCCCATGTCGCTTCACCAAATCCCATGTAATAGGAAGAACACCAAGCTTCCTTTAAAGCCTTGGAAATATCCATGATAGGTAATATGGAAGGCATAATAATACGTACCTTGGTAACAAAAACCAAGTGTCTGAAGCTTATCTTGTCAAAGATACTTCAGCAAAAGTTGCTTCGGTTTAAACACCTTGTAAGGTTGACTACTCGAACACAAGTGATAAACATGAGGGCACTTCCAAATCACTTAACGGAACATATTCGTCGGTGCTAGAATCCATCCTCTACTGCATATGGTGATACCGATGCATGTCTGTCGCCCTCATATAGCAAACCATGGTGACCCTTCGAAGCTTCTTGCATCTAATTTTCCTAATTGGCAATATTTAATGCAATCTCATCTTAGTTGTGCATGTGTTCATCCATGTATAAGATTATCAAGAAAGGCTTATATTCCCATGATTTAAGAAATCAAACCACAAGAGAAGAAGTTGACTTGCAACTCAATGTCTCGAACCTCATACAAAGGGCATTGATCTCGGAAGATTTTTCTCACATTCGCAATTTCGAGACCGCCAAAGAAGCTTGGGATCATGTTCCAAAGGTGTTCCTTGGCATTGGTAGCATTCGGTACTCCAACCTTGAATAGATCAAATATGAAGTCGATGCTTTTGTGGGAACAGAAGATGAGTCACCTCAAGAAATCTATAGAAGAACCACGCCTCTCGGGATTTGGATGAAAGGTGATGGATGTGAAATACAACCATTTTTCTCTATGTTTAAGCATCATATTTGTCAAGTAATTGATAAAATATATCTCCAGCCTTGCCATTAATGAATAATTATTGCATAAATATGCAAATCCTTTTTTTGATTTTCCCCCTTGCAAAAATGGACACTTTTATGGCGATATCAGGGCTAATTAGCAAAGTAATATGAGTTGCTAATTTTCACAAGTCAAAGAGTCTACGAAGGAGGCATACAATATCTTTAACAAGCACTAGTACCGTAAGGCACGTCTATACTTTCTGTACCAAGTTCCACCACCTTCGCCTGGTCAAACCGAGCAACTTTCACGAAGACACCGATATATAATTCAGATCAGAGCCACCAGAAAAAAATGCAGTACAATGCCCCCATCACATCTGAGTCCATTCGCACATGAGGAGAGGAGATCCACCGTAGAGCCCCCACCATCGACATCACCATAGTCATCCCTCCTCTCCAACTCCATTTCCCCATGGTCGCCATAGTCCTCTACTTGTAATCTTGATTTCATCGCGATTGGCGACATTGTAAGACCATTTGGTATTTATCTTAAGATTTTCTATACAATGTTTATGATTGTTGATATATTCATGAGTGAGTATTTTCTAAGGGCCGCAGGCTAAGGCATAGACTAGCAACTTTATGTGCATCCTCTAACATGGAGCATTGTGTTGTGATTTTGATATTGGATTTATCCTTTGTATTCCTGTCTCTTACCCCAACCCTAGAACTTGTCAGCTACCCAATACCCGAAGAATTGATAATTGTATGAGGTGAGATAAATGGTAATCGACTTCTACTCGCGAAACCCAATGACAGCAAGGGTATTACAATAGTTTCTTAGAGATCCATTTAGGAGTAACGGTAATATCATAGATCATAAATTTTTGGTATGTTTTACTTATATGTAACCTCATGTGACGGTGGTGTAGTGGTTGGGCAAAAGTTTATACTCCATGTGGCTAGAAAAAACTATAGTATTTAAGGGCGTATCTCCCACAACTTTTATCTAATATAGATCACAACTCATAGAAGAGATTATTATATTTTTGTCTATTCCATATGTGTGCACAGCTGAAGGTCAATCCTTAGCCCCGGCCTGTTTCCATCAATTTATACAAACAAAAGAGGTAAAAGTGAAAAGGTATGGTAAACAAATATACTACATGTTCTCAAGGTCTTGTTTGACATAATCTTACATGAAGCAGATTCTTCCCAAGGTTCAATAAACCTAAGTCTTCTAGGTAAAAACCAAGCTATAATACATCCATAATGCGGATCGATGGTATCAAATGGAGAACCAAAAATTCTTGCAAGCCATCATGCCATTTCGTGACTTTATGACATAAGATATCTGGGCAAGACCGGACTTCCACTCAATTAATTCCAGTCAAGTGTTAAGTGAATTGGTTGTTTTGGATACATCTAAGAAGACCACACATCAAGCTCTAGCTCTCTATTGTGCTATGGCTCAATCAACCCTTGCCTTGTAAGCAAGGGAAAGCTACTATGAGGAAGAATGTGAAGAAGAGGATGGTGTGGAAAGAAACGATGAAACCAAGTACGAGTTCAATGATCACATGGATTTATCATCAAGAACCTTTTGGAGGAACAACGGAAAGACCTCGGGTCCAAGGGACAGTCCAAGAACATCCAAGTCAAGTGGCTCAAAATTGAGAAGTTGCTACAATTGTGGCAACGCCCACCACTTCATTGTAGATTGTCCATAGGAGAAGAGATAAGACCTTGGTGGTAGATATGTTTGCAAAGACAAGGCTAAGTCTTCTACCAACAAGTGATGCAAATATGCTCTAGAGGCAATAATAAATTGTATTGTTCTATATTTCATGTTCATGATTAAGTTTATTATTCTATGCTATAATTGTATAGGTTCTAGATAATGAGTATTTGGAGGAAAACCCTAATAAATGTGTGGAATCATAAACACCATTTATATATCCCTAGTCTCACCTCTAAGACTAGTTCATGTATCATTGATAGTCCGGTTTCCTGACTATGGGCAAAACGACAATGTGTTGTGGAGTTGTCGATGATATATGAGACCGGAATTGTTGGGATAACAACGATGATGGATAGAACCAACATGATATACCGTGAAACACATCGTTAATATTGTTATTGATAGTTTCTCATAAACAAGTATTGCCTTTACTAAATATCGTTTGACCACGAGACACAACTTGGGTACAATGTGGATGTGGATGTGGCAAGATTCTTCAAATGTTGCTCTTAACGGAGTAATCATAAAGTTGATACTTTCTCTTACTAGATGGTACGCCAGTCACATAGGGTGTTTGTGGAAATTTCTACTCCTGGCGATGAAGAGATACACTCTAGGTACACTCTTGTACTATGATGTTTGTCATCGTATGACCAGACACGTGATCAAGTTATTGAACACATGAACATCGATAGTGCGGTATGAGTGAAGGCTACATGCCGGTAACAAGAATAACCTAGTGTTATCGGGAAATATAAAGTATCGACGGAGAAATACGATATGTATCAGACTTAATACTATGGTTCACATGATAAAGATCTTCATGTTATTTGTGGGGTTTACTACTTGTATCAAGACGCCAATAGTAATCATTTTCGTGGAATGAGTTTCGGACATGTCCACAAATATTCGAACCCATAGGGTCACACACACTTAAAATTTCAATGGCATTTATAACATGAGTGCGAATGAAGATTTAGTAGAGAAGTTATTCCGAATGTGTTCGGAGTGTCTCGCAATATATCGGAGGTGTCCAAAATATTTCCGAGTGTTCGAAATAAATTTTGAGCATTAATGAGCTAAGAGAAGGGTTCCGAGAGTGTCTCTGATGGTCTAAGATTGGTTTAGAGATGTTCCATATGATCCCGGAAGTGTCCGGAATGGTCACGAGAGTGTTCAGAATGGTTCTATACATATATGGAAGGTTTTGGAATGAGCAGAAGGTTTCGAAAGGTTGTGGAAGGTTTCAGAAGGTTGTGAAAGGTAACGGACGGTATCAGGGTGACCTGGGTCATCTTAGGATGTTTGTAAGGTTCCATAATAGGTGCAGTCACGTTGTTGTAAAGGGCAAGGAAAGATACACTAGTCAAATTCGGACTTGAAAAAAGAAGTTGTTTTGTACTAGGCTTGAATTGACCTACACCTACCGGAACTTATCCAAAATTTGGGGATCGGTCAAGGACGACCCAAGGGGTATTTCCACCCATAAAAATGGCACCCCAAGAGGCACTCAAGACACGGCCTAGCCTCCCCCAATCCACCGCTCCTCCCCGGCCAAAACCCTAGCGGGCGATGCTGCCGCTACCTCACGCCACGACCAACCTCCTCTCTCCTCCATCACCATGGTTTGGTGCTAAACCCTAGGGTGGTATGGCCTAGGTCTTCTTCTACTACGATGCTGGAGCGCTTTTCGACTTCTACCTCCATTTGGATTTAATCTATATGGCATTGCGGAAGCATTGCCTGATCTTCGTCGACATGTTCCCGCTTCGACTGTCTGTTCTTGATCACACCCCTATGCGGAGCCATTGATCTTGTACGTGTGTATACCGATGGAGGTGCAACACTTGGAGAACTTGATCATGCGGATCTTCACAAGGAGAAATCTTCTCGCGGGTAATAGACTAGATGTGGGAATCGATGCACCGACTACTCCGACAATGACTTCTACATTGGTGCATGTTCATGGGAGCCATCCATGGGATAATACATCTCCTCATGACTCGCTAAGCCTTGTTGCAAGGATCGACGCACGACCAACCTCGTCATTGACATACTTCCGCTAGTTCGATATTCGAGGGTATGATCCATTTCCTCTCCCCTTGCACATGATCATGGTTACGCGATACAATTTTTTTGTTTTGCATAACATGTTCCCCAACAACAAGTTTACTAGCAATGAGAACTTCACCAACAAGAAGACATTTCCAAAGTTTTTGTTGGTGGTTCAATAGGAATATGCGCCCCTGAGGTGAATAAGAAGGAGATGATGATATTGTGGTAGTGGCCACCATCGCCATTTCCAATCCCTCTCCCTCTACTTCCTTATCTTCACTCTTCGACTCCACCAACAAAAACAAGGGCTCCATGAACCAAAAGTGTCTCATGAAAAAAGCTACATTGGTAATTCCCTCCTCCCCATCTGTCTCTCATATTCCTTTCATGGAGGATCCTAGTAGTGTCAAGATTAAGGTTGAGGTGATATAAATGGATGTATTCATGACTAACTTCGAAGGGGTTTCCAACAAGCATTTTGATGCCCTCATGAGTCAAGTGGATCTATCAAATGATCTCCTTGAATAAAAGGATGACATGATCATTGAGATTCAAGGAAATGCTCATGAGGTCGCCAATGATATTTGTGAACTCTCTAAAGTTCTTGAGAAAGAGAAAATTTAAGAATCGCACTTGAGGAAACTAATATTGGTCTTGAGGAGGGCCATAATTTGAATATCTATCAACTTGTTAAAGACAGTGACCATTCTTGTGCTTATGTTCAAGTTCTCACTAAATAAAAGGTTGACTTTTTGGTTGATTGTGCTATACTACTTGAGGACCATGAGAAACTCAAAAAGGGGTTCCAATCCTTGGAGAGTGAAATATCTTGTCTTACCAAGTCTCGTGATCAAATTACAATTCAACTGAATATTGAAAATATCTAAGGTTACCGCTATGAAGATTATTGAAGTTCCTTGTTCCACTAACCCTTGTGTGCATGGAGATCTTATTGAGGAGAACAAGAGATTAAAGGACATGATTGACAAGGGCCTTCCTACATGCATCCAAGGAGAGAAGATCCTAAATGACCTCTTGAGTAATCAAATGGATAATGTCAGAAAGGAAGGGATTGGGTTTGTGTACAAGAACAATAAGAGAAAGAACAAGAAGAAGCATACCATGCCTTGGGGGATAGCTGCTGGAGATGGTCTAATTCCTAGTTCACTAGTGCAGCAAACCATCAGGTGGGCCGATACTACTGCTTCCTTCTGTGTCCTCGGTCAATCCAGCAATGTGGGAATTTGACAAAGGGATGTGAGACCAGTTTAATTAAAAATGTACTCTAGAGTCTGCCCTGCTCAAACACATGTGCCCCGAGCAATCGACATCCCGGCAGAAGGTTCAACACCGCGTATATGACATGGCGCTAGGCCAGACCCCCCTAGCATGAAGAAAGTAAAGTGTGCCAGCGTGGCGACCGGGGATGGAGAGAGATTTTAGGCATCAGTCACTGTCGTTAGAGCGTTAGCTATACTCCACCAAGCTCGCGGCGCTTTGGCAAGGGTCGGAACCTGCAACGCCCGAGATTCAGCAAACTCATTGTCTTGGACAAGGAGCACCTTGAATGTCTTTGACGAAAGAGACCTGATGGAGGGCAACGGAAAAACATGACTAAGCATTTGACCATAAATGGGCATGATGTATATAGCAGGGGATATTGTACATCTTAGATATTGTATACAGCTCTTCCCGGCACCCTGCCGGAGGGGAGAGATCATCCGGGAAGCCTTCTTTATCACCGTGCCAGCCTTCGGTATGATGCGTGAGTAGTTCACCCTTGGACTATGGGTCCATACAGTAGCTATATGGTTGTTTCTCCTCCTTTGTGCTATCATGTTTACATCTTGTGAGCTCCGTTCATGATCAAGATCGTCTATTTGTAATCATACATGTTGTGTTTGCGGGGATCTGATGGATATTGAGATACTATGTCAGATTGATTATTAATTCTATCATGTCTTATTGATTATTGATTCTATATAGTTTTGAGTTTGTGTTGTACAGGTCTCCAAGTTGCTTGCAACACCTTTGAGACATTTTCTTCCTCCTACTTGTTCGATAAGCTCGGTTTCTTACTAAGGGAAGACTTGCTGCTGTGCTGCATCACACCTTGCTCTTAGGGTTTTTTGACGAAGCGCTTTCAGGCGCCATCAGTGACAGAAATCTCTAAGGTTATAGATGTGTTGTTGCTACTAGGGAGAAAACAACAATCTTTTGTTCATGGAACAATTGTATTGTTTACTTTACACACATTGCTTAATGCAATTATTCGTTGCTTGCAACTTAATACTGGAGGTGGTTCGGACGATAACCTGAAGGTGAATTATTAGTCATAGATGTAGTTGGATTGCGGTCTATGTATATTGTTGTAATGCCCAATCAAATCTCATAGGAATCATGAATGTCTAGTATTTGCATTATTTTGCCTTGCTCAGTTTCGGTCAATTGCCCCGCTGTAATTTGTTCACCCAGCATATTATGTTATTTATCTTAAGGAGAACACCTCTAGTGAACTGTGGACCCCGGTCCAATCTTTACCATTGTTACATCATCTACTGTTATCGTTTACTTTCTACAAGCAATCATTACCTTCCATATTATATGTTTAATCCTTTGTTTTCAGCAAACCAGTGAGATTGACAGCCTCACTGTAAGTTGGGGCAAAGTCTTGAGTTTGTGTTGTGCAGGATTCCAAGTTGCTAGCAACACATTGGAGGTGTTTCCTTGCTCCTACTGGTTCGATAATCTTGGTTTCATAACTGAGGGAAAATTTGCTGATGTGCTCATCATACCTTCCTCTTGGGGTCTTCCAACGAAGCTTTACAACTGAGACGCGTCAGTGAGCCTGCTCATTTCGACATTCATCACATGGACAACACATAAAACCATCTTGCCACTTGTTCGCCTTGGCCACAAGGCGAAAAGAACGCACGCCTTCTCTATAAGCGCCAGAGCGTCGGTCACCGTACATCCATGGATGGATCATCTGAATCATACAACTATATATCAAACTCAATCATGATGCTAAAATTAGTACCACACGGTCTAATAAATGACAAAATAGTCGCTAACCTTTTAGGACACTTGGAAACAAATATGAGAAAACTTAAGTTTGCTCGAGCATCTCATATCATGTTTGTCTTGTGTGAACTCAAGTTACATCCCTCTAACGGGTATTTCACCGAACACCTTTAGTGCATATGAAAAAAAGGGCACAAACCTATACCACCTCCCACCAGGAAAAAAACAGGAGTGAGGGGAGGGGTTGTGCCGTATATATAGGACCAGCCAATTTGTCCCGGTTTGAGATACAAATTGGGACTAATGGGGGTGCATGTAGCGCGTAGCAGGCTCCAAACCCATTAGTCTCGGTTTGTATCTCAAACCGGGACAAATGGGATCTAACGGTCCGGGACTAAAGGTTGGGGGGTTGGGCCGTCCGGTTTGGACCATTAGTCCCATCCCGAGCCTCGGCCGGGACTAATGGCCCGAACCAAAGGTCTGTTTTCTACTAGTGGCATGTGGTGGTTCTTCTCAGACCGGCGGCGGTCCGGTATGCCCGGATGAGCATGGTGGTGATGGCGCTTCTTCTTGGCCGTGAGGATCTACGGTGGCAACAGATCCACTGGGGACGGAGGAGTAGGACCTAGCATTAGGGATGGCGGCGACGGTGACGCCATTGCCGTAGTGTGGTGGCAGGGATTCCCGAGTCCATTTGGGCTCGGCCGGGCCATAGAGGGTCCGGTTTACCCTTGTTGCTACATTCGGTCGGCTATCGCACTCGGGCGGTGGAGGTAGTTTCCCCCGCGGGTCATTGTACCTCCGACCCTCGTCGAAGGTCCTTTTTAGTCATACCAGCCTCACATCGTGGCTCATGGTGAGACAAAGACGGTGGTGACCGCAAGTCTGTGGTGGCATGTGCTGGTGGGCGGTGAGCTTGGTGGAGCAATCCGAAGCGTTTGGAAGTGTGGTGTTTTGAAGGGTCGAGGGAAATCCTTGTGGTCTAGACACCGGCGTGGTGGGAACTAATTTTTTTGTGTTTTTGAATAAAGCAAGCACACCAAACTAGACTATTTTTTGGGGTTTTTGAAAAGAGGCAAACAAGACCAAGCAAAAGAAACCGAGCAAACTAAAAACAAAGTAAAGAGAAAGGAAGTGGAGGACTCCCCTAGTGAAGACGTCCTTAGCCTCCCCGTCAACGGCGCTAGAAAAGCTTGATGGTGATTCCTTGATGGCGCCAGAGAACCTGGTGCTTGATGTGGAGTCTATTGGGAACCCCAAGAGCAAGGTGTGAAGCAGCACAGCAGCAAGTTTTCTCTCAGTAAGAAAGCGAGGTTATCAAACTAGTAGGAGGAAGGAAACGTCACACAGGTGTTGCAAGCAACATGAACGGGTCAGTTTAGAGCGTTAGCTATCCTCCACCAAGCTCGCGGCACTTTGGCATGGGCCGGACCCCACAACGCCGGAGCTTCACCAAACTCATCGTCTTGGACAAGGAGCACCTTGAATGTCTTTGACGAAAGAGACCCGATCGAGGCCAACGGAAGAACATGAGTAAGCATTTGACCATAAATGGGCATGATGTATAAAGCAGGGAATATTGTACATCTTGGATATCTAAAAGCCTTGTTTGGATGCATAATATCAGTGCGAAGAAGGCATATGTTGTATGCTATTAGATAGAAGCGAAATTTATCTAATGCGGTGGGCCCGGTGGTTTTTGTTTGTCCATCACCCTTGTTAGAGGTTGTTGTTAGAGCCATTGACAAACTTCCGCTAGTTCGATCTTCGAGGGTATGATCCATTGCCTCTCCCCTTGCACATGATCATGGTTATGCGCTAGAATTTTTTTGTTTTACATATCATGTTCCCCAACAACAAGTTAACTAGCAATAAGAACTTCACCAACAAGAATCCATTTCCAAAGTTTGTGTTGGTGGCTCAATAGAAATATGCGCCCATGAGGTTAATAAGAAGGAGATGATGAGGTTGTGGTAGTGGCCGCCATCGCCATTTACAATCCCTCTCCCTCTACTTCCTCAGCTTGACTCTTTGACTCCCCCAACAAAAACAAGGGCTCCATGAACCAAAAGTGTCTCATGAAAAAAGCTACATTGGTAATCCCTCCTCTCCATCTGTCTCTCATATTCCTTTCATGGAGGATCCTAGTAGTGTCAAGATTAAGGTTGAGGTGATATAAATGGATGTATTCATGACTAACTTCCAAGGGGTTGCCAAGAGGCATTTTGATGCCCACATGAGTCAATTGGATCTATCAAATGATCTCCTTGAATAAAAGGATGACAATCTTTGATATTCAAGGACATGCTCATGAGGTCGACGATGATATTTGTGAACTCTCTGAAGTTCTTGAGAAAGAGAAAATTTAAGAATCTCACTTGAGGAAACTAGTATTGGTCTTGAGGAGGGCCATAATTTGAATATCTCTGAACTTGTTAAAGACGGTGACCATTCTTGTTCTTATGTTAAAGTTCTCACTAAATAAAAGGTTGACTTTGAGGTTGATCGTGCTATACTACTTGAGGACCATGAGAAACTCAAAAAGGGGTTCCAATCCTTAGAGAGTGAAATATCTTTTCTTACCAAGTCACGTGATCAACTTCAAATTCAATGGACTATTGAAAATATCTAAGGTTACCCCTAAGAAGATTATTGGGGAGAATAAGAGATTAAAGGACATGATTGACAGGGGTCAATGACCTCTTGAGTAATCAAATGGATAATGTCACAAAGGAAGGGATTGGATTTGTGTCCAAGAACAATAAGAGAAAGAACAACAAGAAGAAGACTATAACTTGGGGCTGGCTGCCGGAGATGGTCTAATTCCTAGTTCACTAGTGCAACAAACCATCAGGTGGGGCGATACTACTGCCTCCTTCCGCGTCCTTGGTCAATCTAGCAATGTGGGAATTTAACAAAGGGACGTGAGCTCAGTTTAATTAAAAATATACGCCGGAGCTGTCGTCTGCTCAAACGGATGCGCCCTGAGCAACCGACGTGTTGGCAGAGAAGGTTCAACACCTGGCAGAAGGCGTACATGGCGCTAGGCCAGATCCCCCTAGCATGAAGAAAGTAAAGTGTGCCGAGTCTTCCATCGGGCGTGGCGATCGGGGATGGAGAGAGATTTTAGGCATCATTCACTGTCGTTAGAGCGTTAGCTATCCTCCACCAAGCTCGCGGCGCTTTGGCATGGGCCGGACCCCGCAACGCCCGAGCTTCATCAAACTCATCGTCTTGAACAAGGAGCACCTTGAATGTCTTTGACGAAAGAGACCCGATCGAGGCCAACGGAAGAACATGAGTAAGCATTTGACCATAAATGGGCATGATGTATACAGCGGGGGATATTGTACATCTTGAATATCTAAAAGCCTTGTTTGGATGCATAGAAGAAGACATATGTCCGGTGGTTTTTGTTTCTGCATCGCCCTTGTTAGAGGTTGTTGTGTGAATTAAATAAAAGTGGTTTCGTGGTGTAGTTGGTTATCACGTCAGTCTAACACACTGAAGGTCTCCGGTTCAAACCCGGGCGAAGCCAAATATTAATATTTTTTTTGTTTTTGCATCAAGGTTCAAGAATTAAAAAAAAAAAGATTGGCCCATATAGGTCTCGAACCTGTGACCTTCGCGTTATTAGCACGACGCTCTAACCAGCTGAGCTAATAGGCCTATTTGCTTTCTCATTATTTCCAGTGTATTTATTCCAGAAACGTCCATGTCTGGTTGCCGAAGAGGAGGCTGATGGAGGTCTTGTCCCCCAGGGGTGAATGGGTCGTTTTGTCCGAAGGAAAGAAAAGAAGAAGCATGGCGTCGCATGCGGATTTTCTTGCATGGCGAGGTGCGTGATCCTGGATCGATCACTCTTGTACATATACTTAAATTACACGACGCCTGATCCTACATGATCCATCCATCTAGGAAGCAGAAATGACAGGTAGCGATCATCGCCGACCAGGCCGACGAGAGATGGATGGCTCTCACTACGGCTTTCATTCCGTGGACCACAAAATCAAAAGGCAACGCGTCAATCCACGGAACATGTCGATTTACACCGAACCACCATAGATGACGCCTATTATGTCCTACTACCGTATGACGGCTATTATGTCGATAGATGACGCCTATCATGCTTACTCCAACTTCCCCAAACTCAAACATCCGAGTCGAACAACTGAGTCGGTACACCGCTAACACAAGCCTACTCCAACATTCACTTCCTAGGCTTGAGTTCGGCGACACCTCCACCATGCCAATGCTTGAGCGCAGCTCGCCAGCGGACTCGCCCAAACGGGCTTGGTCAAATGATGTTGGTTGGCATGAACTCCAGCACAGTCCAAGATGAAGTCGTGCTTCAACTCGATATGTTTCGAGGCCATGGAAGACGGGGTTCTGGGCGAGCGAGATAGCCGACTTATTGTCGACCTTGAGCATCACTTGCTCGGCTTCGTCGTTGATGAACTCCAGCAACCGAGCCAGCCAGATCCCATAGCAAGCATATGTGGCGGCCCCCATATACTCCGACTCGCATCTCGAGAGAGCCACGATCTTCTGCTTCTCGGACTTCCAGGTATAGGTTGATCCCCAGAAAGAACAACATGCATGACTTACTCTTGCACGAGACGACGTCCCCATCCAAGTCGTTGTCGTCGTAGCCGACTAGGCGTGGTGAACATGTGCCTCTGTCATACCTACACCCGAGTCGCACGGACCCGGCGATATAGCGTAGGACGTGCTTAACAGCGGCTAAGGGCTCCTCCATCAGAGCCTCCACAAAGCGAGACACGAGTCCGACTACGAATGCCATATCCAGTCTTGTGTGCACCAAGTACCCGAGAGGAGTGATAGATAGGGAAACTAAGGGGGGCATGTTGTAATTTGAGGAGTTCGTGTGTTCTCAAGGAGTGTTAATGTGTTGATTCGGGTTACTCGAAAAAGTTATTCTTAATTACCCTAAGTTCTAAGTTGGGCCGGTAAAAATAGGAGAGTAGTACAATAGATATTGTGCAAGTTCTCAAGTTAGCACGTACAACTATATTAGAAACACACACCTACATATCACAGAATTAGAGCCATGCACCCTGGCATTTATATTTTTACTACCCAATTGCTCTCATTTATGCAACGTCTTGCTGATATCACCTACATGAGAGGACATTTCCCTCTTAAGTGTGTTTTGGGTGTTTGTTGACAACACCGGTGATCTTAACTGCGTGCTATGTTTTTTAAGTACTACAAATAAAAAGCGCAAGACGGTGATCGACCCTTTAAAAAGTGAAGGAGAATATTTCCCAAGGGTTTTTACTTATAGTTTGAGTCGTAGGTATTTCGTACTATCAAGAGGAGTTTCTCTTGTGAAGGTTTGTGGTAAATAATGTCCTTTATACAAAGCCATATTTTGCAACCACCAGCCTACCTATTTGCAATGGAGAAGAGCCTCCCAATCTCTGACTCATATTGGAGCTCCTGGTCTAGAGACTCCGGTATTTACAAACTAGATCCTCCAGTGTGACAGGACCGAAGAATTTGGAAAAGTCATCCAACAAGTTTCCGGACTGACAAAATCCTGAGCAACACCAACTGTGTTTCTCTCAGACGATGCAAATCCGGAGACTTCCCAAGAGACACATGTCTCGTCTCACTCAGTCTAGAGACTCCGGTCCTCCAAACCGGACAACATGGTGTGAGGCCACACCCACTCTGGAGACTCTGATCTACCCAGACCGAATACTATGTTCATGAGTCTGGAAACTAGAGACCATCTTTTCTTTACTTGCCCTTTTGCCGCCAGATGCTGGAACTATGTGAAAATTCAGTGGATACAGAAATCTAACATCTCTGAAACTTTCAAAGCTACCAAACAATTGTACTCTGGACCATGCTTCATGGAAGTAGCTGTTTGTGCAACATGGAACATTTGGAAGGAAAGAAATGGATTCATTTTCGAGCATCAGGACCATAGTTTTGCACGGTGGAAAATTCTCTTTAAGAAGGACATCTACGTGACTTCCCACAGGGTTAAAGCTAAACACAAGGAATCTCTCCTTAGTTGGTTAACATCACTGTAATTTATTTTTTGTTTGTGGGTTGATTCTCTCAACCTTTGTAAATATGAGGTGAACCTGTCTGTACTTTGGTGCGTTTAATTAAAATTTACCGTGGGGGTTTCCCTCACGGTTTCCTTGGTCAAAAAAAAATACTATGTTCATAACTGCTTGCAACGGTCAGAATGGGGGGTGGCTATAATAGGTCCCCTTCTTCCCCGAGGAGAAGTTGCGGCTTCCACTCTCTCTCCTCCATTGTTTCTAAGCTTATTTTTGGTAGTTCTGTCTCCTTAGTCACTATAACTTGATGACATTTGGGGAATCGGGAGAGAAGACCTAGATCTACACTCTCACCGAAAGGAGTTGATTTACCCTCACTTTATCTTGAGGAACTTCTTACTCTTGGGTTCTTGGAACCCTAGACAGAAGAGGTCGCCCCTGAAGCTCTCTATTTGTGTTGTTAAGCTTCTAGGTCATGTTGGGAGCCTCAAATTAAGTTGTGGAGTGTGCCCCCAATGAATTTTTAAAGGTTTTGGTTTGCCACCTTGAAGGCTACCGAATAGTGGACCGTGTGCCCACCTTTGTGTCACGCATAAGGGAGAATAAGGTGAGTCTTTGTTGTGTTGTTTGCCTTGTGTGGCGGAAATTCACTTAGTTGCACACCTAGAGAATTTAACTTTGTTTCAAGCCTAAATTAAAAAGAACTAAAATTTGGTTAACGTCTATCCCTCTCCTCCCCACTCTAGTCACCATACTTGTGCTTTTAATTGGTATCAGAGCCTTATGATTTTATTCGGGCTTTACCGTCCAAGATAGTATGGTCGACGATCATACCAATGGTGGGTTGGGAGAGGTGGAGGGTGGAAACCCAACAATATCCCATGTTGCTTCACCAACTCCCATGTCCCGGGAAGAATACCAAGCTTCATTAAAAGCCTTGGAAATCTCCATGATGGTTAACATGGAGGGCATAATAATGCGTACCATGGTAACAAAAAAGCGCAAGACGGTGATCGACCCTTTAAAAAGTGAAAGAGAATATTTCCCAAGTGTTTTTACTTATAGTTTGAGTCGTAGGTATTTCGTACTATCAAGAGGAGTTTCTCTTGTGAAGGTTTGTGGTAAATAATGTCCTTTATACAAAGCCATATTTTGCACCCACCAGCCTACCTATTTGCAATGGAGAAGAGCCTCCCAATCTCTGACTCATATTGGAGCTCCTGGTCTATAGACTCCGGTATTTACAAACTAGATCCTCCGGTGTGACAGGACCGAAGACTTTGGAAAAGTCATCCAACAAGTCTACGGATTGACAAAAAAGCAAAGCCAACTGTGTTTCTCTCAGATGCAAATCCGAAGACTAGGAAGAGACTTCCCCAGAGACTCATGTCTCGTCTCACTCAGTCTAGAGACTCCGGTCGCTCCAAACCAGAGACCATAGTGTGAGGCCACACCTATTATGGAGACTCTCATCTACCCAGACCGGAGACTATGGTCATAACTGCATGCAACGGTTAGATTTCGAGGGGGGTTATAATAGGCCCCCTTCTTCCCCAAGGATAAGCTATGACTTCCACTCTCTCTCCTTCATTGTTTATGAGCTTATTTTCACTACTTTTGTCTCCTACGCCACTAGAACTTAATGGCCTCTTGGGAATCGAGAGAGAGAAGACCTATATCTACACTCTCACTGAAGGGATATGATTTCCCCTCGCCATCCTCATCATGGTCATCCACAAGCCACCGACCATCGTCACCATCTGCTCCGGTGGCGACCTGCTCGTCCCCAAGGGAGTCAAGGTATTTGAATGCCTATTGGTAATACGTTAGATCTTTGTCAACAAATACGTCAGATCTTGGCTCAGTTGTTCTAGGAATATCATCTTTTATCTAGGAGTTAGATCTGGAATTATTAAGTTTTATCTGTCCTCAAACGTCCTAGGAGTTAGATCTGGGGCTCTAGGTATTGCCCGTCCATCCTATGGTTGTTCAATCTTCATGTTTGGAGCAATTTAGTACATATTTAGAGCATTTTACTAGATATTTGGACCATTCACTACAATTTTAGAGCAGTTTACTAGAATTTCACTACATATTTACTATTTAGAGTATTTTACTATATGTGGCATTTTATTAGATATTTGCAGTATTGAGCATTTTAATACATTTTTGGGACGCCCTAGGAGCCCAGTTTGTGGATTCCAGGGTACTTGGGTGTTCCTTCTTATTACTCCTAGTTCCATATGATCTTAACGTTTATTCTATGTTAGATTCGACTAATATTAGACCACAATATGCCTAGAATAACAATCTATGATCTTGTTTGTACCAATTTTCTCTAATTTCATCTAAGAATGTGGTGTGTTATGCATATTTATGAAGCTTGTAATATGGAATGGTAGAACTTATACTTATACTTATTGCACTTTGGTATATTTGTATAGCTGTCGCATGAACTATTGTGTTCAATATGATCTTTGTGTTAGTTTGCATGTCACGCCATAGAGTAGAAGATCAGCTAGCTGGGCACCTGCGTAGGCTGAGGCGCGGGCTATGAAGGTGCTCGAGGATGGTGTGCGGGGACCATTGCGGCAAAGCGACAATGGCCAAGGTGGATTGATGCTCCGAGCTGGTAGTGGCATATTTTTACTTATGGCAAGAGGAAAATAGCTTATTAGGTTGTCTTGTTCATTCTGAATCATGCAACTCGATAAATTTTTACATGTGTATCGTGCAAGAGGAAAATATAGTATATGCATTACTGATCAACTTTCGTGCATTCAGATTAGGACCCCTAGCAAACAGTTGCTAGGGCCGGCCGACAGGGCGGGCATCCGCACTGGCCCCCGCGAGCTAGGGGCATAGGACCAGTTAGTTGGTTTGTACGTTGTAAATTTAGTTTTTTAGACCATATGAAAAATTAAAGGCCCATGTGCAGCCCATCACTATAGAACGGGCGTGATACGTTGAGGACTAAAAGCCTTCAGCGTAGGCTAAAAAACCGTCGGCGTATGCTACGCCGACGGCTGTCCTCGGCGTATCCCCTCGGCAAAGATCTCTCGGCGAAGCACCAGGAGGCCGTCAGCGTATTGAAAAGCCGTCGGCGTAGGCTGTCCTCGGCATAGCCTAACGGCCGGTTGCAAAAATAATTTAAAAAAAATAAAAAAAATCAATTTTTTTTCAACTTTTTTTTTAATTTTTGAATTGTTTGACTCGTTAATCACTCACTTGGAACATTTCTAACACTAATTACACTTAATCTTTGATCAAATTACAGTCTTGGTCAAACTTCCCAGTCGGTCATCCATCCTCACTACTCCACCCCATCATGCTTAACTTTCTCGTTCCTTCAGAATCTGGTTCCGTAAAGCAATTTATACTTTGTTGTCAATACTATGATATCAATCATATTAACTCTGGATAAACCTGTTGATTGCAAAATTGCTTTGTAATAGGCGCCTTTACAACCGCCATCCAGCTAGCCTCCTCCCGCAGATTGTCCAGATCCTCCTTTGGGAGCACAACATCTCTTCATCATCCTTGAGTACAAGCTTTTTCAACAAATCTGGTGGATTCGTCGCCGTGTTTGGACTCGATGACCCATCCTCCTCCTTTGGAGACTTTGCCATCGTTTAGGGTTCTTTGTTGTTTGATCTGATCGCATAGCCCTAGCCACACTCTTCCCCATATGTCACAAGGAACATGTGAACAACGTCCTCTTAATCGGCCTGAGGGGATCACAAGTTAGAGAGAGGTCAGGTGTCAAATCGGTGCTTGAGATGAGCCTTCCGCCGTCGCGGTCGCCAACCCTAGAGAAAACTAGTACACGTCATGATATATATCATGCATGTTTTTTATGGGACCATGCCCGTTGGAGTACGAAGGGAGCGGAAGTGTTTTTCTAAGGTTCTCTTGCTCTGTATTATTCAAACAGTAAGGTTCATGCATGGGGATAAAAAAAAGGAAAACGCTCGCCCTTTCACCCGCCTTCGTCTTCCACGACTCGTTTTTCTTTCTTTTTTTCTCTCTCTCCTCACGCAGTCTTCCTTCTCAGACGTCACCGCGCTGCCCGCATCTTCCTCAACGGCTCTAGCCACCTGCGCCCCCACCCAAAATCTCCTCCTTGCCCTGTCTCCTCCCTTTGACCTGCTCCTCCCAGTACGGTGTGTCGCGCCTCCTGCTACTCCCCACCATACCCTCCCGCTGCTGCAAGGTCTAGGACAGCAACGGCGACCATGGTCGGAGGGGTTTGCTACCAGCGGCAGCCGGCCTTGCTGCCAACGGCGATCGGCCTTGCCCGGATGCTGCCGGCCTTGTAACAATTGGATGTCGACACTGCTACAACCCGTCGTCGGCGTTGCTACAATCAGTCGCCGGCCTTGCTACAACCTATCGCTGGAGTTGCTACCAACGACCAGTGGGTTCGCTACAATCGGCCGCTGTCCTTGCTACAGCCGGCTGCCGAAGTATTTACCGACGCCGACGGTTTTTGCTGTAAGGGTCGGTTGTGGACATTGCTACCACCTGTCCCCGGAGTTGCTACCGACGGTAAGCAGGTTTGCTACATCCAGCGACCAGAGTTGCTACCGCCTGCCGGCGGTTTTTCTACAAGGGTCTGTCGCGGGTCTTGCTACAACCTGTTGCCGCTTGCCGAAGTTGCTACCGGCGGCCGTCGACCTCGCTACAACCCAGCGACGGTTCTGCTACAAGGGTACGTGCTCCGGTGAAGGCGGTGCTGCAGTCAGGGGACCGAGGCGGGGGTCGCTACTATAGAGGAAAGTGTTTGCTACAACCGTTTCTGTGCTCTCTATCTTCCTCGTTTCTTCTGTCGTTCGTTCGAGACTCGTCGGTGCCGCAAGGGCTGCAACCAAATGCCATGCACGTCGGCCATACTCCTACTCCCATCTCTCTTCTCGGAAGCCACCACCTGTAGTGCGCCGCGTCGCTTGCTGAGATCAACACCGCCTTTGCTACATATATACGCTGCCGTCGCAGCTGCAAATTTGGGTCGCTGGTTCTGCATGCAGGGTTCGGTGCCGTTGCTACACGCCCTGGTCGTTGCTGCTACAAACAGAGGCGCCACTGCTACAAGGTCGGCCGCTGCTACACTCGCCGTCCGTCGCTGGTCAGGCGTCGATGACCCGCTTGCTGCAATTTCCATCGGCCGCTGCTACACATGCCGGTCGTTGCTGCTACAAACGTCAGCCGCCTTTGGTGCCGTCGATCGCTGCTACATGCCGGTCGTCGGTGGTCAGACGTTGATGACCGCTTGCTACAAACGCGCTGGCCGCTGCTACACACGACGGCCGCCGCTGCTACAAGGTCAGCGGGGCGGTTGCTGCAAACGTCGTCCACCGTTGCTACAAATTCCGGCGGCCGCTGCTACAAAAGTGGTGGGTCGTCTTCTCCATCAACGGCCATGGCCAAAGGGGAAGCGACACCGTGGTCTGCAGCCCGTGTCAAGCCAAGGGGATTGGGGACATGTGGGTGTGCAAGGTACTGAGCAGCGCGGGAGCTGCGTAGCAAGGCAGTGTCCAGGACCGAGAAGACTTCTGCGAGATCGTCGTGGCTGCAACCGGCGGTCATCAGGGACTGCTCTCCGACGAGGGACCAAGAGATCATGCCGTGTATGCTGAGATGCAGCAGGGGATTTTTACTAGGATGGAAGGTGCTACTGTTTATGGGGAGCGACGAGATGAAGCAAAAAATCAGACGGTGCAGAGCACTCCAATCTAACGGCCCGCCAGGCGGGGGATCACGCGCTCTAATCGTCCGGGGGACGCTCAGCGCTCCCCATAAAAAAACCTTCGGGTGGATTAATGAACCACACCCTCCGGCCTAAGTCTCTATCTACTAGACTACGAGCAAGTCGACGAGCTCGGCGATGCCACGAAAAGCTCCGTTGTTTCCTTGATCTCCCTTATAATCATGGCATACTCGCTTGAATACGCTCGCTGGATGTTGTTTGCAACCTCCAGGAAATCCGTCGCAATGCAGAGTCGACGTAAGTTGAGATCTTGTGCTAGGGCTAGCGCCTCGCGACATACCAGGGATTCCAGTGTTGCTGGACTGTTGATCCCTGACACCGCGAGGGGCCGACGCCCCCAGGTAAGTTCCATCCTCATTGCGCCTCCATTTCTAGTCTTGTACGTGCTAGCATCCACATGGAGATTTGCATGACCCACTGGTGGCGCCAACCATCTAGGAATTTCTCGAGCAGGGGCAAGACTCTGTGTGCCCCTTGTCACATTCGGCACCATGGCAAGCTCATGAATAAAATTCCTGACAAACATGACCGTCAAGAGTGGACTTTGGTGTTCTCCGTCATGGATCACATGTCTTCTAGCATACCAGATTAACCAGAGCGTAACAACCATCTCCACAAAGACTGCTTCATGACTGAGCGATACCATCATAGCAAATAGCCAGTTCCGCGCTGATGTCTCCTTGGTCATCGACATATGTTCGATCGTGTCCTCATTCACCAGGCCCAAACACACCTCGACGTCGTGCAGTTTAGAAGGGAGTGTCTCCACGAGTCCTGCCCACACACCGAACAACAACTAGTTTCCACCATGCGACGGTGGTGCCTGACGGCACCGGTTGGCAGCGACTGGTGCGCCAAGCGCCAGAGAAAGGCACACAGTTTTATGGCACGCGAACCTTCTAGAGTTTCTGCCATGATCTTTCTTGGGCTACCTGGTTTGAGCTAGTTGGGCGCCCCTCCAATCAGTCCTCCCGTCACCGTTTAGTGCTAACGAGCATGCGATACACTGAGCGAACCGTGAGGATATCTGATTTCTCATAGTGCCATGCCCACACATCATGTCGCCCCGTGCTTAAAGGAATCTTGCAGATGTACTCAATATCCATCGGCAAAAACCACTTCTCCATTACTTCTTTGTTCAATGATGCTAACCCAGTCTCAATAAAACCACTAACACGTACATGTGGGTTGTCTTCCCTGCATGCAATTGGACGCATAGGTAATGACACGGAATCCAATTCTCATTTCAGGCATGAACGCATGATGACCCACAAGTATAGGGGATCGCAACAGTCTTCGCGGGTAGTATTAACCAATTTATTGATTCGACACAAGGAAAGCCAAAGAATACTTGCAAGCCTTAACAACTGAGTTGTCAATTTAGCTGCACCTGGAAATAGTTTTTGCTCACACAAGTTTATCAGTAGTAACCAGGGGCGAAGGACCCCTCTGGGCAAGGTATGGCAGCTGCCCTACCTTAATTTCTGCAAAAAATCGCATATATATACACTTCTATTCGACATACATACAATTCCCTGCAAAGTACGATAAATTCTAAAGAAAAAACTACTTTCTCCGACCCATATTAGTTGACTCAAATTTGTCTAGATTTAAATGAATCTAGACACTATTTAATATATAGGTTCATCCAAATTTTGACAAATCTAAGTCAGGTAATATGGTTCGGAGGGAATACTAGAAAATGACTACGTAAGAGAGGATTCGGCCGTACTGGACCTTTGCTGGGCCACGCACTAAGCAGCAGTAGCCCCTGATCCGTGTGTGGGCGTGTGGCTGGTGCCCCTTCGTGTCTTGGCCCCTGTGGAGTATCCGAAGCCAACAAGTCTAGGACTCGAGCGATGAGCAGGCAGGTGCGCCGCCGTCTTCTACTGATCTACTCCCCGCCAGCAAACCTGCCCGCCGATCCGGCCCCCCTCTCCCTGGTCCTCCTCCAACCTTCTCGTCTTCTCAAATTCTCAATTCTCGGTCTCATGGTGCACGGTTTTACCAGCTAGGGCTTCTTCTCATCTCAATTATAATTTCTGATCCTCCTTCAAAATATAGGTTACGCTTCTTCCCATTAATGGCCTCTAGGCTCAATGTATTTGTGGTAGAGATGGACAAGAAGGGGAAGAAACCTGCAGTTTCAAAGGGGATAGGTATAATTTGTGATTTTATGGTCAATTGAACTATTGAATCAAATTTGAATCTGTGGTCAATTGATTATTCTATTACCATTGTAAAATCGATACAATTTTGATTTTTTGCATCAATTTTTTTTGATGCTTTAGAATTTGCCCGACCTTAAATTTTTTTCGTCCTTCGCCACTGGTAGTAACAGTTTATAGTAACAATAGCAAAGCAACAACAACAGTGAAACAGGGGCAATAGTAACAGTAAACAGTGGGATTCGAGTGCGGTAGGCATAGGGATGGATGGACGGGCGTTGCATGGACGAGTCTAAACATATAAGTTCAAGATTTAGGGCATTACAGATAAATAAGATAAAGCATCCAAGTACTAAACAATCCTAGGCATGTACTCCATATATAGTCATACGTGCTCGCGATGAGAACTTGCACAACATCTTCTGTCCAGCCAGCCCGTGGCAGCGGGGCCTCTAGGGAACTGCTGGCAATTAAGGTGCTCCTTTTAATAGAGCACCGGAGCATAGCAAACACTTCGTGATCACATGTGATCCTCACACCACAACCATCTGTAGGGTTTTGTAGCATGGAAAACAAAAAATTTCTATCGTATACAAACAAACAAGCCAAGATCTATCTACTAGATTGTAGCAACGAGTCGATGGAATAACTCACCCTCGAAGATTCCAAAGTATTTAATGAGAGCGGATTCTCGTGGGTGATGTAGTCGTACTCTTCCCGATCTCAAGATCGCGTAGACGATCCTTCCGGCGCGGCGTATTCGCAGTCGGTCACACGTTCGGTACTCGATGAAGACCTTCCTCGCCCTTGTTCCAGCAGGCAGCGAAGGTTGTAGCACTCTCCTCGCGATTCCGGCAGCACAACGGTGTGGTATCGGAAGTAGAGGGGAGATCTCGCAGGGCTTCGCCTTAAGCCGGAGCGAGTATGGTGGACTATGAGAGAGCTCCTTGGCGATCTAGGGTTTAGACGCACCGAGGAGGAGGCTTGGCCGGCGGCTAGGGTTAGCTAGGCGGCAGCGGCTTGCCCTAGGGCGGCAGCGGCTGCAGGAGGGGCCGGCGGCTAGGGCTAGGGTTTGCGGGTGGAGGTGTTGGGTACTAGGAGGGGCAGCCCTGCCCCTCCTTATATAGGTGGAGGGGGCGCGCCAGGGGAGGGGAGTCCCTCCCTAACTCGGTTTCCCAAGGGGCCGGTGGTGGAGGGGAGGAACTCCTCCCCAAGTAGGTTTCCTACTTCCCCTCCACCTTCCAAAATAGTCGTTTGACTTTTCAAATTGGCGTTTGAGTTTTCAAACTAGGATTTGATTAAACCCTTTATTTTGTTCAGAGATGACACCTAGTACATGATGCAATCATTCCAACTTGATATGACACATTCATGTACCCTTCCCCTCCGGAGTGCCGGACATTTCGAAACCTTCTAGAACATTCCCGATGAAAACACTGGAACCATTCTCCAACCCCGAAACAGGACTTTCCTTATATGAATCTTATTCTCCAGACCATTCCGGATCTCCTCGTGATATCCCGGATCCCATCCGAGACTCCGAACAACATTCGGTCTCTTACTCATCATTCCATAACTACTCAAACAACGTCGAATCCTTAAGTGTGTCTCCCTACAGTTCGTGAATTATGCGGACATGATCGAGACACTTCTCCGATCAATAACCAATAGAGGAATCTAGAAATTCATATGGCTCCCACGTATTTCTACGATTACTTTGCGATCGAATGAACCACTTACATACGATACCAATTTCCCTTTGTCTCACGATAGTTTACTTATCCGAGGTTATGATTGTCGGTATCTCTGCATACCTAGTTCAACCTCGTTACTGATAAGTACTCTTTTCTCGTTCCCGTGATATGTGATCCCTTGTGAGCCAGTCACATGCTTGCAAGCTCATTGGATGACATTCTACCGAGAGGGCCCAGAGTATATCTATCCATCATATGGATGGACAAATCCCACTCTTGATCCATGTGTCTCAACCAATACTTTCCGAACACTCAATGCCACCTTTATAGCCACCCAGTTACGGTGTGGTGTTTGATGTCATCAAAGCATCCTTCCGGTGAAGGTGATATGCATGATCTCATGGTCGAAGTAATTAGGTTACTATGTATCAGAAAGCATATAGCAATTCAACTATTAAAATGACTTGATCTTTATGCTACGCTTATCTATAGGAGTATGTCCACCATATCATTCTCCTAACAATATGATCTTGTTGTTAATAACATCTCAATGTTCATGATAGGGAAACCACAATCATTTATTAACCAACAAGCTAGTATTATAAAGAGGCTTTACTAGGGACTCTATTTTAGTTTGCAAATCACAGAAGTATTAATGTTTCCTTGTTAATACTCCCTCCATTCTTGTATACAAGGCCACAAAGTCATATTCCAGGTACCAAGACAAAACTTTAAACCGATTAATGCATTGGCAAAAACTTTAAACCGATTAATGCATTGGCACTAGAGTCATCTAATCTAGATTACATGGTAATATACCGAACACCCATGGCAGTTTGGTGCTGGTCATGTTTTGCCCTCGGGAGAGGTTTAGTCAACGGATCCGCCACATTTAGATCTGTGTGTACTTTGCAAACCTTTATGTCCCCATCTTGGACATGTTCTCGAATAGCGTGAAAACGTAGCTTGATGTTCTTCAGCTTCTTGTGTGACCTTGGTTCTTGCGCATTGGCTATGACGCCCATGTTATCACAGTAGATAGACATTGGGTCCAGCGCACTTGGAACCACACTCAGCTCTGTAATGAACTCTTTCATCCATATTGCTTCTTGTGAAGCCTCCGAAGCAGCCATGTATTCCGATTCAGTTGAAGATCTCGCCACAACGCTTTGCTTTGCACTCCTCCAGCTAACTGCTGCACCATTCAAAGTAAATACGATCCATTGTGATTTAGAATCATCCGGATCGGTGTTCCAACTAGCATCGGTGTAACCATTAACAACGAGCTGTTCATCACCTCCATAAGAAAGAACCATATCCTTAGTTCTTCTCAAGTACTTAAGGATGTTTTGATCATTGTCCAATGATCCACTCTGGATCACTTTGATATCTGCTAGTTAAACTAAAGATATGCAATGTCGGGTCTAGTACATAGCATGGCATACATTAGAGATCCTATGGTTGAGGCATAGGAGTCTTACTCATCCTTTCTCTATCTTCTTGTTGTCGGACTTTGAGTTTTACTCAAGGTCGATTAGGCAACATGGGCAAGAACCCTTTCTTGCTATCTTCCATTCCAAACCTCTTTAGAACTTTGTCCAAATATGTACTTTGTGACAATGATATTAGGCGTCTCGATCTATCTCTATAAATCTTTATGCCTAATATGTAAGCTGCTTCGCCAAGATCTTTCATTGAAACTATTATTCAAATATTCCTTGACACTATTAAGAAGGTCTACATCATTCCCAATCAACAATATGTCATCTACATATAGTATTAAGAATGCTCTGAGCTCCCACTCACTTTCTTGTAAATACAAGCTTCTCCATAAGTTTGTATAAAACCAAAACTTTTGATTACTTTATCAAAACGTTGATTCCAACTTCGGGATGCTTGCTTCAATCCATAGATGGACCGTTGAAGTTTGCATACCTTGTTAGCATCTTTAGGATCGACAAAACCTTTGGGTTGCATCATATACAACTCTTCATCAATGTCTCCATTGAGGAATGCTGTTTTGACATCCATCTGTCATATCTCATAATCATAATATGCAGCGATTGCTAACATAATCCTCACAGACTTTAGCTTCACATCGGTGAGAAAGTCTCATCGTAGTCAACTCCTTGAATTTGTCGAAACCCTTTTGCGACAAGTCGAGCTTTATAGACAGTAACATTACCATCAGCATCTGTTTTCTTCTTGAAAATCCATTTGTTCTCGACAGCCTTTCGGCCATCCGGTAAGTCCACCAAAGTCCATACTTGGTTTTCGTACATGGATCCAATCTCGGATTTCATGGCTTCTTGCCATTTATTGGAATCTGGGCTCATCATCGCTTCCTCGTATGTCGCAGGGTCATCGGCGTTGTCCACCAACATGACACTCATAACGGGATCATACCAATCAGGAGTGGTACGAGTTCTCGGTTACCTGCGAGGCTCTGTAGCAACTACAACCGAAGTTTCATGATCATCATCATTAGCTTCCTCTCTTATTGGTGCAGGCACCACAGGAACTTCTTCCGGTGCTGCGCTACTCGCAAGTTCGAGAGAAGGTTCAACAACCTCGTCGAGTTCTACTTTCCTTCTAGTCACTTCTTTCGAGAGAAATTCCTTCTCTAGAAAGGATCCATTCTTGGCAACGAAGATTTTGCCCTCGGATCTATGATAGAAGGTATACCCGATAGTTTCCTTCGGGTATCCTATGAAGCCGCATTTTTCCGCTTTGGGTTCAAGCTTTTCCGGCTGTAACTTCTTTACATAGGCTTCGCAACCCCAAACTTTAAGGAACGACAATTTAGGTTTCTTCCCAAACCATAATTCATACGGTGTCGTTTCAACGGATTTAGATGGTGCCCTATTTAAAGTGAATGCGGCTGTTTCTAATGCATAACCCCAAAATGATAGCGTTAAATCTGTAAGTGACATCATAGAACGAACCATATCTAAGAGAGTTCGATCACGATGTTCGGACACACCATTACGCTGTGGTGTTCCCGGCGGTGTCAATTGTGAAAGTATTCCGCATTTCTTCAAATGCTCGCCAAACTCGTAACTTAGATATTCACCTCCACGATCAGAACGTAGAAATTTAATCTTCTTGTTACGTTGATTCTCTACCTCACTTTAAAATTCCTTAAACTTCTCGAAAGTTTCGGACTTATGTTTCATAAAATAGATATACCCATATCTACTCAAGTCATCCGTGAAGGTAAGAACATAACGATAACCACCGCGCGATGCTACACTCATTGGACCACACACATCGGTATGTATGATTTCCAATAAGTCCGTAGCTCGCTCCATCATACCAGAAAATGGAGTCTTAGTCATTTTACCCATCAGACATGCTTCGCATCTTTCAAGTGATTCAAAATCAAGTGATTCAAGAAGTCCATCAGAATGGAGTTTCTTCATACGCTTCACTCCAATGTGACCAAGACGACAGTGCCACATATAGGTCGATTATCGCTCAATTTCAAACGTTTAGCCTCAATGTTATTAATATGTGTATTTCCACTATCGAGATTCAATAAGAATAGACCATCTATCAAAGGTGCATGTGCATAAAACATATTACTCATATAAATCGAACAACCATTATTCTCGGATTTAAACAAGTAACCGTCTCGCAATAAACAAGATCCTGATATAATGTTCATGCTTAACGCAGGCACCAAATAACAATTATTTAAGTATAAAACTAATCCCGATGGTAGATGAAGAGGTAGCGTGCCGACCGCGATCACATCAACCTTTGATCCGTTTCCCTCGCACATCGTCACCTTGTTCTTTGCTAGCTTCCGTTTATTCTGCAGCACCTGTTTCGAGTTACAAATATGAGCAACCAAACCAGTATCAAATACCCAGGCACTACTACGAGTACTAGTGAGATACACATCAATAACATGTATATCGGATATACCTTTCTTCTTGATCTTGCCGTTCTTCAAATCCTCCAAGTACTTTGGGCAATTCCGCTTCCAGTGACCTTCTCCCTTGCAGTAAAAGCACTCAGTATCAGTCTTAGGCCCAGCCTTGGTCTTCTTCGCCGGTGCGGTAACTTTCTTACCGCCCTTCTTAAAGTTTCCCTTTTGCTTAGACTTGCCTTTCTTGAATTTGGTGGTCTTATTGACCATCAACACTTGGTTCTCTTTCTTGATCTCCACTTCTGCAGATTTTAACATGGAAAAGAGTTCTGGCAACGTCTTGTTCATGTTTTGCATATTGTAGTTCATCACAAAGTTCTTGTAACTTGGTGGCAGTGATTGGAGGACACGGTAAATCCCCAAGGCATTAGGAATCACTATACCCAAGCTTTGGAGTTTGTTTGCGTGCCCAGACATCTTAAGCACATGCTCACTGACGGAGCTGCCCTCTTCCATCTTGCAGTTAAAGAACTTTTCAGAAGCCTCATAACTCTCAACTGCCGCGTGAGCCTCAAATATCATTTTGAGTTCACGGACAATATCATGTGGGTCATGGTTCTCAAACCTTTTCTGAAGCTCCGATTCCAAACCATACAAGATAGCACACTGAACTATGGAGTACTGATTCTTTCGAGTGAGGTAAACGTTCTTTACTTCATCGGTAGCATCAGCTGCAGGCGGGTCACCCAGCGGTGCATCTAGCACATAGGTCAAATTACCAGCTGTGAGGACAATCCTCAAAATGCGGAACCAATCCGCGAAGTTGCTTTCATTGTTTTTCAACTTTTATTTCTCTAGGAACGCATTAAAATTGATGGTAGGGCCACCATTGATCTACAACATATTTCCATTTTTTAGACTAAGTTTATGACAAATTGAGTTCTAATTAATAGTTAAATTAATCTAGGTTAACTCCCACTCAAAACAACATCCCTCACATTGTTTTAGTGATCACACGAACCAAATCCACCACATCAAAACCGATCATCACGAGATTTTATGTAGCTTCAATGGCGAACAATCGACATGTTCATCATATCTACTATATGACTCATGCTTTACCTTTCGGTGATCCGTGTTCCGAGACCATGTTTGTACATGCTAGGCTCGTCAAGATCAAACCTTAGCTTCCGCATGAGCAAATCTGGCTTGCTCACGTTGTATATACTTGCGGAATCTAACACACTCGATCATCACGTGGTGCTTCGAAACAACAAGCTTTAGCAACGGTGCTAACTAAGGGTAAACACTTTAGGACTTGAAATTCATGTGCATGAGGGATCATCTTATAATGCTACCGTCGTTAACTAAGCAATACAAGATGCATAAAGGATTAACATCACATGCAATTCATATTATGTGATATGATATGGCCTTTCTTCTTTGTGCTTCCGATCTCCATCTTCAAGCACGAACATGATCTCCATCATCACCGGCATTACATCAAGGTCAATGATGTTGCTCCATGGTTGTCGTCCACCGGCTTCAACTATTACAACTACTTTGAATAGACACGCGGGTCTTAACAAAATTAAAGACAACCATATGGCTCCTGCCGGTTGCCAACTTACAATAAGGAACATTGCATACATCAAATATAATCACAATCATGGCCATATCACATCACAGCACACCCCTGCAAAACAAAGTTAGACGCATCTACTTTCTTTGCATGTTTTACGTGGTTTGGGGCTTTCAATAAGTGTCATTCTAACTTACGAACAAGAACCACAACATTGATATTATTATTGTCAATCACCCATTGTAAATTGGATCTTAACTATGTTGGGAGAAACAGGCACCCGCAAAGCCACTTATGCAATACAAGTTGCATGTCAAGCGTGGAGCAAGTCTCATGAACGATGTCATGTAAGGTTAGCCCGGGCCGCTTCATCCCACCATCCCGCAAGATGCAAAGTACACAAGAAGCAATCGATAACAAAAGCATCAACGCCCACAATGACCATTGTGTTCTACTCGTGCAACAGATCTACATATAGACACGGCTCTGATACCACTGTAGGGTTTCGTAGCATCGAAAACAAAAAATTTCTATCGCATACAAACAAACAAGCCAAGATCTATCTACTAGATTGTAGCAACGAGTCGATGGAATAACTCACCCTTGAAGATTCCAAATTGTTTAACGAGAGCGGATTCTCGTGGGTGATGTAGTCGTACTCTTCCCGATCTCAAGATCGCGTAGACGATCCTTCGTGCGTTCGGCCAAAGCGCTTCCATGATCGGTCACACGTTCGGTACTCGATGAAGACCTTCCTCTCCCTTGTTCCAGCAGGCAGCAGAGGTTGTAGCACTCTCCTCGCGATTTCGGCAGCACAACGGCGTGGTACCGGAAGTAGAGGGGAGATCTCGCAGGGCTTCGCCTTAAGCCGGAGCGAGTATGGTGGACTATGAGAGAGCTCCTTGCCGATCTAGGGTTTAGACGCACCGAGGAGGAGGCTTGGCCGGCGTCTAGGGTTAGCTAGGCGGCGGCGGCTTGCCCTACGGCGGCGGCAACTGCAGGAGGGCCGGCGGCTAGGGCTAGGGTTTGCGGGTGGAGGTGTTGGGTACTAGGAGGGGCAGCCCTGCCCCTCCTTATATAGGTGGAGGGGGCGCGCTAGGGGAGGGGAGTCCCTCCCCAACTCGGTTTCCCAAGGGCGTGAGGGAGAGGAAGTCCTCCCAAGTAGGTTTCCTTTCCTCCACCTTCCAAAATAGCCGTTTGACTTTTCAAATTGGCGTTTGACTTTTCAAACTAGGATTTGATTAAACCCTTTATTTTGTTCAGAGATGACACCTAGTACATGATGCAATCATTCCAACTTGATATGACACATGTACCCTTCCCCTCCGGAGTGTCGGACATTCCGGAACCTTCTAGAACATTCCCGATGAAAACACCGGAACCATTCTCCAACCCTGAAACAGGACTTTCCTTATATGAATCTTATTCTCCGGACCATTCTGGATCTCCTCGTGATATCCCGGATCCCATCCGAGACTCCGAACAACATTCGGTCTCTCATCATTCCATAACTACTCAAACAACGTCGAATCCTTAAGTGTGTCTCCCTACAGTTCGTGAATGATGCGGACATGATCGAGACACTTCTCCGATCAATAACCAATAGAGGAATCTGGAAATTCATATGGCTCCCACGTATTTATACGATTACTTTGCAATCGAATGAACCACTTACATACGATACCAATTTCCCTTTGTCTCACGATAGTTTACTTATCCGAGGTTATGATCGTCGGTATCTCTGCATACCTAGTTCAACCTCGTTACTGATAAGTACTCTTTTCTCTTTCCCGTGATATGTGATCCCTTGTGAGCCAGTCACATGCTTGCAAGCTAATTGGATGACATTCCACCAAGAGGGCCCAGAGTATATCTATCCATCATATGGATGGACAAATCCCGCTCTTGATCCATGTGTCTCAACCAATACTTTCCGAACACTCAATGCCACCTTTATAGCCACCCAGTTACGGTGTGGTGTTTGATGTCATCAAAGCATCCTTCCGGTGATGGTGATATGCATGATCTCATGGTCGAAGGAATTAGGTTACTATGTATCAGAAAGCATATAGCAATTGAACTATTAAAATGACTTGATCTTTATGCTACACTTATCTATAGGAGTATGTCCACCATATCATTCTCCTAACGATATGATCTTGTTGTTAATAACATCTCAATGTTCATGTTAGGGAAACCACAATCATTTATTAACCAACAAGCTAGTATTATAAAGAGGCTTTACTAGGGACTCTATTTTAGTTTGCAAATCACACAAGTATTAATGTTTCCTTGTTAATACTATTATAGCATGAATGTAAACATTTATCAAAAACACAAAGATATAATAATAACTACATTTATTATTGCCTCTAGGGCATATCTCCAACACCATCCCCTCCGGCTGTCCCAGTTTCTATCACTTCGGGGTCTTTGGATCCGGACAATGATATGTGTACACAACTTGCAGATAAGATCACAAACAATACTATCATAATGATTCAATAATAAGTTCAGATCTGATATCATGGCACTCGGGCCCTAGTGACAAGCATTAAACACAACAAGTTGCAACAAAGTCAAATAGCACTAATAGAGATACTAGGCACTATGCGCTAAAAATCTTATTCGATTACATGATAGAACTCATTCAATCCCTACCATCCCCATAGCCTATAGTGGGGGATTACTCTCTCATGGATGAGGGAAAAATTGATGGTTGATGGAGAGTCGTTGGTGATGACGATGGCAATGATCCTCCCCAAATTCCCCGTCCCAGCAAGGTGCCATAACTAAGTTTCTGGTTCCGAATCTTGTTCTCTGATGGTGGCGGCGCAGCGGAACTCTTTCTAGAAAAAATCGAACCCCCCTCGGTTTTTAGGTCAAGGGGTAACTTATAGGCGCAGAGGGAACCCGAGGGGGTGCCTGGGGTGGCCGCAACCCCTAGGCGTGGGCTGGGCCCACCCGCACCTGGAAGGGGTGTGCGCCCCCTAGGCCTCTACTCTGTCTCGTCTTCTGGCTCCGTAGATCTTCTGGTGAAATAGGATTTTTGGTATATTTTCCGAGATTTTTCCTGATAGTTGATTTTCTGCACAAAAACTAGACACCAAGGTAATTCTGCTGAAAACAGCATCAGTCCGTGCTAGTTGTATCCAAATCACACAAGTTTAGAGGATAAACAATAGCAAAAGTGTTCGGAAAAGTAGATACGCTTTGGACGTATCAACGCATCATGTAATCACGTGGAATCCATTTCTCATTCCAGGAATGGGTATTCTCGCATGTACCTATACGCTTGATCAGCCCTTGCAACACATCATCTCTCCCTTCAATCAAAGCGCGCCAAACCTGCAAAGGGTTTGTTCCATACGTAGCCTCAAGAATATCTATCGTTGGGAAATAAACTGCTTACAGAATTCTGGCACTCAACGTCTCGAGGTTTTGAAGAAGGCGCCACACTTGTCGATCCAAGAGTGGTAGGTTGAAAATCTCAATATCTCAGAAGCCCAACCTGACCTCCCAAGACACCCAATGTATTTTCCTCTTTCCCTTCTTACTCCCCTGATGGTGGCTCAGATCAATGTAGAGCTTCGTTGGGAGTCCCCAAGTGGAAGATGTGATAAGCGCAGCAACAAGTTTTCCCTCAGTAAGAAACGAAGGTTGTCGAACCAGTAGGAGGAAGGAAATGACTCAAAGGTGTTGCTAGCAACTTGGAAACCTGCACAACACAGACTCAAGACTTTGCCCCAACGAACAGTGAGGTTGTCAATCTCACTGGTTTGCTAAAAACAAAGGATTAACTATATGGTGTGGAAGGTAATAGTGATTTGCAGAAAGTAAACAGTAACAATGGAAGATGTATCAATGGTAAAGATTGGACCGGTGTCCATAGTTCAATAGAGGTGTTCTCCTTAATAAAAACAAACATGGCATGCTAGGTAAACAAATTACAACAGGGCAATTGGCAGGACTGAGCAAGGCATAATAAGGCAACACTAGAAAGTCATGATCCTATGAGATTTTATTGGGCAATATAACAATATACATAGACCGCCATCCAACTGCATCTATGACTAGTAACCCACCTTCAGGTTAACTGACAGTCATGATCCTATGAGATTTGATTGGACAATATAGCAAGATACATAGACCCCCTCTAGTATTAAGTTGCAAGCAACAGATAACTTCTTTAAGCAAAGTGTGTAAGGTAAACAATCCACTTGTTCCATGAACAAGAGACCGTTGTTTTCCCCCTAGTAGCAATAGCACATCTACAACCTTAGAGATTTATGTCACTTCCCTTAGATTAAATAGAGGCATGAACCCACTATCAAGCATAAATACTCCCTCTAGGAGTCACTAGCATCTACTTGGCCAAGATAGCTACTAGAAACAAAGAGCATGCAAGATTACAAACAATACAGACATGATAGAATCAATAAGACAAAACCATTAATCAATCTGACATAGTAATCTCAATATTCATCGGATCCCCATAAACACAACATGCATGATTACAAATAGATGATCTTGATCATGAACGGAGCTCACGAGATCTAAACATGGTAGCAAAAAGGAGGAGATACAACCATCTAGCTACTACATGGACACATAGTCCAAGGTGGAACTACTCACGCTTCACACCGGAGGCTGGCATGGTGAAGAAGAAGGCCTCCGGGATAATATCACCTCCGACAGGGTGCCGGGAAGAGCTTCAGATCCCCCTCCCCGATCTAGGGACGATGGTGGCAGCGGAGCCGCCCTGTTTCGTGGAAGATTGATCAGGTACTTAGGGTTTTGGTATCAGGGGGTCTTTATAGGCAAAGAGGCGAGGTAGGGGCAGCCAGGGCAGCCGCACCCCCCAGGCGTGGGCTAGAGTTAGCCGCGCGGCCAGGGGGTGTGTTCCCCTGGTGGCTCCCCTCCGTCTCATATTCTGGCTCCGTGTTCCCCACGGTAAAATATTGACTTTGGGTTTTGTCCCGTCCAATTCCCAGAATATTGATTTTCTGCCTTTCTAGAACCAAAAACAGAAGAAAATAGACAAGTGGAACTTTGGCATCTTGTTAATAGGTTAGTCCCAGAAAACATATAAAAAACACCTCAAAGTGTAGAAAAAACAAAGCAAAGTAGATACTAAACAAGCATGGAACATCAAAAAATATAGATACGTTTTCGACGTATCAAGCATCCCTAAGCTTAACTCCTGCTTGTCCTCGAGTAGGTAAGTGATAAAAAGAATAATTTTTTAGGTGACATGCACCATCAAAATCAAGATCAAACCATTTGCAAGCATTGAAAGTTGGGATCAAAGAACTCTAAACATGAGCATGAAATATGGAGTTCTAATAGTAAAACAGAGTAACTATGCATGCAACAAGAAAGGTTACAAACAAAGATTCATAAATAAAAATGCATTAAAAAACGTTTATTTGTTTCACATATAGAAAACATAGCATAGTGGCATTCAGCTTGTCCCTCATGGAGTAACTAATAGATGCATAGGACAACTTCAAAATTCATAAGAGTGACTAGATACAAATAGTTCAAGAACAAGCAATATCAACAATATGAATCAATCAATAAGTTTTGGAACAATGCACATAGAACTAAGAATGACAACTATGCTCTCTTAATTGGTGCCTAAGGATAGAAGGTGAAGACTCAATATAATGGTGGAATAAAGTCCCTTCATAAAGGGAAGAAGGGATTTCAAGTCTAAAAAAGAGCTTCCAAAAATTATGGTACTTGTTAGCTTTCAGCTCTCATTGCCCCTATCATAAGCATCTTGAAGTGATTAAGGTTAAAGTGAACAAACTATGGAGTATATACTTGACAAAGTATAATTTGGCAATCTCATGTCCCTCGAATACAAGGGCCGCTCCTCATGCTACTCACGTTTAGTTATCGGTAAGTTCTTGTCATAGTAAGTACATGTGTATCATAGAGAACCGCCAATGGGGTACCCATTGCACATCATACAGGAGCTATCCCATAATCGAAATGACAAGGCAAGCAGACAATGAGCATCTCAGCAATCTTATTATTTACCATGGTAAAATGGTGCTTTTTTCTCTCTTTCCTCTTTTCTCATCTTTTTTTCTTTTTCTCAATCTCTTATTCTATCTCTTTTTTATAAGAAGAATGCTTCATAGATTGCTCACTATGTGATGCTACAAGTTTCCACCATGATTAGGCATGGCTTAGGCTAGCGGCCCAGGCGTTTCTCTAACACACATACATAACTCCATGGACTTACAAGCTCCCTTTCATTTCGCACCGATGACATCCATAAACAAAAGAGCATGATATCAACTGTGTACAAAGTACAAGTGCAATGTTGAAAACGTTCCCCATGATAGCATGGTTCTGCTAATTCCAACGTATAAGTGCAAGCATATACAACATAGATGACACAATGGTTCAAGTTTATTAGGGGCAAGAAAAATAAAGTGTGTCGTCAAGTTTGTGAGAGCTTTAATCACTAAGTTTTCACATAACAAAGAGATTTCTTAATTGGAAGGTAGATGAAAACAATAATATACTTGGAATGGTGTAACACACCATGATTAGGAATTTATAGTGGAAAATTTGGAATAACTTGATTTCTTGGAAGTTGGATGCATGAGTAGAGCTTACTCATATAAGTGGAGGCTAGCAAAAGACTGGGAGCGACCAACTAAGAGAGCAATAATGGCCATAATCATGCAGAGCGACAAAACATTACTAATCAAAGCATAAAGTGGTACTATAAGTCAAGGAATAAATGATCATAGAGGCTATGGTGACTGTTCATAGTCATAACATGGTGTGAGCATGTGCTAAGTCAACTCAAACAAAGCATCAAAGGAGAATACCACAATACTATGCTTTTGTATGCTAAAACAACGCATGATTCCTTCAAGGCACATTAAGAAATCCTAGTTGTTTGGAACAAGTCATGCTACAGCAATAATCACTAAGCATAAGGTCAAAACAACACCTAGTATGATATGCTAAAGTCTAAGGCACAGTTAAAGCAAGCTCCTCTTGTACTATTCAAGCAAGAACTTTCTAGTCCTCTCCAACACCAATCAACTTATTTGAAACAACACAGCGAGAACGGGGGTCCAAACTACTTTATTCAAGCAAACTAAGCAAACAAAAACCAAAAAAAAATAATACTAAGACGCTCCAATAACAACACAACAGTATATTAAACAATAAAAACGAAGTGTCTAGAAAGACCTGAGATTTTTATTGATGAAGAAGGGGATGCCTTGGGCATACCCAAGCTTTGACGCTTGTACCTCTTGAATATTTCTTGGGATGACACGGGGTGGCATCCCCAGCCTTGAGATTTTGTCCATTTTTCATCTCATTACATCATTCTTTCTCTACAACTGTAAATTTCCCTTCATATAAAACTTCACACAATGTTCATTAGCAACATTACTGTATTCAAAAGATAATAGACCTTGGGGTTTAGTTTTAAAATATCAGAACTTTCACTAAATACACAAGCTACTGAAGCAATTCCCTTAAAAAGCTCAATTTCCCAAAAAGAACCCAAAAAGAAATCAATAAGAAGCAAATGCAAATAATGGCAGAAATCTGTCAAAACAGACCAGCAGGTAGAAAACGATTTTTTCGAAGACCTTCTGTTGCTCAAATAAAAAAGTGTTGAACTAAAAAAATTTATCTAACAACCTGGGGATTTATTCATAAACTTACAGCTAAATTCGACTTACAGAGATTTTACACGAATTTTTACAGTGGATCACAAAAATCTGTTTCGGGACAGCAACTCTCCAAATCTTACTTCCCTCTCATTAGAGGTTATTCTTGGCACAAAAAGCAAATAAAAAGGATAAGGAGCGGTTATTATAGAGGTAATAACTTCCAAGACTCAAGAAAACTTTTAGGTTATATCCCAATAAGTACTTTTCTTTAACGTCTTTAAGTTAGGCACAAGAAGCAAGAATCAAGTATTTTCAAATGAAGAAGCATTAACACCAACTTTCTTGCTCCTACGTTTCTTACCTAACTTCTTCTCTTTAGGGAATATATGATTGCTTATTGGAGAAGAAAAATGCATAATGCCTTTTCCCACATCTATTATTGCTCCAAGGTGTTTCAGCAGGGATCTTCCAAGTGTAATTTGTCATTTTCCTACACATTCAATAACAAGATAATCAGTAGACACCACTTTCTCTAAGATTTTTGTAAACACACCTTTAGCTATTCCAATGGGTAAAAGAGTTGCATTATTGGTAAGAGATATTTCTTCTCCTCCTTCAGAAAGTCCCCAAATATTCAAAAACTCATAGATATCTTTAGGCATAAGGAAAAACTCAGACATGATATCACAACGAGCATCAAAAGTTTCACTATTTATAGAAAATTTTATTGTAGGAAACCATTTTGAAGGCTCAGAATTTATTGGAACATAATCATGGTGCTCTCTAAGCATGTTATAGCAATCTTTCAAAGCAACTGTATGGATCTCAAGAGTGTTCAACCTAGCATAGATGTTTATAAAGGAAGAATCAGACTTGCTAGGCATATTATAACTTATAATCAACTTCTTTATGGCATCCAAAGCTTCATCCTCAGTACATCAAAAAATATCTTTTTCAGCTACAGCATCCAAAGCATATCTATAACAAAGAGCAAGACCATGGTAGAAACTATTAATAACCAAGCTAACACACATCTTAGGCTCAGTTTTTCTTTGTAAATCAGAGATTCTAGACCAGGATTCTTTGAAACTCTCTTCACTTTCTTGCTTGAAAGTAAAGATCCTTTCCATCGGTGACACAGTGATTGGACCAAAACCAGACATGGTAGCAATTAAGGTAGAAACTATTTTTTTGTGTTTCTTATAAGAGAAAGCAAACCAAACTAAACTATTTTTTTTTGAGTTTTTGATAAAAAGAGGCAAACAAAACCAAGCAAAAGAAACGAAGCAAAACAAAAAACAAAGTAAAGATAAAGGTTGTGAAGGACTCCCCTTGTGAAGACGTCCTTAGCCTCCCCGCCAACGACGCCAGAAAATCTTTGATGGTGGCTCGAATCAATGTAGCGCTTTGTTGGGAATTTCCAAGAGGAAGGTGTGATGAGCACAGCAACAAGTTTTCCCTCAGTAAGAAACCAAGGTTATCGAACCAGTAGGAGGAAGGAAACGACTCAAAGGTGTTGCTAGCAACTTGGAAATCTGCACAACACAAACTCAAGACTTTGCCCCAACGAACAGTGAGGTTTTCAATCTCATCGGTTTGCTGAAAACAAAGGATTAATTGTATGGTGTGAAAGGTAATAGTGGTTTGTAGAAAGTAAACAGTAACAGTAGAAGATGTATCAATGGTAAAGATTGGACCGGGGTCCATAGTTCACTAGGGGTGTTCTCCTTAAGATAAACAAACATGGCATGCTGGTTAAACAAATTACAGCAGAACAATTGACAGGACTGAGTAAGGCATAACAATGCAATACTAGACATTCATGTTCCTATGAGATTTGATTGGGCAATACAACAAGATACATAGACCGCCATCCAACTGCATCTATGACTAGTAATCCACCTTAAGGTTATCATCTGAACCTCCTCCAGTATTAAGTTGCAAGCAACGGATAACTTCTTTAAGCAAAGTGTGTAAGGTAAACAATCCACTTGTTCCATGAACAAGAGACCGTTGTTTTCCCCTAGTAGCAATAGCACATCTACAACCTTAGAGATTTCTGCCACTTCCCTTAGATTAAATAGAGGCATGAACCCACTATCAAGCATAAATACTCCCTCTTGGAGTCACTAGCATCTACTTGGCTGAGATAGCTACTAGAAACGGAGAGCATGCAAGATCACAAACAACACAGACATGATAGAATCAATAAGACAAAACCATTAATTAATCTGACATATTAATCTCAATATCCATCAGATCCCCGCAAACATAACATGCATGATTACAAATAGATGATCTTGATCATAAACAGAGCTCACAAGATCTAAACATGGTAGCACAAAGTAGGGTATACAACCATCTAGCTATTACATGGACCCATAGTCCAAGGTGAAATTACTCACGCTTCATACCGGTGGCTGACATGGTGAAGAAGAAGGTCTCCGGGATGATCTCCCCTCCGGCAGGGTGCTAGGAAGAGCTTCAGATCCCCCCCGATCTAGGGACGATTGTGGTGGCGGTTACGGAATGTTTCATGGAAGATTGATCGAGTACTTAGGATTTTAGTATTGGGGGATCTTTATAGGCGAAGAGGCGAGGCAGGGGGCAGCCAGGGTGGCCGCACCCCCAGACGCGGGCTAGGGTTAGCCGCGCAGCCGGGGGTGTGGCCCCCTGGTGGCTCCCTCAGTCTCGTATTCTGGCTCTGTGTTCACCACTGTAAAATATTGACTTTGGCTTTTATCCCGTCCAATTCCGAGAATATTGATTTTCTGCCTTTTCTGGAACCAAAAACAGAACAAAACATGTAACTGGCACTGTGGCATTTTATTAATAGGTTAGTCCCGGAAAACATATAAAACACCTCAAAGTGTAGATAAAGCAAGGCAAAATAGATACTAAACAAACATGAAACATAAAAAATTATAGATACGTTTTCGACGTATCATCCCCCACCAAAATTCCAGAGTAGTGAATTAATGTGATGACACAAACCTCTCGGTAGTTTGAAGCATGATATGGAGAACGCTAGAATGGCCTGAGCCACTGATTTTATTAGGACTTCCTTCCCCGCTGCCGAGAGCATATGTTCTAACCAACCTTGGACTCGTTTCCAAACTCTGTTCTTCAATCAAGTACTTAAAAGCACCATTCACTGATCGACATCAGAAGGCATTCCGAGGTACTTCTGGTTCAAAGTTTCATTTGGTACTTGAAGTATATCTTTTACCTTTTGCCTTCTCCGAGGATCATGTGTCCATCGGTGCTTGAGATGAGCCTTCTACCGTCGCAGTCGCCAACCCTAGAGAAAACTAGTACACCTCATGATATATCATGCCTGTTTTTTTATGGGACCATGCCTGTTAATTAGAGTACGAAGGGAGCGGAAGTGTTTGTGTTGATGAATTGAACGAACGCAAATTTGGGGCCGAGCTGCAAGTTTGGGGCCCAAAACTTGAGGCTCGATCGCGTGACCAAATTATGCCTAAGCCTAGTCGCTCGCGTCCCCCGTTTTCCCATCCCCTCCCATCGCGGCGCCACCCCGCATCAGATCCACGCCGGCCGCCATGGCTGTCGTTCGCCACTTTGCCTTAGCCCTGCTGCTTGTGATGACCATCTTCTCCACCGTCGAGATGTCCACCCTTGCCACGCGCCTCCGCTCAAGGAAACCCCGTCCCTTTCTGCATCCCCTTTCACCGGCAAGGTACAGAACATACATCGTGCTCCTCAAGACTCCGGCCGGCGGCGACGACATGGAGTACGCCGCCCGCCGCACCTGGTACGAGTCGTTTCTGCCCACCAAGATGACCCGAGATGGCCAGCCACGCTTGAAACACCTGTACACCACCGTCGCCACCGGCTTCTCGGCGCTCCTTATGGACGAGGAGGTGAAGGGCGTCGCCGCAAAGCCAGGCTTCATCACGGCCATCCCCAACACCTTCAGCTACAAGCAGACGAGGCGCACCTATGGTCGACGATATCGTCAGGCGTAGGTTTAAGAGCAGTCTCCCTGCACTCCTGGAATAATGCATTCTAGTTCTTTCAACACTTGCTGGCTCATTCTGGTTGGCCACAAATTAGCACTGTGTTGATCAACTATGTATGTGAACTATGGTGTCTGCTGTTGGTACCTATATATATATATATATGGCTTTATTTGTGATCAGACCATGATCTCTCAAACATGGGAAAAACTGTGATATAATTCTCTCTCTTTTTGTTTTCATCTGTCAACATTCTTCTTCCTAATTCAGACTTGATCATGCTCTATCAAACCTTGACGCCAACACTTACCAGGTATAGTCAGGCTCGTTGCGAGGACTGAGAAAATATCCCATCTTTGTTCTTCCGGTTGTCAGACTTGATCAGATCCGATTATATAGTTTTATAAGATCCTAAAGAATTGATCATGCTCTCTGAAACATGGATACGACAGTGATAGAATTTTCTATTTTTTCTTTAAAAGTAGCAAGTATAGTTTTTCTGCAAATTTGATCTTTTCGTTTTCACCTGTCAACATTCTTCTTCCTTGGTCAAACTTGATCATGCAATAACTTCTTTCTAGCACCATGTCGATGGGTGGCAAAATCCAGAAGAAGCTCTTCTAGACGCCTCAAGTTACTGGTGCTCTCCTGATTGGCTCTTAATTTTTGCATATTGGTGTGCCTGCTTAATTTGTTTTCTGTAATTCAGGAAAAATTGCTTATGTTAGTGTTCTGTTCTGTCAGTTAGAACTAAGGTTAACTAGTTTCATTTAGCTGCCTTTTTAGAGAAACGTGGAAGTTATGTGGCATAGCAACCACATCAAGCCATCTATACAAGGTTTATACAAAATTGTCCGGAAACCGTGCCATCCATCATGTACATAACTGAAACCGTGCATACATCAAGTGATGTATTGATCAAATCAAACATGCAGATGCAACTATATGAAGACATGTCATTTCAAATAGAAACAGGGGCTCTTGTTGTGTGCCCCCAAGGCTGGGCACTTGATGCATCCATACATCAAGCACAAATCTCATCCAAACAAACATACAGACGCATCAAGCATGCAGTAGAAAAGATGAATGGTGAACATATAGAAGCAAGCAGGCTGCGGCATGAATACTATTTCAAGCTTCTCAAAATTGTCCAACAGTAAAACGGACTGAGCTCGAGCTCTTGATGAAGCTTCTCAAGCAGAGGCGGCGCTGCAGCTCGTGCGAGCGTTCGGAGTGGCGTCAGGGCTGCACTGCAACCTACCCAAGAGCTCGGCATCCCCGATCAATGGTGGCGGCATCGACCTGCAGCCAATCACGGCAATTCGCAGCTGTCCGGTCAAGCCGTTCCTGATTCAGTACCTGGGCCTGCCGCTATCGCCAGTCCATCTACGCAAGAGGGATCTACAGTCTTTGGTCGACAAAGTGGCGAAGCTGCTGGAGGGGAGCGGATGGGCGGCTAATCTTGATCGATTCGTCAATTGCAGCGACACCAGTCTACCTTATGCTATCTCCACGGTGGTTCTTTACATGTGTGAACAAAATTTAGATGGGGTTTTTTCTGCTCTGCTTGGATGCAAGCAAGGCAGGGGTAGTGCGTCGATGCAATGCAAGCAAGACAGAGACAACTTTTGGTGTGCTCCAAAAAACAGCTCTCGGGGGTATAGGGCTGAAGAATCTAAGGCTACTGAATATTGCGGTACGACGTGAGATGGTTGTGGCTTGATCGAGCAGAGGGAGACAGACCATGGAAATGCCTCCCTTTCAAGGCCCCTGTGGAGGCTGATAACTTATTCAAAGCGGCGGGAATTTTTTTTGGAGACAGACAATGGGCTAGGGGATGACAAAAAGCTGAAATTCTGGACAGATAATTGGATTGACGGACGGAGCATCGTGGAGATTGCGCCGAACCTGTTGAAATCTGTCAAGCCTGCTAGGCTGAACTAGCATTTTGATAGTCAAAGAAACCCCCAGGCCTTAAATAAGGTAAATCCTAGAGAAACACTTCACGCTGAATTTAATCATTTGTCACGCACATGTCCCCTCGAAAGAAAATCACTCTCATGCTGCATCGTGTCAACAACATGTGCTGGTCAAATTGGCAAATGATCAAAATTCCAAGCAAACTATCAAAAACGATAGAGTACCAACATATCTAGACGTCTTCTAACGATCCACCACAAGTCATCTGACTGCCGACGTACTTACGACGTGGTCGACCTAAGTTACCTTGTTTTTAGGCAGCCAAAGGTCTTGTTGGCACCGACCTTGAGGAAGCCGGTTCGGAAACAGGTGCCCCTGGGTCCACCGATATGAAACCGCCATGGGTCATGGATCTATCGCCAGCGGGCACAGCCACTTACAATAAATTATCAGTAATCCTACATCTACGGAAACAAACTTACGGAATAGACTTATGCGCTGACGTGGTGGCTGGTGTTTGGTTCTATTTTTATTTTTTTGCTTCGGCAAATTGTGGAGCACGTACTGATCAGTACCAACCGTCTTCTAATGTAACCATATTGAATAAGCACTCATCATGGTGTAGTTGGTTATCACCTATATGGGCAACATCAGTCGATTCGTCATGCATCATGATAACCAACTACATATTGAATAAACACTCATCATGCAACAAACGGTCACGATCCGCATGCAACGCATTCCATTCTTATGTTTTTTCTTTTCTCTTAGACAAAACATAATCCTCTTTGGTTTGAACAATAAAGTAGGAAAACAAGAGTAACAGATTGAGTTAAATAAAGACCAAAATAAAGTGTATCAGCGAAGGCCTATTAGCTCAGCTGGTTAGAGCGTCGTGCTAATAACGCGAAGGTCACAGGTTCGAGACCTGTATGGGCCAATCTTTTTTTTTTTTCTTGAACCTTGATGCAAAAACAAAAAAAATATTAATATTTGGCTTCGCCCGGGTTTGAACCGGAGACCTTCAGTGTGTTAGACTGACGTGATAACCAACTACACCACGAAACCATTTTGATACAAACCACACAACATCATATAAGAAGTGTAATGCATAAACGATAAACCACGATGGTTATATTTGGCTGGTGTTGAGTAAACATGGAACATACTGTATTTTTCGTAGCACACCGTTCACACTGATATTATACATCCAAACGAGGTTTTTAAATATTTAGGATGTACAATATTTCTAGGACCGGTCCTGAGATTTCGAGGGCCTGGAACAGAACTTGAATTCAGGGCCTTTAAGAATTACTAAAATGAAATAAAAATAATTTGAAGGAAAATATAGTTAGTAGTAGGTATTTAGTGCGTATTCAAACACATTATACTTATGTCAAAACCTTGCAGGTATCGACTTAAATTACCGATAAACATCTATGTGTCACTAACTAGTGCATAAACTATACCAATAAACACTCCGGGCATTATTTTGTCCAAGAAAAACCAATGCAATGGCCTTGCGAGGCGTCAATACCACCATGACGCCAAATAATTCCACCACCCTACATGACGTGACCGACGCCGACACCTCGCTGCACCACCCCACCGAGACTCGTCGTCTTCTACACCGAAGAAAAACGCAGCTTCACCCTTGGGATCCTTCTAGCTAACATTTTTCCTAACTATGCACCTATGCACTCCGTGGAAAATATCACAAAACTTTTGCAAACCGATTATATTTGTCTCAGATCCGTGAATACAATCAAAAGTATTTGCTCAAGAATTTTTCTGCCTAAATTTAATGGAGTTCAAAGAACTAAAAAAAAGATTGCTGAAAATACCAACTTCAGTTTATAAAAAAAAAAATGGCACCCGATCGATTACCAGCTGGGAATACATACTTGTACAGTTGTACTTATTGTGCGATCCGTTTCTACGCATCCGACAGATCGATATCGTGCCTGCTCACCCTAACCTAACAGGCACGCGATGTCCGTCCATGGCGTCCCCAGGCAAGATCGGTCGTGGTCAGACCTCCCGGGCGACCTCCTCTCCGCCATCTACGTCCGATCCGTCTCTGCGTACGACCGGGCGCGCTTCGCCGCCGTCTGCTCGCCATGGCGCGCGGCCGCGGCGTGGAATCCGCGGCTGCCGGCTCTGCCGCTGCTGCTCGCGTCCACCGGCGACGGCAAGCGGGACCAGGAGGCGCGGGTGTACAGCCCCGAGGATGGCAGGGTGCTGCGTGTCCCGCTCCCGTGGTTCCCTTGGGGCAACCGGCTCGTGGGGTCCTACCAAGGCGGCTGGATCGCCACCGTGTCCGGTTCCGGCGGGCTGCTCGTCGTCAACATATTCTCCGGCGCCCGGGCGGCGCGACTCGACGTCGGCATGATCTTCGTCCGGAAAATCGTCTTCAACAAGGATCCTTCGTCCGCCGGTTGCGTCATCGCCGCCATGAAGTCACTGCGCACTGTTGGGGTCCGCAGGGTTGACAGCGCGTGGACCACGTGGCGTGGCCATGGGGTTCTACTGGACATTGCCTTCTGCAAAGGAGAGCTCTACGGAGTTACTTCCGGGGATCTAATCATGTTCCACATCGGCATGGACGAAGAAGGCGGCGCTCCGGTGACCATTCGGAGCTTCTTCTTTGGCGTTCCAATGAGCGACCTATACACGCCTGAATTATCATCTACCGTAAAATACATCTTTGAACTGCACGGCAAGCTAGCAATAGCGATGAAGGTCGGACCAAGAGGACACAGCTGGGAAAAAAACCATTTTTTCCGTATTTTTGAGCTCACCGACAATGACGACGACACAACAAGATCGCAGCAAAGATACAGCTGGGATGAGGTGACGAGCTTAGGAGACCACGCCTTGTTCCTAGGACCTGCGAATTGCAAGGCGGAGCATATCTCAGAAGCTGGCCGGCGTGGCGGGGTGGAGGGCAACCGCATCTACTACTTGAAGCAACACACCTATCTCCAAAACAACACCATGGAAGCAGGCTTATTATTAGCAAGCTTGGACATGGGCAGTTGCACCGTGCATTGTTGGGAAAGCGAAGAAAGCAAGCATCACATGGAAAGGATTGTGTCACGGGGTTATCATTACAGCAGCAGAAAGGATCAGGATGGCGCTAATGGTTGTATGTGGCTCTGGCCTTCAGACTTCTAGTTCCTCATATCCTCCCTCATGTGTGAACCACAAGTACCGCCGGATTTACCTTATGACTAGACAGCCGAGGTTAAAAATATGAACGAAATCTTGTTATATGACATTTTTAATAATTCGGTCTGTTCAAAAAAAATTGTTTGTCCAAGGTTATAAACAATTATCAATTGATCTTTGGTACCATACGCAATGTATAAAATCAACCTGAAAATGCAGCACTAACATGAAATTTATACTTATAAAGTTTTGTTCATATTGGATTCCACATGTTGACGTAGTATACAGTACTATGATATAGATACTATCCTCAGGTTATCCATTTAATTTTGATTCTCCCCATAATTGCAAGCCTCGCTCAACTTGTTTGCAATTAAACAGCTGTTAAAACTTTTCTGATATTTTTGGCCGGTAGGCATGAGAGTTATGTTTTTTTTTAACAGAAACAGATATATATTGCAGCTCAAAAACATTGTACATCGTGAATTACAAAGCCCAGATGCCGAATCTTGTCGATTGCAGCCATCACTGGACAACCTTGATTGTAATGAGCTGAGTTCCTACATGAACAGGTAGGCTCAGACCTAGATGATCTTCTTGCCTTTTGTGCACAACTGTGGGCGCACTAGTGGAAAAAGGGCCATCCGTTCGCGCCCTCTCAGAGCATTAGTCCCGGTTGCGCCACCAACCGGGACTAATGCTGGCACGCTTCCCGGTTCGAGCGGGCACGGGCCAGGAGGCATGCGTTCCGGTTGGTAAGGGGGCATACGTCCCGGTTGGAGCCAGCAACCGGGACTAAAGGTTTGGCCACAGCCACGTGGCGTGGCACACACCTTTAGTCCCGGTTTGTGTTACAAACCGGGACGTATGATCCCGCCCTCTATAAATGCGATGCCCCAGCCCCCTCTGCCTCCACTCTGTTTTTTCTCTTGGTGGAAGGTGTGAGGGGTGTGCTAGTTTTTTCTCTTCTATGCATGCATTGAAGGTGTTTGATGAAATGTTTGAGTGAATAATCCCGTTCAATTTCTCATAGAACAAAAATATAGAAGGTGTCCGAGACGCACTTGAGCTTTCTCCTCTTTATTTCCCTCGATCGAGGTTAGCAATCTTATCTTTTCTCTGTCATTGATACAATGCATGTGTCGATGTGAATTGGTCATTTCACTATTTATGATGTCCTGTTTTTTGATAAACTTATTTATATGATGAAGATGAACGGTCGGGAATGGATGTACGGTGACCGGCGCGTAGCCGGGTATATGAAAGGCGTGGATAAATTTATCGATGTGGCTATGGCAAACAAAGAGAATGGTTTTATACGTTGTCCATGTGTTCAATGTCGGAATAACAAGGAGTACTCTTTCTTGAAAATCATTCGCGGCCACCTGATTATGAAAGGTTTCATGCCCAACTATAATTGCTGGACCAAGCACGGGGAAAGAGGGGTTATGATGGAAGATGGTGAAGAAGAAGATGATGATAACAACTATCATCATATGTTTCCTGAATACAGTGATACTGCAATGGAAGACAATGGAGAGGAAAAAGGTGAAGAACGGGCATCAGATGAGCCGACTGATGAACTTGGTAGGGTCATTTCTGATGCAAAGCGAGACTGTGAAACAGAAAATGAGAAGTTGAAGTTAGAGGGCATGTTAGAAGATCACAAGAAATTGTTGTACCCAAATTGTGAAGATGGCAGCACAAAGCTCGGTACCACACTGGAATTGTTGCGATGGAAGGCAGAGTGTGGTCTAACTGACTCCTCATTTGAAAAGATGCTGAAAATAATGAAGCCGAAGTTTCCAAAACATAACGAACTTCCCGAGAGTACCTACGAAGCAAAGAAGACTCTCTGTCCTCTGGGATTAGATGTGCAAAAGATACATGCATGCATTAATGCCTGCATCCTCTACCGCGGTAAGTAGTATGAGAATTTAGATAAATGCCCGGTATGCAATGCGTTGCGGTATAAGATCAGACGAGATGACCCTGGTGATGTTGAGGGAGAGCCCCTACGGAAGAGGGTTCCTGCTAAGGTTATGTGGTATGCTCCTATAATACCAAGGTTGAAACGCATGTTCAGAAACAAAGAGCATTCCAGGCTGTTGAGATGGCACAAAGAAGACCGTAAGAAAGACGGGAAGTTGAGACACCCTGCTGAGGGGTCACAGTGGAGAAAAATGGAGAGAGACTTCTCAGACTTTGCAGGTGACACAAGGAACTTATAGTTTGGTCTAAGTACGGATGGCATGAATCCTTTTGGGGAGCAGAGCTGCAGTCACAGCACCTGGCCCGTGACTCTATGTATCTACAACCTGCCTCCTTGGTTGTGCATGAAGCGTAAGTTCATTATGATGCCAGTGCTCATCCAAGACCCGAAGCAACCGGGCAACGACATTGATGTGTACCTTAGGCCATTAGTTGAAGAACTCTTACAGTTGTGGGGCAAACCAGGTGTACGTGCGTGGGATGAGACCAAACAGGAGCCATTTGATCTACGAGGGTTGTTATTCGTAACCATCAATGATTGGCCTGCTCTTAGTAACCTTTCAGGACAGACAAACAAGGGATATAAGGCATGCACCCATTGTTTAGATAAGACTGAAGGTACATATTTGCATAAATGCAAGAAGGTTGTGTACCTGGCGAATTGACGATTTCTTCCGACCAATCATCCCGTAAGAAAGAAAGGCAAGCATTTCAAAGGTGAGGCAGATCACCGGAAGAAGCGTGAACTCCCTGCTGATGATGTATTTGGTATGGTCAAGGACATAGAAGTAATCTTTGGAAAGGGTCCCGACGGTCAATCAGTTCCGAATGACGTCGCTACAGGACACGCACCCATGTGGAAGAAGAAATCTATATTTTGGGAGCTGCCATATTGGAAAGTCCTGCGTGTCCGCTCTTCAATCGACGTGATGCACGTGACGAAGAATCTTTGCGTGAACCTGCTAGGATTCCTAGGCGTGTATGGGAAGACAAAAGATACACCAGAAGCACAGGAGGACCAACAAATTATGAAAGACCCAAAGAACATGCATACACATAACAAGACGGATAAAGGGCGTCACTTAAGTCGTGCCAGCTATGCTCTTACCAAAGCAGAGAAGGAAATCTTTTTTGAAGTCCTTTACAGTATCAAGGTGCCGTCGGGCTTCTCATCTAATATAAAGGGGATAATAAATATGGCAGAGAAAAAGTTCCAAAACCTGAAGTCTCATGACTGTCACGTGATTATGACGGAGTTGCTTCCGATTACATTGAGGGGGCTTCTACCGGAAAATGTTCGAGTACCCATTGTGAAGCTGTGTGCATTCCTCAATGCAATATCTCAGAAGGTAATCAATCCAGATATTCTGCCAAGGTTACAGAAGGATGTGGTACAATGTCTTGTTAGTTTTGAATTGGTGTTCCCACCATCCTTCTTCAATATTATGACGCATCTCCTGGTTCACCAAGTGGAAGAGATTGCCATTATCGGTCCGGTATTTCTGCACAATATGTTCCCCTCTGAGAGGTTCATGGGAGTCTTAAAGAAATATGTTCATAACCGTGCTAGACCAGAAGGAAGCATCTCCAAGGGATATGGAACAAAGGAGGTCATTGAGTTTTGTGTTGACTTTATTCCTGACCTTAAGCCGATTGGTGTTTCTGACTCGCGGCATGAGGGAAGACTAAGTGGAAATGGCACGCTGGGAAAGAAAGCAATGATATGTAGGGACGGGGATTCTTTCACTAAAGCACACTACACAGTTCTACATAATTCCACCTTGGCAGCTCCGTATATCGAGGAGCACAAGAATATTGTACGCTCCAAAAACCCGGGGAAGCCTGAATCATGGATTACAGATGAACACATGAAGTCTTTCGGTGGTTGGATGCAGACACATCTCTTGAATGACACCACTGTTGGAGATCAGCTATACTTGTTGGCCGCATCACCATCTTCTACTGTATTGAATTTCCAAGGGTACGAAATAAATGGGAATACATTCTACACGATCGCCCAAGATAAAAGAGCACCAACCAAAATAGTGGTGTCCGCTTTGATGCAATAGACGAGAATGGACAAAACGACACATATTATGGTTACATAGAGGAGATATGGGAACTAGACTATGGAGTCTCTTTTAAGGTCCCTTTGTTTCGCTGCAAATGGGTCAACCTGAATGGGGAAGGGGTAAAGATAGACCAGTTGTACGGAATAACAACAGTGGATCTCAACAATCTTGGTTATAGAGATGAACCATTCGTCCTAGCCAATGATGTGTCTCAGGTTTTATATGTGAAGGACATGTCCTCCAGACCGAAAAAAAGAAAAAATATGCAAACGAATACATCATATGATGAGCCAAAGCGTTACATAGTTCTTTCAAGGAAAAGAAACATCGTGGGAATCGAGGACAAGACAGATATGTCAGAAGATTATAATAAGTTTGATGAAATTCCGCCTTCACGGAAAACTGACCCAAGCATTCCGTTAAGTAAAGAAGATGCTCCATGGTTACGTATGAAGCGATCATAAGGAAGGACATATGCCAAGAAGTTCATGCTCATATTATGTAACTCTAGTTCATGTCTTTCGCGGTTTGTGGCTTGACTGAAGGATATCTTTCGCGGTTTGTGGCCTTTAGTCCCGGTTTTGTAGTCTCAGTTTTTAATATTAATAAATGTCTTGAGTGTTAGTCTCGTTTTGTGGCTAGACCGGGACTATGAAGAAGTTGTCCCGATTCGTACTTACCATTAAGATCTGATCTCCAAACGCGCGCAGTCACATATTAGGGAGTGCCTCCATGACCAGTTTCTTGGAGATCTTGGGAGGCCCAGGATCCGGCATCCTCAAACTGGTCGTAATGGTGTCCCTGCACTCGAAAATCATCTTGCAGCTTGTAACTTCTCTAACTAGATCAATACGCCTCGGAGCTAACTAATTTCACATATTAGGGAGTGCCTCTATGACCAGTTTCTCGGAGATGCCGGAGGACTGGGCTCCGTCGGCATCTCCTCAAACTGGCCGCAGTGGTGTCCTGCTCTCAAAACCATCTTGCAGCTTGTAACTTCTCTAACTAGATCAATACGCCTCGAGCTAACTAATTTCACATATTAGGAGTGCCTCTATGACCAGTTTCTCGGAGATGCCGGAGGACTGGCTCCGTCGCATCTCCACGAACTGGCCTTGATGGTGTCCCTTCTCTCGAAAACCATCTTGGAGATGTCTCAAACTGGCTGGAGGACTGGACTCGCAAGGATGCCTATTTATAGTACAAGCAGCTCGGCAGAGTGTCAACACTTACGAAATAATGTCGACACTCACCCCTATCATTAGTGCTGACTCGTGTTTTGTCCCAGTTGGTGTCTCCAACCGGGACTACAGGTTGATCTTTAGTCCCGGTTGGTGACACCATCCGGGACAAGGTACACGCCATACGACATAATGTCGACACTCACCCCTATCATTAGTGCTGCCCGACTGCCAAATCGTCCATCCCGGGTAAAAGGACAAATGTCGCCGAATCGGGAAGTGGGTCCGGTTTGTACTACAGGTACATGATCTATCGCCCGTGATTTTTTGAAAAAAATCATTTTTAGACTCGCAATATGTGGTTTCTTCAGAGATCCAATGCAATTTCTAACGATGCTCGTCCCCTATCTTCATGCACACCGGTTCGACCATAGTTAGAAATTCAGATAATTCAAAACGGGCATAATAAATTCAAAAAAAATCCGAACAATGAAAATCCTTCGCGTGTTGTCATATTATGTGACATAGTTGAAAGGAAAAATACCAGACTTGGTATATTGATCATGTTTCGAAAAAACCTTCACAAAATGACCTATCATGTTTGAGGTTTCATGGCTTTCGCTCCAAATGACCGATGTTATGTGCTGAATCACGGCATAGTTTGTGATGTTGTGCCCATATTATACATGTGTGTGGACATTGGTATGGAGAACAATGTTGCAGGAGGAAGTTTTCCTTTTTGTCGCACGGAAAAGCCCTTTTCCATTTTCCGAGCGCAAAAAACGGGTCGTTTTGTGAAGTAACCACCAAAATGCCGTTTCATAATGCTACCGTCCCATTTTCCTAAAACACTAGACCACCTTACATGGACTATCTCCCAACCGGGACATCTAAAACCTTTTCGTCCATCCCGGGTAAAAAGGACAAATGTCTGCCGAATCGGTAGGAAGTGGGTCCGGTTTGTACTACAGGTACATGATCTATCGCCCGTAATTTTTTTAAAAAATCATTTTTAGACTCGCAATATGTGGTTTCTTCAGAGATCCAATGCAAGTTCTAACGATGCTCGTCCCCTATCTTCATGCACACCGGTTCCACCATAGTTAGAAATTTAGATAATTCAAAACGGGCATAATAAATTCAAAAAAAAATCCGAACAATGAAAATCCTTCGCGTGGTGTCATATTATGTTACATAGTTGAAAGGAAAAATACCAGACTTGTTATATTGATCATGTTTCGAAAATACCTTCACAAAATGACCTATCATGTTTGAGGTTTCATGGCTTTCGGTCCAAATGACCGATGTTATGTGCTGAATCACGGCATAGTTTGTGATGTTGTGCCCATATTATGCATGTGTGTGGACATTGGTATGGAGAACAATGTTGCAGGAGGAAGTTTTCCTTTTTGTCGCACGGAAAAGCACTTTTCCATTTTCCGAGCGCAAAAAACGGGTCGTTTTGTGAAGTAACCACCAAAATGCCGTTTCAGAATGCTACCGTCCCATTTTTCTAAAACACTAGACCACCTTACATGGACTATCTCCCAACCGGGACATCTCAAACCTTTTCGTCCATCCCGGGTAAAAAGGACAAATGTCTGCCGAATCGGAAGGAAGTGGGTCCGGTTTATACTACAGGTACATGATATATCGCCCGTGATTTTTTGAAAAAATCATTTTTAGACTCGCAAGATGTGGTTTCTTCAGAGATCCAATGCAAGTTCTAACGATGCTCGTCCCCTATCTTCATGCATACCCGTTCCACCATAGTTAGAAATTTAGATAATTCAAAACGGGCATAATAAATTCAAAAAAATCCGAACAATCAAAATCCTTCGCGTGGTGTCATATTATGTTACATAGTTGAAAGTAAAAATACCAGACTTGGTATATTGATCATGTTTCGAAAAAACCTTCACAAAATGACCTATCATGTTCGAGGTTTCATGGCTTTCGGTCCAAATGACCGATGTTATGTGCTGAATCACGGCATAGTTTGTGATGTTGTGCCCATATTATGCATGTGTGTGGACATTGGTATGGAGAACAATGTTGCAGGAGGAAGTTTTCCTTTTATGCATGCGGAAAAGCACTTTTCCATTTTCGGCAAAAAAAGCGGTCGTTTTGTGAAGTAACCACCAAAATGCCGTTTCAGAATGCTACCGTCCCATTTTCCTAAAACACTAGACCACCTTACATGGACTATCTCCCAACCAGGACATCTCAAACCTTTTCGTCCATCCCGGGTAAAAAGGACAAATGTCTGCCGAATCGGTAGGAAGTGGGTCCGTTTTGTACTACAGGTATATGATCTATCGCCCGTGATTTTTTGAAAAAATCATTTTTAGACTCGCAAGATGTGGTTTCTTCATAGATCCAATGCAAGTTCTAACGATGCTCGTCCCCTATCTTCATGCACACCGGTTCCACCATAGTTAGAAATTTAGATAATTCAAAACGGGCATAATAAATTCAAAAAAAATCCGAACAATCAAAATCCTTCGCGTGGTGTCATATTATGTTACATAGTTGAAAGGAAAAATACCAGACTTAGTATATTGATCATGTTTCGTAAAAACCTTCACAAAATGACCTATCATGTTCGAGGTTTCATGGCTTTCGGTCCAAATGACCGATGTTATGTGCTGAATCACGGCATAGTTTGTGATGTTGTGCCCATATTATGCATGTGTGTGGACATTGGTATGGAGAACAATGTTGCACGAGGAAGTTTTCCTTTTTGTCGCACGGAAAAGCCCTTTTCCATTTTCCGAGCGCAAAAAACGGGTCGTTTTGTGAAGTAACCACCAAAATGCCGTTTCAGAATGCTACCGTCCCATTTTCCTAAAACACTAGACCACCTTACATGGACTATCTCCCAACTGGGATATCTCAAACCTTTTCGTCCATCCCGGGTAAAAAGGACAAATGTCTGCCGAATCGGTAGGAAGTGGGTCCGGTTTGTACTACAGGTACATGATCTATCGCCCGTGATTTTTTGAAAAAATCATTTTTAGACTCGCAATATGTGGTTTCTTCAGAGATCCAATGCAAGTTCTAACGATGCTCGTCCCCTATCTTCATGCACACCGGTTTGACCATAGTTAGAAATTTAGATAATTCAAAACGGGCATAATAAATTCAAAAAAAAATCCGAACAATGAAAATCCTTCGCGTGGTGTCATATTATGTTACATAGTTGAAAGGAAAAATACCAGACTTGGTATATTGATCATGTTTCGAAAATACCTTCACAAAATGACCTATCATGTTCGAGGTTTCATGGCTTTTGGTCCAAATGACCGATGTTATGTGCTGAATCACGGCATAGTTTGTGATGTTGTGCCCATATTATGCATGTGTGTGGATATTGGTATGGAGAACAATGTTGCAGGAGGAAGTTTTCCTTTTTGTCGCACGAAAAAACCCTTTTCCATTTTCCGAGCGCAAAAAATGGGTCGTTTTGTGAAGTAACCACCAAAATACCGTTTCAGAATGCTACCGTCCCATTTTGTCGGCATAGTGTCGATACTTACGAAATAATGTCGACACTCACCCCTATTATTAGTGTTGACTCGTGTTTTGTCCCGGTTGGTGTCTCCAATCGGGACTAAAGGTTCATCTTTAGTCCCGGTTGGTGACACCATCCGGGACAAGGTAGACGCCGCACGACATAATGTTGACACGCCATTTTTCCCGCCATTTTTCTTCCCGCCATTTTTCCTGCCAGTTCTTCCCTCCAGTTCTTCCCGCCAGTTCTTCACTATATATATATATATATATGTAGGGTTGGCCTCCATTGTCATTGCACATCTCTAAACTCATATCTGCAACCTCATCACTCTTTCCCATGGCTTCCACCGTAGCACTAACTCCCAGGGAGGCGGAGGCGCTTTACTCGAACTACCCCGCCCGGGCTACTATGTCCCCGTCGGCTGGATCTTTGGCCTTGAGGCGCCGGTTCCTCTTGTCCCTCTAGGTGTGGCGCGTCGGATGGCTATCACGAACCACTACTACTTCGAGCTCACGCCGGAGCAGCGGAGGAATCCCAGATGGCATCCCGACTATTTCCCGACTTGGGAAGCCTTCTTCGTGGATCGGCGTGAGAGGGCACTCGCCAGGCACGATGAGGAGGGCCCACCTCCTCCGAACTTCAACGAGGCCGGCCGTCGGCTGTGGTGGCGCGACTGGACTCTCCAGAGCGTCTTGGCCTACGACAGGGCCACCGACTCTAGCCCCCTCCTGCGCTACCCTCAAGTCTAGCCCACTCGTACTCAACCTTGAAGGTTCAACTACGGCGACCCCGACGACGAGTCGTCGAGGGCCGCGGCGAGTACGACGACTACAGGGCGAGTATTACAGGTGTAGGCAGGAGCATGACTGAAATATTCCAACATTGCAAAACAAGTTCGGCCGATTGTGGCTTAATCTGGCCATGTATCTTAATTTTCAGTTCTTCTATGTAACTTTGTGTTAGTTGTGTTATGTACTTTAATTCCAGTTCTATCCTAATCAAATTTTCTTTCCGCCCGTTATTTTCTGTCCTATTTTTTCCGCCCATTAAAAACAGAAAATGGTTTTGAATTACTTATTCAAATCCAAACACTTTTTATGTTTAAATTTTTTCTAAATTCCAAATTGATATTAAAAAAATAAGTTAATTCATTTTTAATTGTAAATGGTTCATATTTTAAATGGTTACATTAATTATTTTTTAAAACAGAAAATGGTTTTGAATTATTTATTGAAATCCAAACACTTTTTATGTTTAAAGTTTTTCTAAATTCCAAATTAATATTCAAAAAATATAAGTTAATTCATTTTAAATTTTAAATGGTTACATTAATTATTTTTTTAAAATAGAAAATGGTTTTGGATTATTTATTCAAATCCATACACTTTTTATGTTTAAAGTTTTTCTAAATTCCAAATTAATATTTAAAAAATATAAGTTATTTCATTATTAATTTTAAATGGTTCATAGTTTAAATGGTTACATTAATTATTTTTAAAAACATAAAATGGTTTCGAATTAGTTATTCAAATTCAAACACTTTTTATATTTCAAGTTTTTCTAAATTTGAAAGTAATTATCATTTAAAAAACATTACAAATTTAAACCCCAAAATAAAAAATAAGGCGGGAACAGAGAGAAAATACCTGAAAAAATTTGAAAACAAGGGAATATGTCCCGGTTGGAGCCACCAACCGGGACTAAAAGACCCTAACAGCGCCCTTCATCTGAAAATTGGAGTATCGTCCGGTTGGTGGCACCAGCGGGACGTATATTCTAGTCGGTTGGAGCCACCAACCGGGACTAAAGGTCCTTTGGTTATAACTGCCTCCTCTTCTTCTTTCCCATCTCACTCTGCTTCTCACCGACGCGCACAGGAACCACCCCCGACGCCGGTAGGCTGCCCGAGCTCGCAACCACCCGGCTGCTCGCGAAGAATCGTCGTCCGCCCATCGCCATACGCCGCCTCGATGCGTCTCGACGCGTCGCCTCCGTACGTCGACCAGCTCCGCCGGCGCCTCCACTTCCCCCGATCGCCACAGTGCCGCCCGTGCCCACCGCCGCCGTCGGTACCGTGCGTGCCCGCGCCTTCCCCTCGCTTCGCCCATTGGGATCACCGCCACCACCCGCTGACCACCTCCCTCCCTTTCCCCAGGCCGAAGCCGCCGCCGTCGCCACCGACGCCGCCCGCCACTCCAGCCGCCGACCGCCGTCGCCTGCGCACGCGCCGCCACACGAGGAGATCCGCCACCTCGCCCCCGACGCCGTCTCACCTTCCACCGCCGAGGACCGCCACCGCCACCGTCGGCCGCCGCTGAAACTTCCCCTCGCGTGCTTCCTCTGCCCTCCGATCAACATCCAATGGTCCAGATGGACCATTGACTAGTCAGCCTAGGGCGCTGACTGGTCAGCGCCACGTCGGCGTGGTCAAACGGTCACGTTTGACTATTTACTTTAATCCGATTTATTTTGGCAGATTTTAGATGGAACTTGTAAAATTCATAGAAAATAATCTACTCGGCCAAAAATTGCAAATAAAATATGTATGGAATCAGTGTCTCACGTAGAATATTGCTGTACAGTTGTTTTTTTGCTTTTGCAGCAAGGTTTTGTCTTGGTTAATTAAATGAGTTAATGTTCTTTTTAGAGTATTAAATCCATAGAAAAAGTTCTACAACTCCAAAAATTGCAAATAAGATGTCCTTGGAATCAGTGGAACAAGAGGAATCTTACAGTAAATTAAAAGGGTAGACTTGGCTAGCTCTTTAGTTTTTTAGTTAGATTTAGGTTTGATTATTTTAGGTGTATTAGTTGTTAGATGATTTAGTTGTTAGATGATTTAGTTGTATTTAGTTTGATGAATTTTAGGTGTATGTGTAGAATATGATTTAGGTGTATATGATGTAGATGATTAGAAGAACATACTAACCCCTCACAGGTGATTCCGGAGTTTCCCCGAGTTAGGGTTTGCGCCCCTCGGAACCCCGTTTAATTTGTCGAGCATGCTTTAGGGTTACTTTTCAATACAATTTAACTTGTCATATCATCATACTTGCTTGATCATTGCATTGATGCTTTAGGGTTTCCCTTTATTTTCGGTGTTTGGATTATTAGGTTTATTATTAGTTAGGTATTATTAGGTTTATTAATTAGTTTGGTATTATTAGTCTTGACCCATTTGGTGGATCCTTTGTGGGTAGCCCAGCACCGATTCACATTGTCAAACAACTTAAAAACCCTATCTTAGATAAGGAATCATTAATACCCCTTAGGTGCATGTGGGTTCGACGATGTGCCTTCGCCAGGGCATTCCAAACCCTCTTAAATCGATTCCAATATGGTATTTTGTTAGTATCTAGTGTTACCTATCTGCTGGATAGTTTCCCTTTTGTAGCCTTATACTCATGTTCCCCTCTCATATGCATCCGAGGTTTCTCCGAACTAGGTTTTACACCCCTCGGAACTCCGGAATATTGATTTTAGTTGATTTTAGCTAGAGTTACCTGCTATCTACTACACGGTTTCCTTTTTGTAGCTAGGTTTAGGGTTTCTCTTCATTTTTATTATTGTGTATTTATATATTAGGGTTTCTCTGAATTAGGGTTTATATCTCTCAACACCGTACCTAACTTTCTCCCTTAGCCGCTTTGACTTATTCGTTTTTCCACCTATGCCGAAAATATGGACCCACACGTTAGAGACGAAGAAAAGGAAGAGTTGATCCAAGGTGTGATCCGTGGGGAAGAAAATTTAGACGTATCAACGTTTCTGAACAACTCCGGTGAGGGTGATCCTATTTTTACCGGAATAGACGACTTGTTTGAGGTTGAAGGTGTTGCCTTCCGCGAGGGAGAAGGTGATGCCTTGTGTAATCGAGAAGACGACCGCTCCGGTGAGGTGCATGTAATATAATTAATTCATTAATTAATCATCTGCTATCTATATAGAAATAATAACGATGATCTTTCTTCTTTTAGCCCTCCGGATCGAAGGAATCTACTGAAAAGAGCAGACGAGGCCCAACCAAAAAGTTGCAAGACCATGAGAGGTTCAGGATCGAAGATGTCGCTGAAGACGGCAAACCGACGGCTCGAAGTTATCATAAACAAATTTGTGGCACAATGCGGAGTAATCGTTAGGGACTTAATCCCGATCACCATTAGAAATTGGAATAGGCCTGCTAATGCGGATGAAGAGGGAACATGTTTATTTGTCCCTAACCACGCCAAAGATTTACTGTGGAAGAGGCTCATGGTTAATTTCAAACTACCGAAGATAGAGCTGGATCCAAATGCGGAGGATCCAGTTGAGGACGCCTTACAACATGGGAGAGTCATGGAGGCTAAGTTCGGGGAGTGGGATTTGAAGAAGATGGCCCAGTGTTTCACCAATGGAAGAAAAGATTGCACCTTGACTATGTCATGAAAAAGAAGACTCCCGATTTCAAGAATATTCAGTTTGAGAAGATAAAACCATTCTGGGCTGAGTTTGTGGAGTACAAGACATCAGAAAAAGCTAAGAAAATGTCTGCAACGAATAAGCTGAATGCTGCTAACAAGAAGTATCACCATACTATGGGGCAAGGTGGCTACAGGGCTGGCATTCCTAAGTGGGAGAAACTTGAGAATGAACTGCATGCTAAAAAGATCACCCAGATGAGACGATTGGGTAGAACGTGCAAGGAATTGGTTTTACGGGCATGGGGGCACGTTGGACTCGGAAGGGAGGTGTATATATAACATACGACATAAAGAAGACCCCTTGCCAATCGAGAGGATGAGAAAAACAGTAAAAGCTGTTAAAGATGGGGACTTCATTCCCGATAGAGAGAATGATGAGCTCACACTCGCCCTTGGAAATAAGGAACATGATGGACGAACACGAGGAACAAGAGGCTCCCAACCATGGAGGACTCGGTTTCTCGAAGAGAGGAAGAAATATCCTAATAGAAGCCGTCAGAGGAGAAAGGACAGGGCGGAAGTTGAAGCAGATAGTCAGAAAGAGCGAATGCGTTTAATTGAAGAATGATTAAAGCAACAACAAGATGAAATTAACGCACTTAAAGAGCAAAGTACTACCGGCCCATCTCAGCAGCACACTGCATTCGATGCTACCGGCCTATCGAATAATCGAAAAAGCAGTGTGGCTTCCACCGAGATCCCGGGTGATGATAATGGCGATGACGATGGTGCACCGACGATGGCTCCTGTTGGCTACCTAGTGGATGATATCACAGAGATGACACACTGCGAGCTACATGTCAAAGTTGTGAACATATCAATGAAGGTGGCGGTCAGCTATGCCTTACCAATTGGACCCACACCAACTTACCACTGTCGTTCGGTTCCAGAGGGCTACGCTGTTGTCGGGGTGGATCAAATCATGCCCACCTTTGAAGTTTTGGATCTTCACTACCCTGCAGGTGAAGGGGATGTGACTGCTTGGGAGACGAAAACATCACCATTCTATGGCCGAAGGAATGTATCGTGCTTCGAAATCACACGCCAAGGCCATCTTCGCCGCCGCCTCTCCCGTCTCCAGCAAGGTCGTCGCCGCTGGCGCAGCCGCTTCGTCGCCTCACCCGCTGTCGCCTCACCAATCTCTCGGCGCAGCCATCGCCATGGAGCCATCGCCGCGCCTCAGATAAAAGCGTAAAGCGTCATCGCCATCTGTGCATCGTGGTAGCGATCGCCAAACATAAACAAGAGCCTCTTCCAAAAGTACCAAAGGTTCCTCCCAGAGAGCTTATGACTGTCTTGAAGAGGAGATCAGGCGATCGTTGATGCGGAACGACAGCGTTTTCGCTAAGCTGAGGCAGCGGAAAGAGCCAGAGTTCCCCAGCACCAAAGAAGAAAAAGCCAAAGTGTTGAAAATGCTAAAGACTCTTCATCAACCCGAGCCAAAGCTGTCATCAGACTATGAGCGTTCTATTCTCAAGTCACATGCGGCACAAAAAGCCTCGAAGAGCAGTACTGATGCAAGCGAGAAATCTGTTGCCTAGCTCGGAGAACAAGCAAAACAGTCTTGCGCCCCCTCTCAAGGTGATTTCCCAAACCAATGTGGGGTCGAGGAAATATGGGGCGAAGCGGTATGATCCGAGGTAGTTACTGTCTGGAGAAAAGCCGCTGCTCAAGGTGTGAGTATTGCCAAGACTTATCCGATTAGAGTTCTTCCCATGAGTGAAGTAGCATACAAATACCAGTACGGCAAACCTCTCGTCAAACCTGAGGAGGTAAACAATCTTCCAACAAAAATGCGAAGATTGCATAACTGGTACATGCATGCCACAAAGGCCGGGGCTAACTGGATAGTGCTGAGGGTTACAAAAAAGCATCATGGGAAAGAAAAGGATGACATGATATCCATTGAATTTGATGAACTATTTCAATTATTCAATCAAGACTCCTTGGACAAATCGATCATCAGTGCCTATTGTCTATAAGTAATAATTCTGTAATTAATTTAGTCTCCAGCTATCTCACCTTGTCTATTGCATGTATATAATCATACTGTAATATGCAGAATGAAGATTCTCGAATGCAGCAGAGGACAAATCTATGACCACTAGTGGAAACGAGGCTTTTCGTTGATCCTGGAAAAGGGCTTTAACACCGGTTCTTCTACGAACCGGTGTTAAAGAAACGTACCAAGCGTGGCCGTCGGCAAAGAGCCCCCTTTAACACGGTTCGTGCCACGAACCGGTGTTAAAGACCCTGCAATGATGTATGACCCCCTTTAAAACCAGTTCGTGGCTTGAACCGGTGTTAAAGGGGGGGATATATAAGACAACACAGCCCACACCCCACTCTTCCATTTTTTCACTATCTCATTTTGGAGACTAGCAAGAGGGTGTGAAGAGTGCTAGTTTGTGTTTTTTTCATATGCACAAGAGGTGTTCGGTGAAATGCCCGAGAGCTCAAAATAAGTTTTCTCGTTGCTCTTTCCTTCTCGGTCGAGGTCGGCAACTATCCTTTCATGTGTCATTGATGTACTATATATATAAATGGTCATCTCCCTATTGATTTTTGATATATACTACATATTAATGCAGATGAACCGGCAATGGATGTACGGTGACCGCCGCACTTCCGAGTACATTACGAGCCTCCAAAGTTTCATCGTTGTGGGTAATGCAAACCGTGGTCACAATGGTTTTATGTGATGTCCGTGTGTTCACTGTCAGAACAAGAAAGACTACTCAAATACCAGAACCATTCACGCCCACCTGCTTCGATCCGGTTTCATGCCCAGCTATAATTGTTGGACCAAGCACGGAGAAAAAGGGGTTGTGATGGAAGACAACGAAGAAGAAGAGGATGATGACAACTATCATAATATGTATCCTGAATATGATGATACTGCAATGGGGGTAGATAATGAAGATCAAGAGGCAGAAGATGGGCCCGCTGATGATGATCTTGGTCGGGCCATTACTGATGCAAAGGAAGAATGTGAAACTGAAAAGGAGAAGGATAAGCTGGAGCAGATGTCAAAGGATCACAAAACATTGTTCTATCCAACTTGCGAAGATGGCCACAAAAATCTAGGTACCACACTGGATTTGCTGCAATGGAAGGCGAAGAACGTGTGGTGACGGTAGCATTTTCAAAGTTGTTGGTAAAATGAAGAATCTTCTTCCAAGAAATAATGAATTGCCCGACAAGTACATACCAAGCAAAGAAGGTTATGCGCCTCTAGGATTAGACGTGCGGAAGATACATGCCTGCATTAATGACGCATCCTCTACCGCGGTGAGAAATGCGACAATTTGGATGCATGCCCGGTATACCTTGCACTGATATAAGATCAGACGAGACGATCCTGGCGATGTTGAGGGCGAGGCCCCTAGGAAGAAGGTTCTCGCCAAGGTTATGTGGTATGCTCCTATAATACCACGGTTAAAACGTCTCTTCAGAAATAAAGAGCATGCCAAGTTGTTGCGATGGCACATGGAAGACCGTAAGAAAGACGCGATGTTGAGACACCCCGCTGATGGGTCACAGTGGAGAAAAGTCAAGCGAGAGTACCCGGACTTCGCACGTGACGCAAGGACCTTAAGGTTTGGTCTAAGTACAGACGGCATGAATCCTTTTGGTGAGCAGAGCTGCGATCCGACAAGCGGCTGTGACTCTATGTATCTATAACCTTCCTCCTTGGTTGTGTATGAAGAGGAAGTTCATTATGATGCCAGTGCTCATCCAAGGCCCGAGGCAACCCGGCAACGGCATTGATGTGTACCTAAGGCCATTAGTTGAAGAACTTTTACAGCTGTGGGCCAAACCAGGTGTACGTATGTGGGATGACCACAAAGGGGAGCCATTTGACCTACGAGCATTGCTTTTCGTAACCATCAATGATTGGCCTACTCTTAGTAACATTTCAGGGCAGACAAACAAGGGATACAATGCATGCACACACTGTTTAGATGAGACTGAAAGTGTATATTTGGATAAATGTAAGAAGGTTGTGTACCTAGGGTATCGCCGATTTCTTCCGAACCTGCATCCAGTAAGAAAGAAAGGCAAGCATTTTAAACGTCTGGCAGAACCCCGGAGGAAGCCTCCGTCTGCGGTGAGGAGGTATTTGGTATGGTCAAGGACCTAGAAGTAATCTTTGGAAAAGGTCCTGGCAGTCTATCTGTTCCGAATGACGATGCTGGACACGCGCCCATGTGGAAGAAGCAATCTATATTTGGGACCTACCCTATTGGAAAGTCTTAGAGGTACGCTCTTCAATCGACGTGATGCACGTGACGAAGAATGTTTGCGTGAACCTGCTAGGCTTTCTAGGAGTGTATGGGAAGACAAAAGATACACCGGAAGTATGGCAGGACCAACGCGTCGAAAGCCCCAAGAGCCTATGCATCCCGAGCGAGAAGGGTAAACGATGCCACTTAACTCCTACCACGCTCTTACCAAAGCAGAAGAAAATCTTTTTGAATGTCCGAGCGTATCAAGGTCCGTCGGCTTCGTCGAATATAAAGGGAATAATAAATATGGTAGAGAAAAAATTCCAAAACCTGAAGTCTCATGACTGCCACGTGATTATGACACAATTGCTTCCGACTACATTGAGGGGGCTTCTACCTGAAAATGTTCGAGTACCCATTGTGAAGCTATGTGCATTCCTCAATGCAATATCTCAGAAGGTAATCGATCCAGAAAGCCTACCAGGGTTACAAACAGATGTCGCCCAATGTTTTGTCAGCTTTGAGTTGGTGTTCCCACCATCCTTCTTCAATATTATGACGCATCTCCTAGTTCACCTAGTAGAAGAGATTGCCATTCTCGGTCCTGTATTTCTACACAATATGTTCCCCTTTGAGAGGTACATGGGAGTCTTAAAGAAATATGTCCATAATCGTGCTAGGCCAGAAGGAAGCATCTCCAAGGGCTATGTAACAGAGGAGGTCATTGAGTTCTGTGTTGATTTTATTCCTGATCTTAAGGCGATTGGTGTTCCAGAATCACGACATGAGGGGAGAATGCGTGGAAAAGGCACCCTAGGATGTAAAGCAATAATATGTAGGGACAGGCATTCTCTCAATCAAGCACACTACACGGTTTTACAAAGATCTATCTTGGTTGCCCCGTATATCAATGAACACAAGAATTTAATATGCCTCAAACACCCGGGGAAGTCTGATGAATGGATTATAAGTGAACACATGGCGAGTTTTGGCGGCTGGCTGCAAAGACTTCTCACAAATAACACCTTGTTGGGGATCATTTGTACTTGTTGGCGGGACACCATCTTCGTTGTATGTACTTTCCAAAGTGCAGATAAATAGGAATACATTTTACACGATATGCCAAGATAAAAAGAGCACCAACCAAAATAGTGGTGTCCGCTTCGATGCAGCAGAAGACAATGGGCAGAAGACCACGTATTATGGGTTCATAGAGGAGATATGGGAACTTGACTATGGACCTAATTTTAAGGTCCCCTTGTTTTGATGCAAATGGGTCAAGCTAACAGGAGGAGGGGTTGAGGTAGACAAGAAGTACGGAATGACAACGGTGGATCTCAACAATCTTATGAAGGTAGACAAGAACTTAGACGAACCATTCGTCCTAGCCAATGATGTGGCTCAGGTTTTCTATGTGAAGGACATGTCCTCCAGACCAAAAAAAAGAAAAAATGTGCAAACGAATACATCATATGATGAGCCAAAGCGTCACATAGTTCTTTCAGGGAAAAGAAACATCGTGGGAATCGAGGACAAGACAGACATGTCAGAAGATTATAATAAGTTTGATGAAATTCTGCCCTTCACAGTGAAAACTGACCCAAGCATTCCGTTAAGTAAATAAGATGCTCCATGGTTACGTCTGAAGCGATCATAAGGAAGGACATATGCCAAGAAGTTCATGCTCATATTATGTAACTCTAGTTCATGTTTTTAATATTAATAAATGTCTTGAGTGTTAGTCTTGTTTTGTGGATGGACCGGGACTATGAGAAGAAGTTGTCCCGATTTGTACTTACCATTAAGATCTGATCTCCAAACGCGCGCGGTCACATATTAGGGAGTGCCTCTATGACCAGTTTCTTGGAGATGCCGGAGGACTGGGCTCCGTCGGCATCTCCCTGAAACTGGCCGTAGTGGTGTCCCTTCTCTAGAAAACCATCTTGCAGCTTGTAACTTCTCTAACTAGATCAATACACCTGGGAGCTAACTAATTTCACATATTAGGGAGTGCCTCTATGACCAGTTTTCTCGGAGATGCCGGAGGACTAGGCTCCGTCGGCATCTCCCTGAAACTGGCCGTAGTGGTGTCCCTGCTCTCGAAAACCATCTTGGAGATGCCTCAAACTGGCTGGAGGACTGGACTCACAAGGATGCCTATTTATAGTACAAGCAGCTCGACATAGTGTCGACACTTACGAAATAATGTCGACACTCACCCCTATTATTAGTGCTGACTCGTGTTCTGTCCCGGTTGGTGTCTCCAACCGGGACTAAAGGTTCATCTTTAGTCCCGGTTGCTGACACCATCCGGGACAAGGTACACGCCGCACAACATAATGTCGACACTCATCCCTATCATTTGTCTTTGCTGGCCCGACTGAAATCCCTCAACCGTCCCATTTTTAGAACAATGTCATATTTCTTCTGTTAATAGTATATGTATTAAATGAGCCATTTTTCTTCCTTCTATTTCTTCCCTCCATATTTTTTCCCGCCATTTTTTCTCGCCATTTTTCTTCCCGCCATTTTTTCCCGCCATTTTTCTTCCCGCCATTTTTCTTCCCGCCATTTTTTTCCGCCAGTTCTTCCCTCCAGTTCCTCCCGCCAGTTCACTATATATATATGTAGGGTTGGCCTCCATTGTCATTGCACATCTCTAGACTCATATCTGCAACCTCATCACTCTTTCCCATGGCTTCCACGTGCACTAACCCCGAGGAGGCGGAGGCGCTTTGCGCCTCGAACTACCCCCCGCCCAGGCTCTGTATTCCCGTCGGCTGGATGCTGAGCGCCGGAGGCATGCCGGTTCCTCCTGTCCCTCTAGGTGTGGCGTGCCGGATGGCCATCACGAACCACTACTACTTCGAGCTCACGCTGGAGCAGCGGAGGAATCCCAGATGGCATCCCGACTATTTCCCTACTTGGGAAGCCTTCTTCATGGATCGGCGTGAGAGGGCGCTCGCCAGGCACGAGGAGGACGGCCCACCTCCTCCTAACTTCAACGAGGCCGGCCGTCGGCTATGGTGGCGCAGTCGGACTCTCCAGAGCGTCATGGCCTATGACACTGCCGCCGACTCTAACCCCCGTCTGCGCTACCCTCAAGTCCAGCCCACGCGTACTCAGCCTTCAAGGTTCAATTACGGCGACCCCGACGACGACAGCGATGACGGCGGCGGCGAGTATGACGACTACAGTGGCGAGTATTACAGGTGTAGGCAGGAGCATGACTGAATCACTCCAACATTCCGAAACAAGTTCGGCCGATTGTTACTTAATCTGGCCATGTATCTTAATTTCCAGTTCTTTTATGTATCTTAATTTTCAGTCGTGCTTTATGTAACTTACTATTAGTTGCATTCTGTATTTTAATTCCAGTTCTATCTCCTTCACAAAATGACCTATCTCATTCGAGGTTTCTTGGCTTTCGGGTCAAATGACCAATGTTATGGCTAGAATCAAGGCATAGTTTGTGATAATATGGCCATATTGTGCATACATGTGCATCATGGCATGGCAAACAATGTTGCAAGAGGAAGTTTTCCTTTTTATCGCACCAAAAAGGCATTTTCCATTTTCCGAGCATAAAAAACAGACGGTTTTGTGAAGCAACCACCAAATGGCTAATTCAAAAAACCACCAACACATTTTACAAAAATACTAGACCACCTTATATGGACAATGTACCAACATGGGGATCTGAAACCTTTCCATCCACCTCTGGTGAAAAAGACAAATTCCTGCCGAATCGGTAGGAAGTGGGTTAGATATGAACTACATGTACATGATATGATGCTCATGATTTTCTACAAAAATCATTTTTAGGTTCACAATATGCTATTTTATCAAAAATCCAATGCAAGTTGAGCGAGGCTTGGCCCCGAGCTAAGAATCTTCATGCCCGTTGTTCGACAAAGTTTGACGATAGTTTAAGCAGGGATAAAAAATAAAAAAGATCGAAACAGTCTGAAACCTTCATTGGTGTTATATTATGTGACATAGTTAGAAGGAAAATCTCAAACTTGGTATATTGATTATGTCTCAAAAAAACCTTCACAAAATGACCTATCTCATTCGAGGTTTCTTGGCTTTCGGGTCAAATGACCAATGTTATGGCTAGAATCAAGGCATAGTTTGTGATAATATGGCCATACTGTGCATACATATGCATCATGGCATGGCAAACAATGTTGCAAGAGTAAGTTTTCCTTTTTATCGCACCAAAAAGGCATTTTCCATTTTTCGAGCATAAAAAACGGACGGTTTTGTGAAGCAACCACCAAATGGCTAATTCAAAAAACCACCAACACATTTTACAAAAATACTAGACCACCTTATATGGACAATGTACCAACAGGGGGATCTGAAACCTTTCTGTCCACCTCTGGTGAAAAAGACAAATTCCTGCCGAATCGGTAGGAAGTGGGTCAGATATGAACTACAGGTACATGATACGATGCTCATGATTTTTTACAAAAATCATTTTTAGGTTCACAATATGCTATTTTTTCAAAAAACCAATGCAAGTTGAGCGAGGCTTGGTCAGATTCAAGTGTATACAAAAGATGCGTCATTTAAATATCCAATCAATTCAAAAATGTTAATACAAAAGATGCGGCATTAAAATATGATTTTCTCTAATAAAATAGGGTCAGATTCGTTTTTAGATGCTTAATATTTCTTATGTTCAAAGTTTTAGGATTTGACAATTTATTTTTGTTTGAATTGAATAATCAAAATTTATATGTAAGTGTTTTAATCATTTTGAAAATTTTCATCTAAAGTAAATATAAAATGTTTTTACATGAATGGATAGATATTATTTTTCTGAAAATTATGATATATTATTCATATTTTTCTGAGTTAAAATGAAAAAGATATGAATTTTCTAAATTCATATCCTATTTTTTGAATTAAAAATGCCCCTTTAATGCATGAAATAAATGCCCCCCTTTAACACCGGTTCCAGACACGAACCGGTGTTAAAGAAACATTATTCGTTTATGTAGACCACCCTTTAACACCGGTTCGTGGCTGGAACCGGTGTTAAAGGGGGGGTGTATTAAATGCGCGCGCGAAACGAATCCCCCCCTTTAACACCAGTTCTAGCCCCGAACCGGTATTAAAGGGGGGGTATTAAATGCGCGCCTTCCCCTTCCTTTCTTCCCCCAGCGGATCGAACCGCCACAGAGAAAAACAGAGAGCGCCGCGCGCCGCCCTACGCCGACGCCGCCCTCGCCCTCGTGTCGGCCGCCACCACCAACTCGATCGGAGCCCTTCCCTCTTCTTCCCCCCAGCGAGATCGATCGAAACAGAGGGAGGAAGAGCTCATGCGCGCCGTCGCCGTCCATGCCTGCCGTCCGCGCCCGTCTGCCTCACGCCTGCCGTCCATGCCGCCCTCGCCACGACGCCTGTCCATCGTCGCTGCCCTGCCATCCGCCGCCGCCGCCGCCTTGCCGCTCTCCGCCGCGCCCACTGCCCGCCAGAGGATGTACATACATTTCCAAACTTCATTCTGTTGATTATGAATTTTGTGCTTAAGCCAAAATGTCTAGAGAAATTGGGTGAAATACTTTGAATCGTGTAACACTAGCAAGACCGACACATATTTCCTAGGCCGTTCATATTATATTTGTGAGAATGCATGTGATTATATGCTGCTCTTGGTCTAACACTATTGTACTACGGTTAATGATATTGCATAAGTTTTATTCGACTCAAGTGTCTTTATTTCAGATGTTTTCATGCTACGACTTTAGAAAAGGAAAGTAGAGGAAAATAGGGCCTCCTTTGTGCTTCTGAACCTTGTGAAAATATTTTGAAAAATTGCTAGATTGTTCACAACTCTTGATGAAGGTGTAGAAAGCATATAGGTTCATCTAAATTTTGACAAATCTAAGACATCTATTTTGGGATGGAGGGAGTACTATTGTTAGAACTGGGATGATTTGCCGTGTATCTTAAGTCTTGGGCCATGTAGTTGACTAAGGCGAGAAACCCGTCAAAGAAAAAATAAATTTATCAAGTTTAATTACCAAAAGTACCTAAAAGAACGAAGTGGATAATAAAAATTATATGTAAAAGTAAAATTGGTATTTTCAATGAAATTTATCTCTACATTTTATTTTTATGCATTGTATTAGTTTAGGGTTTATTTAGTTTAGGCTTATTAGTTTAATTAGGGTTTATTTAGTTTCGGGTCGTCACCTTGCTGCTCTGCAAGCGCCGCCGCTGGCCGTCGTCGTTAACGTCGCTCCGGTGACCCCTAGGTAGTGGCGCCGCCCGTTTTAGGTAGGCCGCATCACGCTGAGGCGAACCCGCTACCTCACGCGCCCTAGGTCACGCTGAGGAAAACTTGTATACAAATTGGACCTCTGACTCATTTGTGTATTTATTTGTGTATTTTGGTATGAATAATATGTATATTTGTGTATGAATCCAAGTCCACTTGAATGTTTACACTCTTACTCTAGATAATATTATTGTTTTAGAAACTATGGATCCACTTAGTAGAAACCTTGAAGAAGAATAAATAATGGAGAACATTATTAATGAGGACACCTCACAATATCTGAACTTGGAGGGACATGATGACAGCTCAAGTAGTCATGGAGAAGATGAAGACTCCGGTGAACGCAATTTAGTGATTACAAAGTCCGGCGAGGTATATGCATTGATTAAGCCTCTGCTGACTTCCACCAACAATCTTCTTCTACATGTATTAATTAACGCTTCTTTCTTCTTTTAGCCCTCTGAATCGACCAGCCAGCAACCATCTTCTTCTACGAAAAAGAGCAAGCGAGGCGCGAGCCATCGGTTGAAAGATCGTGAAAAGTTCACGATCGAAGCAGTCCGTGTTGATGGCAGGCCGATGGAGCCCAAGAAGGCCGCAGACAAATTTGTACGTCAGGCTGGAGTTCTTGTTAGGGACCAAATCCCAATCATAATTGAATATTGGAATAAGCCAAAGAAGGGCGACGGTACCTTTGTCGATGAAAGATCCAAAGAAACGCTTTGGAATTCGTTATTGGTAAATTTCACCCTTCCGCCAGAGGAGGATGAAAACAACCCGGTTATAAAGGAAAAGGTCAAAGAGTGGACTCTAAAGAAGATGGCTGACGCTTTCCGCAACTGGAAGACAAAATTGAACAAATTTGTCAAAGCTGGCGAGACTCCAAATTTTGAAGACGCATATTATGCGAAGATAAGACCTCACTGGCCCGAATTTGTGACATATAAAAAAGGTGCTATAGCTAAAAAGAGGTCAGAAACCAATACGCTTAATGCCCAGAAAAAGGAATATCACCAGAGGACGGGTTCAGATGGCTACATATCTCAGAGGCCTAAGTGGGAGGAAGTTGAGAAGGCCCTGTGCGCTAGAGGGATCACACCCCAGACAGATGGGTGGGACCTACGTGCAAAGACTTGGTTCTACGGAATCGGGGCAAGGTTGGACCCAGAAACAGGATTGTGTATCTTCCCAACCCTCCTTGCCAAACCGTCCTTTGAACTCATCACGGCATACGAGGAAACAGCCGCCAGGACCTTCCATCCCGACAGAGAGAATGACCAGCTCACACGCGCCATCGGTAAAAAAGAACACCCTGGACATGCACGAGGCACAGGGGGTATGACGTGGAAGGATGGGTTTGCCGAGTGGAGCGACTCTTACAGATGGCGCGACAGAAAAGAAAAAGAGCGTACAGAGCGGATGACACAAATAGAACATGCACTTGTGGCGCTGCAGGCGCAAGTGAATGCACAACAGAGCCATCAAGCTACCGGCCCATCTCAGCGGCACGAAGAGCCTGCATTGGAAGCTGCCGGCGGCCCAGACTCTGCACGGAAAAGCAGCGTGGCTTCCACGGAGAACGTGCAGCCCACGCTTGAAATGTCGGGTCCTCGATACCCCGTGGATGAGATCACGGAGAGCAAACACACTGAGCTGCATGTGATATTAATGGGCTTATCCATTAAGGTGGCTGTCGGCTATGCCTTACCTCCTGTAGCTGGTGGAACTTACCATTGCCGACCGATTCCAGATGGCTATGCTATTGTCAGGGTGGATGAGGTTGTGAAGGAATATGAGGAAGCACAGCTTGACCATGCTATGGGTGAAGGGGAAACTCAACTCAAATTTGCAGTGAAAACAACCATTCTTTGGAAGAGGGAAGACATCGTGCTTCCAAATTGGAGGCCACTGGCACCCCCGCCGTCTCCGCAGTGTCAGCAGTCTGAGCCGCTTCAGCTATCTCTTGTGCGGCAGCCATCTCCGGTGCTTCAGCCATCTCCTGCGAGGCAGCCATCTCCAAGCCCATCTCCAGCTGGGCCCACATCTCCGTCAGCCATCTCCGGTGCTTCAGCCATCTCCTCAGCGTAAGCGGAAGAGCACTGCCATGAAGAGCATCACTAGCACTGCCACAAAGAAATCCGCAGGAAACCGTACGCCAAAGAGTTCAAAAAACTACATCCCGCAGCCTTCCGCCAAGCCATTGCCGGTTTTACCGTGGAATCGCAGCGACGAGGAGACCAATAGGATCTCGGAAGAAGAGGTCAAGAAATTCTTTGCACCTAGACGGGCCGAGCCAAAGGAGAAAATAGATCCGGCGGTGGTGGAGAAGTTTTACAATAATCTTTTGAAACCTGAAACCCCACTTGTGCCGGACTACGAGCGCCAGATTTTGAAGGGGGGTGCAAGGCGCCGTAGGGAGACTGAAAGTAGCAGTCGTGCGGCACCCCAGAAAATAGTTCCCATGCTCGGAGAGCAGGAAAACCAATCATGCGCCCCGCTCCAAGTGTTCGACACACGGGACGCTCCTCCCGTAAATGATTACGAGGCAGAGCTACAAAGAAAGGCCAATGAGATGGGGATGACTTACCTTGCATACTTGAACATCATGGGAGACAACTTTCCCAAATGCGATGCCAACCCCATACAACCATGGAAGTATGGGAAGAATCTCGTCAAGAAAGAGGAGCTCAAGAATCTACCAACAAAGATGCGAAGATTGCACAAGTGGTACCTTGATTTCTGCAAGACGAGAAAGGAAGAATGGATCACGACGCATATAAGAGATCAGATTTTCTTGTGCGGAGACGACGAGATCGACTTCAACATTCAAGACTTGCATTTTCTATTCAATCAGAAGGAACTCGACAAAGCTGCCATCAGCCTTTATTGTGTGTAAGTACTATTTCTGTAATTTATATCTCATCTCATTCACTTCATTAATTGCATGTATATATATATGCTCACCATATATGTATATACTATTATGCAGGAAAAAGGTTATGGAATGCATGAAAGGAGGCCCTTTTGACATTGGGTTCGTTGACCCAAATAGAGTTCATGAATAAGTGGTAAGAACCAAACCCAGGCAAATAGAAGATTACTTGCTAAGGTCTTTACTGAGACAACAAACCAAAAGGGAAATACTATTGCCTTACAACTTCTCGTGAGTACTGTTACCCTCTCTCTTGTACACATTCTGTTTCGGCTTACTCGATGTTAAGTGTAACTGATGATGAGTTATGCGTGCGTAGGTTCCACTTTATTCTGCTAGTCATTCAACCCGACTCAGGAAAAGTCCTTGTCATGGACTCGTTACGAAAAGAAAAAGAGCTATGGGCAGACTTTAGAGAGATGCTCCAGAGGTAATTTCAATCATATTATCGCACTAGATCGGCAACTTTCGTGACAACAAGTAATTAATTACTCCTTTATCCATTTTCTTTGCCGGACAGGGTTTGGAAAAGGTTCACGGGCAGGGCCGTGGGTGAATGGTCAGAAGAACTAAAATTTGTAGACCAAAATGTAAGTAATACTAGCTAGCTAGGTCTGCGTATCTCTTTGATTCTGCTTCCAATTCCATTATATCATGCTTTATTGATTATTATTTTGATTGAACTCTCTATTCTCGTAAAGTGCGCGCATCAGGGACCCGACACTAACTTATGTGGATACTATGTTTGCCAGTTCATTCGCAACACGATATGTGCGACGGGCCAAGCCGCACTAGAACAACTTAGAGTAAGTAAACAAAGTCCACAATATTATTTTATTACCATCAATTGTGTTGAGTTTTATTCTTATATATATATTGACCCCATTCTTCATATATATTCAGATCGAACGGATGCGGGACCAACTCCTACCATTTGACCGCATACGAGCCATTCAAGAGGAATTGGCGGGGTTCATACTTGATGAGGTCGTCACGCCTGGCGGAGAACTCTTTAGATATCCACCAAAATGAACGATGACGATGTATGTGCCGATGACGATGTTTGTGTATAATAATAGTTGCTTAATTATTCATGTACTCGTATGTACCGATGACGATGTATGTGTATACCGCTCCCGATCGATTCCCCCTCCCCCCCTCCCGCAGAAATACGCCCAGAACGGGGCAGAGGCAGAACTCTGCCGCGACAGAGATTTAGGCCGTTTTCCTGCCGCGACAGAACTCTGCCGCGGCAGAGATTTAGGCCATTTTCCTGCCACGGCAGAGAACCTTTAACACCGGTTCGTGTTACGAACCGGTGTTAAAGGGGGGGCCTGAGCCCTGCGGCAGCCCCACGTGCGCCACCCTTTAACACCGGTTCGTATAAGAACCGGTGTTAAAGGGGGCCCCCCTCTAACACCGAACCCTCAACAGCGGTTCTACAACCGCTGTTAGAGGGCCCTCCCAACCGGTGTTAGAGGGGGGGGGGGTCTGCACTAGTGGACATTGGCTTCATTGACCCATATTGGGTTCATGAAGCTAATCTCAAAACAAGCCCCCAGGATAATATAGTACACGCGTTAAGGTTTCAAGAAACCAGAAGGGAAATACTTTTTCCTTACAACTTCGAGTGAGTGTTATTGTCTTCTATACACTTTCTATTTCGCTTACTCGATGTTAAGTATATAATTGATTAGTTATGCATTCGCAGCTTCCACTATATTCTGTTAATCATTCAACTTGACAAAGGGCGTGTACTAGTCATGGACTCGAAACATAAACCCCTTGAGACGTGGAAGGACATGCAGATGCTTCTCCAGCGGTAATTCTAATCATTATGACACTATATCGGCAACGTTCGTGAATTTTATGATATCAAGTAATTAATAACTTATTTTATTCGTTTTCTTCGCCGGGCAGCGCTTGGAAACGGTTCACCAACAAGGCTAGGGGTGTTTGGGAAGAGGAGCTTACATTTCAACCACTAAATGTAAGCACCACTAGCTATATCCGCGCATCTCTTTGATTCTAGTTTTAATATAGTTATTATCATGCTTGATTATTATTTTGATTGAACTCTCTTCTCGTAAAGTGCCTGACGCAGGGACAGGTAACAATCTATGTGGATACTATGTTTGCGAGTTCATCCGGCAGACGTGCGATGAGAAGGGCAGAAATTTAGAGCAACTCCACGTACGTAAACAATTTCTATAGTTTTTAATTACAATCAAATTGTGTTTAGTTTCATTCATATAGACTGACTCCTTTTTAAAATCAGATCGAACGTCTACGGGACGGTCTTCTGTCAAAGGATCGCGTACGAGCAATTCAGGAGGAATTGGCGGGATTCTTGGATGCAGAAGTCCTAAACCCAAAAGGAGAATACTATTCGGCTGTGTATAGACAATAGGGATTGTAAAAATAGCAACTTTTGTATGTAGTGCATGAACTCGATCCGTGTATTAAATGTAATATTGTCATGATGATCTTGTGTAATATAACGGTTCCTTCATTGATAAGTGCAAAATACTAAATAAACAATAAAACAACCTAAATGAATTCTCTGCCGCGGCACAAAAAGTGGCAAAAATGCTACCGCGGCAACAAAATGTGCCAAAATGAATTCTCTGCCGCGGCAGAGAAATGGGCCAAATCTCTGCCGCGGCAGAAGGTTATTTGTCCCGGTTCGTATTACGAACCGGGACTAATGCTCCACCCCCTCGCCCTCTGCCGCTGCCACGTGTGCACCCATTTGTCCTGGTTGGTGGGGCAACCGGGACTAAAGGTTAGGGCTTTAGTCCCGATTGCCCCGTCCCGGTTGGGCAACCGGGACTAAAGCCCCTTACCAACCGGAACGCATGGCACGTTTTCTACCAGTGGCGACTCCATTTATATCTCTGGTGATGTGAAAAGTGGAGCCAAGTAAAGGCTGCACAAGGTTCTGGAATTCAATTGCTTGCCTTCTAATCTCCCAGATCATGTTATGATCAGTTGCCCCTGGAGGCTCTATATATTCATTTCAAATATCTTTCCTAGTAGTATATCATCCTCTTATTACTGTCACACGCAGTTGTTTATTAATTAATGATGCATAGCCAATAGGAAATATGTACTAGTATACGTAGGTCCGATACACACATTTGATAAATGAAAGTCTGTGAGAAAATATTGCCCGGCCAGGAACATAACACATTAGGCCACATCGTTATTGTACTGAAATTGCTTAAATACTTTAAGCCCTGGTAGTAAGCCATGAGGGCGCGGAAGACGGTGTGGCGACAACAAGTGTGGGAGCTCAATGCCTGCCTCGATCTGGACTGCCAGCATGGGTGGAGAGGCGTTACGATTGTGCCGACTATGTATGATGGGCCGGCCACGTTGCCACAGATGCTCTGTCATCGAACGTAGAGCTAGGTTTGCACCGCACCAGGCCAGCCCAACTGGCCAGCCGTCGGCGTAGTATGCACTACACCGACGGTCACCCTCGGCGTAGCAAGCGGACGCGTGGCACATGCCGGCCAGCACGGACGGCGCGCTAACGGTGCCGTCGGTTAGGCCGACGGCGACCCTCGGCATAGCATACGCCGATGGCCACCCTCGACGTACCAGCAAAGTACGTCGACGGTCCCCTCGGCGTAGCCTTATGTATTTTTCATTTATTTTGTATTTGTATCAATTATTTATATTTTTTTTATTAATTAGATAATTTCGTACCCTCTGAATAGCAGTCTACACGTCCACATGAAATGTCGTTGCGAATCTTCTCACACCCCGAGAAATTTCTATATGTTTGTAAGTACGTGTTATTATCGCATGTGGTTCTCAATAGCACTCACCACGACCACATGAAGTGCTTGCATGTGTCCCCCCTCGCATGCATGCGCTCTAACCTAGAGGCGAAGGTTCCGTACCCGTATAAGGGGGGAATCTCCCCGTTTAGGTGAAACCGGGTAGGATAGTGCCCCAACTTGTGAACCAACATGGTTTTACATCACCCTATGACCTAAACAAACACAAAACAAGAGAGAGCTACGCTAGGCTACCCCGCCGAGGAACGTCTAGGGGGTAGACGATCCGAGTGTGCACAGAGATCAGGGTTTCGCCGGAGGAAGACCACGAGAACATCGGAATCAGGCGAGAACTTGCATGTGTCCCTAGCATATGTGTGTGAGTGTGGTGAGAGGTTGGTATAGGTGCTTGCATGTGTCCCCCCTCGCATGCATGCGCTCTAACCTAGAGGCGAAGGTTACCGACCAGATAAGGGGTAATCTCCCCGTTTAGGTGAAACCGGGTAGGATAGTGCCCCAACTTGTGAACCAACATGGTTTTACATCACCCTATGACCTAAACAAACACAAAACAAGAGAGAGCTACGCTGGGCTACCCCTGTCAACTTGTGAACCAACATGGTTTTACATCACCCTATGACCTAAACAAACACAAAACAAGAGAGAGCTACGCCGGGCTACCCCTGTCAGAGGAACGTCTAGGGGGGTAGACGATCCGAGTGTGCACAGAGATCAGGGTTTCGCCGGAGGAAGACCACGAGAACATCGGAATCAGACGAGAACTTGCATGTGTCCCTAGCATATGTGTGTGTGAGTGTGGTGAGAGGTTGGTATAGGTGCTTGCATGTGTCCCCCCTCGCATGCATGCGCTCTAACCTAGAGGCGAAGGTTCCGTACCCATATAAGGGGGGAATCTCCCCGTTTAGGTGAAACCGGGTAGGATAGTGCCCCAACTTGTGAACCAACATGGTTTTACATCACCCTATGACCTAAACAAACACAAAACAAGAGAGAGCTACGCCGGGCTACCCCTGTCAGAGGAACGTCTAGGGGGGTAGACGATCCGAGTGTGCACAGAGATCAGGGTTTCGCCGGAGGAAGACCACGAGAACATCGGAATCAGACGAGAACTTGCATGTGTCCCTAGCATATGTGTGTGAGTGTGGTGAGAGGTTGGTATAGGTGCTTGCATGTGTCCCCCTCGCATGCATGCGCTCTAACCTAGAGGCGAAGGTTTCGTACCCGTATAAGGGGGAATCTCCCCGTTTAGGTGAAACCGGGTAGGATAGTGCCCCAACTTGTGAACCAACATGGTTTTACATCACCCTATGACCTAAACAAACACAAAACAAGAGATAGCTACGCCGGGCTACCCCTGTCAGAGGAACGTCTAGGGGGGTAGACGATCCGAGTGTGCACAGAGATCAGGGTTTCGCCGGAGGAAGACCACGAGAACATCGGAATCAGATGAGAACTTGCATGTGTCCCTCGCATATGTGTGTGAGTGTGATGAGAGGTTGGTATAGGTGCTTGCATGTGTCCCCCCTCGCATGCATGCGCTCTAACCTAGATGCGAAGGTTAGTACCGCAGTATAAGGGGAATCTCCGCTTAGGTGAAACCGGGTAGGATAGTGCCCCAACTTGTGAACCAACATGGTTTTACATCACCCTATGACCTAAACAAACACAAAACAAGAGAGAGCTACGCCGGGCTACCCCTGCCAACTTGTGAACCAACATGGTTTTACATCACCCTATGACCTAAACAAACACAAAACAAGAGAGAGCTACATTGGCTACCCTCGGAGGAATGTCTAGGGGTAGGCGATCCAGTGTGCACAGAGATCGTGGTTTCACGGAGGAAGACCACGAGAACATCGGAATCAGATGAGAACTTGCATGTGTCCCTAGCATATGTGTGTGAGTGTGGTGAGAGGTTGGTATAGGTGCTTGCATGTGTCCCCCCTCGCATGCATGCGCTCTAACCTAGAGGCGAAGGCTCAGACCCCAGATAAGGGGAATCTCCCGCTTAGGTGAAACCGGTGCAGGATAGTGCCCCAACTTGTGAACCAACATGGTTTTACATCACCCTATGACCTAAACAAACACAAAACAAGAGAGAGCTACGCCGGGCTACCCCCGCCGAGGAACGTCTAGGGGATAGACGATCCGAGTGTGCACAGAGATCAGGGTTTCGCCGGAGGAAGACCACGAGAACATCGGAATCAGACGAGAACTTGCATGTGTCAGCATATGTGTGTGAGTGTGGTGAGAGGTTGGTATAGGTGCTTGCATGTGTCCCCCCTCGCATGCATGCGCTCTAACCTAGAGGCGAAGGTTTCAGACCAGATAAGGGGAATCTCCCCGTTTAGGTGAAACCGGGTAGGATAGTGCCCCAACTTGTGAACCAACTTGGTTTTACATCACCCTATGACCTAAACAAACACAAAACAAGAGAGAGCTATGCCGGGCTACCCCTGTCAGAGGAACGTCTAGGGGGATAGACGATCCGAGTGTGCACAGAGATCAGGGTTTCGCCGGAGGAAGACCACGAGAACATCGGAATCAGACGAGAACTTGCATGTGTCCCTCGCATATGTGTGTGAGTGTGGTGAGAGGTTGGTATAGGTGCTTGCATGTGTCCCCCCTCGCATGCATGCGCTCTAACCTAGAGGCGAAGGTTCCGTACCAGTATAAGGGGAATCTCCCCGTTTAGGTGAAACCGGGTAGGATAGTGCCCCAACTTGTGAACCAACATGGTTTTACATCACCCTATGACCTAAACAAACACAAAACAAGAGAGAGCTACGCCGGGCTACCCCTGTCAACTTGTGAACCAACATGGTTTTACATCACCCTATGACCTAAACAAACACAAAACAAGAGAGAGCTACTGGCTACCCTCGCCGTGAGGAACGTCTAGGGGGGTAGACGATCCGAGTGTGCACAGAGATCAGGGTTTCGCCGGAGGAAGACCACGAGAACATCGGAATCAGACGAGAACTTGCATGTGTCCCTAGCATATGTGTGTGTGTGGTGAGAGGTTGGTATAGGTGCTTCCATGTGTCCCCCCTCGCATGCATGCGCTCTAACCTAGAGGCGAAGGTTCCGTACCCATATAAGGGGGGAATCTCCCCGTTTAGGTGAAACCGGGTAGGATAGTGCCCCAACTTGTGAACCAACATGGTTTTACATCACCCTATGACCTCAACAAACACAAAACAAGAGAGAGCTACGCTGGCTACCTCGCCGAGGAACGTCTAGGGGGGTAGACGATCCGAGTGTGCAAGAGATCAGGGTTTCGCCGGAGGAAGACCACGAGAACATCGGAATCAGACGAGAACTTGCATGTGTACCTAGCATATGTGTGTGAGTGTGGTGATAGGTTGGTATAGGTGCTTGCATGTGTCCCCCCTCGCATGCATGCGCTCTAACCTAGAGGCGAAGGTTACAGACCAGATAAGGGAAAATCTCCCCGTTTAGGTGAAACCGGGTAGGATAGTGCCCCAACTTGTGAACCAACATGGTTTTACATCACCCTATGACCTAAACAAACACAAAACAAGAGAGAGCTACGCTGGGCTACCCCTGTCAGAGGAACGTCTAGGGGGTAGACGATCCGAGTGTGCACAGAGATCAGGGTTTCACCAGAGGAAGACCACGAGAACATCGGAATCAGACGAGAACTTGCATGTGTCCCTAGAATATGTGTGTGAGTGTGGTGAGAGGTTGGTATAGGTGCTTGCATGTGTCCCTCGCATGCATGCGCTCTAACCTAGAGGCGAAGGTTCCGCACCAGATAAGGGGAATCTCCCCGTTTAGGTGAAACCGGGTAGGATAGTGCCCCAACTTGTGAACCAACATCGTTTTACATCACCCTATGACCTAAACAAACACAAAACAAGATAGAGCTACATCGGGCTACCCCTGTCAGAGGAACGTCTAGGGGGATAGACGATCCGAGTGTGCACAGAGATCAGGGTTTCGCCGGAGGAAGACCACGAGAACATCGGAATCAGACGAGAACTTGCATGTGTCCCTAGCATATGTGTGTGAGTGTGGTGAGAGGTTGGTATAGGTGCTTGCATGTGTCCCCCTCGCATGCATGCGCTCTAACCTAGAGGCGAAGGTTTCAGTGCAGTATAAGGGAATCTCCCCGTTTAGGTGAAACCGGGTAGGATAGTGCCCCAACTTGTGAACCAACTTGGTTTTACATCACCCTATGACCTAAACAAACACAAAACAAGAGAGAGCTACTGGCTACCCCTGTCGAGGAACGTCTAGGGGGGACGATCCAGTGTGCACAGATCGTGGTTTCACGGAGGAAGACCACGAGAACATCGGAATCAGACGAGAACTTGCATGTGTCCCTCGCATATGTGTGTGAGTGTGGTGAGAGGTTGGTATAGGTGCTTGCATGTGTCCCCCCTCGCATGCATGCGCTCTAACCTAGAGGCGAAGGTTCCGTACCCGTATAAGGGGGAATCTCTCCTCTTTAGGTGAAACCGGGTAGGATAGTGCCCCAACTTGTGAACCAACATGGTTTTACATCACCCTATGACCTAAACAAACACAAAACAAGAGAGAGCTACGCCGGGCTACCCCTGTCAACTTGTGAACCAACATGGTTTTACATCACCCTATGACCTAAACAAACACAAAACAAGAGAGAGCTACGGCTACCCTCGGAGGAACGTCTAGGGGTAGACGATCCGAGTGTGCACAGAGATCGGGGTTTCGGAGGAAGACCACGAGAACATCGAATCAGAGAACTTGCATGTGTCCCTAGCATATGTGTGTGAGTGTGGTGAGAGGTTGGTATAGGTGCTTGCATGTGTCCCCCTCGCATGCATGCGCCTAACCTAGAGGCGAAGGCTCTGCACCAGATAAGGGAATCTCCCGTTTAGGTGAAACCGGTAGGATAGTGCCCCAACTTGTGAACCAACATGGTTTTACATCACCCTATGACCTAAACAAACACAAAACAAGAGAGAGCTACGCTGGCTACCCTGTCGAGGAACGTCTAGGGGGTAGGCGATCCGAGTGTGCACAGAGATCGTGGTTTCACGGAGGAAGACCACGAGAACATCGAATCAGACGAGAACTTGCATGTGTCCCTAGCATATGTGTGTGAGTGTGGTAAGAGGTTGGTATAGGTGCTTGCATGTGTCCCCTCGCATGCATGCGCCTAACCTAGAGGCGAAGGTTTCAGCAGTATAAGGGGAATCTCCCCGTTTAGGTGAAACCGGGTAGGATAGTGCCCCAACTTGTGAACCAACTTGGTTTTACATCACCCTATGACCTAAACAAACACAAAACAAGAGAGAGCTATGCCGGGCTACCCCTGTCAGAGGAACGTCTAGGGGGATAGACGATCCGAGTGTGCACAGAGATCAGGGTTTCGCCAGAGGAAGACCACGAGAACATCGGAATCAGACGAGAACTTGCATGTGTCCCTCGCATATGTGTGTGAGTGTGGTGAGAGGTTGGTATAGGTGCTTGCATGTGTCCCCCCTCGCATGCATGCGCTCTAACCTAGAGGCGAAGGTTCCGTACCCGTATAAGGGGGGAATCTCCCCGTTTAGGTGAAACCGTGTAGGATAGTGCCCCAACTTGTGAACCAACATGGTTTTACATCACCCTATGACCTAAACAAACACAAAACAAGAGAGAGCTACGCTGGGCTACCCCTGTCAGAGGAACGTCTAGGGGGTAGACGATCCGAGTGTGCACAGAGATCAGGGTTTCGCCGGAGGAAGACCACGAGAACATCGGAATCAGACGAGAACTTGCATGTGTCCCTAGCATATGTGTGTGTGTGGTGAGAGGTTGGTATAGGTGCTTCCATGTGTCCCCCCTCGCATGCATGCGCTCTAACCTAGAGGCGAAGGTTCCGTACCCATATAAGGGGGGAATCTCCCCGTTTAGGTGAAACCGGGTAGGATAGTGCCCCAACTTGTGAACCAACATGGTTTTACATCACCATATGACCTAAACAAACACAAAACAAGAGAGAGCTACACCGGGCTACCCTTGTCAGAGGAACGTCTAGGGGGTAGACGATCCGAGTGTGCACAGATCAGGGTTTCACCGGAGGAAGACAACGAGAACGTCGGAATCAGATGAAAACTTGCATGTGTACCTAGCATATGTGTGTGAGTGTGGTGATAGGTTGGTATAGGTGCTTGCATGTGTCCCCCCTCGCATGCATGCGCTCTAACCTAGAAGCGAAGGTTCCGGACCCGTATAAGGGGGAATCTCCCCGTTGAGGTGAAACCGGGAAGGAAAGTCCCCCAAATTGTGAACCAACATGGTTTTACAACACCCTATGACATAAACAAACACAAAACAAGAGAGCTACTGGCTACCTGTCGGGAGGAACGTCTAGGGGGTAGACGATCCGAGTGTGCACAGAGATCAGGGTTTCGCCGGAGGAAGACCACGAGAACATCGGAATCAGACGAGAACTTGCATGTGTCCCTAGCATATGTGTGTGAGTGTGGTGAGAGGTTGTTATAGGTGCTTGCATGTGTCCCCCCTCGCATGCATGCGCTCTAACCTAGAGGCGAAGGTTCCGTACCCGTATAAGGGGGGAATCTCCCCGTTTAGGTGAAACCGGGTAGGATAGTGCCCCAACTTGTGAACCAACATGGTTTTACATCACCCTATGACCTAAACAAACACAAAACAAGAGAGAGCTACGTCGGGCTACCCCTGTCAGAGGAACGTCTAGGGGGGTAGACGATCCGAGTGTGCACAGATCAGGGTTTCGCCGGAGGAAGACCACGAGAACATCGGAATCAGACGAGAACTTGCATGTGTCCCTAGCATATGTGTGTGAGTGTGGTGAGAGGTTGGTATAGGTGCTTGCATGTGTCCCCCCTTGCATGCATGCGCTCTAACCTAGATGAAGGTTCGTGCAGTATAAGGGGGGAATCTCCCCGTTTAGGTGAAACCGGGTAGGATAGTGTCCCAACTTGTGAACCAACATGGTTTTACATCACCCTATGACCTAAACAAACACAAAACAAGAGAGAGCTACGCCGGGCTACCCCTGTCAGAGGAACGTCTAGGGGGGTAGACGATCCGAGTGTGCACAGAGATCAGGGTTTCGCCGGAGGAAGACCACGAGAACATCGGAATCAGGCGAGAACTTGCATGTGTCCCTAGCATATGTGTGTGACTGTGGTGAGAGGTTGGTATAGGTGCTTGCATGTGTCCCCCCTTGCATGCGCTCTAACCTAGAGGCGAAGGTTTCGTACCCGTATAAGGGGGGAATCTCCCCGTTTAGTGAAACCGGGTAGGATAGTGCCCCAACTTGTGAACCAACTTGGTTTTACATCAACCTATGACCTAAACAAACACAAAACAAGAGAGAGCTATGTCGGGCTACCCCTGTCAGAGGAACGTCTAAGGGGGTAGACGATCCGAGTGTGCATAGATCAGGGTTTCGCCGGAGGAAGACCACGAGAACATCGGAATCAGACGAGAACTTGCATGTGTCCCTCGCATATGTGTGTGAGTGTGGTGAGAGGTTGGTATAGGTGCTTGCATGTGTCCCCCCTCGCATGCATGCGCTCTAACCTAGAGGCGAAGGTTCCGTACCCGTATAAGGGGGGAATCTCCCCGTTTAGGTGAAACCGGGTAGGATAGTGCCCCAACTTGTGAACCAACATGGTTTTACATCACCCTATGACCTAAACAAACACAAAACAAGAGAGAGCTACGCCGGGATACCCCTGTCAGAGGAACGTCTAGGGGGGTAGACGATCCGAGTGTGCACAGAGATCAGGGTTTCGCCGGAGGAAGACCACGAGAACATCGGAATCAGACGAGAACTTGCATGTGTCCCTAGCATATGTGTGTGTGTGGTGAGAGGTTGGTATAGGTGCTTGCATGTGTCCCCCCTCGCATGCATGCGCTCTAACCTAGAGGCGAAGGTTCCGTACCCGTATAAGGGGGAATCTCCCCGTTTAGGTGAAACCGGGTAGGATAGTGCCCAACTTGTGAACCAACATGGTTTTACATCACCCTATGACCTAAACAAACACAAAACAAGAGAGAGCTACGCTGGGCTACCCCTGTCAGAGGAACGTCTAGGGGGTAGACGATCCGAGTGTGCACAGAGATCAGGGTTTCGCCGGAGGAAGACCACGAGAACATCGGAATCAGACGAGAACTTGCATGTGTCCCTAGCATATGTGTGTGAGTGTGGTGATAGGTTGGTATAGGTGCTTGCATGTGTCCCCCCTCGCATGCATGCGCTCTAACCTAGAGGCGAAGGTTACATGCATATAAGGGAAATCTCCCCGTTTAGGTGAAACCGGGTAGGATAGTGCCCCAACTTGTGAACCAACATGGTTTTACATCACCCTATGACCTAAACAAACACAAAACAAGAGAGAGCTACGCTGGGCTACCCCTGTCAGAGGAACGTCTAGGGGGGTAGACGATCCGAGTGTGCACAGAGATCAGGGTTTCGCCGGAGGAAGACCACGAGAACATCGGAATCAGATGAGAACTTGCATGTGTCCCTAGCATATGTGTGTGAGTGTGGTGAGAGGTTGGTATAGGTGCTTGCATGTGTCCCCCCTCGCATGCATGCGCTCTAACCTAGAGGCGAAGGTTCCAGACCCGTATAAGGGGGGAATCTCCCCGTTTAGGTGAAACCGGGTAGGATAGTGCCCCAACTTGTGAACCAACATGGTTTTACATCACCCTATGACCTAAACAAACACAAAACAAGAGAGAGCTACATCGGGCTACCCTGTCGGAAGCGTCTAGGGGGTAGACGATCGAGTGTGCACAGAGATCTTGGTTTCGCGGAGGAAGACCACGAGAACATCGGAATCAGACGAGAACTTGCATGTGTCCCTAGCATATGTGTGTGAGTGTGGTGAGAGGTTGGTATAGGTGCTTGCATGTGTCCCCCCTCGCATGCATGCGCTCTAACCTAGAGGCGAAGGTTCCGTACCCGTATAAGGGGGGAATCTCCCCGTTTAGGTGAAACCGGTAGGATAGTGCCCCAACTTGTGAACCAACATGGTTTTACATCACCCTATGACCTAAACAAACACAAAACAAGAGAGAGCTACGGGCTACCCCTGTCGGAAGGCGTCTAGGGGTAGGCGATCCGAGTGTGCAGAGATCGGGGTTTCACGAGGAAGACCACGAGAACATCGTAAACTGACGAGAACTTGCATGTGTCCCTAGCATATGTGTGTGAGTGTGGTGAGAGGTTGGTATAGGTGCTTGCATGTGTCCCCCTCGCATGCATGCGCTCTAACCTAGAGGCGAAGGTTCCGTACCCGTATAAGGGGGGAATCTCCCCGTTTAGGTGAAACCGGGTAGGATAGTGCCCCAACTTGTGAACCAACATGGTTTTACATCACCCTATGACCTAAACAAACACAAAACAAGAGAGAGCTACGCCGGGCTACCCCTGTCAGAGGAACGTCTAGGGGGGTAGACGATCCGAGTGTGCACAGAGATCAGGGTTTCGCCGGAGGAAGACCACGAGAACATCGGAATCAGACGAGAACTTGCATGTGTCCCTAGCATATGTGTGTGAGTGTGGTGAGAGGTTGGTATAGGTGCTTGCATGTGTCCCCCCTCGCATGCATGCGCTCTAACCTAGAGGCGAAGGTTCCGTACCCGTATAAGGGGGGAATCTCCCCGTTTAGGTGAAACCGGGTAGGATAGTGCCCCAACTTGTGAACCAACATGGTTTTACATCACCCTATGACCTAAACAAACACAAAACAAGAGAGAGCTATGCCGGGCTACCCCTGTCAGAGGAACGTCTAGGGGGGTAGACGATCCGAGTGTGCACAGAGATCAGGGTTTCGCCGGAGGAAGACCACGAGAACATCGGAATCAGACGAGAACTTGCATGTGTCCCTAGCATATGTGTGTGAGTGTGGTGAGAGGTTGGTATAGGTGCTTGCATGTGTCCCCCCTCGCATGCATGCGCTCTAACCTAGAGGCGAAGGTTCCGTACCCGTATAAGGGGGGAATCTCCCCGTTTAGGTGAAACCGGGTAGGATAGTGCCCCAACTTGTGAACCAACATGGTTTTACATCACCCTATGACCTAAACAAACACAAAACAAGAGAGAGCTACGCCGGGCTACCCCTCTCGGGAGCGTCTAGGGGGTAGCCGATGCGAGTGCGCAGAGATCAGGGTTTCGCCGGAGGAAGACCACGAGAACATCGGAATCAGACGAGAACTTGCATGTGTCCCTAGCATATGTGTGTGAGTGTGGTGAGAGGTTGGTATAGGTGCTTGCATGTGTCCCCCCTCGCATGCATGCGCTCTAACCTAGAGGCGAAGGTTCCGTACCCGTATAAGGGGGGAATCTCCCCGTTTAGGTGAAACCGGGTAGGATAGTGCCCCAACTTGTGAACCAACATGGTTTTACATCACCCTATGACCTAAACAAACACAAAACAAGAGAGAGCTACGTCGGGCTACCCCTGTCAGAGGAACGTCTAGGGGGTAGACGATCCGAGTGTGCACAGAGATCAGGGTTTCGCCGGAGGAAGACCACGAGAACATCGGAATCAGACGAGAACTTGCATGTGTCCCTAGCATATGTGTGTGAGTGTGGTGAGAGGTTGGTATAGGTGCTTGCATGTGTCCCCCTCGCATGCATGCGCTCTAACCTAAATGAAGGTTAGACCAGTATAAGGGGAATCTCCCGTTTAGGTTAAACGGGTAGGATAGTGCCCCAACTTGTGAACCAACATGGTTTTACATCACCCTATGACCTAAACAAACACAAAACAAGAGAGCTACATGGCTACCTGTCGGAGGAACGTCTAGGGGGTAGGCGATCCAGTGTGCCAGAGATCGAGGGTTTGGGAGGAAGACCACGAGAACATCGGAATCAGGCGAGAACTTGCATGTGTCCCTAGCATATGTGTGTGAGTGTGGTGAGAGGTTGGTATAGGTGCTTGCATGTGTCCCCCTCGCATGCATGCGCTCTAACCTAGAGGCGAAGGTTCCATACCCGTATAAGGGGGGAATCTCCCGTTTAGGTGAAACCGGGTAGGATAGTGCCCCAACTTGTGAACCAACATGGTTTTACATCACCCTATGACCTAAACAAACACAAAACAAGAGAGAGCTACGCCGGGCTACCCCTGTCAGAGGAACGTCTAGGGGGGTAGACGATCCGAGTATGCACACATCAGGGTTTCGCCGGAGGAAGACCACGAGAACATCGGAATCAGACGAGAACTTGCATGTGTCCCTAGCATATGTGTGTGAGTGTGGTGAGAGGTTGGTATAGGTGCTTGCATGTGTCCCCCTCGCATGCATGCGCTCTAACCTAGGCGAAGGTTCCGTGCAGTATAAGGGGAATCTCCCGTTTAGGTGAAACCGGGTAGGATAGTGCCCCAACTTGTGAACCAACATGGTTTTACATCACCCTATGACCTAAACAAACACAAAACAAGAGAGAGCTACATGGCTACCTGTCGGAGGAGCGTCTAGGGGGTAGGCGATCCGAGTGTGCAGAGATCGGGGTTTCGCGGAGGAAGACCACGAGAACATCCGAATCAGGCGAGAACTTGCATGTGTCCCTAGCATATGTGTGTGAGTGTGGTGAGAGGTTGGTATAGGTGCTTGCATGTGTCCCCCGCATGCATGCGCTCTAACCTAGATGAAGGTTAGTACCCGTATAAGGGAATCTCCCGTTTAGGTGAAACCGGTAGGATAGTGCCCCAACTTGTAAACCAACATGGTTTTACATCACCCTATGACCTAAACAAACACAAAACAAGAGAGAGCTACATGGGCTACCCTGTCGGAGGAGCGTCTAGGGGTAGGCGATCCAGTGTGCAGAGATCGGGGTTCAGGGAGGAAGACCACGAGAACATCGAATCAGACGAGAACTTGCATGTGTCCCTAGCATATGTGTGTGAGTGTGGTGAGAGGTTGGTATAGGTGCTTGCATGTGTCCCCCGCGCATGCATGCGCTCTAACCTAAATGCGAAGGTTAGTACCAGTATAAGGGGGAATCTCCCCGTTTAGGTGAAACCGGGTAGGATAGTGCCCCAACTTGTGAACAAACATGGTTTTACAACACCCTATGACCTAAACAAACACAAAACAAGAGAGAGCTACGCTGGGCTACCCCTGTCGGAGGAGCGTCTAGGGGGTAGGCGATCCAGTGTGCCTGCAGAGATCGAGGGTTTCATGGGAGGAAGACCACGAGAACATCGGAATCAGACGAGTACTTGCATGTGTCCCTAGCATATGTGTGTGAGTGTGGTGAGAGGTTGGTATAGGTGCTTGCATGTGTCCCCCCCCTCGCATGCATGCGCTCTAACCTACAGGCGAAGGTTCCGTACCCGTATAAGGGGGGAATCTCCCCGTTTAGGTGAAACCGGGTAGGATAGTGCCCCAACTTGTAAACCAACATGGTTTTACATCACCCTATGACCTAAACAAACACAAAACAAGAGAGAGCTACGGGCTACCCTGTCGGAGGAGCGTCTAGGGGGTAGGCGATCCAGTGTGCACAGAGATCGGGGTTTCAGGAGGAAGACCACGAGAACATCGAATCAGGCGAGAACTTGCATGTGTCCCTAGCATATGTGTGTGAGTGTGGTGAGAGGTTGGTATAGGTGCTTGCATGTGTCCCCCTAGCATGCATGCGCTCTAACCTAGGCGAAGGTTAGTACCCGTATAAGGGAATCTCCCGTTTAGGTGAAACCAGGTAGGATAGTGCCCCAACTTGTGAACCAACATGGTTTTACATCACCCTATGACCTAAACAAACACAAAACAAGAGAGCTACGGGCTACCCTGTCGGGAGGAGCGTCTAGGGGGTAGGCGATCAGTGTGCATGGAGATCAGGGTTTCGCCGGAGGAAGACCACGAGAACATCGGAATCAGACGAGAACTTGCATGTGTCCCTAGCATATGTGTGTGAGTGTGGTGAGAGGTTGGTATAGGTGCTTGCATGTGTCCCCCCTCGCATGCATGCGCTCTAACCTAGAAGCGAAGGTTCCGTACCCGTATAAGGAGGGAATCTCCCCGTTTAGGTGAAACCGGGTAGGATAGTGCCCCAACTTGTGAACCAACATGGTTTTACATAACCCTATGACCTAAACAAACACAAAACAAGAGAGGTACGCTGGGCTACCCTGTCGGAGGGCGTCTAGGGGTAGGCGATCCAGTGTGCACAGAGATCAGGGTTTCACCGGAGGAAGACCACGAGAACATCGGAATCAGGCGAGAACTTGCATGTGTCCCTAGCATATGTGTGTGAGTGTGGTGAGAGGTTGGTATAGGTGCTTGCATGTGTCCCCCCTCGCATGCATGCGCTCTAACCTAGAGTTGAAGGTTCCCTACCCGTATAAGGGGGGAATCTCCCCGTTTAGGTGAAACCGGGTAGGATAGTGCCCCAACTTGTGAACCAACATGGTTTTACATCACCCTATGACCTAAACAAACACAAAACAAGAGAGAGCTACATGGGCTACCCCTGTCAGAGGAACGTCTAGGGGGTAGACTATCCGAGTGTGCACAGAGATCAGGGTTTCGCCGGAGGAAGACCACGAGAACATCGGAATCAGACGAGAACTTGCATGTGTCCCTAGCATATGTGTGTGAGTGTGGTGAGAGGTTGGTATAGGTGCTTGCATGTGTCCCCCCTCGCATGCATGCGCTCTAACCTAGAGGCGAAGGTTCCGTACCCGTATAAGGGGGGAATCTCCCCGTTTAGGTGAAACCGGGTAGGATAGTGCCCCAACTTGTGAACCAACATGGTTTTACATCACCCTATGACCTAAACAAACACAAAACAAGAGAGCTACGCCGGGCTACCCCTGTCAGAGGAACGTCTAGGGGGTAGCGATCCAGTGTGCAGAGATCGAGGTTCGGGAGGAAGACCACGAGAACATCGGATCAGACGAGAACTTGCATGTGTCCCTAGCATATGTGTGTGAGTGTGGTGAGAGGTTGGTATAGGTGCTTGCATGTGTCCCCTCGCATGCATGCGCTCTAACCTAGAAGCGAAGGTTCGTGCAGTATAAGGGGTGAATCTCCCCTTTTTGGTTAAACGGGTAGGATAGTGCCCCAACTTGTGAACCAACATGGTTTTACATCACCCTATGACCTAAACAAACACAAAACAAGAGAGAGCTACGCCGGGCTACCCCTGTCGGGAGGCGTCTAGGGGGTGAGCGATCCAGTGTGCACAGAGATCAGGGTTTCGCCGGAGGAAGACCACGAGAACATCGGAATCGGGCGAGAACTTGCATGTGTCCCTAGCATATGTGTGTGAGTGTGGTGAGAGGTTGGTATAGGTGCTTGCATGTGTCCCCCCTCGCATGCATGCGCTCTAACCTAGATGAAGGTTTGTACCCGTATAAGGGGGGAATCTCCCCGTTTAGGTGAAACCGGGTAGGATAGTGCCCCAACTTGTGAACCAACATGGTTTTACATCACCCTATGACCTAAACAAACACAAAACAAGAGAGAGCTACGTCGGGCTACCCCTGTCAGAGGAACGTCTAGGGGGTAGACGATCCAGTGTGCAGAGATCGAGGTTTCATGGGAGGAAGACCACGAGAACATCGGAATCAGGCGATAACTTGCATGTGTCCCTAGCATATGTGTGTGAGTGTGGTGAGAGGTTGGTATAGGTGCTTGCATGTGTCCCCCTCGCATGCATGCGCTCTAACCTAAATGAAGGTTAGTACCGTATAAGGGGAATCTCCCGTTTAGGTGAAACCGGGTAGGATAGTGCCCCAACTTGTGAACCAACATGGTTTTACATCACCCTATGACCTAAACAAACACAAAACAAGAGAGCTACGGGCTACCCCTGTCGGAGGAGCGTCTAGGGGGTAGGCGATCCAGTGTGCCAGAGATCGAGGTTTCGCGGAGGAAGACCACGAGAACATCGGAATCAGGAGTGAACTTGCATGTGTCCCTAGCATATGTGTGTGAGTGTGGTGAGAGGTTGGTATAGGTGCTTGCATGTGTCCCCTCGCATGCATGCGCTCTAACCCTAAGCGAAGGTTCGTACCCGTATAAGGGGAATCTCCCGTTTAGGTGAAACGGGTAGGATAGTGCCCCAACTTGTGAACCAACATGGTTTTACATCACCCTATGACCTAAACAAACACAAAACAAGAGAGCTACATGGGCTACCCTGTCGGGAGGAGCGTCTAGGGGTAGGCGATCCAGTGTGCCTAGAGATCGAGGTTTCAGGGAGGAAGACCACGAGAACATCGGAATCAGACGAGAACTTGCATGTGTCCCTAGCATATGTGTGTGAGTGTGGTGAGAGGTTGGTATAGGTGCTTGCATGTGTCTCCCCTCGCATGCATGCGCTCTAACCTAGAGGCGAAGGTTACACCCAGTATAAGGGGAATCTCCCGTTTAGGTGAAACAGGTAGGATAGTGCCCCAACTTGTGAACCAACATGGTTTACATCACCCTATGACCTAAACAAACACAAAACAAGAGAGAGCTACATGCTACCTGTCGGAGGAGCGTCTAGGGGTAGGCGATCCAGAGTGTGCCACAGAGATCGGGGTTTGTGGGAGGAAGACCACGAGAACATCGGAATCAGGCGAGAACTTGCATGTGTCCCTAGCATATGTGTGTGAGTGTGGTGAGAGGTTGGTATAGGTGCTTGCATGTGTCCCCCTGCATGCATGCGCTCTAACCTAGAGGAAGGTTCCGTGCAGTATAAGGGGAATCTCCCGTTTAGGTGAAACGGGTAGGATAGTGCCCCAACTTGTGAACCAACATGGTTTTACATCACCCTATGACCTAAACAAACACAAAACAAGAGAGCTACATGGGCTACCCCTGTCGGAGGAGCGTCTAGGGGTAGGCGATCCAGTGTGCCAGAGATCGAGGTTTCGCCGGAGGAAGACCACGAGAAGATCGGAATCGGGCGAGAACTTGCATGTGTCCCTAGCATATGTGTGTGAGTGTGGTGAGAGGTTGGTATAGGTGCTTGCATGTGTCCCCACTCGCATGCATGCGCTCTAACCTACGGGCGAAGGTTAGTACCCGTATAAGGGGAATCTCCCGTTTAGGTGAAACGGGTAGGATAGTGCCCCAACTTGTGAACCAACATGGTTTTACATCACCCTATGACCTAAACAAACACAAAACAAGAGAGAGCTACATGGGCTACCCTGTCGGAGGGCGTCTAGGGGGTAGGCGATCCAGTGTGCACAGAGATCGGGGTTTGGGAGGAAGACCACGAGAACATCGGAATCAGGAGAACTCGCATGTGTCCCTAGCATATGTGTGTGAGTGTGGTGAGAGGTTGGTATAGGTGCTTGCATGTGTCCCCCCCATGCATGCGCTCTAACCTAGAGGCGAAGGTTAGTGCAGTATAAGGGGAATCTCCCGTTTAGGTGAAAGCGGGTAGGATAGTGCCCCAACTTGTGAACCAACATGGTTTTACATCACCCTATGACCTAAACAAACACAAAACAAGAGAGAGCTACATGGCTACCCCTGGGAGGAGCGTCTAGGGGGTGAGCGATCCAGTGTGCACAGAGATCGAGGGTTTCGGGAGGAAGACCACGAGAACATCGAATCAGGCGAGAACTTGCTTGTGTCCCTCGCATATGTGTGTGAGTGTGGTGAGAGGTTGGTATAGGTGCTTGCATGTGTCCCCCTCGCATGCATGCGCTCTAACCTAGAAGCGAAGGTTAAATGCAGTATAAGGGAATCTCCCGTTTAGGTGAAACAGGTAGGATAGTGCCCCAACTTGTGAACCAACATGGTTTTACATCACCCTATGACCTAAACAAACACAAAACAAGAGAGAGCTACGCGGGCTACCCCTGTCGGAGGAGCGTCTAGGGGAGTAGGCAATCCAGTGTGCCATAGAGATCGAGTTTCATGGGAGGAAGACCACGAGAACAATCGAATCAGGCGAGAACATGCATGCGTCCCGAGCATATGTGTGGGAGTGGGGGGAGAGGGTGGGCTAGGTGCTTGCATGTGGCCCCCCTCGCAGGCATGCGCTCTAACCTAGAATGAAGGTTAGTACCAGTATAAGGGGAATCTCCCGTTTAGGTGAAACCGGGTAGGATAGTGCCCCAACTTGTGAACCAACATGGTTTTACATCACCCTATGACCTAAACAAACACAAAACAAGAGAGAGCTACATCGGGCTACCTGTCGGAGGAGCGTCTAGGGGGTAGGCGATCCAGTGTGCCTAGAGATCGAGGTTCATGGGAGGAAGACCACGAGAACATCGGAATCAGGCGAGAACTTGCATGTGTCCCTAGCATATGTGTGTGAGTGTGGTGAGAGGTTGGTATAGGTGCTTGCATGTGTCCCCCCTCGCATGCATGCGCTCTAACCTAGAGGCGAAGGTTCCGGGTATAAGGGGGGAATCTCCCCGTTTAGGTGAAACCGGGTAGGATAGTGCCCCAACTTGTGAACCAACATGGTTTTACATCACCCTATGACCTAAACAAACACAAAACAAGAGAGAGCTACGCCGGGCTACCCCTGTCAGAGGAACGTCTAGGGGGGTAGACGATCCGAGTGTGCACAGAGATCAGGGTTTCGCCGGAGGAAGACCACGAGAACATCGGAATCAGGCGAGAACTTGCATGTGTCCCTAGCATATGTGTGTGAGTGTGGTGAGAGGTTGGTATAGGTGCTTGCATGTGTCCCCCCTCGCATGCATGCGCTCTAACCTAGAGGCGAAGGTTAGTACCGTATAAGGTAATCTCCCGGTTTTGGTGAAACGGGTAGGATAGTGCCCCAACTTGTGAACCAACATGGTTTTACATCACCCTATGACCTAAACAAACACAAAACAAGAGAGAGCTACGCGGGGCTACCCCTGTCTGTGGAACGTCTAGGGGGTAGACGATCCGAGTGTGCACAGAGATCAGGGTTTCGCCGGAGGAAGACCACGAGAACATCGGAATCAGGCGAGAACTTGCATGTGTCCCTAGCATATGTGTGTGAGTGTGGTGAGAGGTTGGTATAGGTGCTTGCATGTGTCCCCCTCGCATGCATGCGCTCTAACCTAAGCGAAGGTTAGTACCCGTATAAGGGAATCTCCCGTTTAGGTGAAACCGGGTAGGATAGTGCCCCAACTTGTGAACCAACATGGTTTTACATCACCCTATGACCTAAACAAACACAAAACAAGAGAGCTACGCAGGCTACCCTGTCGGAGGAGCGTCTAGGGGGTAGGCGATCCAGTGTGCACAGAGATCGAGGTTTGGGAGGAAGACCACGAGAACATCGGAATCAGCTGAAATCTTGCTTGTGTCCCTAGCATATGTGTGTGAGTGTGGTGAGAGGTTGGTATAGGTGGTTGCATGTGTCCCCTCGCATGCATGCGCTCTAACCTAGAGGCGAAGGTTATTACCCGTATAAGGGAATCTCCCGTTTAGGTGAAACCGGGTAGGATAGTGCCCCAACTTGTGAACCAACATGGTTTTACATCACCCTATGACCTAAACAAACACAAGACAAGAGAGAGCTACTTTGGGCTACCCTGTCGGAGGAGCGTCTAGGGGGTAGGCGATCCAGTGTGCCAGAGATCGAGGGTTTCGGGAGGAAGACCACGAGAACATCGAATCAGGCGAGAACTTGCATGTGTCCCTAGCATATGTGTGTGAGTGTGGTGAGAGGTTGGTATAGGTGCTTGCATGTGTCCCCCTGCATGCATGCGCTCTAACCTAGGCGAAGGTTAGGTACCCGTATAAGGGGAATCTCCCGTTTAGGTGAAACAGGTAGGATAGTGCCCCAACTTGTGAACCAACATGGTTTTACATCACCCTATGACCTAAACAAACACAAAACAAGAGAGAGCTACGGGCTACCTGTCGGAGGAGCGTCTAGGGGGTAGGCGATCCAGTGTGCCTGAGATCGGGGTTTCATGGGAGGAAGACCACGAGAACATCAGAATCAGGCGAGAACTTGCATGTGTCCCTAGCATATGTGTGTGAGTGTGGTGAGAGGTTGGTATAGGTGCTTGCATGTGTCCCCCCTCGCATGCATGCGCTCTAACCTAGGCGAAGGTTAGTACCCGTATAAGGGGAATCTCCCGTTTAGGTGAAACGGGTAGGATAGTGCCCCAACTTGTGAACCAACATGGTTTTACATCACCCTATGACCTAAACAAACACAAAACAAGAGAGAGCTACATGGGCTACCCTGTCGGGAGGAACGTCTAGGGGGGTAGACGATCGAGTGTGCACAGAGATCAGGGTTTCGCCGGAGGAAGACCACGAGAACATCGGAATCAGGCGAGAACTTGCATGTGTCCCTAGCATATGTGTGTGAGTGTGGTGAGAGGTTGGTATAGGTGCTTGCATGTGTCCCCCCTCGCATGCATGCGCTCTAACCTAGAGGCGAAGGTTCCGTACCCGTATAAGGGGGGAATCTCCCCGTTTAGGTGAAACCGGGTAGGATAGTGCCCCAACTTGTGAACCAACATGGTTTTACATCACCCTATGACCTAAACAAACACAAAACAAGAGAGAGCTACATGGGCTACCCTGTCGGAGGAGCGTCTAGGGGGGTAGGCGATCCAGTGTGCCTGAGATCAGTGTTTCGCCGGAGGAAGACCACGAGAACATCAGAATCAGGCGAGAACTTGCATGTGTCCCTAGCATATGTGTGTGAGTGTGGTGAGAGGTTGGTATAGGTGCTTGCATGTGTCCCCCCTCGCATGCATGCGCTCTAACCTAGAGGCGAAGGTTCCTTACCCGTATAAGGGGGGAATCTCCCCGTTTAGGTGAAACCGGGTAGGATAGTGCCCCAACTTGTGAACCAACATGGTTTTACAGCACCCTATGACCTAAACAAACACAAAACAAGAGAGAGCTACGCCGGGCTACCCCTGTCAGAGGAACGTCTAGGGGGTAGACGATCCGAGTGTGCACAGAGATCAGGGTTTCGCCGGAGGAAGACCACGAGAACATCGGAATCAGGCGAGAACTTGCATGTGTCCCTAGCATATGTGTGTGAGTGTGGTGAGAGGTTGGTATAGGTGCTTGCATGTGTCCCCTCGCATGCATGCGCTCTAACCTAGGCGAAGGTTAAAGTGCCCGTATAAGGGAATCTCCCCGTTTAGGTGAAACCGGGTAGGATAGTGCCCCAACTTGTGAACCAACATGGTTTTACATCACCCTATGACCTAAACAAACACAAAACAAGAGAGAGCTACGCCGGGCTACCCCTGTCAGAGGAACGTCTAGGGGGTAGACGATCCAAGTGTGCCAGAGATCGGGGGTTTGGGAGGAAGACCACGAGAACATCGGAATCAGGCGAGAACTTGCATGTGTCCCTAGCATATGTGTGTGAGTGTGGTGAGAGGTTGGTATAGGTGCTTGCATGTGTCCCCCCTCGCATGCATGTGCTCTAACCTAGAGGCGAAGGTTTCGTACCCGTATAAGGGGGAATTTCCCGTTTAGGTGAAACCGGGTAGGATAGTGCCCCAACTTGTGAACCAACATGGTTTTACATCACCCTATGACCTAAACAAACACAAAACAAGAGAGCTACATGGGCTACCCCTGTCAGAGGAACGTCTAGGGGGGTAGACGATCCGAGTGTGCACAGAGATCAGGGTTTCGCCGGAGGAAGACCACGAGAACATCGGAATCAGGCGAGAACTTGCATGTGTCCCTAGCATATGTGTGTGAGTGTGGTGAGAGGTTGGTATAGGTGCTTGCATGTGTCCCCCTCGCATGCATGCGCTCTAACCTAGAGGCGAAGGTTAAGTACCCGTATAAGGGGGGAATCTCCCCGTTTAGGTGAAACCGGGTAGGATAGTGCCCCAACTTGTGAACCAACATGGTTTTACATCACCCTATGACCTAAACAAACACAAAACAAGAGAGAGCTACGCCGGGCTACCCCTGTCGGAGGAACGTCTAGGGGTAGGCGATCCAGTGTGCCTGAGATCGAGGTTTCATGGGAGGAAGACCACGAGAACATCGGAATCAGGCGAGAACTTGCATGTGTCCCTAGCATATGTGTGTGAGTGTGGTGAGAGGTTGGTATAGGTGCTTGCATGTGTCCCCCTCGCATGCATGCGCTCTAACCTAGAGGCGAAGGTTCCGTACCCGTATAAGGGGGAATCTCCCCGTTTAGGTGAAACCGGGTAGGATAGTGCCCCAACTTGTGAACCAACATGGTTTTACATCACCCTATGACCTAAACAAACACAAAACAAGAGAGAGCTACATGGGCTACCTGTCGGAGGAGCGTCTAGGGGGTAGGCGATCCAGTGTGCAGAGAGATCGGGTTTGGGAGGAAGACCACGAGAACATCGAATCAGCGAGAACTTGCATGTGTCCCTAGCATATGTGTGTGAGTGTGGTGAGAGGTTGGTATAGGTGCTTGCATGTGTCCCCTCGCATGCATGCGCTCTAACCTAGAGGCGAAGGTTCCGTACCCGTATAAGGGGGGAATCTCCCCGTTTAGGTGAAACCGGGTAGGATAGTGCCCCAACTTGTGAACCAACATGGTTTTACATCACCCTATGACCTAAACAAACACAAAACAAGAGAGCTACATGCGGGCTACCCTGTCGGGAGGAGCGTCTAGGGGGTAGGCGATCCAGTGTGCACAGAGATCAGGGTTTCGCCGGAGGAAGACCACGAGAACATCGGAATCAGACGAGAACTTGCATGTGTCCCTAGCATATGTGTGTGTGAGTGTGGTGAGAGGTTGGTATAGGTGCTTGCATGTGTCCCCCCTCGCATGCATGCGCTCTAACCTAGAGGCGAAGGTTCCGTACCCGTATAAGGGGGGAATCTCCCCGTTTAGGTGAAACCGGTAGGATAGTGCCCCAACTTGTGAACCAACATGGTTTTACATCACCCTATGACCTAAACAAACACAAAACAAGAGATAGCTACATGGCTACCCCTGTCGGAGGAGCGTCTAGGGGGTAGGCGATCCAGTGTGCCTGAGATCAAGGTTTCGCCGGAGGAAGACCACGAGAACATCGGAATCAGGCGAGAACTTGCATGTGTCCCTAGCATATGTGTGTGAGTGTGGTGAGAGGTTGGTATAGGTGCTTGCATGTGTCCCCCTCGCATGCATGCGCTCTAACCTAAATGAAGGTTATTACCCGTATAAAGGGGAATCTCCCGTTTAGGTGAAACCGGGTAGGATAGTGCCCCAACTTGTGAACCAACATGGTTTTACATCACCCTATGACCTAAACAAACACAAAACAAGAGAGAGCTACTGGGCTACCCTGTCGGAGAGCGTCTAGGGGGTAGGCGATCCAGTGTGCCACAGAGATCGGGGTTTCGCGGAGGAAGACCACGAGAACATGAATCAGACGAGAACTTGCATGTGTCCCTAGCATATGTGTGTGAGTGTGGTGAGAGGTTGGTATAGGTGCTTGCATGTGTCCCCCCTCGCATGCATGCGCTCTAACCTAGAGGCGAAGGTTTCGTACCCGTATAAGGGGGGAATCTCCCCGTTTAGGTGAAACCGGGTAGGATAGTGCCCCAACTTGTGAACCAACATGGTTTTACATCACCCTATGACCTAAACAAACACAAAACAAGAGAGAGCTACTCCGGGCTACCCCTGTCAGAGGAACGTCTAGGGGGGTAGACGATCCAGTGTGCTGCAGAGATCGGGGTTTGTGGGAGGAAGACCACGAGAACATCGGAATCAGTCGAGAACTTGCATGTGTCCCTAGCATATGTGTGTGAGTGTGGTGAGAGGTTGGTATAGGTGCTTGCATGTGTCCCCTCGCATGCATGCGCTCTAACCTAGGCGAAGGTTAGTACCCGTATAAGGTGTGAATCTCCCCTTTTAGGTGAAACCGGGTAGGATAGTGCCCCAACTTGTGAACCAACATGGTTTTACATCACCCTATGACCTAAACAAACACAAAACAAGAGAGAGCTACATGGCTACCCCTGTCGGAGGAGCGTCTAGGGGGTAGGCGATCCAGTGTGCCAGAGATCAGGGTTTCGCCGGAGGAAGACCACGAGAACATCGAATCAGACGAGAACTTGCATGTGTCCCTAGCATATGTGTGTGAGTGTGGTGAGAGGTTGGTATAGGTGCTTGCATGTGTCCCCCCTCGCATGCATGCGCTCTAACCTAGGCGAAGGTTCCTACCCGTATAAGGGGGAATCTCCCTTTTTAGGTGAAACCGCGTAGGATAGTGCCCCAACTTGTGAACCAACATGGTTTTACATCATCCTATGACCTAAACAAACACAAAACAAGAGAGCTACATGGGCTACCCTGTCGGAGGAGCGTCTAGGGGGTAGGCGATCCAGTGTCTGCAGAGATCGAGGTTTTGGGAGGAAGACCACGAGAACATCGGAATCAGGCGAGAACTTGCATGTGTCCCTAGCATATGTGTGTGAGTGTGGTGAGAGGTTGGTATAGGTGCTTGCATGTGTCCCCCTCGCATGCATGCGCTCTAACCTAGGCGAAGGTTAGTGCACGTATAAGGGGAATCTCCCGTTTAGGTGAAACGGGTAGGATAGTGCCCCAACTTGTGAACCAACATGGTTTTACATCACCCTATGACCTAAACAAACACAAAACAAGAGAGAGCTACATGGGCTACCTGTCGGAGGAGCGTCTAGGGGTAGGCGATCCAGTGTGCACAGAGATCGAGGTTTCAGGAGGAAGACCACGAGAACATCGGAATCAGGCGAGAACTTGCATGTGTCCCTAGCATATGTGTGTGAGTGTGGTGAGAGGTTGGTATAGGTGATTGCATGTGTCCCCCCGCATGCATGCGCTCTAACCTAAATGAAGGTTAGTACCCGTATAAGGGAATCTCCCGTTTAGGTGAAACCGGGTAGGATAGTGCCCCAACTTGTGAACCAACATGGTTTTACATCACCCTATGACCTAAACAAACACAAAACAAGAGAGCTACATGGGCTACCCTGTCGGAGGGAGCGTCTAGGGGTAGGCAGTCAGAATGTGCAGAGATCGAGGGTTTGGGAGGAAGACCACGAGAACATCGGAATCAGGCGAGAACTTGCATGTGTCCCTAGCATATGTGTGTGAGTGTGGTGAGAGGTTGGTATAGGTGCTTGCATGTGTCCCCCTCGCATGCATGCGCTCTAACCTAGAGGCGAAGGTTCCGTACCCGTATAAGGGGGGAATCTCCCCGTTTAGGTGAAACCGTGTAGGATAGTGCCCCAACTTGTGAACCAACATGGTTTTACATCACCCTATGACCTAAACAAACACAAAACAAGAGAGAGCTACGCCGGGCTACCCCTGTCGGAGGAACGTCTAGGGGGGTAGACGATCCGAGTGTGCACAGAGATCAGGGTTTCGCCGGAGGAAGACCACGAGAACATCGGAATCAGGCGAGAACTTGCATGTGTCCCTAGCATATGTGTGTGAGTGTGGTGAGAGGTTGGTATAGGTGCTTGCATGTGTCCCCCTCGCATGCATGCGCTCTAACCAAGAGGCGAAGGTTCAGTGCCGTATAAGGGGAATCTCCCGTTTAGGTGAAACGGGTAGGATAGTGCCCCAACTTGTGAACCAACATGGTTTTACATCACCCTATGACCTAAACAAACACAAAACAAGAGAGAGCTACATGGGCTACCCTGTCGGGAGCGTCTAGGGGGTAGGCGATCCAGTGTGCCAGAGATCGGGTTTCATGGGAGGAAGACCACGAGAACATCGGAATCAGACGAGAACTTGCATGTGTCCCTAGCATATGTGTGTGAGTGTGGTGAGAGGTTGGTATAGGTGCTTGCATGTGTCCCCCCTCGCATGCATGCGCTCTAACCTAGAGGCGAAGGTTCCGTACCCGTATAAGGGGGGAATCTCCCCGTTTAGGTGAAACCGGGTAGGATAGTGCCCCAACTTGTGAACCAACATGGTTTTACATCACCCTATGACCTAAACAAACACAAAACAAGAGAGAGCTACATCGGGCTACCCCTGTCAGAGGAACGTCTAGGGGGTAGACGATCCGAGTGTGCACAGAGATCAGGGTTTCGCCAGAGGAAGACCACGAGAACATCGAATCAGGCGAGAACTTGCATGTGTCCCTAGCATATGTGTGTGAGTGTGGTGAGAGGTTGGTATAGGTGCTTGCATGTGTCCCCCTCGCATGCATGCGCTCTAACCTAAATGAAGGTTCCGTACCCGTATAAGGGGGGAATCTCCCCGTTTAGGTGAAACCGGGTAGGATAGTGCCCCAACTTGTGAACCAACATGGTTTTACATCACCCTATGACCTAAACAAACACAAAACAAGAGAGAGCTACGCCGGGCTACCCCTGTCAGAGGAACGTCTAGGGGGTAGACGATCCGAGTGTGCGCAGAGATCAGGGTTTCGCCGGAGGAAGACCACGAGAACATCGAAATCAGGCGAGAACTTGCATGTGTCCCTAGCATATGTGTGTGAGTGTGGTGAGAGGTTGGTATAGGTGCTTGCATGTGTCCCCCCTCGCATGCATGCGCTCTAACCTAGAGGCGAAGGTTCCGTACCCGTATAAGGGGGGAATCTCCCCGTTTAGGTGAAACCGGGTAGGATAGTGCCCCAACTTGTGAACCAACATGGTTTTACATCACCCTATGACCTAAACAAACACAAAACAAGAGAGAGCTACGCCGGGCTACCCCTGTCAGAGGAACGTCTAGGGGTAGACGATCCGAGTGTGCACAGAGATCAGGGTTTCGCCGGAGGAAGACCACGAGAACATCGGAATCAGACGAGAACTTGCATGTGTCCCTAGCATATGTGTGTGAGTGTGGTGAGAGGTTGGTATAGGTGCTTGCATGTGTCCCCCCTCGCATGCATGCGCTCTAACCTATAGGCGAAGGTTCCGTACCCGTATAAGGGGGGAATCTCCCCGTTTAGGTGAAACCAGGTAGGATAGTGCCCCAACTTGTGAACCAACATGGTTTTACATCACCCTATGACCTAAAAAATCTCAAAACAAGAGAGCTAGCTACCCCTGTCGGGAGGAGCGTCTAGGGGTAGGCGATCCAGTGTGCCAGAGATCAGGGTTTCGTCGGAGGAAGACCACGAGAACATCGAATCAGATGAGAACTTGCATGTGTCCCTAGCATATGTGTGTGAGTGTGGTGAGAGGTTGGTATAGGTGCTTGCATGTGTCCCCCCTCGCATGCATGCGCTCTAACCTAGGCGAAGGTTAGTACCCGTATAAGGGAATCTCCCGTTTAGGTGAAACCGGGTAGGATAGTGCCCCAACTTGTGAACCAACATGGTTTTACATCACCCTATGACCTAAACAAACACAAAACAAGAGAGCTACATGGGCTACCCTGTCGGAGGAGCGTCTAGGGGGTGAGGCGATCCGAGTGTGCCAGAGATCGAGGGTTTAGGGAGGAAGACCACGAGAACATCGGAATCAGGCGAGAACTTGCATGTGTCCCTAGCATATGTGTGTGAGTGTGGTGAGAGGTTGGTATAGGTGCTTGCATGTGTCCCCCTCGCATGGATGGGGTCTAACCTAGATGCGAAGGTTCCGTACCCGTATAAGGGGGGAATCTCCCCGTTTAGGTGAAACCGGGTAGGATAGTGCCCCAACTTGTGAACCAACATGGTTTTACATCACCCTATGACCTAAACAAACACAAAACAAGAGAGAGCTACATGGGCTACCTGTCGGAGGAGCGTCTAGGGGGTAGGCAGTCCAGTGTGCCTGAGATCGGGGTTTCGGGAGGAAGACCACGAGAACATCGGAATCAGATGAGAACTTGCATGTGTCCCTAGCATATGTGTGTGAGTGTGGTGAGAGGTTGGTATAGGTGCTTGCATGTGTCCCCCCTCGCATGCATGCGCTCTAACCTAGAGGCGAAGGTTCCGTACCAGTATAAGGGGGGAATCTCCCCGTTTAGGTGAAACCGGGTAGGATAGTGCCCCAACTTGTGAACCAACATGGTTTTACATCACCCTATGACCTAAACAAACACAAAACAAGAGAGAGCTACGCCGGGCTACCCCTGTCAGAGGAACGTCTAGGGGGTAGACGATCCGAGTGTGCACAGAGATCAGGGTTTCGCCGGAGGAAGACCACGAGAACATCGGAATCAGACGAGAACTTGCATGTGTCCCTAGCATATGTGTGTGAGTGTGGTGAGAGGTTGGTATAGGTGCTTGCATGTGTCCCCCTCGCATGCATGCGCTCTAACCTAGAGGCGAAGGTTCCGTACCCGTATAAGGGGGAATCTCCCAGTTTAGGTGAAACCGGGTAGGATAGTGCCCCAACTTGTGAACCAACATGGTTTTACATCACCCTATGACCTAAACAAACACAAAACAAGAGAGAGCTACATGGGCTACCTGTCGGAGGAGCGTCTAGGGGGTAGGCGATCCAGTGTGCCTGAGAGATCAGGGTTTCGCCGGAGGAAGACCACGAGAACATCGGAATCATACGAGAACTTGCATGTGTCCCTAGCAAAGGTGTGTGAGTGTGGTGAGAGGTTGGTCTAGGTGCTTGCATGTGTCCCCCTCGCATGCATGTGCTCTAACCTAGAGGCGAAGGTTCCGTACCCGTATAAAGGGGGAATCTCCCCGTTTAGGTGAAACCGGGTAGGATAGTGCCCCAACTTGTGAACCAACATGGTTTTACATCACCCTATGACCTAAACAAACACAAAACAAGAGAGAGCTACGTCGGGCTACCCCTGTCAGAGGAACGTCTAGGGGGTAGACGATCCGAGTGTGCCTGAGATCGAGGTTTCTGGGAGGAAGACCACGAGAACATCGGAATCATGCGAGAACTTGCATGTGTCCCTAGCATATGTGTGTGAGTGTGGTGAGAGGTTGGTATAGGTGCTTGCATGTGTCCCCCCTCGCATGCATGCGCTCTAACCTAGAGGCGAAGGTTCCGTACCCGTATAAGGGGGGAATCTCCCCGTTTAGGTGAAACCGGGTAGGATAGTGCCCCAACTTGTGAACCAACATGGTTTTACATCACCCTATGACCTAAACAAACACAAAACAAGAGAGCTCATGGGCTACCCTGTCGGAGGAGCGTCTAGGGGGTAGGCGATCAGTGTGCCTGCAGAGATCGGGTTTCATGGGAGGAAGACCACGAGAACATCGAATCGATGAGAACTTGCATGTGTCCCTAGCATATGTGTGTGAGTGTGGTGAGAGGTTGGTATAGGTGCTTGCATGTGTCCCCCTCGCATGCATGCGCTCTAACCTAGATGAAGGTTCGTACCCGTATAAGGGAATCTCCCGTTTAGGTGAAACCGGGTAGGATAGTGCCCCAACTTGTGAACCAACATGGTTTTACATCACCCTATGACCTAAACAAACACAAAACAAGAGAGAGCTACATGGGCTACCCTGTCGGGAGGAGCGTCTAGGGGTAGGCGATCCAGTGTGCAGAGATCGAGGTTTGCGGAGGAAGACCACGAGAACATCGGAATCAGATGAGAACTTGCATGTGTCCCTAGCATATGTGTGTGAGTGTGGTGAGAGGTTGGTATAGGTGCTTGCATGTGTCCCCCTCGCATGCATGCGCTCTAACCTAGAGGCGAAGGTTAGTGCAGTATAAGGGGAATCTCCCGTTTAGGTGAAACCGGGTAGGATAGTGCCCCAACTTGTGAACCAACATGGTTTTACATCACCCTATGACCTAAACAAACACAAAACAAGAGAGAGCTACATGGCTACCTGTCAGAGGAACGTCTAGGGTGTAGACAATCCGAGTGTGCACAGATCAGGGTTTCGCCGGAGGAAGACCACGAGAACATCGGAATCAGATGAGAACTTGCATGTGTCCCTAGCATATGTGTGTGAGTGTGGTGAGAGGTTGGTATAGGTGCTTGCATGTGTCCCCCTCGCATGCATGCGCTCTAACCTAGAGGCGAAGGTTACGTAACCGTATAAGGGAATCTCCCGTTTAGGTGAAACGGGTAGGATAGTGCCCCAACTTGTGAACCAACATGGTTTTACATCACCCTATGACCTAAACAAACACAAAACAAGAGAGAGCTACATGGGCTACCCTGTCGGAGGAGCGTCTAGGGGTAGGCGATCCAGTGTGCCTGAGAGATCGAGGGTTTAGCGGAGGAAGACCATGAGAACATCGGAATCAGATGAGAACTTGCATGTGTCCCTAGCATATGTGTGTGAGTGTGGTGAGAGGTTGGTATAGGTGCTTGCATGTGTCCCCCCTTGCATGCATGCGCTCTAACCTAGAGGCGAAGGTTCCGGACCCGTATAAGGGAATCTCCCCGTTTAGGTGAAACGGGTAGGATAGTGCCCCAACTTGTGAACCAACATGGTTTTACATCACCCTATGACCTAAACAAACAAAAAACAAGAGAGCTACAGGGCTACCCCTGTCGGAGGAGCGTCTAGGGGGTAGGCGATCCAGAATGTGCAGAGATCGAGGTTTCATGGGAGGAAGACCACGAGAACATCGAATCAGATGAGAACTTGCATGTGTCCCTAGCATATGTGTGTGAGTGTGGTGAGAGGTTGGTATAGGTGCTTGCATGTGTCCCCCTCGCATGCATGCGCTCTAACCTAGAGAAGGTTCCGTGCCGTATAAGGGGAATCTCCCGTTTAGGTGAAACCGGGTAGGATAGTGCCCCAACTTGTGAACCAACATGGTTTACATCACCCTATGACCTAAACAAACACAAAACAAGAGAGCTACATGGGCTACCCCTGTCGGAGGAGCGTCTAGGGGGTAGGCGATCCAGTGTGTGCAGAGATCGGGGTTTATGGGAGGAAGACCACGAGAACATCGGAATCAGATGAGAACTTGCATGTGTCCCTAGCATATGTGTGTGAGTGTGGTGAGAGGTTGGTATAGGTGCTTGCATGTGTCCCCCTCGCATGCATGCGCTCTAACCTAGGCGAAGGTTAGGACAGTATATAAGGGAATCTCCCGTTTAGGTGAAACCGGGTAGGATAGTGCCCCAACTTGTGAACCAACATGGTTTTACATCACCCTATGACCTAAACAAACACAAAACAAGAGAGAGCTACGGGCTACCCTGTCGGAGGAGCGTCTAGGGGGTAGGCGATCCAGAATGCCTGCAGAGATCGGGGTTTGGGAGGAAGACCACGAGAACATCGAATCAGATGAGAACTTGCATGTGTCCCTAGCATATGTGTGTGAGTGTGGTGAGAGGTTGGTATAGGTGCTTGCATGTGTCCCCCCTGCATGCATGCGCTCTAACCTAGGCGAAGGTTAGTACCCGTATAAGGGAATCTCCCGTTTAGGTGAAACCGGGTAGGATAGTGCCCCAACTTGTGAACCAACATGGTTTTACATCACCCTATGACCTAAACAAACACAAAACAAGAGAGCTACGCGGGCTACCTGTCGGAGGAGCGTCTAGGGGGTAGGCGATCCAGTGTGCCAGAGATCGGGGTTTGGGAGGAAAACCACGAGAACATCGGAATCAGATGAGAACTTGCATGTGTCCCTAGCATATGTGTGTGAGTGTGGTGAGAGGTTGGTATAGGTGCTTGCATGTGTCCCCCCTCGCATGCATGCGCTCTAACCTAGAGGCGAAGGTTACGTACCCGTATAAGGGGGCAATCTCCCCGTTAAGGTGAAACCGGGTAGGATAGTGCCCCAACTTGTGAACCAACATGGTTTTACATCACCCTATGACCTAAACAAACACAAAACAAGAGAGAGAGCTACGGGCTACCTGTCGGGAGGAGCGTCTAGGGGTGACGATCCAGTGTGCCTAGAGATCGGGGTTTATGGGAGGAAGACCACGAGAACATCGGAATCATATGAGAACTTGCATGTGTCCCTAGCATATGTGTGTGAGTGTGGTGAGAGGTTGGTATAGGTGCCTGCATGTGTCCCCCCTCGCATGCATGCGCTCTAACCTAGAGGCGAAGGTTTCGTACCCGTATAAGGGGGGAATCTCCCCGTTTAGGTGAAACCGGGTAGGATAGTGCCCCAACTTGTGAACCAACATGGTTTGACATCACCCTATGACCTAAACAAACACAAAACAAGAGAGCTACATGGGCTACCTGTCGGAGGAGCGTCTAGGGGGTAGGCGATCCAGAATGTGCAGAGATCGAGGGTTTGTGGGAGGAAGACCACGAGAACATCGGAATCAGATGAGAACTTGCATGTGTCCCTAGCATATGTGTGTGAGTGTGGTGAGAGGTTGGTATAGGTGCTTGCATGTGTCCCCCTCGCATGCATGCGCTCTAACCTAGAGGCGAAGGTTCCGTACCCGTATAAGGGGGATCTCCCCGTTTAGGTGAAACCGGGTAGGATAGTGCCCCAACTTGTGAACCAACATGGTTTTACATCACCCTATGACCTAAACAAACACAAAACAAGAGAGAGCTACATGGGCTACCTGTCGGAGGAGCGTCTAGGGGGTAGGCGATCCAGTGTGCCAGAGATCGAGTTCATGGGAGGAAGACAACGAGAACCTCGAAATCAGCTGCCAACTTGCATGGGTCCCTAGCATATGTGTGTGAGTGTGGTGAGAGGTTGGTATAGGTGCTTGCATGTGTCCCCCTCGCATGCATGCGCTCTAACCTAAGCGAAGGTTAGTGCCGTATAAGGGAATCTCCCAGTTTAGGTGAAACCGGGTAGGATAGTGCCCCAACTTGTGAACCAACATGGTTTTACATCACCCTATGACCTAAACAAACACAAAACAAGAGAGCTACATGGGCTACCCCTGTCGGAGGAGCGTCTAGGGGGTAGGCGATCCAGTGTGCCAGAGATCGAGGTTTCGCGGAGGAAGACCACGAGAACATGAATCAGATGAGAACTTGCATGTGTCCCTAGCATATGTGTGTGAGTGTGGTGAGAGGTTGGTATAGGTGCTTGCATGTGTCCCCCTCGCATGCATGCGCTCTAACCTAGGCGAAGGTTAGTGACCAGTATAAGGGGAATCTCCCGTTTAGGTGAAACCGGGTAGGATAGTGCCCCAACTTGTGAACCAACATGGTTTTACATCACCCTATGACCTAAACAAACACAAAACAAGAGAGCTACAGGGCTACCCCTGTCGGAGGAGCGTCTAGGGGTAGGCGATCCAGAATGCCTGAGAGATCGAGGTTTCATGGGAGGAAGACCACGAGAACATCGGACTCAGATGAGAACTTGCATGTGTCCCTAGGTTATGTGTGTGAGTGTGGTGAGAGGTTGGTATAGGTGCTTGCATGTGTCCCCCTGCATGCATGCGCTCTAACCTAGAGGCGAAGGTTAGTGCCGTATAAGGGGAATCTCCCGTTTAGGTGAAACCGGGTAGGATAGTGCCCCAACTTGTGAACCAACATGGTTTTACATCACCCTATGACCTAAACAAACACAAAACAAGAGAGCTACGCGGGCTACCCTGTCGGAGGAGCGTCTAGGGGGTAGGCGATCCAGTGTGCTGAGATCGGGGTTTCATGGGAGGAAGACCACGAGAACATCGGAATCAGATGAGAACTTGCATGTGTCCCTAGCATATGTGTGTGAGTGTGGTGAGAGGTTGGTATAGGTGCTTGAATGTGTCCCCCTCGCATGCATGCGCTCTAACCTAGAGGCGAAGGTTCTGCAGTATAAGGGGAATCTCCCGTTTAGGTGAAACGGGTAGGATAGTGCCCCAACTTGTGAACCAACATGGTTTTACATCACCCTATGACCTAAACAAACACAAAACAAGAGAGCTACGCGGCTACCTGTCGGGAGGAGCGTCTAGGGGGTGAGCGATCCAGTGTGCACAGAGATCAGGGTTTCGTCGGAGGAAGACCACGAGAACATCGGAATCAGATGAGAACTTGCATGTGTCCCTAGCATATGTGTGTGAGTGTGGTGAGAGGTTGGTATAGGTGCTTGCATGTGTCCCCCCTCGCATGCATGCGCTCTAACCTAAATGAAGGTTCTGTACCCGTATAAGGGGGGAATCTCCCCGTTTAGGTGAAACCGGGTAGGATAGTGCCCCAACTTGTGAACCAACATGGTTTTACATCACCCTATGACCTAAACAAACACAAAACAAGAGAGAGCTACATGGGCTACCTGTCGGAGGAGCGTCTAGGGGTAGGCGATCCGAGTGTGCCAGAGATCGAGGGGTTCATGGGAGGAAGACCACGAGAACATGAATCAGATGAGAACTTGCATGTGTCCCTAGCATATGTGTGTGAGTGTGGTGAGAGGTTGGTATAGGTGCTTGCATGTGTCCCCCCTCGCATGCATGCGCTCTAACCTAGAGGTGAAGGTTCCGTACCCGTATAAGGGGGGAATCTCCCCGTTTAGGTGAAACCGGGTAGGATAGTGCCCCAACTTGTGAACCAACATGGTTTTACATCACCCTATGACCTAAACAAACACAAAACAAGAGAGCTACATGGGCTACCCCTGTCGGAGGAGCGTCTAGGGGTAGACGATCCGAGTGTGCACAGAGATCAGGGTTTCGCCGGAGGAAGACCACGAGAACATCGGAATCAGATGAGAACTTGCATGTGTCCCTAGCATATGTGTGTGAGTGTGGTGAGAGGTTGGTATAGGTGCTTGCATGTGTCCCCCCTCGCATGCATGCGCTCTAACCTAAATGAAGGTTAGTACCCGTATAAGGGGAATCTCCCGTTTAGGTGAAACCGGTAGGATAGTGCCCCAACTTGTGAACCAACATGGTTTTACATCACCCTATGACCTAAACAAACACAAAACAAAGAGAGCTACTGGGGCTACCCTGTCGGGAGAGCGTCTAGGGGGTAGACGATCCGAGTGTGCACAGAGATCAGGGTTTCGCCGGAGGAAGACCACGAGAACATCGGAATCAGATGAGAACTTGCATGTGTCCCTAGAATATGTGTGTGAGTGTGGTGAGAGGTTGGTATAGGTGCTTGCATGTGTCCCCCCTCGCATGCATGCGCTCTAACCTAGAGGCGAAGGTTCCGTGCCCGTATAAGGGGGGAATCTCCCCGTTTAGGTGAAACCGGGTAGGATAGTGCCCCAACTTGTGAACCAACATGGTTTTACATCACCCTATGACCTAAACAAACACAAAACAAGAGAGAGCTACGCCGGGCTACCCCTGTCAGAGGAACGTCTAGGGGGTAGACGATCCGAGTGTGCACAGAGATCAGGGTTTCGCCGGAGGAAGACCACGAGAACATCGGAATCAGATGAGAACCTGCATGTGTCCCTAGAATATGTGTGTGAGTGTGGTGAGAGGTTGGTATAGGTGCTTGCATGTGTCCCCCCTCGCATGCATGTGCTCTAACCTAAATGAAGGTTAGGACCCGTATAAGGGGGGAATCTCCCCGTTTAGGTGAAACCGGGTAGGATAGTGCCCCAACTTGTGAACCAACATGGTTTTACATCACCCTATGACCTAAACAAACACAAAACAAGAGAGAGCTACGTCGGGCTACCCCTGTTAGAGGAACGTCTAGGGGGTAGACGATCCGAGTGTGCATAGAGATCAGGGTTTCGTTGGAGGAAGACCACGAGAACATCGGAATCAGATGAGAACTTGCATGTGTCCCTATCATATGTGTGTGAGTGTGGTGAGAGGTTGGTATAGGTGCTTGCATGTGTCCCCCCTCGCATGCATGCGCTCTAACCTAGAGGCGAAGGTTCCGGACCCGTATAAGGGGGGAATCTCCCCGTTTAGGTGAAACCGGGTAGGATAGTGCCCCAACTTGTGAACCAACATGGTTTTATATCACACTATGACCTAAACAAACACAAAACAAGAGAGAGCTACGCCGGGCTACCCCTGTCAGAGGAACGTCTAGGGGGGTAGACGATCCGAGTGTGCACAGAGATTAGGGTTTCGCCGGAGGAAGACCACGAGAACATCGGAAGATGAGAACTTGCATGTGTCCCTAGCATATGTGTGTGAGTGTGGTGAGAGGTTGGTATAGGTGCTTGCATGTGTCCCCCCTCGCATGCATGCGCTCTAACCTAGAGGCGAAGGTTCCGTACCCGTATAAGGGGGAATCTCCCCGTTTAGGTGAAACCGGGTAGGATAGTGCCCCAACTTGTGAACCAACATGGTTTGACATCACCCTATGACCTAAACAAACACAAAACAAGAGAGAGCTACGCCGGGCTACCCCTGTCAGAGGAACGTCTAGGGGGTAGACGATCCGAGTGTGCACAGAGATCAGGGTTTCGCCGCAGGAAGACCACGAGAACATTGGAATCAGATGAGAACTTGCATGTGTCCCTAGCATATGTGTGTGAGTGTGGTGAGAGGTTGGTATAGGTACTTGCATGTGTCCCCCCTCGCATGCATGCGCTCTAACCTAGAGGTGAAGGTTCCGTACCCGTATTAGGGGGGAATCTCCCCGTTTAGGTGAAACCGGGTAGGATAGTGCCCCAACTTGTGAACCAACATGGTTTGACATCACCCTATGACCTAAACAAACACAAAACAAGAGAGAGATACGCCGGGCTACCCCTGTCAGAGGAACGTCTAGGGGGGTAGACGATCCGAGTGTGCACAGAGATCAGGGTTTCGCCGGAGGAAGACCACGAGAACATCGGAATCAGATGAGAACCTGCATGTGTCCCTAGCATATGTGTGTGAGTGTGGTGAGAGGTTGGTATAGGTGCTTGCATGTGTCCCCCCTCGCATGCATGCGCTCTAACCTAGAGGCGAAGGTTCCGGACCCGTATAAGGGGGGAATCTCCCCGTTTAGGTGAAACCGGGTAGGATAGTGCCCCAACTTGTGAACCAACATGGTTTTACATCACCCTATGACCTAAACAAACACAAAACAAGAGAGAGAGCTACATGGGTTACCCCTGTAAGAGGAGCGTCTAGGGGGTAGGCAATCCAGTGTGCCTGAGAGATCGGGGTTTGGGAGGAAGACCACGAGAACATCGGAATCAGATGAGAACTTGCATGTGTCCCTAGAATATGTGTGTGAGTGTGGTGAGAGGTTGGTATAGGTGCTTGCATGTGTCCCCCCTCGCATGCATGCGCTCTAACCTAGAGGCGAAGGTTCCGTACCCGTATAAGGGGGGAATCTCCCCGTTTAGGTGAAACCGGGTAGGATAGTGCCCCAACTTGTGAACCAACATGGTTTGACATCACCCTATGACCTAAACAAACACAAAACAAGAGAGAGCTACGCCGGGCTACCCCTGTCAGAGGAACGTCTAGGGGGTAGACGATCCGAGTGTGCACAGAGATCAGGGTTTCGCCGGAGGAAGACCAAGAGAACATCGGAATCAGATGAGAACCTGCATGTGTCCCTAGAATATGTGTGTGAGTGTGGTGAGAGGTTGGTATAGGTGCTTGCATGTGTCCCCCCTCGCATGCATGTGCTCTAACCTAGAGGCGAAGGTTCCGGACCCGTATAAGGGGGGAATCTCCCTGTTTAGGTGAAACCGGGTAGGATAGTGCCCCAACTTGTGAACCAGCATGGTTTTACATCACCCGATGACCTAAACAAACACAAAACAAGAGAGAGCTATGCCAGGCTACCCCTGTCAGAGGAACGTCTAGGGGGGTAGACGATCCGAGTGTGCACAGAGATCAGGGTTTCGCCGGAGGAAGACCACGAGAACATCGGAATCAGATGAGAACTTGCATGTGTCCCTAGCATATGTGTGTGAGTGTGGTGAGAGGTTGGTATAGGTGCTTGCATGTGTCCCCCTCGCATGCATGCGCTCTAACCTAGAGAAGGTTAGGACCCGTATAAGGGGGGAATCTCCCCGTTTAGGTGAAACCGGGTAGGATAGTGCCCTAACTTGTGAACCAACATGGTTTTACATCACCCTATGACCTAAACAAACACAAAACAAGAGAGAGCTACGGGCTACCTGTCGGAGGAGCGTCTAGGGGTAGACGATCCAGTGTGCCAGAGATCGGGGTTTGTGGGAGGATGACCACGGGAACATCGGAATCAGATGATAACTTGCATGTGTCCCTAGCATATGTGTGTGAGTGTGGTGAGAGGTTGGTATAGGTTCTTGCATGTGTCCCCCCTCGCATGCATGCGCTCTAACCTAGAGGCGAATGTTCCGTACCGGTATAAGGGAGGAATCTCCCCGTTTAGGTGAAACCGGGTAGGATAGTGCCCCAACTTGTGAACCAACATGGTTTTACATCATCCTATGACCTAGACAAAAACAAAACAAGAGAGAGCTACGCGGGCTACCTGTCGGGAGAGCGTCTAGGGGGTAGACGATCCGAGTGTGCCAGAGATCGAGGTTTCATGGGAGGAAGACCACGAGAACATCAGAATCAGATGAGAACTTGCATGTGTCCCTAGCATATGTGTGTGAGTGTGGTGAGAGGTTGGTATAGGTGCTTGCATGTGTCCCCCCTCGCATGCATGCGCTCTAACCTAGAGGCGAAGGTTCTGTACCCGTATAAGGGGGGAATCTCCCCGTTTAGGTGAAACCGGGTAGGATAGTGCCCCAACTTGTGAACCAACATGGTTTTACATCACCCTATGACCTAAACAAACACAAAACAAGAGAGAGCAACACCGGGCAGAGATCAGGGTTTCGCCGGAGGAAGAACACGAGAACATCGGAATCAGATGAGAACTTGCACTACTAGGAAAACGGCTATAGGTAATCAGCACATCCGTGGCTCACATGGTTGAAGTGCCCCACGGATAAAACAGGCGTGGCTCACCTGTGGGCAGTGCCCTACTAGTAACTAGAACAACCGTGGCGCACATGACTGTAGTGCGCCACAGATGTGTGTGGGCCAGGGGCCTGTTGGCCGTACGCCAAACATCTGTAGCGCACTACGGTCATGTGCGCCACGGTTGTTAGTCTCATCTGTGGCGCACATGGGTGGGGTGCGCTACGCCTAAGCGCACGCCCCCCTCTGCTGTGAAACGGCCACAAACTTCTGTGGCGCACTCGGCCTAGTGCGCCACAGGAAAACATCCGTGGCGCACATGGCCTAGTGCGCCACAGTTGTTCTACTCACATGGCGCACTAGGGCCATGTCCATTTCTGTCATTTTTAGGACAGCACTTTATGTGCACATGTGTGACCACATCCACCACCCACACTTCACTTTCCCTTCTTCTTCCTCCTTAGATCTAGTCGGGATCTTCTCCTTCCCACCTCAATTTCTCCACCCATTCACCATTTTAGCATGTAAAACTTGCTTTGGATGTTACATAAGTAATAGAGGAGGTCTCGGTCTCTCATCTCCTTCTCCGGTCGACCTTGCACCTCTCCTTTCCATCTTTTCTCGCGATCGGTCTCTCATCTCGGTAAGTTGTCCATGTAAGGATGTGTTCATGTGTATATGGTTGATGTGCTCATATGTATGTAGATGATCGATGCTCATGATGTGTGTATGTGGAGAGGATGGTCATATGTGTGTGTGTATATGGAGAGTATCGATGATGCTCATGCATGTGTGTATGGAGAGGATAATGATATGTTCATGTGTGTATGGATCGGTCTCTCTCTCTCTTGTGTTTGTATGTGAACAAGTTGCCATTTGTTTTGCCAAAATGTTGATTCATTTCCATTTTGGCAAGATTTTTGGCATTTCGCAAAGGTCCTAATTTTAGGATAGGTCATGCCGAAATTTTCTATCGACCATTGCATGCATGCATTCATTATGTGGTTCTAATAGACTTCAAAATTGTACCGTGTACACCGTGCAGGCAAAAATGGTCCGCATAATGAGCGAAGGCATTTTGGCTAGATTTTTGAAATGTGCGACGGCCGACATGATACAAAATAACAAGACGGATATAAGATGTCCGTGCAGAAGATGCAAACTCAATGGGTGATCGACCCAGTTCCGGAATCTGCGAGCGCCTTTGCTCGCCATGGTTTCATGGATGGATACACTCGTTGGATAAGCGATGGCGTAGATGATGGAGACGGTGAAGGTGGCCAACATGACGATGTTCATCATGACGGCGAGCAGGCGAGATGATGAAGAGTCTCCGGAGATGGTGAAGGTCGCGAGCGAGCCGGGATGATGATGATCTAGATGCGGAGGAAGCGACGGCGATGGAACAACGTCGGCTGGGTGCAGGACCCTTATGTGCAAAGCTGCTTCTCAAGCGAGTAACACTGCCGCTAGAGAGAAAGCCAAGCTTGCGCAACTTGAGAAAGACGCGGTTACTCCATTGTATGAAGGATGTAGGCCCGATGATACTCGGTTGAATGTAACGCTCAAGGCTATGGAGATGAAGGCAAAGCACAAATTGAGCGACGCAAGCTTTGACGATATGATGGCATTCTGGCATGATCGTCTCCCGGAGGGGAACACATGTCCAACTAGTATCGAGGATGCCAAGAAAATCGTACATCCTCTCGATCTACCGCCGTTAGATATCACGTATGCATCAACGATTGCATCATTTATCGGCGAGGACGGAGAAAACCACATGTCCGTGTGCGGCGTGAGTTGATACAAGAAAGGGAAAAGCACCTCAAAAAGTGGTATGGTACTTTCCTATCACTCCTCGTCTGCGGCGCTATTTCGCGGACCCTAAGGCGAAGCTCATGCGATGGCATGCGGAAAGGAAGAAGCCGGAGATGATGATGACCCGAAAAGGATGAGCTCTTGGCGCACCCTTGGATGCTAGCGATTGGAAAGCATTGGACCTCGAATTCCCGAATTCGGTGGAGATTCGAGAACATCGGGCTTGGTGAGCACCGATGGACTCAATCCGTTCGGTAGCGAGCATACGCACAACACTTGGCCCATGTTTGTATGGATGTACAACCTACCTCCATGGTTGTGCATGAAGAAGAAGTACATACAAATGAGTATGCTAATTCAAGGGCGAAACAACCTGTACCGACATCAATCGTATCTCGGGCTGTTGAAAGAGGAGCTAGCCACGTTATGGGAATCTGGAGCCAATACTTACGGCCGTCGCACAAGATTATTTCACTATGAGCCGCGTTGGTCACTACGGTGCAAGACTATCCAGGTTGCGGGTATATCTGGGCAGGTTATCCAAGGATTCTGCGCATGCGTTAGGTGCATGGATAACACAAGCTATCTCCAACTAGAGAAAGATCCGAGGTCATCGAAAACCGTGTTCATGGCGCACCGGAGGTGGCTCGTCAAGAATGATCCATGGAGAAAACGTGGAGACCTGTTCGATGGCAAATCCGAGACCCGAGGAATCCCAGAACGTAGGAGCAGTGAAGAAGTGGAAGAGTTGCTGAAAAACTAGAAAGATTATCCTAAGCCTGGAAAGAAGAAAAAGAGGCAGCAACAAGACAAGCTGATGAAGGTATGGAAAACAAGGTCTGTTTTAAGGAGTTGCCATATTGGAAGTTTCTCCGCCGCCTCATAGCCTCGACATCATGCATATCACGAAAAGCGTGTGCGAGTCCAGTGCCACCATAATCAACATGCGGATAGGACGAAAGATGGTCCGAAAGCAAGGCACGACCTGATATGCTTGGGTATCCGGAAGGAGCTTCACGGAGGGCCTTTTCTCGATGATCAGGAAGATGACGATGATCATGAGTCGGAGACGACACAAGGTCGTCGAAAGGGTAAAAAGTTCAAGAAGAACGAATATTACTGCCCTCCTTCTTGCTTCACTCTAAACCAGGATAATACCAAACAGTTTTTCAAGTGCCTTCTAGGAGTCAAATTTCCTTACGGCTACGCGGGCAAGATAAGCAGATACCTAGGCAATGACAGAGGTTCGATGGCATGAAGTCTCACGGCGTGCCGTGCTAATGGCAGTACTTCGGTCGCACTAAGAGGGATAATGGACGAGCACGTCCGTGAAGCGTTATTTGGCCTATGCAAGTTTTTTGACGTCATCTCTAGGAAGTCGATTGGCTTGAATCAGCTCGGAAGGCTACGGAGGAGATAGTGGTGATACTATGTGAGCTTGAGGTCTACTTCCCACCGCATTCTTGACATTATGGTGCATCTGCTGGTCCATGTCGTGGAGGACATCGTACAACTCGGGCGATGTTCCTCCGCAGCATGATGGCGTTGAAAGGATGAGCGGACACATCAAAGGATACGTTACACAGGTCCCGTCCGGATGGAAGCATAGCCAAGGGCTTTACGGCGAAGAGTGCATCTCTTTACGCGAATTATCTGAACATCGAGAACCCTGTCGGTCTTCCGTCAGCAGACACCTTGGCAAGCACGACGGATCTGGTCACCGAGAGGGTCGTCGCATATCGCATCAGACTTTGATTTTCGGCCTTGAGACTTTGATCGAGCAAACCTCGTCGGCGCTACAGCATTTAGAACTAGTCGATCCTTGGGTACGAAGCACAAAAGGTTAATCGAGAAGAAATGCGATGGCCGGGGCATACTGAAGGACGAGGAGAAATAATCAAAGAGCACAACTCAGATTTCACGCGTTGGTTTAAGCGGGACGCTCCTTGATAATCCCGCTCGCATTCTTACACGGAAAAGATCATATTCACCTTGCGAGGACCGATGCAAAACCTGGTGACCTATCGGTATGATATCAACGGCTACACATTCTACACGGAGGAAAAGGACAACAAGTGTGATTATCGAACTTCGAGCGTAACGTCGGAATTCTACACCGATGACAACATGAAGGAAAGATTCTACGGAATAATCGAGGAGATCTGGGAGCTCGACTACTATGGAGAAAAGGTGCCGATGTTCCGTGTTAGATGGGCAAAGAGCGTCGAAAGAGAAGACCGGTATTTCACAACCATGGTTATACCCGAAGCAGCCAAATCCAAGGCCACCGGTGCAAACGTGGCCGCGAAAAATGAATCGTAGTGCGGCTACCAAAGTGGACCAATGTTTTTCATTACCGACCCGACTAAGCCTTTCCGTGTTGTCGTGAGGAGAGGAAAAAGAAACATCATCGGAATGGATGAAGTCGCCAACGAGCAAGACTTCGACCAGTACGGCGATCCAAAGATTGAAGATGACGACGACTACGATGCAGCAACATACATCACAAGAAGAAAAAGGACAACCCTACCCAAAAAAGGTAGCCCGTTCGAAAGAAGAAACATTAAAGTGCCGGGGCTAAATTATTCAACCGCGACAAAGAAGGGAAAAAAGATTGTAAAACGCTAGCTCAAAAAATATTGTAAAACGCGTGGTCGAAAAAAATTGTAATATTTATGGACAAATTATTATGACATATTTGAATCATGTACAAATTATTATGACATATTTGAATCATATTTGTACCACTTTTATGACATATATTATCACCTTTGGCATTTTTGGAATATTTAAAAGTATTTTAAAAACAAAACAAAACTTTTATGGCATATATCACCACTTTTGGTCATTTTTTGGAACATTTAAAAATATTTTTAAATAAAAATAAAAAAGGTGGGCACTAGGATTCAAACCTAGGTGCTCACAGGTTTATAGAATAAAGGAGTGGTTGGAACCAGTGGGATAAGGCGAGCTAGTGGTAACTATCGGGGTGGCAGCCCTCTTATCGGCTAGTCCTACCCACTTAGGCGTAGCGCACCCTGGCCAAGTGCGCTACGGTTATCCGTAGCGCACTTGCCCAGGGTGCGCTACACCTAAGTGGGTAGGACTAGTTGAGCCACGCCCTCCCCATCGTCCTCAGACATAGCTAGATCGTCTAAGTCCCTCCCCGCATCGTCCCCATCCCCATCGACGCGCCGCCGCCGCTGCATCCTAGGAGGAGGAGGCCGCCGCCGCCGCATCCCAGGAGGAGGAGACCGCCACGCCAGGAGGAGGAGGCCTCCACGCTAGGAGGAGGAGGAGGCCGCCTTGCCCACGCGCTCGTTCCGTGGAGGAGGAGGTTGGTGGCGGCGAGGTTCCTGCAGCGTCGGCTCCGCTCCTCCGGCGGCAAGGTGCTCTGCCGCTCCCTCCTCCTCGTTACCTCGTCCGCCCGCCCTCGTCATCCTCATCTCAGAGGTGAGTGCCGCCCCTCCCCTCTCTCCTTCTCTTCCTCTCTCCTCGAGCAATGGTTAGGGTTAGCACCTGATGATTCAATTGATGCCTCTGATGGTTAGGGTTAGCAATGGTTAGGGTTAGGGTTAGCACCTGATGGAATTGACATTTTTTCCTAATGATTGGTGGTTGTCTGACAAAATGAGATGGCCATGGGAGTTCAGAGAAGTCCATGGGAATTTTCTGTCACAAAAACGAGCAAACATGGGAATCTAGCAAAGCACATGTAGGTGTCCCTGGCTGGCTAGATCAGTAACACAACATGAACATTTGGCTAGATCAGTAACAAAAATGAAGAACTAAACAGGTACCAAGTAGCTAAGAATTGACATTATGTTTGACGGTGAGCTTACGGTGATCTTCCAGTGTTAGATAAATCTTGATGGTCGATTGGATGTTAGATAAAATTTGGCCTAACATGTTACTTTCATCATCTGATGGGCATCTTGTTATCTTTCACAAGTAGATAAATGACCCATGATCTAAGACATATTCTTTATCGAGGCAATGTAGATGCTACTGTCATAAAATCTGGAGCTTTGGGTTCTACTTGGCCAAATTTAGAAATCTAGAGCTTTGGGTTCTACTTAGGGAAGGGGAATCGGGAAACAATTGGCTCATCTGCTCATGTAGCTCTAGATTTTAATTGTTGGTGCTTAATCATCACTTGATGTTGCCATTGCCGTCGTGTTTGTATGAGGTCTCAGTCAGATGTAGTTAAGTCTGGATGCAGTAGTTTGCTCCTCTACTAGTCAAGCACATGCCAAGGTTAAGAGTAGCAAGCTGAAGGTTAGGGTCCTGAGTTTATTACGTAGCAAGCTTGAGTTAGGTTCAAGTTAGGTTCAGAGTAGCAAGATTCAGGTTAGAGGTTTAGGTTAGGTTCTTCTATTGTATATCTGCTTGATAAAATAATTAGGCCCAGTGTATGTGGTCTGGAATAGCCTGGTTTAGCTGCATTGATTGGGTAGTGGTGACAGGTTTTAGGTGATGCCGGTTTATGGTTTGGAAGCATGGTGTGTGAATTGGTGCACTAAACTTGTTTTCCTGGGATATTAGCTCGTTTGCCACCACTATAATTGGGTCATCATGAAATAGAGGAACTTAGGAAATAGGGGTCATCACCATAATGCAGTTAGAAGTACAGCAGTAGCACTGATGTAGTAGCACTGATGCAGTTAGAAGTAATTTGACATATATAAAATTGACACTGGGGCCACATGATGCTTCACCATAAATACACTCTGTGATGTCTGATTAAGCCCAGCCCCAAGTACAAAGATGGCTGTTCAGGAGGAAACTCCTCTATAGTTGGGCAGTCAATAAAATCATGAGTATTTTACTTACATGAGTGATCATGCAAATTATGAATAGTATGGTTTTAGTACTGATCCTGGTGATGGTCTAGTAGTGCTGAAAAAGCACTACTACAAACAATATGTTGCAGTGAATATATAAAATGAATATGTGCTGAACCAAATGTGTCAATATAAACTTGTATTTGCTTCTTTGTCGTGGTTGTGTATTTGCTTGCTGTCATATTTATTATCATATAAACTTGTATTTGCTTGATGTCATATAATGACAGGTGCTATAATCTGCATGTATTTGCTTGATGTCATCAATGACAGGTGATATAATTTTAGCACTTGAAATTGTGCTTGTGCTTGTATGAAACACTTTATTATGTGTGTATGCAGGTTCTTGTATGAAACGAGTCCCGATTTTTGCCGGAATGTTGATTAACTTCCGTTTCGGCAGAAATCGGGCACTCCTAGTTTAAGAAAATTAGCAAAGGTCATGCCGGATTTTTCCGTGCATTTAACCAATTATTTGTTTTTTATTAGTGCAAAGATGTGTGACAACGACGAGGCTGGATGTTCTAAGCGCATCAGTGCTGAAGGAGAACTCAGACCTCCGAATAAACAATTGACATTCTGGGAGGCGGCCCAGCGGCTAGAAGACGATGAAGAATACCATCCTTCGGAGAGCGAGGATGATGAGATGGAAGACGCGGAGGAAGAAGCCGAAGGAATGGCAGACGATGAAACCACTGATGGCGGCGAGGGCACAGGGAGTGGTAGCAACCCTCCTAAGAAGAAGAAGAAGCCGAAGGACCGGCGCCCGAACACGGTCGGCACGGTCAGGGAGGAAATTACCGAAGTGAGCCCATCAGGGGTTCCTTTGGAGCCCGCCCTTGTCGTCAAAAGGTATGGTGGGCAACTGGCGGCGATCACCTGGACAACCATCTCGATCAACACCGAGAATCTCCGGCATAAAGATAATGGCCACTTGCGCACACTCCTCTTCGAGAAGCTGCACGCAAGATACAAGTTCCCGCGATGTCGAACACAAATTATCATGGGAACAAAGTAAACAAATCCTCCCTCACAAAGATGAGCACCGCCCAGCGGTGGAGAACCGGATAAAGAAGAAGATCTATAAAGAAGGCAAAAGTCTCGAGGAGATCCGGAAGATTGACCCGCAGATCACGAAGATCAGTTCACGGAGTTCAAGGAGAGGTGTGAATCCGAAAGAGCCACGCCGAGTAATCGGGGAAAGGTCTTTGCAGGCGATGAATATAGGTCATCACCATCTCGGATCTTGTGGATCTGAACGCGGAGGCCAAATGGAATAAGGAGGGGCGAAGAGTATAGATCAAGTGGATAGAAAACCCCTTTGCTAAATTGAACCGGGCAGGTTCGAACTTCATCGAGCCCGTTACCATGTGGACCCAAAACCAAACAACTCACCGCGGATCCTGCGGTGAAGGAATCGAGAAATTGTGGTAAGTATAATCTAATTACGCGGATCAACACGATTGCAATCTAATCGATGATCTAAATGATTCAACATTACTTCTTACGCAAGAGGAGGAAATTGTTGCTAGTCATGGATCGGGGTTCCTCATCCCGAGTCGACGTGGCCACCGGTGGGATAACCCTTTTAACAGGCGATGAACGGGCCAAGAAAATAGAGCGATTCTGAAGAAGCCGTCGTCGGCTGGCCGTCTGGCCGGCCTCGGGGGTAAGAATTGGGTGGATCATTTTGGTCCACCGCCGAGGACGCATGTGGCGCCGTCGGGAAGGAGCGAGGAGGAAAACCGCGAGGTTCAAGAACTTAAGGCACAAGTGGCGCGGATCCCGCAGATCATCCAAGACAACCTGGCAATCACCCTCACATCCTTCCTGCCTACCTTGGTGGAGTCAATAGCGAACTGGAGTGCGGGTGGTCGAGTAGGGCCGTGCCCGATTCCAAGCATGGTCAGCAGCCACTCGAACAACGCGCGGCAGATCAGGCGAACTACGTGTTCGTGACTCCGCCCTTCTTTAGCACCGCAGAAGTGTTGGTGACTCCCCCTGCCATCACCGCGGCGCCGGAGTACATGTTGGTGCCCCCCTGCCATCGTCGTGGCGGCACCGGAGCTCCAAGCACCCGTCGATAGGGAGAATACACCGGCGGCCAGCACCGCGCCATCAAGCAACCCTTCCGTCTCTTGCACGCCCGTCGCCGTATGCGGTGCGTCGACATTAGCCGATCTCGACGCCATCACGGTAAACAAATTGCTTTAATTACCGCCTTTCATGCCATCTATTACTCTTATGGCATCTCGCTCTGATGACGCCGTACATGTTTTCCATGAGCGGATGTTCCTTGCACTCTCTTATGCTACGTGAACAACGGTGAGGATGTTGCCAAGGTACCATCGTTCAACCCTTGCGTACGTTCCACTCAAAGCCGATGCCGGATAAGCGTGCAGAGGTTAAAATTAGTGGTGCTAAGGGCTGCGGCGACTGGAACCTCCCATTCAACCCCGAGGCGGATGAAGAAGAGCCGTCATCCTCGAACTTGCTTGGCTTATTCTTGCTATGGCCAAGAGCATGATCCGTTTGGGGGCGGCGGGGTCCATCACGCCACGGAACAACACACCGCTTTGTCGTGCCAGCGACAAGCGGTGGCAAACCTACGCCCTCGCCGTCACCTCCGCGGTGGGTCGGATGATCATGTTGATGATATGCACATGGCGCAGGATCCGGCCGAGGACGACGAACTGGAATGATCACTTCTTGACTCGGTTTGTGAAGAAGACCTGGCTGGTGGCCCCTGAAAGCCACTATCACCAAGTGTCATTTGGTTCTCGAGACGCCTCCAGCTTGCGCCTTCTGAGCCAGCTGATACAACCAACCGGCCCTTTATTCTAAGCCTGACACACTACATAGGCGGCGGTGCTCGGTGCGGTGCCTGCCCGCTCTCCAAAAGGAAAAAAGGGCGGGAAAGAAAATCTAGCGATTCGAGCCAGCGGTGGCGTCAACAAGCTGCGAATCCGATCAGAGTTTGGGCGGGCCACCAAGACCGAGGAATTATGTGGAGATTCATGTGGCGGGTGAGCCCATGCTACCTAAGAATTTGCGGAGGCTCGCCAGTTCGGAACTGCAAAGTGTGCATGACGGCGTGCTGATGATAGAGAGACGCCTTCTATCGGAGAAAGATCCCTCGCACCCGGTATTCGTGGTTAAGGTGCCACCAGGCTTGGGCTTCGTTGACAATTCCCCTGCGGATCTGTTCTTCCTGTGGTTCGACGACATCTTCAATATGTTCCACCTATACCCGCTGCACTATACCATGGTCCGTCTGCTTTCTCTCGGCTTGGCCATGCAGATCATTAGAGAACACACGGGCATCGCTATAGTGGACCCCTACTACATCGTGTGTGGCTGCTTGGGTTCCCCAGCGAGCGGCGTATCGTGGCCTCGTACCTAAAAAAGAATCCTCGTGGCGAACAAGACAAAGGAATACATTCGTGCCTTACTTTCCGAGTAAGTCGTTATTCACTCGCCATCGTCGATTGGCTTTATTAGATCATCATCATTCTTTTCCAACACATTCCATTTGAATTTTTTGCGAGAGATGAACCTTTGCGCTCATCTCCTTATCGCGAAGCATTCCCATACGTATTTCGACTGGGAGTCTAGAAAAGAAGAAAAACTACGACAAGATCAAGGAAGTTACGGATAATGCTCTCACGGCTTTGCCTCGACGGAAGGCACCAACCGTGCGTAAGAAGGTCAAGTTCGGCGCACGTCTTCAACCACGTAACGGAGTTCCCCTGCGTGAAGCAGCGGAAAAGCGATGAAGGAAGCCTACTCGCACTCCATCACATGAGGCGTTCCTATGACCAGCAGAATTCTATGCTGCGGATCATCTCAAGCAGTGGGCGAAGCAAAGGCCAAGATCAATGATTCGGATATTAGACAAGAGATGTATCGCATCCAGCGATTTAGGGCAATCATCTTCGTGATGTCATGACTTGAGGATCTTCTACGGAGGAAATATCCGAATAACGTGACATAGAAGATCGCCTAGAGATGCGGGGTGACTATAGGAAGTTCATGGCGAGACAAGGCGTCCTCCGTTCCCTAAGCGAACGGAAGGCTTGATGTTGGCCTAGTTGTAGTTACAAACTATAGATGACCTTTGTGTGTGTGTGTGGACGACAAGTGAACTTATTTTGCTTATTATTATTATATATCAATCAATGCTTGGTTTTTTGCTTACTCTTTGGTCCTTTGCTCAATTTGGTCCTTCTTTTTTCCTTACTCTTTTTGAGAATAATGCCAATGATTGAAAGTCGTGGCACACTATATATGTGAATGTACTCGATGGGACTGTGCGCCTTGTGATATGCACAAGTCCAGGTCTTGTGCATCCTACTTGGCTCACCGTTCCATCGTAGCATATTCTAATCAACGACCTATGTATATATATGAGGCATTCTTTTCGAGTTATTTTGTCTTTTTAGAATATGCCGATGATTGAAATGTCGTGGCACAATATATATGTGAATGTGCTATGACGGGATAGTTAGCCTTGTGATATGCACAAATGCAGGAATTGTGCATCCTACTTGGCTAACCGTTCCGTCATAGCATATTCTGTCAACGACCTAGCTAGTTATATATGAGGCATTCTTTTGAGCTACTTTGGTCTTTTTGAGAATAATGCCGATGATTGAAATGTCGTGGCACTATATATGTGAATGTGCTACGATGGGATTATGCCTTGTGCTATGCACAAGTCAGTGTTAATGCATCCTACCGTGTACGGTTCCATCATAGCATATTCTGTGTCCAACGACCTATGTATATATATGAGGCATGCTTTTGAGTTACTTTGGTCTTTTTGAGGATAATGCGATGATTGAAATGTGGCACACTATATGTGAATGTGCTGCGATGGGATTATCGCCTTGTGCTATGCACAGGTCCAGTGTTGTGCATCCTACTTGGCGAACAATTCCATCGTAACATATTCTGTCGAACAACCTAGTTATATATGAGGCATGCTTTTTGAGTTTGGTCTTTTTGATTTAGGAGTACTTTCTATAAGTGTATCTTCATATGTGACTTTAATTATATATGTTTTTTTCAATAGTCGGTTAATTATTATTGTCAACTTATAGATGGCGTGCATGCGTGATGTACAAGGGCGGGTTCGAGTCTCGATGATTGGGAAGACTGGGAGACAGTGCACCGTTTCAACAATAGCTACAAAGGTACAACACTATGGCGGGCGGAAGCTAGATACACGCTATCTAGCGGGAGTTAGGACAAGGAACCGGATGAAGACCTACACCTTAAATGTGGCGGTGATCATGCTTATCTTCTTTGGTTATTTATCCAGCGTTTGTGTCTAGCTAGCTAGTTTAGATGTCTAAGCGAGCTTAGAGCTCTAACTTGTTCGATCGACACATGTATTAGCATGTCACCAACTACTACTTTGTAACATGATCGAAACAATGTAACTTAGACTATGTATTCATGTATGAGACTTATCTATATGTATTTGTTTCAATCTTGTTTTTCCTATTAAGTATTTTTATATATATTTGTATATATTGTATATGTGTGTGTATATATGCTGTAATATTGTATATAATATGGCTCGGAAATTAAATAAAAAAACAAAAAATACATCATGGCGCACATACGTCTTGCCTGGCACTACACCTAAAGCGCACTATGGAAGTTTAGTGGCGCACTAGGTAGTGCGCCACAGAAGATCCCAGGGGTAGCGCACCATCCCAAACATCTGTGGCGCACTAGGAAGTGGGTAAGCCTATCTCAACACAACCGTGGCGCACTAGGTAGTGCGCCACGGCTGAGGCTAATGGCGCAAGGCAGTGGCGCCTTTGCTAGTGCGCCACGGATGAGCATTTCGGGTGCGCCACTAACAGCCTGTTTCCTAGTAGTGTTGCATGTGTCCCTAGCATATGTGTGTGAGTGTGGTGAGAGGTTGGTATAGGTGCTTGCATGTGTCCCCCCTCGCATGCATGCGCTCTAACCTAGAGGCGAAGGTTCTGCAGTATAAGGGGAATCTCCCGTTTAGGTGAAACCGGGTAGGATAGTTCCCAACTTGTGAACCAACATGGTTTTACATCACCCTATGACCTAAACAAACACAAAACAAGAGAGATCTCTGGCCTACCCTGTCGGAGGAGCGTCTAGGGTGGTAGCGATCTGAGTGTGCAGAGATCGAGGTTTAGCTGAGAAGACCACGAGAACATCGGAATCGGATGAGAACTTGCATGTGTCCCTAGCATATGTGTGTGAGTGTGGTGAGAAGTTGGTATAGGTGCTTGCATGTGTCCCCCCTCACATGCATGTGCTCTAACCTAGAGGCGAATGTTCCGTACCCGTATAAGGGGGGAATCTCCCCGTTTAGGTGAAACCGGGTAGGATAGTGCCCCAACTTGTGAACCAACATGGTTTTACATCACCCTATGACCTAAACAAACACAAAACAAGAGAGATCTTGGCTACCCTGTCGGGAGGGCGTCTAGGGGGTAGGCGATCCAGTGTGCCACAGAGATCGAGGTTCGCCGGAGGAAGACCACGAGAACATCGGAATCAGATGAGAACTTGCATGTGTCCCTAGCATATGTGTGTGAGTGTGGTGAGAGGTTGGTATAGGTGCTTGCATGTGTCCCCCCTCGCATGCATGCGCTCTAACCTAGAGGCGAAGGTTCCGGACCCGTATAAGGGGGGAATCTCCCTGTTTAGGTGAAACCGGGTAGGATAGTGCCCCAACTTGTGAACCAACATGGTTTTACATCACATATGACCTAAACAAACACAAAACAAGAGAGAGCTATGCCGGGCTACCCCTGTCAGAGGATCGTCTAGGGGGGTAGACGATCCGAGTGTGCACAGAGATCAGGGTTTCGCCGGAGGAAGACCACGAGAACATCGGAATCAGATGAGAACTTGCATGTGTCCCTAGCATATGTGTGTGAGTGTGGTGAGAGGTTAGTATAGGTGCTTGCATGTGTCCCCCCTCGCATGCATGCGCTCTAACCTAGAGGCGAAGGTTCCGGACCCGTATAAGGGGGGAATCTCCCCGTTTAGGTGAAACCGGGTAGGATAGTGCCCCAACTTGTGAACCAACATGGTTTTATATCACCCTGTGACCTAAACAAACAAAAAACAAGAGAGAGCTTCGCCGGGCTACCCCTGTCAGAGGAACGTCTAGGGGGGTAGACGATCCGAGTGTGCACAGAGATCAGGGTTTCGCCGGAGGAAGACCACGAGAACATCGGAAGATGAGAACTTGCATGTGTCCCTAGCATATGTGTGTGAGTGTGGTGAGAGGTTGGTATAGGTTCTTGCATGTGTCCCCCCTCGCATGCATGCGCTCTAACCTAGAGGCGAAGGTTCCGTACCCGTATAAGGGGGGAATCTCCCCGTTTAGGTGAAACCGGGTAGGATAGTGCCCCAACTTGTGAACCAACATGGTTTGAAATCACCCTATGACCTAAACAAACACAAAACAAGAGATAGCTACATGGCTACCCTGTAAGAGGAGCGTCTAGGGGTAGGCGATCAGTGTGTGCAGAGATCGGGGTTTCGGGGAAGACCACGAGAACATCGGAATCAGATGAGAACTTGCATGTGTCCCTAGTATATGTGTGTGAGTGTGGTGAGAGGTTGGTATAGGTGCTTGCATGTGTCCCCCCTCGCATGCATGTGCTCTAACCTAGAGACGAAGGTTCCGTACCCGTATAAGGGGGGAATCTCCCCGTTTAGGTGAAACCGGGTAGGATAGTGCCCCAACTTGTGAACCAACATGGTTTTACATCACCCCTATGACCTAAACAAACACAAAACTAGAGAGAGCTACGCCGGGCTACCCCTGTCAGAGGAACGTCTAGGGGGTCGACGATCCGAGTGTGCACAGAGATCAGGGTTTCGCTGGAGGAAGACCACGAGAACATCGGAATCAGATGAGAACTTGCATGTGTCCCTAGCATATGTGTGTGAGTGTGGTGAGAGGTTGGTATAGGTGCTTGCATGTGTCCCCCCTCGCATGCATGCGCTCTAACCTAGAGGCGAAGGTTCCGTACCCGTATAAGGGGGGAATCTCCCCGTTTAGGTGAAACCGGGTAGGATAGTGCCCCAACATGTGAACCAACATGGTTTGACATCACCCTATGACCTAAACAAACACAAAACAAGAGAGAGCTACGCCGGGCTACCCCTGTCAGAGGAACGTCTAGGGGGGTAGACGATCCGAGTGTGCACAGAGATCAGGGTTTCGCCGGAGGAAGACCACGAGAACATCGGAATCAGATGAGAACCTGCATGTGTCCCTAGAATATGTGTGTGAGTGTGGTGAGAGGTTGGTATAGGTGCTTGCATGTGTCCCCCCTCGCATGCATGCGCTCTAACCTAGAGGCGAAGGTTCCGGACCCGTATAAGGGGGGAATCTCCCCGTTTAGGTGAAACCGGGTAGGATAGTGCCCCAACTTGTGAACCAACATGGTTTTACATCACCCCTATGACCTAAACAAACACAAAACTAGAGAGAGCTACGACGGGCTACCCCTGTCAGAGGAACGTCTAGGGGGGTCGACGATCCGAGTGTGCACAGAGATCAGGGTTCGCCGGAGGAAGACCACGAGAACATCGGAATCAGATGAGAACTTGCATGTGTCCCTAGCATATGTGTGTGAGTGTGGTGAGAGGTAGGTATAGGTGCTTGCATGTGTCCCCCCTCGCATGCATGCGCTCTAACCTAGATGAAGGTTAGGACCCGTATAAGGGGGGAATCTCCCCGTTCAGGTGAAACCGGGTAGGATAGTGCCCCAACTTGTGAACCAACATGGTTTTACATCACCCCATGACCTAAACAAACACAAAACAAGAGATAGCTACGCCGGGCTACCCCTGTCAGAGGAACGTCTAGGGGGGTCGACGATCCGAGTGTGCACAGAGATCAGGGTTTCGCCGGAGGAAGACCACGAGAACATCGGAATCAGATGAGAACTTGCATGTGTCCCTAGCATATGTGTGTGAGTGTGGTGAGAGGTTGGTATAGGTGCTTGCATGTGTCCCCCTCGCATGCATGCGCTCTAACCTAGAGGCGAAGGTTCCGTGCCCGTATAAGGGGGAATCTCCCCGTTTAGGTGAAACCGGGTAGGATAGTGCCCCAACTTGTGAACCAACATGGTTTTACATCACCCTATGACCTAAAAAAGCACAAAACAAGAGAGAGCTACGCCGGGCTACCCCTGTCAGAGGAACGTCTAGGGGGGTAGACGATCCGAGTGTGCACAGAGATCAGGGTTTCGCCGGAGGAACACCACGAGAACATCGGAATCAGATGAGAACCTGCATGTGTCCCTAGCATATGTGTGTGAGTGTGGTGAGAGGTTGGTATAGGTGCTTGCATGTGTCCCCCCTCGCGTGCATGCGCTCTAACCTAGAGGCAAAGGTTCCGTACCCGTATAAGGGGGGAATCTCCCCGTTTAGGTGAAACTGGGTAGGATAGTGCCCCAACTTGTGAACCAACATGGTTTTACATCACACTATGACCTAAACAAACACAAAACTAGAGAGCTACATGGGCTACCCCTGTCAGAGGAACGTCTAGGGGGTCGACGATCCGAGTGTGCACAGAGATCAGGGTTTCGTCGGAGGAAGACCACGAGAACATCGGAATCAGATGAGAACTTGCATGTGTCCCTAGAATATGTGTGTGAGTGTGGTGAGAGGTTGGTATAGGTGCTTTCATGTGTCCCCCCTCGCATGCATGCGCTCTAACCTAGAGGCGAAGGTTCCGGACCCGTATAAGGGGGGAATCTCCCCGTTTAGGTGAAACCGGGTAGGATAGTGCCCCAACTTGTGAACCAACATGGTTTTACATCACCCTATGACCTAAACAAACACAAAACAAGAGAGATCTACGCCGGGCTACCCCTGTCAGAGGAACGTCTAGGGGGTAGACGATCCGAGTGTGCATAGAGATCAGGGTTTCGCCGGAGGAAGACCACGAGAACATCGGAATCAGATGAGAACCTGCATGTGTCCCTAGCATATGTGTGTGAGTGTGGTGAGAGGTTGGTATAGGTGCTTGCATGTGTCCCCCCTCGCATGCATGCGCTCTAACCTAGAGGCAAAGGTTCCGTACCCGTATAAGGGGGGAATCTCCCCGTTTAGGTGAAACCGGGTAGGATAGTGCCCCAACTTGTGAACCAACATGGTTTTACATCACACTATGACCTAAACAAACACAAAACTAGAGAGAGCTATGCCGGGCTACCCCTGTCAGAGGAACGTCTAGGGGGGTCGACGATCCGAGTGTGCACAGAGATCAGGGTTTCGTCGGAGGAAGACCACGAGAACATCGGAATCAGATGAGAACTTGCATGTGTCCCTAGAATATGTGTGTGAGTGTGGTGATAGGTTGATATAGGTGCTTTCATGTGTCCCTCCTCACATGCATGTGCTCTAACCTAGAGGCGAATGTTCCGTACCCGTATAAGGGGGAATCTCCCCGTTTAGGTGAAACCGGGTAGGATAGTGCCCCAACTTGTGAACCAACATGGTTTTACATCACCCTATGACCTAAACAAACACAAAACAAGAGAGAGATACTGGCTACCCTGTCGGAGGAACGTCTAGGGGGGTGAAGCGATCAGAAGTGCACAGAGATCAGGGTTTCGCCGGAGGAAGACCACGAGAACATCGGAATCAGATGAGAACTTGCATGTGTCCCTAGCATATGTGTGTGAGTGTGGTGAGATGTTGGTATAGGTGCTTGCATGTGTCCCCCCTCGCATGCATGCGCTCTAACCTAGAGGCGAAGGTTCCGGACCCGTATAAGGGGGGAATCTCCCTGTTTAGGTGAAACCGGGTAGGATAGTGCCCCAACTTGTGAACCAACATGGTTTTACATCACATATGACCTAAACAAACACAAAACAAGAGAGAGCTACGCCGGGCTACCCCTGTCAGAGGATCGTCTAGGGGTGGGCGATCAGTGTGCCAGAGATCGGGGTTTGTGGGAGGTAGACCACGAGAACATCGGAATCAGATGAGAACTTGCATGTGTCCCTAGCATATGTGTGTGAGTGTGGTGAGAGGTTAGTATAGGTGCTTGCATGTGTCCCCCCTCGCATGCATGCGCTCTAACCTAGAGGCGAAGGTTCCGGACCCGTATAAGGGGGAATCTCCCCGTTTAGGTGAAACCGGGTAGGATAGTGCCCCAACTTGTGAACCAACATGGTTTTATATCACCCTGTGACCTAAACAAACAAAAAACAAGAGAGAGCTTCGCCGGGCTACCCCTGTCAGAGGAACGTCTAGGGGGGTAGACGATCCGAGTGTGCACAGAGATCAGGGTTTCGCCGGAGGAAGACCACGAGAACATCGGAAGATGAGAACTTGCATGTGTCCCTAGCATATGTGTGTGAGTGTGGTGAGAGGTTGGTATAGGTGCTTGCATGTGTCCCCCCTCGCATGCATGCGCTCTAACCTAGAGGCGAAGGTTCCGTACCCGTATAAGGGGGGAATCTCCCCGTTTAGGTGAAACCGGGTAGGATAGTGCCCCAACTTGTGAACCAACATGGTTTGAAATCACCCTATGACCTAAACAAACACAAAACAAGAGATAGCTACGCCGGGCTACCCCTGTCAGAGGAACGTCTAGGGGGGTAGACGATCCGAGTGTGCACAGAGATCAGGGTTTCGCCGCAGGAAGACCACGAGAACATCGGAATCAGATGAGAACTTGCATGTGTCCCTAGTATATGTGTGTGAGTGTGGTGAGAGGTTGGTATAGGTGCTTGCATGTGTCCCCCCTCGCATGCATGTGCTCTAACCTAGAGACGAAGGTTCCGTACCCGTATAAGGGGGGAATCTCCCCGTTTAGGTGAAACCGGGTAGGATAGTGCCCCAACTTGTGAACCAACATGGTTTTACATCACCCTATGACCTAAACAAACACAAAACAAGAGAGAGCTCTGGGCTACCCTGTCGGAGGAGCGTCTAGGGGGTCGACGATCCAGTGTGCCAGAGATCGGGGTTTGGGAGGAAGACCACGAGAACATCGGAATCAGATGAGAACTTGCATGTGTCCCTAGCATATGTGTGTGAGTGTGGTGAGAGGTTGGTATAGGTGCTTGCATGTGTCCCCCGCGCATGCATGCGCTCTAACCGAGATGCGAAGGTTAGGTACCATTATAAGGGGAATCTCCCCGTTTAGGTGAAACCGGGTAGGATAGTGCCCCAACTTGTGAACCAACATGGTTTGACATCACCAATGACCTCAACAAACACAAAACACGAGAGCTACATGGCCTACCCTGTCAGAGGAACGTCTAGGGGGTAGACGATCCGAGTGTGCACAGAGATCAGGGTTTCGCCGGAGGAAAACCACGAGAACATCGGAATCAGATGAGAACCTGCATGTGTCCCTAGAATATGTGTGTGAGTGTGGTGAGAGGTTGGTATAGGTGCTTGCATGTCCCCCCTCGCATGCATGCGCTCTAACCTAGAGGCGAAGGTTCCGGACCCGTATAAGGGGGGAATCTCCCCGTTTAGGTGAAACCGGGTAGGATAGTGCCCCAACTTGTGAACCAACATGGTTTTACATCACCCCTATGACCTAAACAAACACAAAACTAGAGAGAGCTACGACGGGCTACCCCTGTCAGAGGAACGTCTAGGGGGGTCGACGATCCGAGTGTGCACAGAGATCAGGGTTCGCCGGAGGAAGACCACGAGAACATCGGAATCAGATGAGAACTTGCATGTGTCCCTAGCATATGTGTGTGAGTGTGGTGAGAGGTAGGTATAGGTGCTTGCATGTGTCCCCCCTCGCATGCATGCGCTCTAACCTAGAGGCGAAGGTTCCGGACCCGTATAAGGGGGGAATCTCCCCGTTCAGGTGAAACCGGGTAGGATAGTGCCCCAACTTGTGAACCAACATGGTTTTACATCACCCCATGACCTAAACAAACACAAAACAAGAGATAGCTACATTGCTACCTATCGAGGAACGTCTAGGGGGTTCAACGATCCGAGTGTGCACAGAGATCAGGGTTTCGCCGGAGGAAGACCACGAGAACATCGGAATCAGATGAGAACTTGCATGTGTCCCTAGCATATGTGTGTGAGTGTGGTGAGAGGTTGGTATAGGTGCTTGCATGTGTCCCCCCTCGCATGCATGCGCTCTAACCTAGAGGCGAAGGTTCCGTGCCCGTATAAGGGGGAATCTCCCCGTTTAGGTGAAACCGGGTAGGATAGTGCCCCAACTTGTGAACCAACATGGTTTTACATCACCCTATGACCTAAAAAAGCACAAAACAAGAGAGAGCTACGCCGGGCTACCCCTGTCAGAGGAACGTCTAGGGGGGTCGACGATCCGAGTGTGCACAGAGATCAGGGTTTCACCGGAGGAAGACCACGAGAACATCGGAATCAGATGAGAACCTGCATGTGTCCCTAGCATATGTGTGTGAGTGTGGTGAGAGGTTGGTATAGGTGCTTGCATGTGTCCCCCCTCGCATGCATCCGCTCTAACCTAGAGGCAAAGGTTCCGTACCCGTATAAGGGGGGAATCTCCCCGTTTAGGTGAAACTGGGTAGGATAGTGCCCCAACTTGTGAACCAACATGGTTTTACATCACACTATGACCTAAACAAACACAAAACTAGAGAGAGCTACGCCGGGCTACCCCTGTCAGAGGAACGTCTAGGGGGGTCGACGATCCGAGTGTGCACAGAGATCAGGGTTTCGTCGGAGGAAGACCACGAGAACATCGGAATCAGATGAGAACTTGCATGTGTCCCTAGAATATGTGTGTGAGTGTGGTGAGAGGTTGGTATAGGTGCTTTCATGTGTCCCCCCTCGCATGCATGCGCTCTAACCTAGAGGCGAAGGTTCCGGACCCGTATAAGGGGGGAATCTCCCCGTTTAGGTGAAACCGGGTAGGATAGTGCCCCAACTTGTGAACCAACATGGTTTTACATCACCCTATGACCTAAACAAACACAAAACAAGAGAGAGCTACATGGGCTACCCTGGAGGAGCGTCTAGGGGGTGAGCGATCCAGTGTGCACAGAGATCGGGGGTTTGTGGAGGAAGACTACGAGAGCATCGGAATCAGATGAGAACTTGCATGTGTCCCTAGTATATGTGTGTGAGTGTGGTGAGAGGTTGGTATAGGTGCTTGCATGTGTCCCCCCTCGCATGCATGCGCTCTAACCTAGAGACGAAGGTTTCGGACCCGTATAAGGGGGGAATCTCCCCGTTTAGGTGAAACCGGGTAGGATAGTGCCCCAACTTGTGAACCAACATGGTTTTACATCACCCCTATGACCTAAACAAACACAAAACTAGAGAGAGCTACGCCGGGCTACCCCTGTCAGAGGAACGTCTAGGGGGGTCGACGATCCGAGTGTGCATAGAGATCGAGGTTTAGCGGAGGAGAGACCACGAGAACATCGGAATCAGATGAGAACTTGCATGTGTCCCTAGCATATGTGTGTGAGTGTGGTGAGAGGTTGGTATAGGTGCTTGCATGTGTCCCCCTCGCATGCATGCGCTCTAACCTAAATGAAGGTTCAGTACCCGTATAAGGAATCTACCCGTTGTGGTGAAACCGTGTATGATAGTGCCCCAACTTGTGAACCAACATGTTTTGACATCACCTATGACCTAAACAAACACAAAACAAGAGAGAGCTACATGGCTACCCCTGGAGGAGCGTCTAGGGGGGTAGGATCCAGTGTGCCTGAGAGATCGAGGGTTTCGCCGGAGGAAAACCACGAGAACATCGGAATCAGATGAGAACCTGCATGTGTCCCTAGAATATGTGTGTGAGTGTGGTGAGAGGTTGGTATAGGTGCTTGCATGTCCCCCCTCGCATGCATGCGCTCTAACCTAGGCGAAGGTTAGGACCCGTATAAGGGGAATCTCCCGTTCAGGTGAAACCGGGTAGGATAGTGCCCCAACTTGTGAACCAACATGGTTTTACATCACCCTATGACCTAAACAAACACAAAACTAGAGAGAGCTACGACGGGCTACCCCTGTCAGAGGAACGTCTAGGGGGGTCGACGATCCGAGTGTGCACAGAGATCGAGTTATGGGAGGAAGACCACGAACATCGAATCAGATGAGAACTTGCATGTGTCCCTAGCATATGTGTGTGAGTGTGGTGAGAGGTAGGTATAGGTGCTTGCATGTGTCCCCCCTCGCATGCATGCGCACTAACCTAAATGAAGGTTCCGGACCCGTATAAGGGGGGAATCTCCCCGTTCAGGTGAAACCGGGTAGGATAGTGCCCCAACTTGTGAACCAACATGGTTTTACATCACCCCATGACCTAAACAAACACAAAACAAGAGATAGCTACGCCGGGCTACCCCTGTCAGAGGAACGTCTAGGGGGTCGACGATCCGAGTGTGCACAGAGATCAGGGTTTCGTCGGAGGAAGACCACGAGAACATCGGAATCAGATGAGAACTTGCATGTGTCCCTAGCATATGTGTGTGAGTGTGGTGAGAGGTTGGTATTGGTGCTTGCATGTGTCCCCCCTCGCATGCATGCGCTCTAACCTAGAGGCGAAGGTTAGGAGCCGTATAAGGGAATCTCCCGTTTAGGTGAAACATGGTAGGATAGTGCCCCAACTTGTGAACCAACATGGTTTTACATCACCCTATGACCTAAAAAGCACAAAACAAGAGAGCTCTGGGCTACCCCTGTCGGAGGAACGTCTAGGGGGTCGGCGATCCAGTGTGCCTAGAGATCGAGGTTTCTGGGAGGAAGACCACGAGAACATCCGAATCAGATGAGAACCTGCATGTGTCCCTAGCATATGTGTGTGAGTGTGGTGAGAGGTTGGTATAGGTGCTTGCATGTGTCCCCCCTCGCATGCATCCGCTCTAACCTAGAGGCAAAGGTTAGTACCGTATAAGGGAATCTCCCCGTTTAGGTGAAATCAGGTACGATAGTGCCCCAACTTGTGAACCAACATGGTTTTACATCACACTATGACCTAAACAAACACAAAACTAGAGAGCTACTGGGCTACCCCTGTCGGAGGAGCGTCTAGGGGTGGCGATCCAGTGTGCCAGAGATCGTGGTTCGTCGGAGGAAGACCACGAGAACATCAGAATCAGATGAGAACTTGCATGTGTCCCTAGAATATGTGTGTGAGTGTGGTGAGAGGTTGATATAGGTGCTTTCATGTGTCCCCCCTCGCATGCATGCGCTCTAACCTAGAGGCGAGGTTAGGACCGTATAAGGGGGAATCTCCCCGTTTAGGTGAAACCGGGTAGGATAGTGCCCCAACTTGTGAACCAACATGGTTTTACATCACCCTATGACCTAAACAAACACAAAACAAGAGAGAGCTACGCCGGGCTACCCCTGTCAGAGGAACGTCTAGGGGGGTCGACGATCCGAGTGTGCACAGAGATCAGGGTTTCACCGGAGGAAGACCACGAGAACATCGGAATCAGATGAGAACTTGCATGTGTCCCTAGCATATGTGTGTGAGTGTGGTGAGAGGTTGGTATAGGTGCTTTCATGTGTCCCCCCTCGCATGCATCCGCTCTAACCTAGAGGCGAAGGTTCCGGACCCGTATAAGGGGGGAATCTCCCCGTTTAGGTGAAACCGGGTAGGATAGTGCCCCAACTTGTGAACCAACATGGTTTGGCATCACATATGACCTAAACAAACACAAAACAAGAGAGAGATACGCCGGGCTACCCCTGTCAGAGGAACGTCTAGGGGTGAGCGATCAAGTGTGCAGAGATCGGGGTTTCATGGGAAGACCACGAGAACATCGAATCAGATGAGAACTTGCATGTGTCCCTAGCATATGTGTGAGTGTGGTGAGAGGTTGGTATAGGTGCTTGCATGTGTCCCCTCGCATGCATGCGCTCTAACCTAGAGGCGAAGGTTAGGACCAGTATAAGGGGAATCTCCCCGTTTAGGTGAAACCGGGTGGGATAGTGCCCCAACTTGTGAACCAACATGGTTTGACATCACCTATGACCTAAACAAACACAAAACAAGAGAGAGCTACGCCGGGCTACCTGTCGGAGGAGCGTCTAGGGGTAGATGATCCAGTGTGCCTGAGAGAGGGTTTGTGGGAGGAAGACCACGAGAACATCGGAATCGGATGAGAACCTGCATGTGTCCCTAGCATATGTGTGTGAGTGTGGTGAGAGGTTGGTATAGGTGCTTGCATGTGTCCCCTCGCATGCATGCGCTCTAACCTAGGCGAAGGTTAGGACCCGTATAACGGGGAATCACCCTGTTTAGGTGAAACCGGGTAGGATAGTGCCCCAACTTGTGAACCAACATGGTTTTACATCACCCTATGACCTAAACAAACACAAAACTAGAGAGAGCTACAGGCTACCTATGGGAGGAGCGTCTAGGGGGTGGGATCCAGTGTGCCTGAGAGATCGGGGTTCATGGGAGGAAGACCACGAGAACATCGAATCAGATGAGAACTTGCATGTGTCCCTAGCATATGTGTGTGAGTGTGGTGAGAGGTTGGTATAGGTGCTTGCATGTGTCCCCTCGCATGCATGCGCTCTAACCTAAGCGAAGGTTCGGACCAGTATAAGGGGAATCTCCTCGTTTAGGTGAAACCGGGTAGGATAGTGCCCCAACTTGTGAACCAACATGGTTTTACATCACCCTATGACCTAAACAAACACAAAACAAGAGAGAGCTACTGGGCTACCTGTGGAGGAGCGTCTAGGGGGTGGGCGATCAGTGTGTGCCTAGAGATCGAGGTTTGTGGGAGGAAGACCACGAGAACATCGGAATCAGATGAGAACTTGCATGTGTCCCTAGCATATGTGTGTGAGTGTGGTGAGAGGTTGGTATAGGTGCTTGCATGTGTTCCCCTCGCATGCATGCGCTCTAACCTAGAGGCGAAGGTTAGAGGCCGTATAAGGGGAATCTCCCGTTTAGGTGAAACGGGTAGGATAGTGCCCCAACTTGTGAACCAACATGGTTTTACATCACCCTATGACCTAAACAAACACAAAACAAGAGAGAGCTCATGGGCTACCTGTCGGAGGAGCGTCTAGGGGGTCAGGATCCGATAGTGTCAGAGATCGAGGTTTCATGAGGAAGACCACGAGAACATCGGAATCAGATGAGAACTTGCATGTGTCCCTAGCATATGTGTGTGAGTGTGGTGAGAGGTTGGTATAGATGCTTGCATGTGTCCCCCTGCATGCATGCTCTAACCTAGGCGAAGGTTAGGACCCGTATAAGGGGAATCTCCCGTTTAGGTGAAACCGGGTAGGATAGTGCCCCAACTTGTGAACCAACATGGTTTTACATCACCTATGACCTAAACAAACACAAAACAAGAGAGCTACATGGGCTACCCCTGTCGGAGGAGCGTCTAGGGGGTGGCGATCCAGAGTGTGCCAGAGATCGAGTTTTGGGAGGAAGACCACGAGAACATCGAATCAGATGAGAACTTGCATGTGTCCCTAGCATATGTGTGTGAGTGTGGTGAGAGGTTGGTATAGGTGCTTGCATGTGTCCCCCTCGCATGCATGCGCTCTAACCTAGGCGAAGGTTAGGACCCGTATAAGGGAATCTCCCGTTTAGGTGAAACCGGGTAGGATAGTGCCCCAACTTGTGAACCAACATGGTTTTACATCACCCTATGACCTAAACAAACACAAAACAAGAGAGAGCTACATGGGCTACCTGTCGGGAGGAGCGTCTAGGGGGTAGGCGATCAGTGTGCCAGAGATCGGGGTTTCAGGAGGAAGACCACGAGAACATCGGAATCAGATGAGAACTTGCATGTGTCCCTAGCATATGTGTGTGAGTGTGGTGAGAGGTTGGTATAGGTGCTTGCATGTGTCCCCCTCGCATGCATGCGCTCTAACCTAGAGGAAGGTTAGGACCCATTATAAGGGGAATCTCCCGTTTAGGTGAAACAGGTAGGATAGTGCCCCAACTTGTGAACCAACATGGTTTTACATCACCCTATGACCTAAACAAACACAAAACAAGAGAGCTACATGGGCTACCCTGTCGGAGGAGCGTCTAGGGGGTGAGCGATCCAGTGTGTGCAGAGATCGGGGTTTGGGAGGAAGACCACGAGAACATCGGAATCAGATGAGAACTTGCATGTGTCCCTAGCATATGTGTGTGAGTGTGGTGAGAGGTTGGTATAGGTGCTTGCATGTGTCCCCCTCGCATGCATGCGCTCTAACCTAAATGAAGGTTAGGACCCGTATAAGGGGGGAATCTCCCCGTTTAGGTGAAACCGGGTAGAATAGTGCCCCAACTTGTGAACCAACATGGTTTTACATCACCCTATGACCTAAACAAACACAAAACAATAGAGAGCTACATCGGGCTACCCCTGTCAGAGGAACGTCTAGGGGTGGCGATCAGTGTGCACAGAGATCGAGGTTTGTGGGAGGAAGACCACGAGAACATGGAATCAGATGAGAACTTGCACGTGTCCCTAGCATATGTGTCTGAGTGTGGTGAGAGGTTGGTATAGGTGCTTGCATGTGTCCCCCTCCCATGCATGCTCTAACCTAAATGAAGGTTAGGACCCGTATAAGGGGAATCTCCCGTTTAGGTGAAACCGGGTAGGATAGTGCCCCAACTTGTGAACCAACATGGTTTTACATCACCCTATGACCTAAACAAACACAAAACAAGAGAGCTCTACGGGCTACCCTGTGGGAGGAGCGTCTAGGGGGTGGCAGTCAGTGTGCCAGAGATCGGGGTTTCATGGGAGGAAGACCACGAGAACATCGAATCAGATGAGAACTTGCATGTGTCCCTAGCATATGTGTGTGAGTGTGGTGAGAGGTTGGTATAGGTGCTTGCATGTGTCCCCCTCGCATGCATGCGCTCTAACCTAAATGAAGGTTAGGACCCGTATAAGGGAATCTCCCGTTTAGGTGAAACCGGGTAGGATAGTGCCCCAACTTGTGAACCAACATGGTTTACATCACCCAATGACCTAAGCAAACACAAAAAAAGAGAGCTACATGGGCTACCTGTCGGAGGAGCGTCTAGGGGGTGGCGATCAGTGTGCCAGAGATCGGGTTTCATGGAGGAAGACCACGAGAACATCGGAATCAGATGAGAACTTGCATGTGTCCCTAGCATATGTGTGTGACTGTGGTGAGAGGTTGGTATAGGTGCTTGCATGTGTCCCCCTGCATGCATGCGCTCTAACCTAGAGCGAAGGTTAGGACCCGTATAAGGGAATCTCCCCGTTTAGTTGAAACCGGGTAGGATAGTGCCCCAACTTGTGAACCAACATGGTTTACATCACCCTATGACCTAAGCAAACACAAAACAAGAGAGCTACATGCTACCCTGTCGGAGGAGCGTCTAGGGGGTAGGCGATCAAAGTGTGCATGAGATCGGGGTTTCATGGGAGGAAGACCACGAGAACATCGGAATCAGATGAGAACTTGCATGTGTCCCTAGCATATGTGTGTGAGTGTGGTGAGAGGTTGGTATAGGTGCTTGCATGTGTTCCCCCTCACATCCATGCGCTCAAACCAATAGGCGAAGGTTCCGGACCCGTATAAGGGAATCTCCCCGTTAAGGTGAAACCGGGTAGGATAGTGCCCCAACTTGTGAACCAACATGGTTTTACATCACCCTATGACCTAAACAAACACAAAACAAGAGAGAGCTATGAGGCTACCCTGTCAGAGGAGCGTCTAGGGGGTAGGCGATCCAGTGTGCCACAGAGATCGGGGTTTGTGGGAGGAAGACCAAGTGAACATCGGAATCAGATGAGAACTTGCATGTGTCCCTAGCATATGTGTGTGAGTGTGGTGAGAGGTTGGTATAGGTGCTTGCATGTGTCCCCCTCGCATGCATGCGCTCTAACCTAGAGGCGAAGGTTCCGGACCCGTATAAGGGGTATCTCCAAGTTTAGGTGAAACCGGGTAGGATAGTGCCCCAACTTGTGAACCAACATGGTTTAACATCACCCTATGACCTAAACAAACACAAAACAAGAGAGCTACATGGGCTACCCTGTCGGGAGCGTCTAGGGGGTGGCGATCCAGTGTGCCTGAGAGATCGAGGGTTTCGCGGGAGTAAGACGACGTGAAGATCGGTATCAGATGAGAACTTGCATGTGTCCCTAGCATATGTGTGTGAGTGTGGTGAGAGGTTGGTATAGGTGCTTTCATGTGTCCCCCTCGCATGCATGCGCTCTAACCTAGGGGCGAAGGTTAGGACCCGTATAAGGGGGGAATCTCCCCGTTTAGGTGAAACCGGGTAGGATAGTGCCCCAACTTGTGAACCAACATGGTTTTACATCACCCTATGACCTAAACAAACACAAAACAAGAGAGAGCTACGCCGGGCTACCGCTGTCAGAGGAACGTCTAGGGGGTGAGCGATCCAGTGTGCCTGAGATCGAGGTTTTGGGGAGGAAGACCACGAGAACATCGGAATCAGATGAAAACTTGCATGTGTCCCTAGCATATGTGTGTGAGTGTGGTGAGAGGTTGGTATAGGTGCTTGCATGTGTCTCCCCTCGCATGCATGCGCTCTAAAATAGAGGCGAAGGTTCCGGACCCGTATAAGGGTGGAATCTCCCCGTTTAGGTGAAACCGGGTAGGATAGTGCCCCAGCTTGTGAACCAACATGGTTTTACATCACCCTATGACCTAAACAAACACAAAACAAGAGAGCTACTCGGGCTACCCCTGTCGGAGGAGCGTCTAGGGGGTGAGCGATCAGAGTGTGCAGAGATCGGGGTTTGGGAGGAAGACCACGAGAACATCGGAATCAGATGAGAACTTGCATGTGTCCCTAGCATATGTGTGTGAGTGTGGTGAGAGGTTGGTATAGGTGTTTGCATGTGTCCCCCCTCGCATGCATGCGCTCTAACCTAGATGAAGGTTAGGACCCGTATAAGGGAATCTCCCGTTTAGGTGAAACCGGGTAGGATAGTGCCCCAACTTGTGAACCAACATGGTTTACATCACCCTATGACCTAAACAAACACAAAACAAGAGAGAGCTCGCATGGGCTACCCTGTCGGAGGAGCGTCTAGGGGGTAGGCGATCCAGTGTGCCACAGAGATCGGGGTTTAAGGGAGGAAGACCACGAGAACATCGGAATCAGATGAGAACTTGCATGTGTCCCTAGCATATGTGTGTGAGTGTGGTGAGAGGTTGGTATAGGTGCTTGCATGTCTCCCCCTCGCATGCATGCGCTCTAACCTAGAGGCGAAGGTTAGGACCGTATAAGGGGAATCTCCCCGTTTAGGTGAAACCGGGTAGGATAGTGCCCCAACTTGTGAACCAACATGGTTTTACATCACCCTATGACCTAAACAAACACAAAACAGAGCTACGCCGGGCTACCTGTCGGAGGAGCGTCTAGGGGGTAGGCGATCCAGTGTGCAGAGATCGGGGTTTGGGAGGAAGACCACGAGAACATCGGAATCAGATGAGAACTTGCATGTGTCCCTAGCATATGTGTGTGAGTGTGGTGAGAGGTTGGTATAGGTGCTTGCATGTGTCCCCCTCGCATGCATGCGCTCTAACCTAGGCGAAGGTTAGGACCCGTATAAGGGGGGAATCTCCCGTTTAGGTGAAACCGGGTAGGATAGTGCCCCAACTTGTGAACCAACATGGTTTTACATCACCCTATGACCTAAACAAACACAAAACAAGAGAGAGCTACATGGGCTACCTGTCGGAGGAGCGTCTAGGGGGTGGCGATCAGAATGTGCCACAGAGATCGGGGTTTGGGAGGAAGACCACGAGAACATCGGAATCAGATGAGAACTTGCATGTGTCCCTAGCATATGTGTGTGAGTGTGGTGAGAGGTTGGTATAGGTGCTTGCATGTGTCCCCCTCGCATGCATGCGCTATAACCTAGAGGCGAAGGTTAGGACCGTATAAGGGGGAATCTCCCCGTTTAGGTGAAAGCGGGTAGGATAGTGCCCCAACTTGTGAACCAACATGGTTTTACATCACCCTATGACCTAAACAAACACAAAATAAGAGAGCTCATGGGCTACCCTGTCGGAGGAGCGTCTAGGGGGTGCGATCCAGTGTGCCTGAGATCGAGGGTTCACGGAGGAAGACCACGAGAACATCAGAATCAGATGAGAACTTGCATGTGTCCCTAGCATATGTGTGTGAGTGTGGTGAGAGGTTGGTATAGGTGCTTGCATGTGTCCCCCTCGCATGCATGCGCTCTAACCTAGAGGCGAAGGTTCCGGACCCGTATAAGGGGAATCTCCCTGTTTAGGTGAAACCGGGTAGGATAGTGCCCCAACTTGTGAACCAACATGGTTTTACATCACCCTATGACCTAAACAAACACAAAACAAGAGAGCTACATGGGCTACCCTGTCGGGAGGAACGTCTAGGGGGTAGACGATCAGAGTGTGCACAGAGATCAGGGTTTCGCCGGAGGAAGACCACGAGAACATCGGAATCAGATGAGAACTTGCATGTGTCCCTAGCATATGTGTGTGAGTGTGGTGAGAGGTTGGTATAGGTGCTTGCATGTGTCCCCCTCGCATGCATGCGCTCTAACCTAGAGGCGAAGGTTCCGGACCCGTATAAGGGGGCAATCTCCCCGTTTAGGTGAAACCGGGTAGGATAGTGCCCCAACTTGTGAACCAACATGGTTTTACATCACCCTATGACCTAAACAAACACAAAACAAGAGAGAGCTACATGGGCTACCCTGTCGGAGGAGCGTCTAGGGGGTAGGCGATCCAGTGTGCCAGAGATCGAGGTTTGTGGGAGGAAGACCACGAGAACATCGGAATCAGATGAGAACTTGCATGTGTCCCTAGCATATGTGTGTGAGTGTGGTGAGAGTTTGGCATCTGGTCTTGCTTGTGTCCGCCCTCGCATGCATGCGCTCTAACCTAGAGGCGAAGGTTAGGACCCAGTATAAGGGGAATCTCCCGTTTAGGTGAAACGGGTAGGATAGTGCCCCAACTTGTGAACCAACATGGTTTTACATCACCCTATGACCTAAACAAACACAAAACAAGAGAGAGCTACATGGCTACCCTGTCGGAGGAGCGTCTAGGGGGTAGGCGATCAGAGTGTGCCTGAGAGATCGGGGTTTGGGAGGAAGACCACGAGAACATCGGAATCTGATGAGAACTTGCATGTGTCCCTAGCATATGTGTGTGAGTGTGGTGAGAGGTTGGTATAGGTGCTTGCATGTGTCCCCCTCGCATGCATGCGCTCTAACCTAGGCGAAGGTTAGGACCCGTATAAGGGGAATCTCCCGTTTAGGTGAAACGGGTAGGATAGTGCCCCAACTTGTGAACCAACATGGTTTTACATCACCCTATGACCTAAACAAACACAAAACAAGAGAGCTACATTGGGCTACCTGTCGGGAGGAGCGTCTAGGGGGTGAGCGATCCAGTGTGCAGAGATCGGGGTTTGGGAGGAAGACCACGAGAACATCGAATCAGATGAGAACTTGCATGTGTCCCTAGCATATGTGTGTGACTGTGGTGAGAGGTTGGTATAGGTGCTTGCATGTGTCCCCCTACATGCATGCGCTCTAACCTAGAGGCGAAGGTTAGACCCGTATAAGGGGAATCTCCCGTTTAGGTGAAACCGGGTAGGATAGTGCCCCAACTTGTGAACCAACATGGTTTTACATCACCCTATGACCTAAACAAACACAAAACAAGAGAGCTACATGGGCTACCTGTCGGAGGAGCGTCTAGGGGGTGAGCAGTCAGAATGCAGAGATCGGGGTTCGTGGGAGGAAGACCACGAGAACATCGGAATCAGATGAGAACTTGCATGTGTCCCTAGCATATGTGTGTGAGTGTGGTGAGAGGTTGGTATAGGTGCTTGCATGTGTCCCCTCGCATGCATGCGCTCTAACCTAGGCGAAGGTTAGGACCCGTATAAGGGGAATCTCCCGTTTAGGTGAAACCGGGTAGGATAGTGCCCCAACTTGTGAACCAACATGGTTTTACATCACCCTATGACCTAAACAAACACAAAACAAGAGAGCTACGGGCTACCCTGTCGGGAGGAGCGTCTAGGGGGTAGGCGATCCAGTGTGCATAGAGATCGGGTTTCATGGGAGGAAGACCACGAGAACATCGGAATCAGATGAGAACTTGCATGTGTCCCTATCATATGTGTGTGAGTGTGGTGAGAGGTTGGTATAGGTGCTTGCATGTGTCCCCCTCGCATGCATGCGCTCTAACCTAGAAGCGAAGGTTCCGGACCCGTATAAGGGGGAATCTCACCGTTGAGGTGAAACCGGGTAGGATAGTGCCCCAACTTGTGAACCAACATGGTTTTACATCACCCTATGACCTAAACAAACACAAAACAAGAGAGATCTACGTCGGGCTACCCCTGTCAGAGGAACGTCTAGGGGGGTAGCGATCACAGTGTGCCTGAGATCGAGGTTCATGGGAGGAAGACCACGAGAACATCGGAATCAGATGAGAACTTGCATGTGTCCCTAGCATATGTGTGTGAGTGTGGTGAGAGGTTGGTATAGGTGCATGCATGTGTTCCCTCGCATGCATGCGCTCTAACCTAAATGAAGGTTAGGACCCGTATAAGGGGGAATCTCCCCGTTTAGGTGAAACCGGGTAGGATAGTGCCCCAACTTGTGAACCAACATGGTTTTACATCACCCTATGACCTAAACAAACACAAAACAAGAGAGCTACGTCGGGCTACCCCTGTCAGAGGAACGTCTAGGGGGGTAGACGATCCGAGTGTGCATAGAGATCAGGGTTTCGCCGGAGGAAGACCACGAGAACATCGGAATCAGATGAGAACTTGCATGTGTCCCTAGCATATGTGTGTGAGTGTGGTGAGAGGTTGGTATAGGTGCTTGCATGTGTCCCCTGCATGCATGCGCTCTAACCTAGGCGAAGGTTAGGACCGTATAAGGGGAATCTCCCGTTTAGGTGAAACGGGTAGGATAGTGCCCCAACTTGTGAACCAACATGGTTTTACATCACCCTATGACCTAAACAAACACAAAACAAGAGAGAGCTACATGGGCTACCCCTGTGGGAGGAGCGTCTAGGGGGTGACGATCCAGTGTGCCAGAGATCGGGGTTTGTGGGAGGAAGACCACGAGAACATCAGAATCAGATGAGAACTTGCATGTGTCCCTAGCATATGTGTGTGAGTGTGGTGAGAGGTTGGTATAGGTGCTTGCATGTGTCCCCCTCGCATGCATGCGCTCTAACCTAGGCGAAGGTTAGGACCCGTATAAGGGGAATCTCCCGTTTAGGTGAAACGGGTAGGATAGTGCCCCAACTTGTGAACCAACATGGTTTTACATCACCCTATGACCTAAACAAACACAAAACAAGAGAGAGCTTCATGGGCTACCTGTCGGGAGGCGTCTAGGGGTAGGCGATCAGTGTGCCTGAGAGATCGAGGTTTCATGGGAGGAAGACCACGAGAACATCGGAATCAGATGAGAACTTGCATGTGTCCCTAGCATATGTGTGTGAGTGTGGTGAGAGGTTGGTATAGGTGCTTGCATGTGTCCCCTCGCATGCATGCGCTCTAACCTAAGCGAAGGTTAGGACCCGTATAAGGGGAATCTCCCGTTTAGGTGAAACCGGGTAGGATAGTGCCCCAACTTGTGAACCAACATGGTTTACATCACCCTATGACCTAAACAAACACAAAACAAGAGAGAGCTCAGGGCTACCCTGTCGGGAGGAGCGTCTAGGGGGTGGGCGATCCAGTGTGCCTGAGAGATCGGGGTTCATGGGAGGAAGACCACGAGAACATCGGAATCAGATGAGAACTTGCATGTGTCCCTAGCATATGTGTGTGAGTGTGGTGAGAGGTTGGTATAGGGGCTTGCATGTGTCCCCCCGCATGCATGCGCTCTAACCTAGAGGCGAAGGTTAGGACCCGTATAAGGGAATCTCCCGTTTAGGTGAAAGCAGAGGATAGTTCCCCAACTTGTGAACCAACATGGTTTTACATCACCCTATGACCTAAACAAACACAAAACAAGAGAGAGAGCTACACGGGCTACCTGTCGGGAGGAGCGTCTAGGGGTGAGCGATCCAGAGTGTGCCTGAGAGATCGGGGTTTGTGGGAGGAAGACCACGAGAACATCGGAATCAGATGAGAACTTGCATGTGTCCCTAGCATATGTGTGTGAGTGTGGTGAGAGGTTGGTATAGGGGCTTGCATGTGTCCCCTCGCATGCATGCGCTCTAACCTAGAAGCGAAGGTTAGGACCCGTATAAGGGGAATCTCCCGTTTAGGTGAAGCCGGGTAGGATAGTGCCCCAACTTGTGAACCAACATGGTTTACATCACCCTATGACCTAAACAAACACAAAACAAGAGAGAGCTACCCCTGTCGGAGGAGCGTCTAGGGGTGAGCGATCAGAGTGTGCAGAGATCGGGGTTTCATGGGAGGAAGACCACGAGAACATGAATCAGATGAGAACTTGCATGTGTCCCTAGCATATGTGTGTGAGTGTGGTGAGAGGTTGGTATAGGTGCTTGCATGTGTCCCCCTCGCATGCATGCGCTCTAACCTAGAGGCGAAGGTTAGGACCCGTATAAGGGGAATCTCCCGTTTAGGTGAACCCGGGTAGTATAGTGCCCCAACTTGTGAACCAACATAGTTTTACATCACCCTATGACCTAAAAAAACACAAAACAAGAGAGAGCTACATGGGCTACCCCTGGGAGGAGCGTCTAGGGGTAGGCGATCCAGTGTGCCACAGAGATCGGGGTTTGTGGGAGGAAGACCACGAGAACATCGGAATCAGATGAGAACTTGCATGTGTCCCTAGCATATGTGTGTGAGTGTGGTGAGAGGTTGGTATAGGTGCTTTCATGTGTCCCCCTCGCATGCATGCGCTCTAACCTAGAGGCGAAGGTTCCGGACCCGTATAAGGGGGAATTTCCCGTTTAGGTGAAACCGGGTAGGATAGTGCCCCAACTTGTGAACCAACATGGTTTTACATCACCCTATGACCTAAACAAACACAAAACAAGAGAGCTTGGGGCTACCCTGTCGGAGGAGCGTCTAGGGGTAGGCGATCAAGTGTGCCTGAGAGATCGGGGTTTGGGAGGAAGACCACGAGAACATGGAATCAGATGAGAACTTGCATGTGTCCCTAGCATATGTGTGTGAGTGTGGTGAGAGGTTGGTATAGGTGTTTTCATGTGTCCCCTCGCATGCATGCGCTCTAACCTAGGCGAAGGTTAGGACCCGTATAAGGGAATCTCCCGTTTAGGTGAAAGGGTAGGATAGTGCCAACTTGTGAACCAACATGGTTTACATCACCCTATGACCTAAACAAACACAAAACAAGAGAGAGCTCAGGCTACCTGTCGGAGGAGCGTCTAGGGGTAGGCGATCCAGTGTGCAGAGATCGAGGTTTATGGGAGGAAGACCACGAGAACATCGAATCAGATGAGAACTTGCATGTGTCCCTAGCATATGTGTGTGAGTGTGGTGAGAGGTTGGTATAGGTGCTTTCATGTGTCCCCCTCGCATGCATGCGCTCTAACCTAGAGGCGAAGGTTAGACCCGTATAAGGGAATCTCCCGTTTAGGTGAAGCAAGGTAGGATAGTGCCCCAACTTGTGAACCAACATGGTTTTACATCACCCTATGACCTAAACAAACACAAAACAAGAGAGAGCTATGGGCTACCCTGTCGGGAGGAGCGTCTAGGGGGTAGGCGATCCAGTGTGCCTGCAGAGATCGAGGGTTTCATGGGAGGAAGACAACGAGAACATCGGAATCAGATGAGAACTTGCATGTGCCCCTAGCATATGTGTGTGAGTGTGGTGAGAGGTTGGTATAGGTGCTTGCATGTGTCCCCCTCATGCATGCGCTCTAACCTAGGCGAAGGTTAGGACCCGTATAAGGGGAATCTCCCGTTTAGGTGAAGCGGGTGGGATAGTGACCCAACTTGTGAACCAACATGGTTTATCATCACCCTATGACCTAAACAAACACAAAACAAGAGAGAGCTACAGGGCTACCTGTCGGAGGAGCGTCTAGGGGGTAGCGATCCAGTGTGCCTGAGAGATCGAGGGTTTGGGAGGAAGACCACGAGAACATGGAATAGGATGAGAACTTGCATGTGTCCCTAGCATATGTGTGTGAGTGTGGTGAGAGGTTGGTCTAGGTGCTTGCATGTGTCTCCCCTCGCATGCATGCGCTCTAACCTAGGCGAAGGTTAGGACCCGTATAAGGGAATCTCCCGTTCAGGTGAAACCGGGTAGGATAGTGCCCCAACTTGTGAACCAACATGGTTTTACATCACCCTATGACCTAAACAAACACAAAAAAAGAGAGAGCTACCGGGCTACCCTGTCGGAGGGCGTCTAGGGGGGTAAGCGATCCAGTGTGCCACAGAGATCGAGGTTTGTCGGAGGAAGACCACGAGAACATCGGAATCTGATGAGAACTTGCATGTGTCCCTAGCATATGTGTGTGAGTGTGGTGAGAGGTTGGTATAGGTGCTTGCATGTGTCCCCTCGCATGCATGCGCTCTAACCTAGAGGCGAAGGTTAGTGCCCGTATAAGGGGAATCTCCCGTTTAGGTGAAACCGGGTAGGATAGTGCCAACTTGTGAACCAACATGGTTTGACATCACCCTATGACCTAAACAAACACAATACAAGAGAGCTCGGGCTACCCCTGTCGGGAGGAGCGTCTAGGGGGTAGGCAATCCAGTGTGCAGAGATCAGGGTTTTGCCGGAGGAAGACCACGAGAACATCGGAATCATATGAGAACTTGCATGTGTCCCTAGCATATGTGTGTGTGAGTGTGGTGAGAGGTTGGTATAGGTGCTTTCATGTGTCCCCCCTCGCATGCATGCGCTCTAACCTAGAGGCGAAGGTTCCGGACCCGTATAAGAGGGGAATCTCCTCGTTTAGGTGAAGCGGGTAGGATAGTGCCCCAACTTGTGAACCAACATGGTTTTACATCACCCTATGACCTAAACAAACACAAAACAAGAGAGCTATGGGCTACCCACAGGAGGAGCGTCTAGGGGTAGAGCGATCCAGTGTGCCTGAGAGATCGAGGTTTGGGAGGAAGACCACGAGAACATCGGAATCAGATGAGAACCTGCATGTGTCCCTAGCATATGTGTGTGAGTGTGGTGAGAGGTTGGTATAGGTGCTTGCATGTGTCCCCCTCGCATGCATGCGCTCTAACCTAGAGGCGAAGGTTAGGACCCGTATAAGGGAATCTCCCGTTTAGGTGAAACCGGGTAGGATAGTGCCCCAACTTGTGAACCAACATGGTTTACATCACCCTATGACCTAAACAAACACAAAACAAGAGAGAGCTACTGGGCTACCCTGTCGGAGGGCGTCTAGGGGGTAGGCGATCAGTGTGCAGAGAGATCGAGGTTTGTGGGAGGAAGACCACGAGAACATTGGAATCAGATGAGAACTTGCATGTGTCCCTAGCATATGTGTGTGAGTGTGGTGAGAGGTTGGTATAGGTGCTTGCATGTGTCCCCCTCGCATGCATGCGCTCTAACCTAGACGAAGGTTAGGACCAGTATAAGGGAATCTCCCGTTTAGGTGAAACCGGAGTAGGATAGTGCCCCAACTTGTGAACCAACATGGTTTGACATCACCCTATGACCTAAAAAAACACAAAACAAGAGAGAGCTCTGTGCTACCTGTCGGAGGAGCGTCTAGGGGGTGAGCGATCCAGTGTGCCTGAGATCGAGGTTTTAGGAGGAAGACCACGAGAACATGGAATCAGATGAGAAATTGCATGTGTCCCTAGCATATGTGTGTGAGTGTGGTGAGAGGTTGGTATATGTGCTTGCATGTGTCCCCCTGCATGCATGCGCTCTAACCTAGAGGCGAAGGTTAGGACAGGTATAAGGGAATCTCCCGTTTAGGTGAAACAGGTAGGATAGTGCCCCAACTTGTGAACCAACATGGTTTTACATCACCCCTATGACCTAAACAAACACAAAACAAGAGAGCTACATGGGCTACCCTGTCGGAGGGCGTCTAGGGGTGGCGATCAGGAGTGTGCCTGAGAGATCGGGGTTTGTGGGAGGAAGACCACGAGAACATCGGAATCAGATGAGACTTGCATGTGTCCCTAGCATATGTGTGTGAGTGTGGTGAGAGGTTGGTATAGGTGCTTGCATGTGTCCCCCTCGCATGCATGCGCTCTAACCCTAGGCGAAGGTTAGGACCCGTATAAAGGGAATCTCACGTTTAGGTGAAAGGGTAGGATAGTGCCCCAACTTGTGAACCAACATGGTTTTACATCACCCAATGACCTAAACAAACACAAAAAAAGAGACAGCTACGCCGGGCTACCCCTGTCAGAGGAACGTCTAGGGGTAGGCGATCCAGTGTGCTGAGAGATCGGGTTTGGGAGGAAGACCACGAGAACATCGAATCAGATGAGAACTTGCATGTGTCCCTAGCATATGTGTGTGAGTGTGGTGAGAGGTTGGTATAGGTGCTTGCATGTGTCCCCCTCGCATGCATGCGCTCTAACCTAGGCGAAGGTTTTTACCCGTATAAGGGGAATCTCCCGTTTAAGTGAAACAGGTGGGATAGTGCCAACTTGTGAACCAACATGGTTTGACATCACCCTATGACCTAAACAAACACAAAACAAAAGAGCTACAGGCTACCCCTGTCGGGAGGAGCGTCTAGGGGTGAGCGATCCAGAAATGTGCAGAGATCGAGGTTTAGGGAGGAAGACCACGAGAACATCGGAATCAGATGAGAACTTGCATGTGTCCCTAGCATATGTGTGTGAGTGTGGTGAGAGGTTGGTATAGGTGCTTGCATGTGTCCCCTCATGCATGCGCTCTAACCTAAATGAAGGTTCAGGACGTATAAGGGGAATCTCCCGTTTAGAGTGAAACCGGGTAGGATAGTGCCAACTTGTGAACCAACATGGTTTTACATACCCTATGACCTAAACAAACACAAAACAAGAGAGAGCTACGCCAGGCTACCCCTGTCAGAGGAACGTCTAGGGGTCCGTGAGCGATCAGGGGAGTGTGCCTGAGAGATCACGGGGTTTCGTGGGAGGAAGACCACGAGAACATCGAATCAGATGAGAACTTGCATGTGTCCCTAGCATATGTGTGTGAGTGTGGTGATTGAGGTTGGGTATGGTTTTCATGTGTCCCCCCCCTCGCATGCATCAGCTCTAACCCTAAATGAAAGGTTAAAATGCAAGTATAAGGGGAATCTCCCCGTTTAGGTGAAACCTTCTAATCGAAATTTTTGGCTAGATTTTACATGTATCTATACACTAGGTCCTACACATGTGTATCTAAATGAATTTATTATTTTTTTGATATGTTTTAGTCTCTAGATATATGTGCATTTAATAAAAAAATTGCCTTCCCTACGACCCGCGCCACCGCCTTTCCCCCACCCCTTTTTCCTTCCCTCCCTCCTCCCTCCACTGCTCCCATCCACAATCCCTCCCCATCCCGCCCCCTCCTCGCCTCCCAACCGCCTCCCTCCTCACCTCCACCAGCCGCCACCACCCTCCTCCCACCCTCCTCCTCCACTGTCTCCCCCTCCTCCCTCCTCCTCACCCCTCCCTCCCCCTCCCCGCCCTCCTCCTCCTCCCTCCCCGAGCCTCCTCCACCAGCCCTTCCCCTCCTCCTCCTCCCAGCTCGGCCCCTCCTCCCCCGCCCTCCTCCCCTCCTCCCGAGCTCGGCCCCTCCTTCCTCCTCCCATTGTTGTTAGAGTTAATTTTGTTAGATTAAATCTTGTTGTTAATCTTGTTAGAATTTATTAGTTGCATCTATTAGTAGTTTATATCATTTGTTAAGTGATATGCATGCACGAGTTGCTAGGATTAGGCCGTTGGTTAGTGGCAAGCTAGCTTGGTCATATGGCCGTTGAAGAGAGAAGCCACACTAGGGCCGTGAGTGCGTTGCATGTTTACTAAGGTGTTCTCTTTATGTCAATGTACAGACTTTGTAGTGTTTCGGGAGTGACCATCCTTGGCGGACTGACTGTCGTTGCGGGAGATGGTGTAGGTGACACCCCGATCCCGTCTCCGAGTTCCGTCACCGACCTCAACACTCGGTTGATCGACTACTTCCTCTACCGCCGAGGGTGAGAATCTGTTCGCCTCTCTTGTACCTAGTTTTATTTTCGTGTCTAGATCACCAAGTATGTCGCGTCACCTAGGCGTTATCCCGACCGTAAGCGTTACACGACTTAATATGCATTAGTGGTCTCGCATATTTTGGACCGTAACGCTTATGGCTTTTATCGGACAGTCGGCGGATTCGTAGTTGGGTTTGGTTCTCCCTGGCTCTACCTTGATTCGAGACAGGATTTCGGTGGCGCCTCTGACGAGGTTTGATCTCGTCAATGCCCATTGTTATGGACTTGGGTTTTGGAGAAGATGGGGATCTTTGGAGATCGTGCGCAGTTAACGGACAAGCAACCAGGGACACGAGATTTACCCAGGTTCAGGCCCCGGAGGAAAACCCTACTCTGCTTGCGCTCTTTGATTCTGGCGGAACCGAAGGTTCTGAGGTCTTGTGATTCGATCTGGCGTGGATGCGTGTCGAAAGTATCGAGATCTAGGTCTATTGGGATACCCTACCCTCCTAGCCTTTATATATGGGGAGGCTAGGTCTCGTCGTCTGAGTAGGTTACAAGTTGTATTCAAACTCTAGTCTTGCTCTCCAAGGATCCGAAGGCGTCATGGGCCTTGGGCCACCCGAAAATCTTCATGGGCGCGTGGGCCTTCCTTGGGCTGGACTAGGTATGCCAAGGTCGTGACCCGTGAGGGTATAACCATGTCGATAGCCCCGAGTGTTCGGTCGAATCGTAGATTGGTGAGGACTCTTTAATCTTCGGTGCAGCTCAGAATGTGTAGGGATTGTTGATCGTGTGCACGACTCACCCGGCGGATCGAGGGTCGATTAAGCATCTTAGGACAAAACAAACGATCTTCTTGAGTTCGAGTCCCTCAACTCGACTGGAACATATCTTTGGCGTAATTCAACTCAGGCCACGGAGGACTTACGAGTGGAATTCGGTGATTTTAATTGGTGTACCCAGCGTCGTCGGGATTTTCATCGCCTTTTCTTGGCAGTTCATACTAGCGAGGATCGCGTCGTTGCGAGCCATCGAGATGATATCATGGGTCTTATCTTTGCGCGTGAGCGCAGCATCCGAATGTTTATCACCGCGGAGGTGTTTGGTGGCCAAGGAGATTGTCACTCACTCGGCATTTTGTTGGGGCAGTTGCCAAAAGTTTTGCGTGCTGATCCGAAGGATCGCAGTCGAAGAATTTCATAGGGTGTGACCAGCGCTCCTATGGGAGTAGCCCAAGTGTACTGTTAGTCGTGAGATTGTTTCAATCATTAGGTCCGCAGGACTCGAAAATTTTCGGATGCTTAAATCCATCCTCCCTATGGGAGTAGCCCCCGAGTCCGTAGTGGAGTCGTAAACTCGACGTAGGACTCAGAGAAATAATTTTGTCCTCATTTGTCTATCGGTGTGCGCGGCGCTCGATAGGAGTAGCCCAAGTATTTAGTCGAATCGTAGATTGGTGAAGTACTGTATAGCTTTTGATAGCGTCGACTTACGATTGATGACCTCAAGCGTCTGCTGCGCCAGAGATGACTTGACTGGACGAAGCATGGGTCCCACTTGCTGACTTTGAATTGACCATTCATGCACGGCGTGGAGATGATTACGGCGTCTCCTCGATTTCCGCGTAGTGGACGGCGTGGTAACGACGGTTCGTTGTAATCTTTGACGATATGCGGCGTTAGGTCTTCTCGATGGGCCAGCGTCGTCGTCTTATTTGTTATAATCCGTGGTGAAATCGTGGTTTGTTTTTCACCGCACGGTTCATCTGTTCACTGCTTCTTCTTGTCCTTGGCGATTCTTCTCCACATTTCCTTCATTCTTTCCTTGTTGGCAACGCCGCCACCGCCCGTAGCGCCATGGGGGAAACAAAGTAGTCCTCATCTGCGGTTGGGACCAGCTCTGGAGAAGAAGGCCGCCATCGCCGCGTCACCGGTGGTGGTGGCGGCCCGAGCGCGATCTCCGCCGGCTCTAGTGATGGGGCGAGATGATGGGGAGTCGAACATTGCGTCGCCTCCTCCTCGAGGTGGCGACTTCTGGTGACGCTACGCCAGTTCCTCTGTGCGAGAGGCTGGTGGTTGTGCCTCGAATTTGCGGCTGCTGGGTTCGCCGAACATAAGTTTTCTGCTTGATGTTACAGAGGAGTGCTGATGTTGTTTATGCTTCTTTGTGTTGGGCGTAGCCCCAAGTCCTGCTCTTACTACTATTGCACATGTTGCTGCGGCCTTTTGTCCAAGAGGCCAAGCGGCTGGTGGAGAACGTGGGAAGGCGCAGCGACTTCAAGGTACTTCTCTTGCTTATCCTGGTCCTGTTCTTTGACACTTGCTTGTTGTAAATGCAGAGGAGCATAACGACTCTCTCCATGAGGTTGATGCTCAAGAAGAGCCTTGTAATCGGGAGAAGGCGGAAGCTGCACGATGCAAGAGGCGCCTTGAGCTGGAGCTGACGAAGGCAGCGAAAGCGTCTACAGGAGGCCGCAGATCGTGAGGAGCTGGCCACCGTTGCGGCTGCTTTCGTGAAAAAGGGGTGGCGGAGAAGCTCATGGCTGCTGCCAAGGCTATTTGTGGCGTTAGCTTTGTACTTGCTCCTTTTTCTGGATCTTCTTCTATGTTGCCTTTCTTCATGTTTTCTTCTTTTTGTCTCGATGCAGCGAACGCCGAGTTCATTCGCATGATGCTCGGAGCAGGAGTGCTCTAGATGATGCCTTTGTGGCGGTCAAGACGCTGCACACCGTCGTCAACTCCCTTGCCAAAGGCGAAGAGGTCCTTGGTCGCTTCTACCGGAGCTCTTCGAAGGCGCATCCCTTGAAGATGTGGATGCCCTGGCGGAAGGCTCTGTCAGCGAGCGCTGCAGCGTATAAGCGCCAGCAAGCGAAAGGGCATCGGCGCGTCGTCGCCATGGCGGCTGGGCGAAGCTGGACCTGCCCAGTTACTTCTCGGATGCCTACAGCTCTGCGGATGGATCCGAGGTAGCCTTCGCCGCCTACTCCGCTCGCTGCGAGCGATATGGGCCCAAGCTCATTGACTTGCTGTCGAGTATGCATTGCGGCGAGGCGAGGCCAAAGCTAAGCGATCTGGTTACGAGGCGACTCGGTGTCCTCCGCCTTAGGCATAGTAGGCGTAGGGTAGTTTGTAGTCTATTTTGTTGTAAATATCTTTTGTAGTACCATCCTTGTGCCACGTGGTAACCTTATATATCTTTAATGAATTCCTCAGTTGTGCTCTATCCTTGGCTGAATATACGTGTGCCTTCTTTTTACGCTGCTATAGGTTCCTTGGTCTTGACCAGTTGACACTTCATCGAAAGGCCCTTGCGAGCATCATTGGATGATTCCTCTCGCTTTTCTTGAGATCGCGTGCGCAGCTTGGAAGAGATTTGCTTGGGTTCTGTGATCGGCGCGCGTTTGGAAAGTCCAAAGCGGAACCGTGGTGCAGCGAAGAGGAGTATTTGATGGCGGAGCTGGGTCGGCTGTCGAGCAGCTGCAATGTAAGTTGATCCTTCTTTGGCTGTAGCTCGGTTCTTGGTGAGCCTGCTGGCCTTACTCTTGTTTTGTCGCGGTTATCGCGGTGCCAATCTTGCTCAGGAAGAAAGGGCGTATTGCTGTTAGTCAATTGCTTGACTCAACAGGACATGGAGGCGCGGCTTCTTACGGATGGATCGTGATCGCGCCATAGTTCTGGCGGCGGTGCGGGATCGTGTCTACCAGGTTTCGCGGGTGCTCCGCCGGTGCGAACATCGCTTTCCTCGGTGCTGCGTCATGTTTCCGTTGGATGCGTGCCAGCGACCCTTGCAGGTCTTGACGAAGTTTGAATTGCCGGCAATGTCAAGGAGCTGGTGCGGCAGGCTTCGTCGCGAGGTGAAGGCCTTGTCTCTTGTGAGGTGCATACGATGTAGATTTGGCTGCTGTGGCGGTGGGCCACCTCCTCGACCAGATGGTGGCGAGTGGAATATCTCGTCCGCATTCTACGGCTGTAAGGCGATATGCCGAACAGATTGTAGATTTGTTTGAGCAGCGTGCTCGGGTTATTCTTCGAATAGGTAGGACCTGAAAATAAATAGATGTAAAATTTGTATATTGCGGCTGGGCGTGTATGTGCCCTTTGTTGTAAAGGTTTGCTTGTTTGCGAGCACGCGTGATGCTTTGATTTAGTATCGTGTCCTTTTCGTTTTGCACGGCGTGGTCAATTGACTACTCTTGTCCTCGGTCGATGAAATGTGAGGTGGAGCCCAGTGCGTATGTAGCATGTAGTAAAGTTGAGAAAATAGTCAACCGAGGGTTGGAGGCGAGGTACTTAGCTTTATTTATATCGTAATGGAGGAGGTACATGGTTTGGCTGAGTAGCCTTGGCTGAAAGCCTTATTGAAGTAAAAAGGGGTAGGTTGCTATGGGTAGAATCGTCGCGGTCGAGTGCGAGGCGTTCCGCAGGTTGGAGTATGCGACTCGGACTCCACGTGCTTGAGGCGATAGGCGCCACGAGATGACTCGGTGATGGCATAGGGTCCTTCCATGGTGAATCGAGTTTGTTCGATTGCTTTTGCTTGAGTCATGAGCGAGGTCTCCTTGACGAAGGACCTTGGGCGCAAACGCGGCTGTGATAGTTGCGGAGACTCTGGTACAGCTGATCGGTCTGCTATATCCGTGCTTCATCGAGTGTGTCGGCACGTCTTGAGTGAAGCCGTGGATTCGGCAGCTATGTGACGACTTCGTGGAGCCTGATGGCGTGCCTCCGTGTACCATGAAGAAGGTGTGTAGCGGTGGAGCTGTTTGGCGTGGTCCGTAAGCTCCACGGGGCGACGGTAGCTCTTCGTCCGATTTCAGCTTTGTGCTTAGTGAGCTCATGAGGCGCTTCTTGATGCCGGCGCCGATTAGGCCGTTGGCCTTTTCCACTTGCCCGTTTGTTTGCGGGTGTGCCCTTTGAGGCATCGTGATATTGATCCGAGGCCTTCGCGAAGTCACCGAATTCTTGGAGATGAAGTTCGATCCGTTGTCGGTGATGATGATGTGCGATGCGCCGTAAACAATGAACAATGGATTGAAGAACTTGATGGCGGTTTTGCCCTTACGGTTGGTGGACTAGCATGGCTTCCATCCACTTGGTGAATTTGTCATTGCGACCGGAGAGGAAGGCGTGTCCTCCTTGAGGATTTTGGCGGTTTGCGATCATGTCAAGGCCCCATTGGGCAAAAGGCCGAGCTATGGGTATGGGTCGAGTTCGGACCCAGTGCGTGCGGTTTGTCGGCGAACCGTTGGCACCGTTGCATCTTCAGACGATGTCTTCGCGTCGCTCATGGCCGTTGGCGATAGAATCCTGCTTTCGAGCTTTGGCGGCGAGGGCGGCTACTGCGTGGTGGCGCGGATGCCCTCGTGGATATCTTGGAGTATGGCTTTGCCGTCGTGATAGTAGCCTTACGTTGCTTATACGCCCGTAATGCTGCGTTTGTACAACTTCGCCCGTTGATGATAATTGGCTTTGTGCAAGCGAGATCTTGGCAAGACATCTGTGTTGTCGGCAATTTCCGTTTGCTCGAGGCGGAGAGGTATGGGCGTGTCCAAGTTTCTTCGGCCGCCGCCCGAGCCTGCATCAGGTTGACCATGGTAACGTTGGTATCAACACCGGATTCGCTAATGACCTTGAATGGCGTAGCCACGGTGATACTGCTTCTTGGTGATCCTTAGAATTTCCGCTTGATGGATGTACATGAGTCTATTCGAGAACACACGGTGGTACACCTTTGCACAAGTGGAGCGATGTTGGCGATTCTCGACCTCCCTCGTTGCTCTCTCTTCCAATGTGCGAAGTTACGCGGCGTCGAATTCTCCTTCAGCGTTGTATATGGCGCGCAGCGATCATTTTTCGGCGTGTGCGTCGCACTCATTCGTAAATACCAGCACATGCGACGGTTGAGTCGTAGATGACGAGCGCGTTGCGCCATATTTGCCATCTTCATGCCATGGATGAGGGGCTTCGTGTTGACCTCGTTGTTGGGCTCTGAATTTCATCCGGGCGTACTTCATCTTGTCACCTTGCGGGGAGGTCGTATGACTCCTGCTTTTGCCCGGCTTGCGTTGAACCGTCAAAATGCATTGTCGGGGCTGCGCGTAAAGGGGTGTCGGCATTTGCAGCTCCGTCCGATGCAAAGTCGGAAGGACGAGATTTGATGCGTGTAAACTTCGTGAATGATAATATGGTGATAGTTCAATGCCCCCACCGAGCGCGGCGATCACAGCGGCCTACGATTCAATCGGGGATGCTGTTTAGGGGTGCCGTTGTGACCATCACGATGCTCTGGAAGTAGTGGCTCGATCAAATCGAGGCAGTCATGAACCGCCGTGGAAAGCCAGCCTGACCAGATCTTTGGTACCGCTGTTTTATGGAGTGAACCTCCATTTGAGGTAGTAAGTGTTGTACCCGTGGCTCTTGCCTTCTTGGTCGTTCGACCACAGTGCTGTCTTGACCACCTGGTGTGTGGCTGCTATGTGTACAACAATAGGGGGTTAAACGCTCTTTTAGGCGTGACCATGGGCGAGGTGGAAGGGAGCAGCAGGGCTTTCAGTCGTCGTTGGCTTATTCCTCGAACTTGGCACTATGGCGTGAGTAAAAATAGGTAGGACCTTCTACAAAGCATGTTGATGAACCTGCTTAGTGCCGCTACTGCCCACTGCGAGCTTCTTTGGTATCCTTGAGTTTAAGCTACTCCATTGTCATGATAGCTTTGATTTTCTTCGGGTTAAGCTTGATCCTCGTTGAAGAGATGAAGTACTGGCTTGGTGACCGAGGCCTTGAAAAGCGCGCACCAGATTGAGCTTGATCATGGCGATCAAGGTGCAATCTCCGCGGAGATGATCGATAAGTGTTCTTGCCTCCTTGGTTTTTATGACCATCAACAAATGGAGCATAGACGGGCCGTTAAGCCGATGGGGTCGCGACGAGCACGCCATCGCTGATAAAGTAACACCAACGTTCTTCTTTGCTTAGAAGGGCATTGTGTGCTCGCGGTATACTCAGTTTCTTAGTGTGATGAGCGGCAGATTTCTCTTGATCTTTGACCTTGAAGTCGAATGCAGTTTATAGCACGGTAGGCGTCGAGGAAGAGTTCTCACAACCTGCTGATCCCGAATGCGATGATGCAGTGCATTCAGGAAGAGGAAGTGGTCCTTAGGGCGATGTTTATTTAGTGGCCGTGAAGTCACGCACATCCGCGGATGTCCGTGTCCTTCTTGGGACCATCACCGTGTTTGCCACTCGCTTTCCTTGATTTCCCGGATGAAGTCTGCTGCGGTAATCTGTTGATCTCCTTGCCGATAGCTTGGCTCGTGGCTCCGGCAGTCTTGGATGGACTGCTTGGCGGCTTGGTATGCAGGAAGACATTGAGTGCGTGCTCGGCGAATTCCCTAGGAACTCCTGGCATGTCCGCGGGACACCGGTAATTTCCAGCGCTCACGGAGGAATTGACGGCGCGCCTTCCTATCTTGATCTTGGTCGTTGGCGATCAGCGCCGTCTTGGCATCCGTTGGATGGACCTGCACTTTCTTGGTGTTGATGGTGGAGTCGAAAGACATGTCGGTGCGTTCTACTTTGTGGGGGTAGCCCATTGTCGAATCACCTCGCGAAGCCTTACAAGCTCCTCTTGCATGCCGAAAGGCGGGAGATTTTGTTGAAATCCACTGTCGCATTGGTCCGATCGGGTGAAGCTCCGTGGACTGTGATGGCGCCCCTTGGTCCTGGCATCTTGAGTAGTAGGTATCGTGGTGTGGGACGGCCAGGAATCTTGCGAATGCTACACGTCGAGGATGGCATGGTATTGCGACGGCGGTCCACCACTTCGAATTCTAGGCGCTCCTGCCGAAAGTTGTCCGGCTTCCCGAAGATGACGTCGAGCCCTATTTTGCCCAGGGGGAAGATGCCCTATTTTGCGCAGCTCCGATTAGTCCGAGTCCGGTGAGTGCGGACCTATGCATCCTTTTTCGGGTCCCCTCCGGAGGTGGGTGAGCCGAGATCTGCAGATGGCTGCCATGATCGCTTGTGGCGTCTTGGTGATGTTGCGTCGGCGTCCATATCCATGAGCGATGTGTGGAGAGTTGGTCACCGTCATGCCGCTCCTTGGTCCATGTTTTCCACCCGAGGCGGTGCTTGTTTCCTGGTTTCCATTCGTGCTAGAGCCGGGTCCCATGGCGGAGCGCTCGCCGCGCCGACTCGAGGCTACTTTCTTGCGTTTGTCGTGTCTCCTGCATCTTGACTTGCTTCTTGTGCTCCTCGATGAGGAGGTAGTGGTATGCCATCAGCGATCCGTGGGGAGTCGGTAGGACTATTTCACTTTCTGACGGCGCGGCGTGCTTGACCCATCCTTCTTTGCTAAGTTGGATGAGGTGGCCCTGTTTTTCCCATTTTCGCCGTTTACATCCTGCGGGTTGGGGTTGGGCGGCGGGTTAAGGCGTGTTTCCTCGTCGGTTTGGATGATTGCGGCGCCTAGATGGCGCCTGCTGCGATTGGTTGGTCCCTATCCGAAGGTGGATCGCCTGGTCGGAGTTCACTGTCTTCTTCTTTGTAGAACTCATCTGTTGATGGTGGCGTCGTAGCAGGTGTGGAAACCCATAAGCGGGCCTGATTGGTACGGGCACCGCTTCGAGGGCGGAGGTGCGGTTGTCCCACAGGCGAAGCTCCCGAACAAGATTTGAGTCGCCTCGAAATCCTTCATGGTATCCGGCGAGTGGGCGGTGAAGTCGGCGCCCGAAGAGGAGGTGATTCTCCGTCGCCAGCGGAGTTGTAGATCGATCGGGTCGGGAACCGTCACGACCGCTGATCAACAGCCCCAATTCCTGACGGCGCCAATTGGCGAGTTTAATCTCGTCAATGCCCGTGTTATGGACTTGGGTTTTGGAGAAGATGGGGATCTTTGGAGATCGTAGCGCGGTTAACGGACAAGCAACCGGGGACGAGATTTACGAGTTCAGGCCCCGGAGAAAACCCTACTCAGCTTATGCGCTCTTTGATTCTGGCGGAACCGAAGGTTCTGAGGTCTTGTGGATTCGATCTGGTGTGGATGCGTGTCTAAAGTATGTCGAGAGATCTAGGTCTATTACCCTCCTAGCCTTTATATATGGGGAGGCTAGGTCTCGAGTCTCGATCTGAGTAGGTTACAAGTTGTATTCAAACTCTAGTCTTGCTCTCCAAGGATCCGAAGGCGTCATGGGCACAGGCCACCGAAAATCTTCATGGGCGGCGTACATTTGGGCCTTCCTTGGGCTGTACTAGGTATGCCAAGGTCGTGTACCCGTAGGGTATAACCATGTCAGCCTCCTCGTTGTTCTCCGGATGCACATCCTCTTGGCTTTTTATCGAGACGTGTATCGGGATAGCAGCAGGGAGGTGCTGCCGAAATTCTGGTTGGATCGGGGTAGAACCAGGGAGAACTTACCCAATCTACGGATCCGGCGGCTGGTTAGGACCCTCTTTTCCTATTGGACATGTAGGTTGATGAATGCGTAAAAATGAAGCATTTAATCTCTTTGATATAAAATGTTATATTTGTTGTTTGTCTCCCAACAAAGCGAAGAGGATGGCTGATAATGGGTGGATGTACGGTGGCCGTATTAGTGCGACTAATAAAAGCAGACGATTAGATGCGGAACACTCATTTGTTAGTGAATGAGTTAGCGTGGTTCGAAGGCAATGGTTGGGCACTTTGTCCACGCTCATTGCACTAAGCGTCATCGTCGGGGAAAGGATGACATGTACAAACACCTTCGCAATATGGGTACATGTCTAACTATGTCACGCATAAATCGACTTTGCTCGATGCGAGCGTGGCGGAGGTGAGGTGATCGTCGGGCTCAATGGCAATGAGCACGATGGGATTAGAAACATGCTAGATGATCTTATCGATGCCGACCAGCCAATTCGCCACCTCCACGGGAGGAATCACGAGAACGGAGGAACCGCTAGAACCGGAGGAAGGAGGAAGGCCTTCCTTGATATGATGGCGGCGGCTAAGAGGCCTCTGTCGAGGTGCAAAGATTTCTCAGCTCGATGCCATCTCTCGGTGTCTAGCCGACAAGTGCGATTACTCATACCCGTTCTCACTTTGAAGCTAATCGAGAACATGTGGTAACATGTTGCCCGAAGGGCATTATGCCTAAAACCTTTCACGAAGCGAAGAAACTCATGAAGGAGCTCAACATGGATTATGAAAAGATAGATTGTTGTCCAAAGACTGCCTTTTGTTTTGGAAAGCAGTTTGAGGGTGACAATCTTGCTCCATTTGTAAGGCCTCTAGATATGAAGAGATAAAGGGAAGGATGGTCGGTGAGGCGTCGAAGGTCGCTAAGAAGATACTTGGTATCTCCCATTCATAAAAAGAATCCAGCTTTACTTGAGCGAGAATGCCAAGCAGATGGCGTGGCACAAGAAGGGAAAAGATCTGAGGGAGCAGACGGAAGAAGATGGGACATCCATCGATGGTAAGGCATGGAAGAACCGATGACAAATACCCCGGTGGCGAAGAGGCTCGGAATGTTAGAATTGCGATAGCAAGATGGCTTCAACCCATATGGTATGTCGACGGCCTCGTACAGCTGCTGGCGGTGTATGTTATTCGCTCAATCTCCCTCCGGAGTATTAATGCAACAGAAGACCATGTTTCTATCGCTGATAATTCCAGTACCTGAGTATCCGGGGAAGAACTTGAGTGTCTACATGCAGCCGATTGTGGATGATTTGAACCACTCTTGGATACGGGCGTTGACATCGACCGAGCATCAAAGAGAAACTTTTGATGAAAGTTTGGTTACAATATACTATGCATGACATGCACGGCGCCCTAACGTGCGGATGGTGTACGGTAAGTGGCCATGCCGGTGTCGAGCACCGACTTGAGTTCCTTTGGCTAAAGTCGTCGCCAAATATATTGCGTTTGACCGAATCGACATTACCTCAAAAGAAATCATTAGTTCGATAGAAAGAACTTCAAGAAGGGCAAAGTTGTGCATGAAGTAAAGAGGTACCAAAGTTCAAAGGTGCATTTGTTGATGCGAGATCGTGCTCTCGTGCCCTTGTGGCGCCAGCCATCAATTTGCGGGATATGGTGTAGCATAATTGGACTCACGTGGCAGCCTTGAATCTGTATTACAAGGACCTCGAACTTCCCCATAACATCGATGTGATGCACACCGAAAAGAATGTCGAGTCCCTTTTCACACGATCCTGAACATTCACAGGAAGTCAAGGATAATGTCAAGGCTAGAGTCGATGTTGAGAAGCTTTGTGATAGGAAGAGATTACACATGCAGCCTCCTCTTGTCCGTCGAAAGAATTGGTTCAAACCGCATGCCTACTCTTGCCTTGATAATGTCCAAAGAAGGAGTCATTTAGGTGGCTCAAATACGTCGTGATGTTCACGGCGGTTATTGTTGAATATAAGTAAGAGTCAATCTTTTTGAGGACAAGTCAACGGGCTCAAGAGTCACGACTATCATATATGGATTGAGCGGTGATGCGGTGATGGTTCGGTATCTCCCGAAAAAGTATGGCGAGTGCTTGCGGAGTTGAGCCATTTCTTCCGCACCCTCGTGCTAGCAGATATGTCCTCTGGTGATTGAGAAGCTGCAAGTTCAGGTGCGGAGTTGCTATGCAATTTGGAGATGATCTTTCCGAGCTTCTTTACTCGATGGCACATCTCATTGTGCACCTCATGAGCGAGGCACTCTTGGGGGGGTGCAATTTCGTTGGCAATTTTGTATTGAGAGAGAGTTTAAGTATATTGAAGATAACTGGAAACAAGGAGTTTAAGTATATTAGAGTGTTCAAGTGCATGGTTTGACCCAAGGGGTGGACTGAAAGTACCCCTTCCATTGGGTTAGTTGAAGTTAGGCCTTCAACCACCTATAAGCGAACCCGGCGTCTTTGTTGTTGCTCACCAAGCCAACCAAGTTTATTATTTGCCCTACCCATGCGAGCAGAACTCCAGGGCTGGGAAGTCGTATACTGATCGCCACATGGTAACCTACCGATTCCCTCGAGGGCGACTACAACAACATTAACCACATAACGTCTGAGGAATTTTCTATCAAGAGCAAGAGGACTTGGACACTTTGATTTAGAACCGGTTGATCTTGAGGACCTTGGGAATGATGTAGAAACTTCGGGGTGAGTCATGGTGAATCTACATGACATAAGTATGAGAAGCTCCATACCGAGAATGACAACGATGATGAGCCTACACCCTTCGATGAGAATCCAGATTTCTACTCAAACGATAGTGATAGTGAGAATGAGAATGAGAATGAAAATGATAGTGAGTATTTATTTTTTAATGCATTGTATTTTGTCTTTGTGCTTAACTATTTTCTTAATTGCATTATGCCTTTATTCTTTGTGTATACATTTTATTATGTCTTTGTGTAACTGTTTTCTCTTACTTAATGCGGTGATTGAACAATATGAGCAAGCGGCAAGGCAACCAGTTCGTCCTTGCTTAATGCGCTGAAGCAGCGCAAGAAAAGAGCTACGGAGTGGGAGACATCAAATCCCAATCCGTTACCCGATCTTGCTCTGTTCGGAGGGGCGGGGTCAAGGCGAGTCGAGGAGGACGAGGACGAGGTGCCACGGGGAGGCGTGGACTTTGACCCACCACCTCACTTCGTGGCTCTGAGTTGTTCTGTGAGAGCAGCCTTTCAAGGCCGAGAGGAGGCGAGTGGCAGGCGAGGACCGAGAGGGAGGCGGGGAGAGGCGGACACTAGCCGCGAGTTGGTGGGGCTAAGAAATTGCGAATCAGGAGTCCACGGCGAGAAGTTTGAGCCTAGGACTCGGAGGCGAAAGCCCTTATTATTCGGATGGCCTTGGGTAAGTGTACTAATTTGGCAATTTAAAACATTTTATTTCATGTTGGTCATAAATAATTATTGTGTACTAATGTTTATTATTGTGCAGCAATTGGACATTTCCTCCAGGGACCAAGGCTCGCCTTCCTAACAGCCTCGTTGGAGCTCTGATTAGGAAGTTCTGGGCTATCACATTACCACGAGGTGAGAAGCTAGCTACTACTTGAGGCGGACTACCGGACTACCCGTGTCCCGGGCTTTTGACAGCCTGATCTTATCATCACCAAGTTTTGGGTAAGGCATATTTCTCGAGTTATGTTCATACTTGATGACCCCACCGTGCGAACTCATGACTCTTATGCATGATTGAAGTGCTTTTACCGTGTGGCCGGAGGACCGGGAGGATGAGAAGGACTTTGCTTGGGGCTTGTGTGAAGTTGACCCCAGTGTGGTACAAGGAAGGTCACGGCGCTAGCCACTTCTAGGTGACAGGCGTGAGGTCGGGAAGGAAGACATTGTCGGTAGGAACCCTAATCACAGTACTCGATGGCCTTGAGAAGAGTACATGTCGATGAGTAAAATGTCAATAAGATTCTACATTGCTGCTAAGTTGCCATTGCATTATGCGGAGTTGAGTATTGCATTTTAGGTTATCCCGATTAGGCGAGCATCGACTTCGCATGGGAGGAGCTGGTTAGGGCGAGGTGGCTCGAGAAGGCGAGTTTGCAGCCTTGTCGGGTGAAGCGGATAACCGAGGCGATGGTGGAAGCGCCTGAAACCGACTTTGACCGCTTCAAGGGAAGGTGGTAGCGTATATACATGGAGCGACCTCGTGTATTTCTCCATGTTTGTACTTCATATGCATAAGGTGATTCATGGCGGCGCCTCAAGATTCTGAATAAGAAGGTCAAGCCTACCCTCGGTACGAGCCCGTCTCAGGCTACCTACCCCCCCTATCTCGCCTCGTGGCCAGCCTCGCATCATCTTTATGACTTTTGTTCCTGCATGGCTAACCAGCCGAGATTCCTTGTATTTGAAATTGTAGCCTGAGTTAGGGGCCTACGATACCGCTTTATGAGGAATATCGAGGAGCCTTTGCAGCCTTGTCGGCGAGGCGCTACGATCTACATGCAATGGTGCGTAAATGTAAGTCCCAACCTTTATTTTGCAAAAGATACAAGTCCCACTTCCCGTTTGTTGTACTACATGGAGCGACTTCTAAACTATCTTGCGACATGATGGTGAATATTCAAATGCATAATAGAGATTTCCCTCCCATGCCAGGTGGCGCCATTTTTGCAATCGAAGGTGATTCATGGGACCTACGCCGTCTATGAGATGACGGTAAGTTCTTTGCTAACTCGGGTTCAACGCTTTTTTGCAAGTTGCTAACATGTAGGCAACATGTAGAGCGAGCTTGAGACTCGCACTTTGGCCACGTCACGGATGGCGATGATCACACCGCTTCATGACAATGGTCCATCTGGCCATTCTGTCGGTGGTTCTCCGAGCTCACACTTCTCCTACTCGCCGGTGGCTCTTCCCTGCTTCTCGGCGCAACCCTCGGCAGAGGTCGCCACTTTTCACCCAGATCTGGTACACCCCCTATCTCCTCCAGTTGGGATGTGTGATGATGTCGATGATCTTGTATGACTAATGTATGGATGATCTTGTATGACTGTTGATACATGTATGGCATATGTGATCTTGTTTCAATTATGTGAAATATATATTACATGGATGTATGGATGATGTATGGCTGTATGGATGATGATGTATGGATGATGATGGATGTATGCATGGATGATGTATGGCTGTGAGTCTACGCCTGTGAAAATTCAAAAAAAAACTGTGTATGTGATATGCGATACAAGCCACTTCCCCGTTTGCCATATGGTCAGGTGACTTCTAAACTATCTTGCGTCGGCGTGTTTCCTCCGCCGAGGGGCAAGCCGTCGACCCGAACGTCACCGAGGCAGGCATGCGAGTTCTTTGGCGGCCGTACGCGCGAGCGAGCCTCCCCCGAGGGGCGTCGGCAGTCACGCCACCATATGCTCCGGTAGGGCCGTGCGATTGGTCCGTTAGCGGCAACTTGCGCCGCCGT